>CM032446.1:168435017-168742517 GCA_019049505.1 Pachyrhynchus sulphureomaculatus
CAGTTCATTTATACTCGTTATTAACAAGAAATGTTAATAAAGCGGAGATACAGCCATAATCAATCATGGCAGTGAATAAACCTAAATGAATTAAAAATTACGGTAAACTGTTCATTCCAAATTTGTTTTAAGTTAACCTAAAATTCTACGTTTGAATATTGCTGATTTAATAATTTATGTTTAGGAGAGAGGTTAGCTTTCCCTTAAAAGTCTTGAAAATTTTATTTTTAGAAATATATGACTAAATAAAATCATAGACAAAATTTTAATAAGAATATATCGTTTTCTTCTTCCAACTGCGCCTCATCCGTTAGAGCCATTAGCTATCAGTATGGTAATTATCATTTTGTTAACGACAATTCAAAATAGATAAGTTGAACTTAGTCCGAACCAATTGCGTCAGTTTTTTAACCACCTGTGACGTCATCTACCGGGTCCTCTTCTTGCTTGTAGTTATCCTTGGAGTATTAGTTGTAATATGTTGTATTTATTGTGTCACATTATGTGTCCTAGATATTGTAGCTTTCGTATTTTCTATTCTATGCCCATTCTGTTTAGGATCCCTTCATTTGTTATATGCTGCGTCCATGAGATATATATCATATACATATGCAAATATATAACTTAGCCAATCTATTTTGAATACCTGCCACCAATAATACAAAAAAGGTGTGAAGGTATTTTCATAATTGACACCGAATTAAAAAAAATGACGTGATCACAACAAAAAAATTCAAGCTCTTGTTAACTTAACAAAATATTTATTTAAGACTAAGTTTTAGTTATACTCAGGATAAAATTATGACTGTGTGCTGCCAAATTTAGGATATATCCTGTCTACTTTTGATGGAATTACAGATACAGTTGTGTAGCTTCTAACTTTCATTGTAATTTAATCATAGGCTATTGAGTTGAGAAAAATGTATAACGCAACCGCTTATATAACGATGAAAGTAGAATTATTGTGGTATATACTAAAAGTGCTTATCAATGAATTCAACTTAAAATATGATAACATTAAATATATATTATTTTATTAAAAACCAGGAGAAGTTGATGAACCATATCAGTATGAGTTACTATACCATATTTCAGGGACGCGTTTCGCCATATCACGGCTCATCAAACGAGCTAGGGTCAATAAACACGCCGTGATAGGGCAAAATGGGTCTTAAGATGAACTGATAATAAGAGAACCGTGAATCACTGCCGAACTATAGACTTTGTTCATTGTAAAGTTGATGCTGATTTCTATATACGTGGGGTACAACTTTGATGATCAAGCCTGACGATAATTGTTGCCAGCTTAGCTGAACAATCCACTTTTGGCCTAAGGCCTTAAAAGCCCCTGAAGGAGACTGGTATGCTTTTGATTTTGGGCCTTCACCAGCCAGAGATATAATTTGTTTTATTTAGCACGAACTAAATATATTGTTCAATCTTTATTCTGATGGTGTGTTTAATGAGGCCATCTATGAATCCAATGAAGGAATAACACGTAATGGAAGTACACTGAACAACATACGGTATGCAGGTGATACTGTTTTATTAACAAATAATATCAAAGATCTCCAGCAACTGATCGATCGAGTCGTAATAGCCAGCGAAAGATTTGGATTAACTATGAATATAAGAAAAACCAAGTGGATGGTAATAACAAAAAAAATCTACCACCAGTATCCCTCGAAATCAGGGAAAATACCATAGAACACACCGCATTTCAATATTCGGGAATCAATATAAACGACAAGTGGGATCCAAGAAAGAAAATATATTCCCGGATTGAATAGGCCCGACTAACATATATGAATATGAATAAATTTTTCCATCGCACAAGTCTCAGTCTCGAATTCCGAATGAGCATGATGAAACGTATGTGCTAATGTATGGATGTGAGTGCTGTACCCTTGACCCTGGCTCAGAGAACTGGAATCTTTGTATCTCCTGGGTACAGAAAATAAAAAACACAGAAGTACTGGAAAGAATGAACAAAATGAAGGAAATACTAACAATCATAATAATAAGAAAAACTCAATACTTCGGACATATAATTAGGGGTCTAATTTACGAATTGCTACTTCTAATTAATGAAGGTAAAATAAAGGGCAAACGATCGACAGGAAGATGTGTATATATATATATATATATATATATATATATATATATATATATATATATATATATATATATAGATACAATAGAGGTTTTCACAGATGGTGGACTGTATTACATTAAAATTCCTGGTTTCGATCCGTTCGTCTAACAATGAATTTGCACGACGTTTCGCCAAAATCTCATTTGGCATTTTCAAGTGTTCTTACTGATACTGCTGCTCGATACTGTGATCTTGCTGCTGCTGCTCAGTTAGCTTCGAGCGGCAGCAGCAGCAAGTTTAGAGTATCGAGCAGCAGCAGCAGCAAGAGCACTTGAAAATGCCAAATGAGATTTTGGCGAAACGTTGTGCAAATTCTTTGTTAGACGAACGGATTGAAACCCAGAATTTTAATGTATTATATATATATATATATATATATATATATATATATATATATATATATATATATATATATATATATATATATATATATATATATATATATATATATATATATATATATATATATATTGTAGCGGGTATATACTCTTCTGCGGTCCCGGCAGAGGCCGATATACTTCAGGGACGCGACCCGTTAACGCCAGCCTTGGTCTCCTCCCACCTCCTATTGTGAGGGGATATAAGTTCCTAAAAACATTAATTCTTCATGACATACGATCTTTCCAACTTCCTTACCCCTTGTCAACACGTTTGGCCGGCGCGCCAAAGAAATGGGTAAAAACCTCAAAATGGAAAATGAATATGTCGAATTTCGAAAACGCAGTACCCCAGGCGAGTAGAGGAAACTCAGTCCCATGGATTTTGGGGGGGACAAAAATTCGACACGGTCGTATACCCACAGAACATAGTCAACCCAAAAGAACAGAATTGTATATAGTAACTTACAAGAACTTTAGGATCCGAAGAAAAAATGATCGAATTGAAAGAAGAATTAAAAAACATAAAATGGACAGCTTAGAGGAAGTAAGAAGAAATGGGAGTTTTATATCACCCTAAAAAGTGGCAATAAATTAGTAAGAGTAAATAAGAAAATTGGAAGAGTCGAGTCGGTCTACTTCTACATAAAAATTAGCAAAAAATGTTCAGTTTAAAGCCGTATCGGGCAGAGTGTTTTCAGTAGACATACAAAGGAACAGAAGATACAAATGTAAGATCATTTAGGTATATGCACCGACATCAGACAGCGAGGAAGAAGAAATCGACCAATTCTACGAAGTTATAAATAGAGCATTACTACACCATAACACAAGATATGTCATGAAAATTCATTGCCAAAATACGTAAACCAGCGAATAAAAATGAGAAGAGTGTCGGGAATTATAAAATTTTGTAAACGAAAAAAACTTGTACATTATGAACACATTTTTCCAAAAGCCAGAACATAGACGATGCACATGGCAAAGCCCAGATGGTATAACAAGAAACGAAATTGATTATGTTTTATCAAATGACAAGAATATTGTAATCGACTCGACAGTCCTGAACACGATAAGCATTGGCAGTGACCATCGAATGCTCAGAGCAAAAATAAGAATAATTCTGAAGCAGCAAATGCGTAGATTGATAATGCATACAAAGATAAAGACACCAACAGAAATAATAAAGCAAAACACAGACGAATATCTACAAGTACTGGCAAATCATATAAAACATTTAAACTATCAAACAGAACTTGATGAACTAAACGCACAAATAACCAAGAGCCTACTCATGAGTATAAAATAACATAAATAGCAACATTGACAAAAGAAAAAACAAAAATTAAGTACAGAGATATAAAATCTCATTAAACATAGGGGACTATTTAGAAATGATCCTACAAATGGCGAATTAGAATTGGCAGAAATAGAAAAAATAATAAAAAAAAGATCAGAGAATACGTCAGACAGTACAGAAATTCGAAAATAGAAAAAACTTTGAAAGATGGTAAAAGTTTGAAATATTTAAACAAACAAATGAATGAAGAGAGACATCAAAACTTAGAAATATCGATAATCAAGAAATCAAACAAATCAAAAAGATGAAGGAAGCGACATATGATCCGAAAATATCGCCACTGTCCAGGAAAAAAGAAGGAACTAGAGTGATAGTAAAAAGTGTATCATCTAAAGAAATTCCGATGTAACAACGGATGAAATAATGAACGCCCTACTATATATGCACAATATAGAACCAGGGGACTATGCGATAACTATAGAAATGAGAAGGTATGGAGGGGAATCGATAATAAAATCTCTTCAAGCTCTATTTAACAGGTGTAAAAAAAGTCAAATACCAACACCTTGGGTAAACGCCTTGATTGTGTTTATTTTTAAAAAGGAGAACAAATTTAAATTGGAGAATTACAGACACATCAGTCTGTTATCGATACTATACAAAATCGTCACTAGAATCATAACATATTGATTAACGAATAAATTAAACAGTTATCAATCACGTAAACAAGCGAGATTTAGACGAGGACACAGCACTTTGGACCATCTTCAAACAATTAGAATACTAGTGGAAAAAGCAAATGAATATAAGGTCACCTTGTGGATAGCAATGGGTGACTACGAAAAAGCATTTGATTCGATAGAGGTATGGGCAGTTCTTAACGCCTTAAGTAACAGCAGAGTCGATGAAATATACACAACTCTTCTTAAATACACATGTAAAAATACCACATCACGATCAAATCACTTAAGGTTCGCAGATGAAGTTACACTGATTGCCAACACAAAAGAAGAATTACAAGAAATGCTGATGGAATTAAATAAATAGTCTCGAGAAATAGGTCTAAAAATAAACTTCACCAAAACCAAATATTAAAACAATGAAAGTGGAAGGTTACAATCTACATTTAAATTGGACATCCCAAATACAAAAAAAGTTTTGCATGATAATCGTTTTGAGGCGATTTCTGAGAATTCCAGTTGAAGTAAGAACTCATTTCAAGTTTCTAGTGATTATGAAAATTCCTAGTGACATTTTATGATAAAAACTATGCTATAAATACCATTGCCCTATTGGAAATTAACCATTCACAAACTGTACTTTGTCACTGATACAGGCTCAATTGTTTTGTGAAAATGCCAAAAACGAAAGAACTTTTGGACCAATGGAAATCCGATGACGTCCTGGAAGTGATGACTTCGCCTCCACAATCCCATCGAATTGCTGTGGGACCATTTGGACAAGTGTGTTCGAAAACTCAATTCAACATCAGAAAATCACTTGTGGGAACTTTTACAAGCAGAATGGGTTAAAATAACCGAAGAAGCTCTGAAGACACTATTGGACAAAATGCCGAAACTCTGTAAAGCGGTAATTAAAAACAAAGGAGGTCACATAGATGAGAAAAATCCTGGCAAATCATGAATATTTTTCTGATTTCTCTAGACTGTAAATAATGTGAAAATAAATAATAATCCATTAAAATTTAAAAAAATATATATTATCTGGGTTTTTGTTGTCTTGGGACTGAAATAACTAGGTGGGCAAATATTTTCTGACGGTAGTATATATATATATATATATATATATATATATATATATATATATATATATATATATATATATATATATGTATATATATATATATATATATATATATATATATATATATATATATATATATATATATATATATATATATATATATATATATATATATATATATATATATATATATATATATATATATATATATATATATATTATATATATATATATATATATATATATATATACGAGGCTGGTTGGAAAAGTCCGTGCAAAAAATAAAAACTACTTATGTGTTTGGGGTAAACCTTTTTTATTTTTCGACATAGTCTTCTAGACTTATACACTTCGTCCAACGATGTTCTAGTTTGTTGATCCCTTCCGAATAATAGGATTTGTCCAAGTCTGCAAAATATCCATTAGTGTCTGCAACCACCTCCTCGTTTGAATAAAATCTTTGTCCCGCCAGCCATTTCTTCAAATTGGGGAACAAATAGTAGTCCGAGGGAGCCAAATCTGGAGAATAGGGGGGATGTGAAACGAGTTGGAATCCTTTTTCCATTAATTTTGCGACCACAACTGCTGAGGTGTGTGCTGCGTGATGGAAAAGGACTTTCTTGTGGGCCAATCGCGGGCGTTTTTCTTGCAGCTCGGTTTTCAAACGGTCCAATAACGATGAATAATATTCACCTGTAATAGTTTTACCCTTTTCCAGATAGTCGATGAGGATTATCCCTTGCGAATCCCAAAAGACAGTCGCCATAACCTTTCTGGCCGAAGGAACGGTCTTCGCCTTTTTTGGTGCAGATTCCCCCTTGGTAACCCATTGTTTAGATTGTTGTTTGGTCTCAGGAGTATAGTAATGTATCCATATTTCATCCACAGTGACGAAACGACGCTTAAAGTCCTCCGGATTCTTCTGGAACAGCTGCAAACCATCCTTGCAACACTCATGTCCAAATGTTTATGCAAAATATTATGTACCCGTTCAGTCGAGATGCCCACAGCACTAGCAATCTCACGCACCTTAACTCTTCTGTCATCCATCACCATATCATGGATTTGATCAATGATTTCTGGAGTGGTAACCTCCACAGGCCGTCCAGAACGTTCAGCGTCACTTGTGCCCATATGGCCAGTCCGAAAATTTTGAAACCACTTATAAACTGTTCTAATCGAAGGTGCAGAGTCACCATAATGTTTATCAAGCTTCTCTTTAGTCTCCTGAGGCGTTTTGCCTTTCATAAAGTAATGTTTAATCACCACACGAAATTCTTTTTCGTCCATTTCTTGAAAATCACTCGACTTCCTTGATTCACCCGAATGCCAAACACAAAGAAATAGACCAATATAGCTGAAACTTGGTGTGCGTTCATTCAAGATATACTACTAACTAAACATGACCTCGATACGCGCCGGTGGTGCCATCTCTCGGACTTTGCACGGACTTTTCAAACCAGCCTCGTATATATATATATATATATATATATATATATATATAATATATATATATATATATATATATATATATATATGTATATATATATGTATATATATATATATATATGTATGTATGTATATATATATATATATATATATATATATATATATATATATATATATATATATATATATATATATATATATATATATATATATATATATATATATATATAAATTTAGTCAAAAATTAAGGAACAAAATTATTGGATTAAGTCACTTGGATTTGAAGGTTAAACAAATATTGTATTTCATATTTGTTCTTGAAACCACTATTACAGAAGTAATACTTTCTTGATCTAGATGGAGACTTAGTTCAGTTTACCTTTCAATACAAAGTAACGATACATTACTTCTGAAGTTAACCGATACTTGAAGAAAATTTGTTTCAAATTACTGTAAAGGAAACAAATTTTTGTTACGATTTCCACTTCATTATAAAATACATCATCAAGATTGTTTCAACAATACTATACCTTCTTCGGATGGTGTACAACTATTAAATAAATCAGTAGTAGCTTTGTCGAAAAGATTATAATGGTATACCTGTAATCATAAAGAAGTGGAAATTTTACTATAAATTTGTTTCTTTTCTATTAATTATCAATCATTAGTTTTTACTTCTATAAGGCTATACTGTAAAAGAATTTTGACTAACGTAAAATAGAAAACATTTTTCCACATGCCAGCTTAATTAAACACAGAGTAACTATATAAAAATAGTAATGAAAATGTTTAATTTAAATAAAGAACATTACAAGAGAGCATAAGTACAGAAATAAATGCAATGGTTTTAAGCAATTCAGTTACAATGTATGCACCAACTAATTATTCAAGGTAGTAGAGCGTTAAATTTAAGGACTGAGTTCATGTGTTATCTAAAAATAATTAAAGAAAGTTCGTCTGTCGGATGGGTTGTATTTGCAGAGTAAGGATTACTAAATTTTGAAGATTCTTTAGATTTGTTATTCGGGCTACCAGCTATTCGATCTATTCTGCATTTTCATTACATTAAAAGTCTGAAACATCTTCAAGTCATTTTCATTTTTAATTTCTGACACGTACACTCCATTTTTAACAAATTCCGCTTGACCACTTGTAGTCGTATTATACCAGTAATGCTTTTACAACTAAAATCCGCGGTTAAAGAGATTGACGGCGATAACGGCAATTCAATATAAATATAAACATGCAAGTTATTATAAATAAGGCTAAAGTTATTTTATCTAAATCGTATGTGTATATTTTTTTTGTGAGGATAAAAAAAAATAGGTAGACTTTAAATTTACGGGCTCATTTTTTCTTTTCTTTGATAATTTTTTTTTTAGTAAATTATAAATTAAAAAATAAACACTTGAAAATAAACATTAGTTTTTTTTTTTAATTTTATTTAATAATCTGAAGTTTTTCCAGCTAAAATACTTACACTTATATCGTTCATACCTCGAACATTTATCTATATACAGGACACAAGAAGTTTGAAAGTTATATATATATATATATATATATATATATATATATATATATATATATATATATATATATATATATATATATATATATGTACGTAAAATTGATCGTATGTCTTCTTACTTTACCTTTATCCATCTAATCAATCTTTCCCCATCTAACCTTTTGTTATCAGTTTAAGTTAGGGGTTTAAGAGTAATCAGATTAATCTCATAGAAACTCAGTACAACGAGCGATATCCGGTTTTTGTTCGTCGATGTTTATTGATAACCGGTAGTGCCCTGGTTTTTTAAGCTACCCCACACCGACAGGGCTAGTTGGTCACTTGTTACCATTCGCTAAGGTCAAATGCTGTTACTGGGGACTTTATTTGCATTCACCGGGAAAACTTTTATAGGATGGACTTACTAAGGACATTTTTCTATTTTCTGTATATATTTTTAGAGAATAGTGTATGTGTGTGTTATGTTGACGTACTAGTTTAATTTTTGGAATAAATAATCTAAGAAAAAAGGCCGTTTGAGTAACTTATAGATATTATACAATCTTTAAATCTCATGAAATACTAAAAAGCAAATTACCTTAAAGACTAAGAGTTCCAAAACGTGATTTTAAGACTAATAAAGGCCTAAGGCTTTCTTCATTTAGCGTATGTGTATTTGCTTTATCTTAAGATGTTCCGTTGGACTTTTAGAATTAATTTTTAATCATTTTTAATTAAATCTTGTTGAACTTAAATATACAACATACAAATTCAATTTTTTTCTTCAATTGTCAGAATATGAAACATTGAACAAAAATTATAGGCAAGAATAAAATTTAAATATTTTTACAAAAAAGTATAGCAATGACTATTTATTTTGTAGAGTATACGCGAAGGAAATACGTTGGTTCCGAAAATGTTAGTATTATTGCAAGACTTGCAAACTTGGGTACTGCAAAAATAACTTTCCGAACATAAAAACATATAAGTAATTATCAAATATTGTATCTTTGTCTTCTACAGCAGGCCAACAAAGTTCTACAGATTGTATTACATAGGTATAAGACATTTGCATTGGAAAAACGAGGTTGAACCATTTTTCGTTTTTATAGATAGATTTCTAAACGAATTGTAATCATTTTAAAACTTTGATATTTGCGACCTGTCATTGAAATCATTGGTCGTTATGACGATTGTTGAT
Source organism: Pachyrhynchus sulphureomaculatus (assembly GCA_019049505.1). Lineage (NCBI taxonomy): Eukaryota > Metazoa > Arthropoda > Insecta > Coleoptera > Curculionidae > Pachyrhynchus > Pachyrhynchus sulphureomaculatus. Next base: position 168,444,771 of record CM032446.1, read on the forward strand.
TTGTTTCTGAATTTAATGTTGTTTGCTTTTATTGTTAACCTCCCCGCTTAAACAGGGATTTAGCCCTTTTCTATATCCTATAAATATATCGACGAGGATGTTCTAATATCCGTCAGCGATGTCAACATGCCAAAATACAAATTTGTATTTTAAGGCATCTTTGCGACAACGCGGTTGTGCTGCCACAGGTTGAACTAATCATTATTGAAACAAATACTACCCGTTGCATTTGGGAAAGTACATTCCTTTGTTGCCATTAAAACTAACAATTCAGTTTCTAATGATGGTTGGAAAAAGGTGACATTTTTTAATGGTTTTTAGGAAAGCCGATTTTCCGGAAAGGTGTAATTTTTTTAAGAGAAGGTTTCATTTTACGGAAATATATGAAGTCAGTAAATTTTAAGTTTAATAGAAGCTTAAACAACGGAAGCTCTTCCTCTATTATATTTTTAAATTACACTATTAGAAAAAAGTTTGTTGAGAGGGGCTCGAAAATTTAACCCTCTCCGGGTGAGGATTTTCTTTTTACAGCTTGTGGTCATGTATCGAGAAAGTATGCTTGCTACTTGCACACAATCGACCTTATGACTCAAAATGAAATCAATACCAATTTTCATTTATTTTCAATTGTAAAGCTATTTTAAGATGATTGTAATATGTCGTGAACCCTAACAGCACAAGATATTTACATTTTTTATTTATTCACACCCAACTATATCTCTTTTTATAGATTTTGGGTTGCTAAATTTAAAACTTATTTAAAAGGTAAAAAAAAAAAATGGACAAATATTTATCAGACTAATCTTGTAACGAATTATACTACAAGTCGTTTAATATTCTTCTATAGCTTTGACAATACTGTTTCTTCATTTGCAATACTAACTGTTAATGTAAATATCCACAGACAACAGGAAGTCCGAAAACAAGGACTCTGAAGAAATTTTATCTTTGGAGGAAAATAATAAAGTAAACTTCTATGTTACAAAAACTTAATCTACAATATTTTTCAAAAAAAGTTGTTAACATTACGGAACTCGATATAATTATGTAGGATACTCTATTACAATAGTTGCTTATCTTGCTAGGTGCGAACTTGGAAGCAATAATAGATGCATGGCCAAAAGGTTCAGCTGATCACTTCTTTTACTGCTCTTTTCAAGAAGGAACGATGATTAACTGATGATACTAATAGGGTTAGCGAAACGCCGTCGGAAGCAAAAATAAAATGTTTGGTATAGTAATGATAGCTGCTATGCATTCTCATTTTGTCAAATGATCTAAAACCCCATCGTACCCTTAACTATGTTTTTCAGTGAGTCCTGCAACGACTCAATACGAAAGTCAATCGCTACTAGGGATTTCGTTAAAGGGTGTGTACCCTTAACATAAACATTTTATAGTAGCACAAAAAGGATACAATATTATGAAAGATTAATAATTTGGGCATATAAAAAAAATTTGTCACACAGGTACTTATTTTTTTTGAAAAAGTAACTAGTAGGGATTATTCAGATATGTACATATCAAAACAACTATTTGTCGATTATTTTTCTGCCTATTTGTCTGCCTATTTACTTATTCCAACTTAACGACAAACGACTTTTAACTTATTTTTTTTAAAACAAAGAAGGCACCAGTTAGGTTTATTGAGTAATTTTTCTGTTTATGATTTTAAAACATAATACATTATTTTCTAAACAAATAACATATTTTTAAAATGTTTTGAGATTCCTTGAAAGTTCGTATTTTATTTATTGTAGCAATTTTTTCATTTAAAATTTAAATGAAGAAATACAAGAACTTTTGCTTCAACAACTTTACAACCACAGTAACGTCAGCAGTAGACGATGCAAGTATTTCATTTTATTTGGCGCACATTCGAATTCAAAATAATATGATGTTTACTACATTTTATTGAATAAAGAAAGTTAAATCATAAACTCAAATTATAAGATAAATTAAGTCGATAGTATTAAAAGCGTAAATATACTTAACCAAATTAGTAAAAATATTAACAATTTTGACTAAATCTTAGGTGTCATTTGCTTCTTCTAATCTCAACCTATATGTATAAATCAGTTTTTGAAAGCGGAAATGAAACAAGATGAATTAATGAGTCGAAATACATTTATTCTTCAGTATCATCTCCCTTAAGCGTTTTTTCAGTTCATTTACCTCGTCTTTGAAGTGGATTTCTGGAGGACCTTCACAAAACCCATTTATGGATGTATCACCTCATCATTTGTTGGAGAACGGTCCCACGTCAAACAGAGCCAAATTTAGCGAATAGGGTGGATGTTCCAACAATTCGTACTTTAATCCGACTAGCAGGTCCATTGCCATCATGAAAGACGATTTTATTTCTTCTCCAAACCGGGCCTTTTCTCACGAATTTTCTCATCCAGCTGGTCCAAAAGGTTGCAGTAATACTCTCCTGTGATTATTTATCGGTTTGAGCTTCCAAGCTGAAGAAGACAGAAAAAACGACGAACGTATACGAGACTTGGTTGTCAAACTTCAAAGAAGATCAAGACATACAAGAGACAGATCGCTAAATTCCCCAAAGTACAACAAAAGCTTGAAGAAGCGGAAGAACGTGCCGAAAAGTCAAAGAAATCGCCACCCTTGACTTGGCTAAATTCCCCAACTTAAAACACTTTTTGAACCTAACAAAACTCCAAAATATTTTTTTTTAATATGCAATATTTTTTATTTAAGCAACCACAAAATAAATCTCACTTACCAGCAATGTTAATGAAATAGATACTTTGGCATCTTGTAAATGAGGTATTACCCCCCTTTTACTGTACTTTCATTAACTGTACGGTCTATCAGTGTTGTTTGTACATTATTTCTACACCTGCAGATAAAAGTGTGCCTTTTACTTAAAACCCAATGTCAATGTGTTTATTTTTCAATAAAAACATCAATATCAAAATACACTGCGTCAAGTAAGAACGTGTCCGCGATAATTCATTTTTGTATCCCAGACGACTTTGACCATTTTGGCTGTTTTGGAGCTGAACAACCGGGCTCAGACCACTGTGCGGTTTGTTGTTGCAGTTGAGGATCATACTGGTAAACCCAAGTCTCATTTATAGTTACAATTCGACGCACAAGATCAGTTTTATTTTTTGTGAAACGAGCCAAATGTTGTTTAGAAAGTTTCTCTCGAGTACGTTTTTATTCCGATGTTAACAGATGCGGCACCCATCTGGTAAATAGCTCTCTCATACCCAAAACATTAGTTATGATCTCATATACTGTTCCATGTGAGACATCTCTAGCCTCAGCTAAATCATCCACTGTTAATCGACTTGTCTTCCATTACCATATCTTGTACTTGCAGAACTGTTTCTTCAGTTGTTGCAGTTTTTGGACGTCCTAAACGTAGATCATCATTGACGCTTGTACGACCACGTTTAAACTCTAGAGTCCATCTATAAAGAGTTGAAAATGAAGAAGCAGACTCCTTTTAGCAGTTTCATAAACCTTGCATGGATTTCAGTTGCCGATAAACCTTCCAAAACAAAGAATTTTTTTACTGAACGATATTCGATTTTTTTCATTTTTAAAAAATAATTAAATGCGACTGTTTTAACCAACTGACAAACGATGAATGACTTGACAAATCGATTTTAAATTTAGGATGTATTCATATGACAGATGAAGCTTCAAAATGGTATTCAATATTTGGTCTAAGTAACGCTCCATAGGTGTTACTTTCAAAACTTTTATATATATATATATATATATATATATATATATATATATATATATATATATATATATATATATATATATATAAGAAAGAGGAAGGAGAGTAACAGGGCACTGGCAACAAACAATCCTAAGTTTAACTACTGGGAAACGCCCTTATAAGGAGAAGAGATGAGCAATCAAAGATCTAAAGGCTCTAATATCTGCTTTTTATTTTTGTTATCGAGCTTTCGCTGCCTAATGGTAGCTTGTTCTGGATTCTAAAAATGTAAACAAGGTACAAAAAATAAACCAAAACGTTCGTTTTTTAAAATGTGATTCAACTGTAGTATCTGCTTTTTATTTTTTTTATCGAACTTTCGCTGCCTAATGGTAGCTTCTTCTGGATTCTAAAAATGCAAACAAGGTACAGAAAATAAACCTAATTCAATTGAATCACATTTTAAAAAACGAACGGGTATCGCAAAAACCAACGTATTCCCTTCGACGACAATCAATGGGCCAGCTCATGACTCACCAAAATATATTGACACTTTTTAAATTTCGTGAAAATTTACACCTTAGATCAGTTTGTCGAGTTCCAACTACAAATTTTCATATTACTAATCACTTACACAATTATGTATTAAAGTAGCAGGTTAGCTTGATACATTTTTTTAGAGTTTGAAGAGTGAATGTTAGCTAATTAAGATGTTTTTACTTATGATACTTGCAAAGCCATTAGTTTCCTTTTGAACTATGATCAACAGCTGGGTTATTCAGGAATACGTAACAATAATTGGAATCTTAGGAAACTTTCAACAGAAATAACAAAGATAATAATAAACAAAAATAGTTTCACTGACAGAGGAACAAAAGAGGTTTAGATTAAGGAGGTGATGATATTTTTATCGTAAGGCTAATAACCAAAAAATCGATGGAATAAACAATATTCTTATGTTTCATGGACTTAGAGAAAGCCTTCGATAAAGTACAACTAGAGGTCGTAAAACATCTTTTACGAAAGACAAGCCTGGCACAACATCAAAACCACAGAACATTTTTATTGAATTCGACAGAAGCAATAGAACATAAAAAAAAAGTATATTTGGAACCTCATGTCAAACATACCCAACTTGATGGGTATGTTTGACAAGTATAAATAAATGATTATTATTATTTAAAAAAACTAATGACTAGTTAGCGCAGAAAATGAAACATTCTCTAGATTGTTATAATATTCAAACAAACAAAATCTGAACAAAATAGAAGGAAAAGGAGTGTTTAAATCTTTGGAGAGCTGTTATCTGTTTTTTTTTTTAATACAGCCTAAATAAATATTTCGTCTCGTCTTTTTAGTGTTCCGTACGGAACACTTATAAGATCGCTTCGGTGTCTGTCTGTCTGTCTGTCTGTCTGTCTGTCTGTCTGTCTGTCTGTCTGTCTGTCTGTCTGTCTGTCTGTCACACCCGATTTTTGTCCGAAACTATTTGACATAGAAAGGTGAAATTTGGTAATAATATAGCAATTGATGGCCTCATCAGAGTCATGTAGTTTTGAGAATTAAATTTTGACTTAAGGGGTTAGTTTTGGGGGGTGAAGTCGGAAGCGAAAAAAAATTTTTTTACTAGGTCATCGAGTGTGGTGTCAAATGAAAGCTTGTGAAAACACGAGTAAAAAATATATATATAATATTATACTTGCGCGCACTTTTCTTTGTATTATTTTTAAAAATTAGCGAAAAATCGCTGTCCCGGGCCTTATCTCGAAAAGTACTTATCAAAAAATTTCGAAAAAATTCTGGAATATTCTCCACGGGGTGTAGATTGAACGAAAATTATCACGAGTGCATTACCTTTAATAATTTATATGGTATATAAAAAAAAACAAAAATTTCAAGGTCATCAGATTTCAGTAAAGATTGGAAACAAACTTTGTGGAAAACTCATTTGGGGTGTGTTTTGTGAAGTCACTGATCATTTTATACCACCGTAACATAAATTTTGACTTAAGGGGTTCGTTTTGAGGGGTGAAATCGGAAGTGAAATTTTTTTTTGTTTTCTAGGTCATCGAGTGTGATGTCAAATGATAGCTTGTGAAAACACGAGTAAAAATATATAATATATATATATATATATATATATATATATATATATATATATATATATATATATATATATATATATATATATATATATATATATATATATATATATATATATATATATATATATATATATATATATATATATATATATATATATATATATATATATATATACTCGTATATAATGTAATACTTGCGCACACTTTTCTTCGTATTACTTTTAAAAAATCGCTGTCCCCTACCTTATCTCGAAAAGTACTGATCAAAAAATTTTGGAAAAATTCTGGAATATTCTCCACGGGGTATAGATTGAACGAAAATTATCACGAGTGCATTACCTTTAATAATTTATTTGGTATATAAAAAAAAAAAACAAAATTTCAAGGTCACCAGTTTTCAGTAAAGATTGGAAACAAACTTTGTTGAAAACTCATTTGGGGTGTGTTTTGTGAAGTCACTAATCATTTTATACCACCCTAACAAAATTTTTTATTTTAAAAACAATCAACGTACGGAACACTAATTGTGCAAGTTCAACTTGCACTTGACCGGTTTTTTTAATAATTAATTTAGTTAATTATATGATAATTTATTTTTGTTAAAGAAGGCATAATTCTAGAGCAATTTGGCCATTACTATTAGCCACAGCATGTTCACAATATTGAAACTTAGCCATTTTAAAGATTATTTAAAAAAAATTAATAACGTCAGCAGTTGCAGGTTATGTATTGGGTATAGAGCAAACAAAATTCTGTAAATATCAACTTATTTTAATATAGGTTAACATAATGCAAAAGATGCAATCTAACCATAAAATGGTAGAAGCAACTGCAACACATGTAACACAAAAACGATAACGAACAGGATACCGTCACAGACAGTAACATGACGTGCAGCTATTAAGATGCAGACTTCAGACAAACACACATTTTAGACAGGCACACATATGGATTTTACAATGTCAACATGTGCATAAACGGTGCTCTATTGTTTTAAGTTGACGTGGAAAATTACAGTTTGATGTAGTAAAACCGCACTAGAGAGAATGATAATTCCCTTTTGTGTGTTGTTTGTTGTGTTTTGTTTTGCTAAGTTTGCTTAGAAGTAACAATTGTAAAAAGACAAAGCATCAGAGCTACTATTGTTATAATATGCATTTCTATTAAGAGAGATAATATAGAAACCAAGTGTTAGAGCTTTGTACTTCATTAGGCAAGTAATAAAATTTTCTACTTGAAAAGTTGTTTTCACAATCATTTAGATAATTAACTTCTATAGAGTTTTGACTTTTTTCTTAATATTCCATGTCAAATTTTTCTAATGTTGATAAAAGCAGGTTTATATTTTTATTTTCGATTTTCATCTTCTTATGGTTAAATTTTGCCAAATATATACCGAGAAATAATAAATAGTCACTTACCTTATTGAAGCCTCAACTTATTTCAATAGAAGTAAATAGCCCATATCGTTGGTCTTCAATTTATTGATACAACATTTTTTCAAACTAGACGATTCTATTTAACACTTAATATAATTTACAATAGTGTGAATGTGAAGTACATTCTAACTTATGAAATTCTCAAACAACATTCTGGTCACCTGAAAAAAGAGAGAGAAAGTTTTTGAAAAATTGTGAATACTTAATCCTCACACAAAATAATGTAACTTGATTGAGCTATTTTTACAATAAATTGTTTCCATTCTTAATATTAAGTTCATTTTAAAACATTTAGTGCAACTTATTTGATACAGAATCCGCTGAAATTTTGTTTTGACTTTTTGCATCTATCATACGTCAAACATCTAGTTTCGCGAGCTACAGAGCTTACTGCGTTTCGAGCTGGTAATAGGTGTCAGTGGGCTAGAATCCTTGCATCAGAGGAGTCACTTTTGTTGATTTGGTTTAGGAATTTTGGAATCCGATGATTAGACTGTGTGTCAACTTTGTAAGTGGCGCCTCCATGGCATTAAGTTAGTTTTTGCTTAGCTTTGTGGACAAATCTCATATTTTCTTTTTTCATATTACATCATGCATAAGTTCATCTTTAAATTACTAATTACTAACTTTCATGTCATTACTACCCTTTCATTAGATGGAAAATGTACCGATCTTGAAGTGAATCCGATTTTCTCACTACTTTCTTTTCATCTTTTTTTTATTTTTTTCTTCTGTTGCTCATTATTCTTCTGCCTTCTTTGTCTGGCATCTACAAGAAGCCTTGTAAACTTTTGCTCTCAATAAAAAACTCCAACCTGATTTCCTTTTCTGTCATTAGAACAACTTTTTTAGATTTCTTACCGTAAGGCATAAGGCAAGTACTGCCTTGGCTTATACTATCGTTTTGAAACTTTTATATTTATCTCTAGATTGAGCTAGACTCTAAGGGTAAATGATTTTGGGCGGCTTTAGTTGAAAGAAACACTTTAAGGGATGCTCCAGAGAATATTAACGTAACAGGCCAGCTTTGTTGCCCTAACAGTAACTATATATATTTTTTACAAGTATACTATTTATCATATCATCTAACATCTATCACCATACGTTTATTATCACGATTTTATTATAAATAAGAAGAAAATATATTCAGTTTTTATTTACAGTGTATTTAAATATATTGGTTAACCAAAAAACTTGGGTTAGAAAAGGAAATGGGAATAAAAATAAGAACAATTATTAAGTAGGGCTTTAAAAATGCGTTAGTAATAATATATTTGCTTACATTCTTATTTTAAAGCAGATTTCTTACAAACTTTTATGTTTTTACTTACAAAAAATGTCTAGTCATATTAGCGGTAATTTTAGATCGAAATGAGTTCTCGCTTTCAAAATATGGTACTGTTTATGTTATGTCGTCAGATAACACGTACAGTATACTTCACTTATTCTTATAATTCTTCCGTATTTCTTTTTGAAAATAAGGAGTTTAAAGCTGTCTTTTTAGTGTTCCGTACGGAACACTTATAAGATCACTTCGGTGTCTGTCTGTCTGTCTGTCTGTCTGTCTGTCTGTCTGTCTGTCTGTCTGTCTGTCTGTCACACCCGTTTTTGTCCGAAACTATTTGACATAGAAAGGTGAAATTTGGTAATAATATAGCAATTGATGGCCTCATCAGAGTCATGTAGTTTTGAGAATTAAATTTTGACTTAAGGGGTTAGTTTTGGGGGGTGAAGTCGGAAGCGAAAAAAAATTTTTTTTACTAGGTCATCGAGTGTGGTGTCAAATGAAAGCTTGTGAAAACACGAGTAAAAAATATATATATAATATTATACTTGCGCGCACTTTTCTTTGTATTATTTTTAAAAATTAGCGAAAAATCGCTGTCCCGGGCCTTATCTCGAAAAGTACTTATCAAAAAATTTCGAAAAAATTCTGGAATATTCTCCACGGGGTGTAGATTGAACGAAAATTATCACGAGTGCATTACCTTTAATAATTTATATGGTATATAAAAAAAAACAAAAATTTCAAGGTCATCAGATTTCAGTAAAGATTGGAAACAAACTTTGTGGAAAACTCATTTGGGGTGTGTTTTGTGAAGTCACTGATCATTTTATACCACCGTAACATAAATTTTGACTTAAGGGGTTCGTTTTGAGGGGTGAAATCGGAAGTGAAATTTTTTTTTGTTTTCTAGGTCATCGAGTGTGATGTCAAATGATAGCTTGTGAAAACACGAGTAAAAAATATATATATATATATATATATATATATATATATATATATATATATATATATATATATATATATATATATATATACATATATATATATATATATATATATATATATATATATATATACATATATACATATATATATATATATGTATATATATATATATATATATATATATATATATATATATATATACTCGTATATAATGTAATACTTGCGCACACTTTTCTTCGTATTACTTTTAAAAAATCGCTGTCCCCTACCTTATCTCGAAAAGTACTGATCAAAAAATTTTGGAAATATTCTGGAATATTCTCCACGGGGTATAGATTGAACGAAAATTATCACGATTGCATTACCTTTAATAATTTATTTGGTATATAAAAAAAAAAAACAAAATTTCAAGGTCACCAGTTTTCAGTAAAGATTGGAAACAAACTTTGTTGAAAACTCATTTGGGGTGTGTTTTGTGAAGTCACTAATCATTTTATACCACCCTAACAAAATTTTTTATTTTAAAAACAATCAACGTACGGAACACTAATTGTGCAAGTTCAACTTGCACTTGACCGGTTTTTTTATATAGTGCTGATGTAATGAAATTTACTGAGAAAATCAAATTTTAATATATACTAATATAAAACAGAGACCACCATAGTGTAGAAAGCCGTCCTTTCCAAAAGTTTGACTTGAAATACTAGAAAAAACCGGTCAAGTGCAAGTCGAACTTGCACAATTAGTGTTCCGTACGTTGATTGTTTTTAAAATAAAAATTTTTGTTAGGGTGGTATAAAATGATCAGTGACTTCACAAAACACACCCCAAATGAGTTTTCAACAAAGTTTGTTTCTAATTTATACTGAAAACTGGTGACCTTGAAATATTTTTTTTTTCTATACCAGATAAATTATTAAAGGTAATGATAATTTTCGTTCAATCTATACCCCGTGGAGAATATTCCAGGGTTTTTTTCAAAATTTTTTGATCAGTACTTTTCGAGATAAGGTAGGGGACAGCGATTTTTCACGATTTTTTAAAAGTAATACGAAAAAAAGTGTGTGCAAGTATTACATTATATATATATATATTTTTTACTTGTGTTTTCACAAGCTTTCATTTGACACCACACTCGATGACTTAGTAAAAAAATTTTTTTTTTTCACTTCCGATTTCACCCCTCAAAACGAATCCCATAAGTCAAAATTTATGTTACGGTGATATAAAATGATCAGTGACTTCACAAAACACACCCCAAATAAGTTTTCAACAAAGTTTATTTCCAATCTTTACTGAAAATTGATGACCTTGAAATTTCTGTTTTTTTATATACCAGATAAATTATTACAGGTAATGCACTCGTGATAATTTTCGTTCAATCTACACCCCGTGGAGAATATTCCAGAATTTTTTCAAAATTTTTTGATAAGTACTTTCCGAGATAAGGCGGGTGGACAGCGATTTTTCGTGATTTTTTAAAAATAATACAAAGAAAAGTGCGCCCAAGTATTACGTTATACGAGTATATATATATATATATATATATATATATATATATATATATATATATATATATATATATATATATATACATATATATATATATATATATATATATATATATATATATATATATATATATATATATACATATATATATATATATATATATATATATATATATATATATATATATATATATATATATATTTTACTCGTGTTTTCACAAGCTTTCATTTGACACCACACTCGATTACCTAGTAAAAAATTTTTTTTTCACTTCCGATTTCACTCCCCAAAACTAACCCCTTAAGTCAAAATTTAACTTTCAAAACTACATGGCTCTGATGAGGCCATCAATTCCTATATTACTACCAAATTTCAACTTTCTATGACAAATAGTTTCGGAGAAAATCGGGTGTGACAGACGGACAGACGGACAGACGGACAGACAGACGGACAGACACCGAAGTGATCTTATAAGTGTTCCGTACGGAACACTAAAAACAGACAGAGTAGTACTATGGAATATAAAATACCCAATCACCACCGGTTTATTTACACCAAAGCCATTTTTAATTCCTAGGTACAATGATGTTTTTATAAATTCGAAAAATCCTTGGTATTAACTTTAATATTTATATTAAAAAATGGCAACATATTCAAACTTAAAATGAGGAAAAAATTATATTTTATTGATCTATAATATATATAAAATGCAACGTCTCTCTGTCTGTCTGTCTGTCTGTCTGTCTGTCTGTCTATCTATCTGTCTGTCCGTTAGTGCGCTTATCACTGGATAACCACTTATCCGATTTACTTACTTTTTTTTTAAACATACATATGTTCTCTGGCCAGGTTATAGGCTATATTTTATTACGATAGGTAGCATAAGGAATCAGCAATGACGATAATAGTGAATGAAGTCGGAAAAAAGTTTGCCACTAGCGCGTTCCCTTGCAATACACTTTATAAACCATTAAATATGGAACAATATTATGTAGCAGAGAATATCTACAATCTATAATATATATAAAATGCAATGTCTCTCTGTCTGTCTGTCTGTCTGTCCGTTAGTGCGCTTATCACTGGAGAACCACTTATCCGATTTACGTGCTTTTTTTTAAAATATACATATTTTCTGTGGCCAAGTTATATGATATATTTTATTGCGTTAGGTAACATAAAGAATAAGCAGTGACGATAATAGTGAATCAAGTCGGAAAAAAGGTTACCGTTAGCGCGTTGCAATACATTGCCTTAACCTTTAAATATGAAACAATATCATGTTGCGAAGAATATAATATATATAAAATCCAACGTCTCTCTGTCTGTCTGTCTGTCCGTTAGTGCGCTTATCACTTGAGAACCACTTATCCGATTTACGTGTTTTTATAAATTTATACGTATGTTCTATATAATTCGATATAAGCCTAGATAATGGGAGATAAGGTAAGATAATGGGAGATAAGTATAAATAAAGGGAGATAAGGAGAAATAATGGGAGATAAGGAGAAATAAGAAAATGGGAGTTATGGTGAGATAATGGGAGATAAGGAGAAATAATGAGAGATAAGGAGAAATATTGCGAGATAAGTCGAGATAAACCTAGATAATGGGATATAAGGTGAGATAATGAGAGATAAGGAGAAATAATGGGAGATACGGAGAAATAATGGGAGATGAGCAGAGATAAGCCTAGATAATGGAAATTATGTAGAGATAATGGAAGATAAGAAGAAATAATGGAAGATAAGGGGAAATAATAGCAGATATTTTATTACGTTAGGTAACATAAGGAATAAGCAGTGACGATAATAGTGAATCAAGTCGTCGCGAGCGGAGCCGAGGGCACGGCTAGTAATATACAAAATTCACCGTTTTTACTTTCTTTTCCTAAAGTGATATTGCATGAAAACTGTAGTTTCTTGACTATTTTAAGCAGAATAGAGGTTAGAAACTATATTTTTCGTGATCTAACTTCTAAAAATATGAATTAATGTAAAAATTAGTATGATTTTTTTCGCAAATGATATATTTTCGTAAGCAGGAGAAGTTAAAATTACATAAGATAATATATGGTAGAAAGATACCTAAAATATTTTAAGAGAGGGATAAAATTTGCCCATAAATCGATAAAGGGATGTCTTAGTACTCCAAGTAATTAAATTCAACGATTAAATTCTTGGCTGCGATTTTTTAATCCACCTAAAGTGACAAGTCGGGACGGCAATGCAAACCACCCGTAGTATCATGTCTAGTAAAGCCCGTTCGGAAACGACATTATTGTAGATCCCCTTTGTAGAATACTTAAAAAGGGCACCAACCACAGGCAAAGCGAGAGGGTCGCCTACGTTCGTATCGGATATAGCACTTCAAAAAAAAGATGACAAGAACAAGGAGGAAAGTTATATAATCGATACTTTAATGGACTGTTCTAAAAATCTGGAGATAGTAATTAATTTTGATGAAGTATTATATATTTAAAATGTTATTCAATGTCATAATTGTAAAAACTAGTTACTCGATTCTAAAATAACTTGACAATTATCGCATGTTTGGTCAAATTCATTTTACACAAAATAAAACTATAAACTTTGGCATACAGTCATTTGAAAAGACGAAATATCTATGGTACAAAAGCTCTGTTGTAATAGTGCCTATCACGTTAAGTGAACTTAATTGAAAAATTAACTCAATAAATCTGATTATCAAATAATAAAATTTCAGGTTGCCTGAATTTTTCAACCAATTATTTCCAGCAACAATTTTCGGTGCACTTATCACGCTCCGTTACAATTATTTTTTCTTGTTTTTTGTTACGTATACTTTTTCAACAAGTTTATAGAAATACACGAGAATCCTTGAAATCGTTTAAATACTCTATTAATAAATAACCACTCAAAGAGCTAGATTAAAAAATATCGATCTGCAAAATAGATCTACAGTCTGTCAAGTAAAAACGTAACCGCTTGTATTCTTGAAAAAATGTGTTTCGAGAACATTTTTTGCCATCAATGTATTCTTTGGTGTGCTAACAACGCAATTACCCTAGTAAGTGGTCCAATCCTCTCCTGCATCAATAAACGCCTGGCATCTTCGAGGCATGTTATCGACGAGATTTTCTGCATACTCAGGCAATGATCTGCAAATTTTTCGAATCTCGCTAAATAACTGAGTTAAAGTCCTCGGAGTCTTTAGTCTGAACTTTCTCTTTACAAGGGACCAAACGTTTTCAATAGGGTTTTCGTCCGGCGATTGTGATGGCCACTCTAGTATGTTATCGTGGGACCAAGCGAGCCGCTTCGCGACGTGGAATTTGACATCATGGGCACGAGGATGTTATCGAATGGTGTCATGACACACATTCAAACCCGACTTTCTTAATATTGTGGCTTCTTGACGCAGCGTCAATTTCGGGTCCCGTATAAACAAAGACATGATTTTCGACTTTCGGAGAGACTTTGCCTACCGAGCCACGTTTTGGCAAGTCGTCGATATTTTTCGTCTAGTTAAAACGATTTACTCACTTCTTTACAAACGACTCCCACTTTTTAATACATTTAGGGGCCGCAGAATATGTTATTTTAGGCTGTATGGAAGGGAAATCAATCATCGTTCCTGATAAAGTTAACATGGTTAGCGAAACGTGCATCGAGTGCAAAAATAAAGTGTTCGGTGTAGTGATGATATATACTAAGAAGGGAACAAAGAAATACTACCTCGAACCGATTCGCGAATAAATGACTTATTTTAAATTTTACGTGATTTCGAAAAAGTTCGGAATCGACTGATACTTTTACTAAAATGCGTCGTAGGTAAAGATTCCTTCTACCGATTTTTTGTTGAATTTGTAAAATCGCATCTACGAAAAATAATTCTATCGCGAACACGTTCTGTATATTTATCTTAAGCCATTTTATTATCTATTGCCACATACAATTAAATTATCTACATCTTATTTTTTTTTTACAAAGCTAATAATTGACTTTAAAACCAAAGCCTAAATTTTAAATAGGAAACTTGCAAAATCCAGTTAGCAAAGTCAACAAAACTGCTAAAATTTTAATTTCGCTCAACTGAACCATCCATATTTGATGAAGCGAATAAGAGAATTTCTTAAATTGGAGCAAACACAAACAACTCTCGGAATATATGCAAATGTTATACAAAATATTAAACACAACAAAATTTTCATGAATATGATAACCTCCATTTTCAGAAATTCGCAATTGTACGTTAAGTATACTGTGGCTCAAACAGTAACCAATTGTATTAAATACTTACTTGATGATAATTGCACTAAACTGGAACGCTACCTTCAGTTTAAAAATTGAATAAAAATTATATTTTTACTAACGAATACGCAATGAAGATTGAAAACAGAGCAGCTTTAGAATCAACTATTTTTCGAAAAAAAATGAGAAATAACTGATGTTTCGTACAGCTGTAATTAGTAATACATCAAGTACAGATATAAAGTGTAAGACTAGTACCAAATTAGCTGCACAAATATACGCTTGGAAAGCTCGATTAAAAGTGTGAACAACTTTCGTTTCAGTTAATATTTTCAGTAATTTATTCTTCTTATTCAAAACTTTAGTTCTAGATCTACAAGTAATAATAAACTGGCCAGAATGTAGGCCTATAGCTTTTATAAACTTACGAGTTATGTAAATTGTGCTCTGCATGCACATTCACACAAATTTGTCTGTTAAGGATTTTCTTAATAGCAAATCGACAGTATAAAGCTGTTATTTTGTTAACCAATAATATAAAAATACTTCTATAATCGTGAAAAGCAGGAATGATAATATGTACAATGTGTAATTGTAATTAATTTAAGAACAACTATGATTAAAAATATTAGACAAATCATTATATGTTATAATTGTGTGCCCATAAAATGGTAATTTGGTACCGTTTCCTTAAGAAGCAATAACATATTACGTGTATCTTTTTTCTTTCTATATTCCTATGGAGGGAATATAACGATAGAATATAAGATACAGACATGTATCGATTGTTGAAATAGCAGCCAAAATATTTTGTCCTCTCCTAGCCTCCAAATTTCTTTGAGGCCAAGCCGGTTATTATAAAATTTGTTTACTAACCTATCGTTTAGCGATATCAAATGAAAGCCTGTAAAATGAGGAATTCAAGAATATATGCTTTCTATTTTAATTTAAACATTTATTTAACGGTATCAAAAGTTCCCATCTATAATATATATATATATATATATATATATATTATATATATATATATATATATATATATATATATATATATATATATATATATATATATACATATATATATATATATATATATATATATATATATATATATATATATATATATATATATATATATAACATTTATTTAACGGTATAAAAAGTTCTCATCTATAATATATATATATATATATATATATATATATATATATATATATATATATATATATATATATATATATATATATAATGCAACGTCTGTCTGTCTGTCTGTCCGTTAGTGCGCTTATCACTAGAGAAACACTTATCTGATTTATGTACTTTTTTTTTAAAACATACATATGTTCTCTGCTCAGGTTATAGGCTATATTTTATTACTATAGGTAGCATCAGGAATGAGCAGTGACGATAATAGTGAATGAAATCGGAAAAAAGTTTGCCGCTAGCGATTTCCCTTGCAATACACAACCTAAACCATTAAATATGGAACAATATTATGTAGCAGAGAATATCTATATTCTATAATATATATAAAATGCAATGTCTCTCTGTCTGTCTGTCTGTCCATTAGTGCGTTTATCACGCGAGAACCACTTATCCGATTTACGTGTCTTTTTTTAAATTCATACATATATTCTTCGGCCAGGTTATATAATAATAATAATAAGCTATATCTATAATATATATAAAATGCAACGTCTCTCTGACTGTCTGTCTGTCACTTAGTGCGCCTATCTCTCGAGAACCGCTTATCCGATTTACGTGATTACAACTGACTTTTAAATTCATACATATGTTCTCTGACCAGGTTATATTTTTATTACATCTATAATATATACAAAACGCAACGTATCTCCGTCTGTCTGTCTGTCTATCTGTTCGTTAGTGTGCTTATCACTGGAGAACCATTTATCCGATTTACGTGCTTTTTTTTTAAAACATATATATGTTCTCTGGCCAGGTTATCTATAATCTTATATCTATAATATAAATAAAATGCAACGTCTCTCGGTCTGTCTGTCTGCCTGTCTCTCTGCCTGTGTGTCTGTCTGTCCGTTAGTGCGCTTATCACTGGAGAACCACTTATCCGATTTACGTGTTTTTTTTTTAAAACATACATATGTTCTCTGGCCAGGTTATCTATCTATAATATATATAAAATGCAACGCCTCTCTGTATGTCTATCTGTCTGTCTGTCCGTTAGGCGTTACGTGCTTTTTTTTAAAACATACATATGTTCTCTGGCGAAGTTATAGGATATATTTTATTGCGTTTGGTAACATAAAGAATAAGCAGTGACGATAATAGTGAATCAAGTCGGAAAAAAGGTTACCGTTACCGCGTTCTCTTGCAATACACTGCCTAAACCATTAAATATGGAACAATATCATGTTGCAAAGAATATAAAATATATAAAATGCAACGTCTCTCTCTCTGTTTGTCTGTCCGTTAGTGCGCTTATCACTTGAGAACCACTTATCCGATTTACGTGTTTTTATAAATTTATATAATATATATATTCTATATAATTCGATATAAGCCTAGATAACGGGAGATAAGGTGAGATAATGGGAGATAAGTATAAATAATGGGAGATAAGAAGAAATAATGGGAGATAAGCAGAGATAAGTCTAGATAATGGGAGTTATGGTGAGATAATGGGAGATAAGGAGAAATATTGCGTGATAAGTGGAGATAAGCCTAGATAATGGGAGAGGGAGGAGAAATAATGGAAGATAAGGTGAGATAATGGGAGATAAGGAGAAATAATGGGAGATAAGGAGAAATAATGGGAGATGAGAAGAGATAAGCCTTGATAATGGAAATTATGTGAGATAATGAGAGTTAAGGAAAAATAATGGGAGATAAGGGGAAATAATGGCAGATATTTTATTACGTTAGGTAACATAAGGAATAAGCAGTGACGACAGTAGTGAATCAAGTTCCCGCGAGCGGAGCGGCGGACACGGCTAGTTAAACAATAAAATAAAAAATTTAGACCACTTAAAAAATATGTAAAGCAATGTACTACAACTGGCTTTAAAATAAAACTTATCATTCTTATAAATACGTAAAATTTGAGGTATCACAGACTGCCCGATACGAGAGCATAACAGCATATAGATTTTCCTCTCCTCACCTAAATAGGTCTCCAAAGAAAAGGAAGACTGGAACAACGAAACCGTCTTTTAAAAGAAACAATTCATGTGGCCTGGCCTCTAACCAGGAATAATACGTGGCAGCAGATACTTACAATAAACGAGGATAAGGCCACTAACGTCCCTGTGCAGATACGCCGTTCCCCGTTAAACGCTTATTTCACTTTTGACAACACATCCGACTGTTTGGTTCGATCGGAAATGCAAATAAGCATTTGTTTCTACACATCTTACCTACCGACAATGGCGTGAAATCTCTAACGTCATAAATCGCAACATCTTTGTATGTGTTTGTATCAGATACAAATAATCGACGAAACTAAGTAGGCATATAATTAAAGAATTGGGGACTGATATCTTGCCTGTTCCAACAATTCTAGATCATTTTAGTCAGTCTCTAAAGTTATTAACCAAAATTTCACTAAACCCGCTATACCATCAGTTATACGACGAGATAATACAATTGCAATAACACCTCTTTGGGAAGCGTGGGAAGCGTGTTTGATTTACACTCTGCTGACTGACTGTTTGATTTACACTCTGCTGTTGATTTCCAGAGAAAAAGAACACCTAATATTCCCAACGTGTAGCCAAAGATACCCAATATTGTCTTCAGACAACCTGTCATGAAAAGTTTATTAATGAGCCCAAACACTAAAAATAGAATACCCACCATAGTATAAGAAATGAGCGAGTGAGCTAACATAATTTTTTGTAGACTTCTTAATTTATTCTATAGAAATACCTTCTGTTTACTGAAAATCTGCCATGGTCCAACCTATATTTAAAAAAGGCCAAAAGACCTTGCCAAACAACTACCGACCAGTTGCGTTGCTTTCAATAATATGGGGTGTTAAGGAAATGGCTATCAGTCTCCATATCTTAAAATATCTGGAAGGATTTAATATTATTAGAGACCAAAAATATGGGTTTCGTTAGGAAAGATGAACAGGAGATCTTCTAACTTATATCAGACAAATTTGGAACGACACAACTGAACATCTCAATCTTCACGGCTATCTTAAACTGACTTTAATTTATAGCTCTTTCCAATTGCAATATTATTGCTGGCAAAGGTTTGTGAAAGTATATACAATAAAAATTAAAAAAAATTAAAATCTTTCATTAAGCTATTTTTGATATAGCGCGAAATTTAAAAAAAAAATGTTTTTTCGAATTTAATTGATTATAGTAACTATTTAAAACAAAATAATGAGGGTGTACGTGCTCATGTGCATGCGTCGTGTATTATTCAATGTAGTGTGCGCGTGAGCACGTGAGTTGGTGTATGTCTGTCCATGTGCGCGTGCGCGTACAAGTGTATTGGAGAATGTAAGTAATATTTATGTAGTTAATACAGCTTAATATGAGTAAAACCGAAAATTAATAATGTTTAGATGAGCTTGGAGATTTGTGTATGTTATATATATTTTTTTTCACCTAAAGTACCCCACTTCTGCAATTTCTCACTATAAATTGCACTACCGTATACTTACTTATACATACAGAATTTATACGTAGATGTTATTTTGGAAAAAATTCAGCGAATTCACTCATTTATAAGTAATAAACGATATCGCTTATTACATATATATGTAATAAAAAAATTATAATAATTATAATAATAAAATTATAATAATAAAAAGAATCGCGATTCTTAACCTCACAAAATCATAAGATAAAAATCTGAGTTTTCTCTTTTTGTTTACTTTTAGCTTAGTGAATAAACTTATTTAAGTTATACATAATTAATATTACTTCGACAGTTCTTGAGTTTTATATAAAATATCTCGCGCTATTAAAAATAATAAATATAATGATGAAAAAAACAACTTATCATGCTAATCATGCCCTCTCACATTCAGAAAATAGGAGTAAAATTGATTTATTGTGCTTTAAGAAAACAAGCTAATCTACGCTCTTGCGGTATGGATAAAAAGTGTTATTTTTCCTCAAAGAATCGTTCTAGGCAAGTTTTTTCCTCGTACCTTCATTATCAATGCCGATATGCTTCCAAGCTCCATACTCTTTCCTACTCTTTCTCCGTTACATTAACGGGAAAGAATCAGACATCTAATCTACACGTGATTTACTATAAACCAATTGGCAATAGGCAAAGCTAATATTTCAGCAGTCTATCCACTGTTCTCTTATTCGTCTATCCATCCCGAGACGCTTTCGCAAATCGGTGAACGATTAAATCACTTAAGGTTCGCAGATGATGTCACACACAAGAAATTCTGATGGAATTAAATAACAACTTTCGAGAACTAGGTCTAAAAATAAACTTCACTAAAACCAAATATTTGAACAACGAAAGTATAGATAACAGCCAGGAACTATTAACAGAAGGTGAAAAAATAGGAACGGTACAAACATTCATATATTTAGGAAAAAAAAATCGAAATATCAAAAAATAATTTAAAGGCGAAGTTGGAGAGAAGAGCATCGTCAGATTAGTCTGTGTTCGGAAGGTTACAACCTACATTGAAATTGGACATCGCAAATACACTAAAAGCCAGAGTATTCGATCAATATATACTGCCGGTATTAATATATGGCACTAAAACGTGCGCTTTAAATGAAAGTATAATAAGTAAACTCCTGACAACCTAAAGACCAATGGAGAGGAGAATGCTAAATGTTAGACTCCAAGGTCGTATTCCTAACAGCGCAATACGAAGAAGATCAAAATTGACAGATGTAATACAACGAATATGTATGTTAAAGTAGAATTGGGCGGGGCTTATCGCGAGGGTGAATGATAACAGATGGACACGCCGTATAGTTGAATGGAGGCCTAGAGAACACAAAGGATGTAGAGGAAGATGCACAGACAAGATGGACGGACGACATAAAAAGATTAGCAGGACACGATGGAGATATATATATATATATATATATATATATATATATATATATATATATATATATATATATATGTATATATATATATATATATATATATATATATATATATATATATATATATATATATTTCCCTTCGGTCAATAGTTATACCGTGACTCTGATATCTAGGGCTAATGTGAAGGACTAATTTACAAGTCAATCTAGCTTCTATAGTAATAAAGAAACATTCCCAAATGGTGGCTAAGTAGATATTTAGAACATTAAAATTTGCGAAGATAGTGATGGATTTTTTTCAACGTTACTAATATCGACAGAGTACAACTTAGAACTTTTACCATAAACTGTGGTATAAGAAATTCCTTATTGATCATTTTAAATGATATGTTTATGCAAAATATGTTCCTTCAAAATAAAATAATCTGTAACATTGTCACACTAATACATCATGACCCAGGAATAGAAAATATATCCTGAAAGATCGTTAATCTGTAGCCTAAAACTCGTTAATCTTTTCAGATAAGAAATAAAGTCATTAAATTCTCTATCGCGATTCGGATGCTGCGGGCTGAATGGCTCAAGTTTTAACCAGAAAACTTTTCGACGAATTTTTGTTTTCTCTTTATATACACACACATATTGTGTTGAAAATGAAATCGCGTTAGGACACGCCGTTATTATACTTTTTATAAACATAAAACTGGAAAATTGCCAAAGTTTAATGTATTTATGGATATTCTTTGAGAAACCTGAGCTTCTTTTCAACGAAGGATAAACAAAACTTTAACAATAATTTCCTTTAGAGGCTTTAAAAGTATTGTTTTAAAAAGAGGACACATAATCTAGCCGATTTAGTTTAAGCAAATAGAATCAATATCGATAATCAAAAAAACTATATGATCAATAAAAATAGATGATCAATAAAACGTAAATTCGGTAAATTCGAAATTACTCTCAAAACTAAAGTTATGTTTATAAATATTTAGTATTTCTCCCATAAAGCACAAAGCATTATTAAATTAAAGTTTTTCCCGTTTTATTCTATCTTAAATGAAAAAGTATTAAAATTGCCCGTGTTTTGGAATCTCTTCGGTTTACTAAAACTAAGTGTACTGGAATGTAGGGCGTTCCAAAAAGTTATTTCCTAATAAACTACTTGGATCGTTCTAATAGCAGCGATACAGGAATAAGCAGAAATTATTTTCATAATACAGTTTTGGAAATAAACTTATTCCCTATAGCCAGAAGGGGAAAACTTAGTCAAGGAACGTGATCAATCTGAAAGGTATTTGGCATATCAGATAAATGTTCTGGATAGCTGCTTAATTCTTGCAGAACCTTACCACCGAAAAAAGACAAGTTAGGTCACTTGATTTAAAAACTATTTTCTACACCTAAAAAAAATCAGTTTTAAACCTTTTTTCCAAAATATAAAAAAAAAAAATGAAAAAAGTAGCACAGTTTTAAGTATAAACTCAAGACCAAATTCACTGAAAAGGTCTAAAAGTTAGATCAATCTAGTTGTCATGAAACCTAAAACCTACAGCTGTCTTACTTCTGCTATTGTCGAAGAATTTGTTAAACTAAACCAAGTCCAAAATTTAATTTCTTTAGTAAATCAAGCACTATATGTTTTTAAAATACAATACAAATACAATTACATCACAGTTTTTTTCACAGTTTTTTCGTGGTTTTAATTTTAGTCATGCAGTGAATTAAATCGAATGACCCGAACTATCAGAGTATATAAGACATTCCCTTCCACGGCTATATTGCACTGACTGTAATTTAAAGTTCTTGTCAATTGCAATATTACTGGTGGAAAAGTTTTGTGAAAGTATATAAAATAAAAAAAAAAGTTTTGAAATCTTTCATCGAGCTATTTTAGTGTTCCGTACGGAATACTTATAAGATCACTTCGGTGTCTGTCTGTCTGCCTATCTATCTGTATGTCTGCCTGTCCGTCTGTCCGTCTATCCGTCTGTCCGTCTGTCTGTCTGTCCGTCTGTCACATCCGATTTTCTCCGAAACTAATTGACATAGAAAGTTGAAATTTGGTACTAATATAGGAATTGATGGCCTCATCAGAGCTGTGTAATTTTGAAAGTTAAATGTTGACATATGGGATTAGTTTTGGGGGGTGAAATGGGAAGTGAAATTTTTTTTTTTTACTAGGAATATTCTCCACGGAGTGTAGATTGAACGAAAATTACTTTAATAATTTATCTGGTATATAAAAAAACAAAAATTTGCTTAGGTGCGTGCGTCGTGTATTATTCTATGTGTGTGTCTGGGCACTTGTGTTTGTGCGTCTGTATATGTACGCGTGCGCGTACAAGTGTATTAGAGAATGCAAAGTACTCTTTAAGTATTTAATAAAAATGTATTTAATTAAAATGAGTAAAACCGAAAATTAATAACGTTTAGATGAGCTTGTATATTTGTGTATGTTATATATATTTTTTTTCTCACCTAAAATGCCCCACTACTGCAATTTCTCACGATAACTTGCGATACCGTATACTTACTTATACATATAGAATTTATACGTAGATGTTATTTTGGAAATCTTCTTCGAATTTACTCATTTTCATGTAATAAGCGAAACCGTTTATTACATATAAATGTAATAAAAAAAATTATAATAATAAAAAAATTATAATAAAAAGAATTGCGATTCTTGTCCTCACAAAATCATAGACAAAAAATCTGAGTTTTGGTTACTTTTAGCTTAGTTAGTAAACTCATTTAAGTTATTCAAAATTAATATTACCTCGTCAGTTCTTGAGTTCGGTGTAAAATATCTCGCGCTATTAAAAATAATAAATATATTCGTGAAAAAAATAGTTTGTCATGTTAATCATTCTCTCTCACATTCAGAAAATAGGAATACAATTTGTTTATTGTGCTTTAAGAAAACTAAAATCCAAGGTGCATTACAAAAAAATTTAAAAAATTTAAGTATGTTATTAAAATTGATATAAATTTTTATACAAATGACGATAAGCTGTCTGCAGTTCTGTATTCCTCATGCAATAAAGATGTATATTTTACTTTATCGAAACGTAATAATCCAGAGACATTCAAACTATAAATTTAACCGATTTTTAAAGTTTCACGTGAGAAAATATAAGTACAAGATCAACTGCACTGAAAACCTGTCAGTGTCACTTATGTGAGTTAGCAAGATTTTCAAAATTCAATTTAGTAAATCGTTCCACAGCAGTAACGTTACTAACATTAGATAAGAAATAATAAAAACCGGTCAAGTGCAAGTTGAACTTGCACAATTAGTGTTCCGTACGTTGATTGCTTTTAAAATAAAAAATGTTGTTACGGTGGTATAAAATCATCAGTGACTTAACAAAACACACCCCAAATGAGTTTTCAACAAAGTTTGTTTCCAATCTTTACTGAAAATTGATGACCTTGAAATTTTTTTTTATATATATACCAGATAAATTATGAAAGGTACATGCACTCGTGATAGTTTTCGTTCAATCTGCACACCCTGGAGAATATTCCAGAATTTTGTCAAAATGTTTTGATCAGTACTTTTCGAGATAAGGTGGAGGGACAGCGATTATATATATATATATATATATATATATATATATATATATATATATATATATATATATATATATATATATATATATATATATATATATATATATATATATATATATATATATATATATATATATATATATATATATATATATATATATATATATATATATATATATATATATATATATATATATATATATATATATATATATATATATATATATATATATATATATATATATATATATGCATATATATATATATATATATATATATATACATATATATATATACATATATATATATATATATATATATATATATATTACTCGTGTTTTCACAAGCTTTCATTTGACACCACGCTCGATGACCTACTAAAAAAATTTTTTTTCACTTTCGATTTCACCCCCAAAACTAACCCCCTAAGTCAAAATTTGACTTTCAAAACTACACGGCTTTGATGAGGCCATCAATTCCTATATTATTACCAAATTTCAACTTTCTATGACAAATAGTTTCGGAGAAAATCGGGTGCGACAGACAGGCAGACAGACGGACACACAGACAGACAGACACCGAAGTCATCTTATAAGTGTTCCGTACGGAACACTAAAAAAAATAAATAAAAACTAGTACTAAACGTCGTGTAAAATGTTTTAATGAAGTGAAAAAAGGAATAACATACTTACGCACACCGTCAACTGCTGTAGAGAATCTTCAGGATCAAATTACATTACTTTAAAACAAAAAAAGCAGTTGGTATCTAGTTTAATACAAGATATAAAAAAAATCTGAATCTGATTACAACAATAGTAACAAAACCTTGGTACGAATGTAACTTACAAAAAGAGAAAACTCAGATTTTTTTATATATGATCTCGTGAGCGATTCTTTTTATTACAATTTTTTTTATTACTATAATTTTTATTATTATTATTACAAAAAAGTTCTTCTTTCTCACATTTGGTCAATGTGGTTCCATGTTTGGCTGACGGGCGCAAACCAAGTCAGCACAAACGCATTACCATTGTGTATTAAGGAATGACCTGACAATGTTACATGTTTTCAAAATCACTAACTTCTGAATGTTTTTGTGTATGTTTGTGTTGAGTCCTAATTGTACTAAGTGTGGTGTGAATGTTGTTGGTGTAAGACCTGTGGATGATATAATGAGGGGGACAATGATGACTTTTTCTTGTTTCCATAGCCTTTTTATTTCCGTTGCAAGGTCTGTGTATTTGGAAATTTTTTCTGTGTATTTCGTTTGGATGTTTGTGTCGTTGGGGACAGCTATGTCAATTAGATAGGTGACTTTTTCTTTTTTGCACTGAAAAGTAATATCGGGTCTATTGGCGGAGACTGTTTTATCTGTATGGATACTGATGTCCCAGTAGAGTTTGTAATCTTTATTTTCAAATACGGATGTTGGTGTGTATTTGTAGTAGGGATCTGTGTTTTCTATGAGCTTGTATGTTGTGGCTAGTGCTTGGTGAACTACTTTTGCCGCTGAGTCATGTCTGGCTGTGTATTCCGTTCCGGCTAATACTTTACATCCGCTTGTTATGTGTTCGATCGTTTCTTTCTGCTGGTGGCATTTTCTGCATCTGTCTTCTGTAATAGTTGGATCTTGGATGATATGCTTTTGGTAGTTTTCTGGTTAATATGACTTTATCCTGGATGGCAAGTAAGAAGCCTTCTGTTTCCGGGAATAGCTGCCCATCCCGTAACCAGGTATATGATTGTTTTTTAGTGTTCCGTACGGAACACTTATAAGATCACTTCGGTGTCTGTCTGTCTGTCTGTCTGTCTGTCTGTCTGTCTGTCTGTCTGTCTGTCTGTCTGTCACACCCGTTTTTGTCCGAAACTATTTGACATAGAAAGGTGAAATTTGGTAATAATATAGCAATTGATGGCCTCATCAGAGTCATGTAGTTTTGAGAATTAAATTTTGACTTAAGGGGTTAGTTTTGGGGGGTGAAGTCGGAAGCGAAAAAAAATTTTTTTTACTAGGTCATCGAGTGTGGTGTCAAATGAAAGCTTGTGAAAACACGAGTAAAAAATATATATATAATATTATACTTGCGTGCACTTTTCTTTGTATTATTTTTAAAAATTAGCGAAAAAAATCGCTGTCCCGGGCCTTATCTCGAAAAGTACTTATCAAAAATTTCGAAAAAATTCTGGAATATTCTCCACGGGGTGTAGATTGAACGAAAATTATCACGAGTGCATTACCTTTAATAATTTATATGGTATATAAAAAAAACAAAAATTTCAAGGTCATCAGATTTCAGTAAAGATTGGAAACAAACTTTGTGGAAAACTCATTTGGGGTGTGTTTTGTGAAGTCACTGATCATTTTATACCACCGTAACATAAATTTTGACTTAAGGGGTTCGTTTTGAGGGGTGAAATCGGAAGTGAAATTTTTTTTTGTTTTCTAGGTCATCGAGTGTGATGTCAAATGATAGCTTGTGAAAACACGAGTAAAAATATATATATATATATATATATATATATATATATATATATATATATATATATATATATATATATATATATATATATATATATATATATATATATATATATATATATATATATATATATATATACATATATACATATATATATATATATATATATATATATATATATATATATATATATATACTCGTATATAATGTAATACTTGCGCACACTTTTCTTCGTATTACTTTTAAAAAATCGCTGTCCCCTACCTTATCTCGAAAAGTACTGATCAAAAAATTTTGGAAAAATTCTGGAATATTCTCCACGGGGTATAGATTGAACGAAAATTATCACGATTGCATTACCTTTAATAATTTATTTGGTATATAAAAAAAAAACAAAATTTCAAGGTCACCAGTTTTCAGTAAAGATTGGAAACAAACTTTGTTGAAAACTCATTTGGGGTGTGTTTTGTGAAGTCACTAATCATTTTATACCACCCTAACAAAATTTTTTATTTTAAAAACAATCAACGTACGGAACACTAATTGTGCAAGTTCAACTTGCACTTGACCGGTTTTTATTTACATGGTCTTGTTCTATGTGATATCTGTGTTTTCCGTGGAGTGTTTTTTTCTGACCACGTTTTCATCTTTTCCTGTTGTAATTGGGTGTGACTGTGTGTATCTGCTGGGTGGTCTGCCCGGGATAAGTCGAGTGGTGTATAGTTTTTGTCTGCTTTGACTGTTGCTGTGTGGAGGCTGGTTTGCTTGGTGTGAAAGAATTTCCTAAGTGTTTGTATTTGTTTTGTGTGTAATGATCTGATGTCTATAATTCCTCTTCCTCCTGCCTTCCTCTCGATGGTAAGTCTTTCTTTGCATGCGTTGGGGTGTAATTTCCTGTATTTGGTGAATTGAGATCGTATAAGGATGTGAATATTTTCTATGTCTGTTTGTGACCATTTGATGATACCAAATGAATATGTGAGTATAGGTATAGCGAACGTGTTGATGGCTTTAGTGAGATTCTTAGAGTTGAGTTTTGTTTGTAAAAGTTTCGTCAGTCTGTTTTTGAATTCGGTTCTGAGCTCTGTTTTGATGTGAGTGTGGTTGAGTTTGGTGCTTTGTTGGAAGCCTAGATATTTATATGTTTCTTTGTCGAACATGTTATCGAGTGTTTCATTGTTGATGGTTTCTGTCTCATGGTGGTACTTCCATTGGCCTTTGTTGATGTGGAGCACTTTGCATTTACTTATACCAAATTCCATATTGACATCTAAGGTGAATATTTCTGTGATTTTGAGGAGTTCTTTCAGCTGTGTTTGTGTGGCAGCGTAGAGTTTTATGTCGTCCATATATAGGAGGTGGTTTATTTTATGTTGATTCACTTTTTTGGTGTCTGATATTGAAGCCATGCTCTGTTCTGTTTAGTATATTTGAGAGTGGATTGAGACAGAGGCAAAACCATAGAGCACTGAGCGAGTCTCCCTGAAATATACCCCGTCTGATGTACAGCTCTTCTGTTTGGATCCGTTCGGTTTATGTTTCTAGGCGTATTTTGGTTTTCCATGTTTTCATAATTTGCGCGAGAAACTGCCTGAGGTGTTGGTTGATTTTATAGATTTCTAGGGCCCTGATTAACCAGCTGTGGGGTATGGAGTCGAAGGCTTTTTTATAGTCTATGTAACCGATGTGAAGGTTTCTGTGTTCTTTTCTGGTTTGTCCCATAATCACGCTATCTATAATCAGCTGCTCTTTGCATCCTCGACTATTTTTCCTGCATCCCTTCTGCTCTTCTGTGAGGATATTGTTGTCTGTTAGGTGTTGTTCTATTTTCTTCGAAATTGTGGCTGTGATGATCTTGTATAGGGTTAGAAGACAGGTAATGGGTCGGTAGTTTGACGGGTTTGTGGTGTCTGAGCTTTTGGGTTTAACGTATGTTATTCCTTGTGTGAGGAAAGTGGGAAATGTGTGTGGATGTAGAATGGCTTTGTTGATTTGGTGTGTGAGTGCTTCGTGTGTGGTGGTAAACTGTTTGTACCAGAAGTTTTGTATATTGTCTATTCCAGGACATTTCCAGTTGTGCGTGTGTTTGATAGTTTCTGTAATTTCTTGTGTATTAAATGTGGTATTTTCTTGTTCTGTCACATGTTTATGTTTGTCTTCTTCGGCTTTGATCCAGGGGGGTGTTATTATTGTGTAGTTTGGGTTCTGACCAGATACTTTTCCAATAATCTGTGAGTTCTTGCTTGTTTGGTGGTTCAGTCACTGCTATCTGTTTGTTGTACATAGTTTTCCGGTAGAACTGTTTTTCGCTTCTTCAGAAGAGGTTGTTGGTGTCTTTCCTCTCATTTGATTCTTTGTATCTACGGAGTCTTGCGGCATATACAGATAGTTTTTGTTTCAAGGTATCGAGGATTTCTGGCAGTGTCCTGTTGGGAGACTTAGATTTGATCTTGTTTGCCCCCTGTGTGACACGTTTGGACGCGTTCCCGCTTATAAACTGGGTAAGAGATGTCCTAGATCTCTCCGGATGTTGTTGATTTTGTTTTCTATTCTTATTTGCCATTTGAATTTTGGTTTTGTCCTGTTGGGGTTTCCTTGTCGTTGAGGGAGTTTTTGATTATTTTGTGTTAGAGTGGTGATTGCTGCTGCGTATATTATTGTGTGAATGTCTTCGATTGTACTTAAGTCTGTTATATACTGAGGTATTATGTGCTTGTTTAGTGTGTTGAGGATTGGTTGCGTGCTCTGTCTGAAGATTAAACGAGGGATGGGATTTCTTGTTGTGGGGTTGGTGCCTGACCATCGAGCTAGATGTGACTCCATTTTTGCTTTAAGTGTTTGTATGAGAGGTGATTCGGGGTGATGTTGTGTGGATGTCGTTGAGGGTGGCGAGTGATTCATGTTGTTGTCTGTGATATGGTGTTGCGCGGTACTCGCAATATTATTTTGCGTTATGCTCCTCCTGGGTGGTGGGTCTTGTTGTGTTCGACTGGGTGGTTGTGTGTGTGAGGCCGGTTCGGTATCTGCTTTATTGTTTCTATTGTTTGGTTGGTCTGTGTTCAGTTCAACAGCCACTGTGTCCTTGATGGTTTGCAATTCGAGAGGTGTGAGACGATTGTTCTTGGTAATAACTCTTTTTTGGTCAATTACTCTCTGTTCTGAAACAAGTAATTGCAGATGTGGATATTCGGTCAAGAAAAGTCTGTGCAGTTGCTGTCTGTAGCCCGATGTTATTGTTTCGAGTTTGGTGGCGGTGTAGTAACAGCGCATCACCGTCCTATTCATCTCATCTCTCATCATTATTATAATTATTATAATTATTTTATTACATTTATATGTAATATGCGATCTTGCTTATTACATATAAATGAGTGAATTAGCAGAATTTTTCCAAAATAACATGTACGTATAAATTATATAAGTAAGTATACAATAGCGCACGTTATTGTGGGAAATTGCAAAAGTGGGGCACTTTAGTTGAGAAAAAATGTATATAACATACACAAATATACAAGCTTATCAAAACATTATTAATGTTCGGTTTTACTCAATTTAAGCTTTATTAATTACTTAAATAGTACTTTGCATTCTCCAATACACACACGTACGCGCAGATATACAGACACACAAACACACGTGCCCACGCACACACTACATAGAATAATACCCGATGCACGCACATAAGGACGTCACACGCATTATTTTACTTTAAATACGTGATATAATCATTTAAATTCGAAAAAACCAGATTTTCTTTTAAATTTCGCGCTATATCAAAAATAATTTAATGAAAAAATGATTTTTTTTAATTTTATGTACTTTTACAAACCTATTCCACCAATAATATTGCAATTGACAAGAACTTTAAATTAAAGTCAGTTCAAGATAGCCGTGCTTTGCTACCTTGACTATCATATACGTAAATAAACATTATAAAAAATATGTTTTTCTGCGTTTTTGTTAAACCAATGTATATTACCACTATGATATAATTGTGAATTAGCCTTAAGAAAAATTTAAATACAAGGAGGCAGGCTCTACCTCCTCCTCAACAAATCAGTAATTTATCGAAACGCAACAATTTTGGAATTTCCAACATGATCATCCGAGCCGGCCTCACCTACTCCAGTCCGGCACGGTGCCAAATCTCATGTTCCCACATTTATACCCTCCAGATCATTCGCAATATATATTTGCCAACAATCAGAGAATTCATGACCAACGCTCAACTCTTAAATTAATTAAATTACTGACATATAAATATCTTAAGACCCAAAGTTATATTCATGGTAGATTAGCTCGTGTTATAGTAGTTATAGGATATAGCCTTACCTAGTTTATTCAGTAATTGTTATTAGATATTAAGGGTGAGGAAGCAGTCATATGTCAGTCTCTATTCTAGATACTTGATTATATTTATATATATGAGAATTAAAATTAGTAGTTATTAGTTTTTATTCCTTATAAATAGAGACTAAAGTCGTATTCGACTTATTTAAAGACTTTGTGACACAAGGCATGGAAAACAATGGAAATATCTTTGAATTTAGGGTATGTTAGATACCCCAAGATTATCGTGGAATTTAGCATTCTATCTCTAGCATTAAATAAAAAGAATTCTTTTATATTTCTGTAAAATTTAAATGTAAGTTCTGCGTGGAAAAATTTAATTTTAATGTATCTAAAAATGCCTAGCGGATTTATGAAAAACGTAAAAGCAATAAAAGCGTCATAGATGTGCCTCTGAAAGCTTTGGAATTTTTACTGTATTAAACGACAGCTTTAAAAAAAACTGAATTTGGATCGTTCTATTGTAACAAATGTACAATGTATGTATTCAACAAAATTACATTTTTAGAAATTTGGATGATTTATGGGATAAACTTGCTAGTTGTTTATTACAACTTAATTTTTTAGACCGTTTCTAGTAAATAGCTGAATTTTGGTAGTCATATTTTTGTTCATAAACCCGGCGTATGGGTTCATAAAACCTTACAAAATTAGAAATTCAAAAACAATACAAAACCTTACAAAATTCGAAATTCAAAAACAATATTTATTTTTTAATGAGGGACTTTAAAAAGTCCTAATCTTCGAATAATGGCAAAAAAGTGGTAGCTAGTATGCAATGTAGTCCATATTACAAAACGTTATTAATATAATCATTGTTAAGGGAAATATGGGTATAGCGTTCGTTAAAAAATACAGAAAAAAATGATGAGTTACTTATTGAAAGAAGACTGCCAGTAAGTATTTCCCCTCATTGTAATACGAGAGTCCCAGAATAATGGACAAGCCGTGTTTCTTTCGATTTGAGATCTCATCCATTAACCTAACCTAACCTGAACTAACCTGAACATTTAGTAGCAGTGTTAGTACCATATTTACCTAATGGCAGCAGCACTATGAATGTTTTTAATTTGTTGAAATATGGGCTTTGCCTATTTTCAGTTGTTTTACAATAAACCATATAAGGTCTGAGGTTGAACCCCCGCAAATCGCGCTACCTGCTTTAATGTTGACTGTGCTGGTGGCTGCTGTATCAGCCTCCGATTGAGTACTACGTATGCGTATTTGGTACAATTCGTTATATCTTACCGTTGTTTTTAATTTGCTGATCGTGTACCTGAAAAGGATGAATGATACAATATACATGGAGCGAGCAATTTCTCTAGCTTACATCCTCACACCTTTAATCCTTAACGTGTTTAACCATAACAATTTTACAGTAATGAAAAAATTACACAATTTTCAGATTTACATGAACTACATGAACCCCGTTAAGGACTTATAACACAACATGTACGAAGCAACCACTCTAACCCTCTTGCCCACTCTTTTAACGTCTTACGTCTTTAACATCAAATAATTACCATATGCTTAAAGTTTATTTATCATCTCAAATAAAAACCAGGAAAAATTCTCATAATACAGAATGCATACAAAATTCACAGACAAACAGACAAACAATCCGGCAGACGGATACACCGACAGACCGACGCAAATAGGATACTATGTTTTTCGTGATCTAGAGACCCTCAAATCCCAAGAATAGCAAAAATGGTTACGAAAGAAAGTAAAAATCCTATTTACTATTCCAATAAAACTCGATAGCTTCTAATCGACAGTTACTCATTTTACTTTTCTTATTACTATAATGTAAAAGTTCGGTCCTTAGAAAAAATGCTATTTTAAAATAAAAGATCATATCTCTGGTCTGTATCAGGATATACTACATATGACCAAGCCAATATCTGAAAAAAAAAACAAAAACTTGCCTTTTTAAATATTCTTTTCTAAAAAGCGAACAAACTCTTAAAAGTTAGTTATGCGAATATTCTACAAGTTTCCTCCCAAAAATTGGTTATTTTCATTACTTAAGTTACTGTCTAATTAATGGAAATTACGTAACCTATACCAAAACAGAAATACACATAAATATTAAAGAGAAAATAGAGATATGGTTTTTGATTCATAAATTAAGTTAAATGAAAACTCTACATATATATATATATATATATATATATATATATATAATTAAGTTAAATGAAAACTCTACATATATATATATATATATATATATATATATATATATATATATATATATATATATATTCATCAGATCTGTGGTACATTTATAATATAAATTTTCTTTTGTTTTCTATATTCCATAATCAGGCGTAATATATTTTGTAGCACACATGGTCGATGGATTTGGTTTCATATTGACATTGTGCCACGTCTAGCTATACTTTTCTGGTAAATTCTAAATAATTATCGGACATGCTCTCGTTACCTCCAATCCAACTCATCGTTGGATAAGATCCTGATTTTTCTCTCTTTCGTTTTTTCTCGGCTAACGATGAATTTTAGGTAAAGACGGCCGTTTCTTCGTTTCTAAAAGGAAAAACGACGCTATACCTGTGCTGGGTTTTACTTAAGGCACGTTGGCAACAAGCAACAAAACAGATAAGGAATTATTTGAAAAACCTTTTTAGGCGTACATTATTTCTTCTTTGCAGGGTTTTTTTACACCTTGGTTTTATTTTATCTATCATTTCTGTAGTTCCGATATTCTTGTTTTTGGTCCTTATTGCACACCATCTTTTCATTGAAGGCTGTTACCCCCGACCTTGTGGTTCTATCTATTCCACCAAGATCTTTTTTTCTCCATCCGAGAAAATTGGACATACTAGTATGTACATATATGAGACAGTTTAGTGTAGAAGAGTTGTTGAGTCTCCTAAGAGCTATCCTACTATTGTCAGAAAGAGAAGAAAATTAAGGCCAGTAATTCTTTAGTTTATATTTCACCTAATTTATGAAACAAAAACCATATCTCTCTATTTTTTCACTTAATATATATTTGTATTTTTGTTTTGATGGGGGCTACGCAATTTCCTTTTATTAGGTAGTAACTGAAGTAATAAAAACAACCAATTTTGGAGGGGAAGTAATACATTTCAAGCGCTTAAGCGTTTCTTATAAAAGAATATCTACAAAGATAAGAGTTTTTTTAGATACTGGCTTAGTCGGTACAGATCGGAGATATGATCTTTTTGTTTCAAAATAACATTTAATTTGTTTACAGCCTTGTACATAGTTTTTTTTTTTGAAGTACCGTACTTTTACATTATCATAATAAGAAAAGTCAATTATGTAACTGTCGGTTAGGAGCTACCGAATTATGTTAAGATAGTCAATAGAATTTTCATCTTTCTTGATAAAGGGAAATTGTGAAATAACACATTCTTTGCGATCACGAAAAACATGGTCTCTTATTTGCGTCGCTCTGTCTGTCTATCGGTCTTTCGGTCTGTTTGCAAATTTTATATACTTTCTATATTATTATAAGATTTTTTCCTGGTTTTTAATTGAGATAATGCATACACTTTAACTATATTTATTTGTAGGATATAAGACGTCAAAAAGGTGGAAGAGGGAGTTAGAGGGGTTGATTTGTACATGCCGTCTTACAAGTCCTTAACGGGGTTCATATAGTCGAAAAATTTAAAAATTGTGTTTTTTTTAATATTGTAAAATATTTATGGTGAAACATATTAGGGATTAAAGGTATGATGAATTAAGATAGAGAAATTGCTCCAAGTATATTGTGTAACATTCGTATTGCTGCTGCCATAAGTAAGTAGGGAACTAATACCGCTACTAAACCTTCAGCGTTAACCTAGGTTAATTCTGATAAACTGATGAGATCACAAATCGAAAAAAACTTGGCATATCATAGTTTGGTGACTAATAGATGGGATATCCGGTTTATCCAATATTCTTGGACTCTCGTATTACAATGTCAGGAAAATATTTACTGGCGGTCTTCTTCCGAAAAGTAACATAATTTTTTTCTGCATTTTTCTAACGGATGCCATACTTATATGGTATTTGACTTAACAATGACCATATTAATAATTTTTTGTAATATAGGCTACGTTGTATACAAGCTACCCTTTGTTGCCATTATTCTAAAATTAGGACTCTTTAGAATTTCTCGTTAAAAAAATGAACATTGTTTTTAAATTTCTGACTTTATACGATTTAATAAATTGGCTACCAAAATTCAGATTTTTACTAGAAACGGTATAAAAAGTCAAATTGTGATAAACAAATATCAAGTTAATCCCATAAATCTTCCAATCTTCCAAAAATATAATTTTGTTGAATACAATGTATATTTGTTACAGTAGAACGATTCAAATTCAGTTTTTTTTTTTTAAAGCGGTCGTTTAATACAGTAAAAATTCCAAAGCTTTCAGAGGAACATCCATGACGTTTTTATTGCTTTTACGTTTTTTCACAAATCCGCTAGGCATTTTTAGATGCATTAAAATTAAATTTTTCCACGCGGCAACTTACATTTAAATTTTACAGAAATATAAAAGCATTCCTTTTATTTAATGCGAGAGACAGGATGCGAAATTCGACGATAATCCTTGAGTATTTAACATACTATAAATTCAAAGATATTTCCATTGTTTTCCAAGTTTTGTATCACAAAATCTTAAAATAAGTCGAATATTGCTTTATTTTGTATTTAGAAGGATTTAACACTAAAGAACTACTAATTTCAAGTTTAATGTGTCTTGTCAAATATCTAAAATAACTGAGTCATTGTGAGTAATATCTAATGTCATTTATTGAGTAAACTAGGTAGGGCTATGTCCCATCACTCCTATTACATGGGCTGATCTAATATGAGTATAATTTTGGGTCTTAAGATATTTATATGTCAGTAATCTAATTAACTTAGTCTGGATAAATGAGGTAAAAAACTTACCATATCTGAGTTATGTTGGGAATCCTTGGCACAATGACACTACTATATCAAACACTTTATTTTGCACTCGACGCGCGTTTCGCTAACCATGTTAGCTTCATCAGGAACGATGTTTGACTATCATAGTGCTATGATTGACTATCATGGTCAATCATAGCTCCTGATGAAGCTAACATGATCAGCGAAACGTGCGTCTAGTGCAAATATAAAATGTTTGGGGTAGTAGTGATATGTATGGTACTAACTAGGACCATATCTGAGACTTAAGTTGCATGAATGATTACTAACTTAATTCTAATCCTGGGGGAGAGGGGTCTGATGATCTAGGATAACGAGACTTGCCATTGAACGAAGGTCCGTAAGCATTTTTTACTGTAGAGTTGGAGTGGTGGGTGACATTATTCAGGAATTTGAGTTGAACGTTGGT
Source organism: Pachyrhynchus sulphureomaculatus (assembly GCA_019049505.1). Lineage (NCBI taxonomy): Eukaryota > Metazoa > Arthropoda > Insecta > Coleoptera > Curculionidae > Pachyrhynchus > Pachyrhynchus sulphureomaculatus. Next base: position 168,481,781 of record CM032446.1, read on the forward strand.
CATGAATTCCTTGATTGTTGGCATCTGGACGTCTCGGTGAATTTGGATATGGCTTAAAAGAACCATGAGGTGTTGACGATGACGCGGAGGTCCTAGTTTTGAATGGTCTAAAGGGGGATCTGTGGGAACGTGACATTTGGCACCTCGCCGGACTGAACTAGGTGAGGCCGACACTGATAATCATTTTGTAAATTGCCAACTTGTATGTTAATAATTTACTGCATTTTTTGAGAAGGAGGTATGGCTTACCTCCTTGTATTTATGCTTTTTCTAAGGATAATTCACAATTATGCCATAGTAGTAAGTTTTACAAAAACACAAAACAAACATGTTCTTTATTTATACACTGCATGACTAAAATTTAAAAAATTGAAAGAAAAAATTGTGATGTAACTGTAGTTGTATTGTATATATATATATATATATATATATATATATATATATATATGTATATAGAATATAGAAGTAATAACGAATTAACAAAGAAAATAAATATAAAAGTAGGAATAAAACAAGGAGATAGCTTAAGCCCGTTACTATTCTGCATAATAATGGACAAAATCATTAAGGAAGTAAAACTAGTCAACAATGGATTCGAACTAGGAGATAAACAAATAAAGATACTGGGATATGCAGATGATATTGTTCTAATATCACAGTCGGAACACGGCCTACAAAGACTGCTCTCTAAATTCAAACAAGTAGCAGAAAGATACAACATGGAAGTTACTACCGACAAAACAAAATGCATCACAATAGCTAAAGAACGAGTAAGGTGTAAATTAGAAATAAATCGGAAATTAATAGAGCAAATAATGAAATTCCCATATCTTGGAGTACTAATTACTAGCTACAGAGATATAACAGAAGAAGTGAGACAACAAACAAATAAAGCAACAGCAATATCAGGGGCCAAAGACGAAAGATACGAGAATGATAAAAATATTTATGAAGAAAAAACCACATGAAACAAGACCAAAAGGACGACCACCAAAGAGATGGAGAGACAGCTGGACATCCGAATCACAAGCGGCTTAAAAACGACCTAAAACTGGTCTGTGACCTACTCAGAAGAGGAAGTAAGTAATATATATATATATATATATATATATATATATATATATATATATATATATATATATATATATATATATATATATATTGTACCGTTTGAAAATTGGGTTGCCCCAAGCTGGGGCGTAATTTTCTTGCAGCCCCGCTTTAATTTCTGATAATGAATTGAGTGAATCCTGATTTTAAAAGAACTAAAGAAATTAAACACACACTAGCTCAATTTTCCTTGGTAGAGAAATATGGGTAAGAGATAATTGTTATACGTCTTTTTGGAATTATTTTCTATTTTTTAAAAAGCTTTAGTCGTACAAATTTTTGGGCACCATTCATTTTAAAATAGAAAGGATCTAACTTCAGTTAAAAAAATGAAAAAATACTGAAGGGTTTTATGGTTATTACTAAAAAGAATTAGTCTAGTACAACTTTTCTTATCCTGAAAAGAAAAATAGGTATTCAGTGAGACACTAGCTTTAATCAACTAAAAGAAAATTTATTCATGATTTTAAAATAAAAGTTCCAACCTTTGCAGTTTTAAGGATTACAAAAAAAATTCTAGCCTAACAAGTAGTTATTATTATTAGAGTCCCTAAATCAGACATTTTACTTCTAAAACTTGACTACACCCGAAATCGAAGAATCGTGATTTTCACTTCACGTTTTGTCAGTTCAAATTGCTGTTAAAACACTTATTTGCGGGAATAGATCTATTGATGAATGTTCTGGTAACTTACGGTTTTCCTACGGGCTTCTAGGCCTTCGATGGAACACGAAACCGATTTCACACTTTTGAGAAGAGCCTACTTTGGCTACTCCATGTAGAAAACACACAAAGCCCACTACGGCTTTACGTTAAAAAAAAAAAAACTCGTGCTTAACTTGGCTCTCGTAAATATTGTCATGAGCCTCTACTGTGGCTCTGTCGAAGTAAGCCTCTCGGCTCGGTGGAAGTCAGCCTTCACGGCGGCTTGGTGGAAATTCGCCTTCACGGCGGCTTGATGGTACTAAGCCAAGATTCGCGCTCTCCGGGCCCTTAAATAAACCGTGCGAACTCTGTCTGTAATATGGCGACGCCGGAACCAAAACTCCGGATACAAACATTTGACCAATCCCGGCGTACTACGAATTCGATAGTTTCGTTCGGAAACCCGCACTGCACCTGTACCACGGGCGATCTGCGAAATACACTGCTCGATACGAAAATGAAAAGAAGTACATTATAAAGCCAAAAATCAGTAACATTACATGGTCTTAAAATCTAGGAAAAAATGAATGTTACATTTACCCCCTTCCAAAAAGAAATAGACTACACTAGTCTATTAAACTAAGGCTACTTATGAAAAGGTACAAAGTGGTACACTATCACTTAATACTAAGGTCAGAACTTAAAACAAAATTACAAACTTCGGACCTTACTACTAGACTTAATTCAATTAAGCACTAATATTAAGTACAATGAAAACCAAATGAAAATCTTTGCATGTACACAAGAATCTTATAACTAGACTTAACTTAATTAAGCACTAAGGTTAAGTACATCAAAAGGTAAATAAAAATCCTTGCATGAACATAAGAAATACCTTTCTAAAGTAACAATCGCGGTCTTCTTATATAAAAGAATCAGCTCTGTTATTGTTACCAAAACAAAAAAATATAACTTTGTCTAGACTCTTGTCTAGATCAAAAAAAGTGAACGGAAACAAAATATGAACACCCCCCTTAAAATAGTTTAAGGATTGTCAGAAAATTTTCTATTTCAGCAAAAGAAATTTAGAAAAATTCTTAAATAAAGAAAACAAAAAAATAAATGATTCTAGTGCAAACACTAACACTAAAAGGAGAAAGTCTTGTCAGACCATTTAGCACAAGGCCAAAAAAAAATATCTGGATAAATATCCAGACAAACGCTCGGGAAAAATCGCCATCAATTCTCTAGCTCACCGCTAAGAGAACACTCTAAATCTAGTATCACTACTAGTCGCACTCCGAAAATAATCGCACTCTACAGCGCAATGTCGACGTCCTAAGACATCCAGACATGCAAAAAAAAATCGCCAGGGAAAACGCTACATCGCGCAATGTCGACGTCCTAAGACATCCAGACATGCAAAAATCGCCAGGGAAAACGCTCTGGTTGATCGCCAGAAAACACGTCAGCTCATCGCTAACAAAAACACTCTGGTATATCGCCAGAAAAAAGACCTCGGCTCCTCGCCAAGAAAACACTCTGGTATATCGCCAGAAAAAACCTCGGCTCCTCGCCAAGAAAACACTCTGGTATATCGCCAGAAAAAACCTCGGCTCCTCGCCAAGAAAACACTCTGGTATATCGCCAGAAAAAACCTCGGCTCCTCGCCAAGAAAACACTCTGGGATATCGCCAGAAAAAAGCCTCGGCTCCTCGCCAAGAAAACACTCTGTAAATAGTCCTCGACTACACAAAGTCTGCGTTCTAAAAGAACAATCTCGCCATTAACATAGTGAGCAGCTATAAAAGCTAACAATATCACTATAGGCACAGTGAATAGCTATAAAAGCTAAAATTCACCAAACTGAATGATCCTGCTTCAAAAAGCAATGTTCATTAAGAACAGAATGATTAGTCTGCGCACAACTAACATTCAAGGAAACATTCCCAATATAACTGTATGAGACAGCAAGTCTCGAAATAGGACCTCCCTAAAGTCATAATCCTATATATAGGAGTCCATAAGCAAAACGACTCAAAATCACGCATTTTGAGCACATGCCCTCAGGCAACCAACATACACCGAAATATATACAGAAATATATACAGAAATATATACAGAAATATATACAGAAATACATACAGGAGTTCAAATCCCAAACCCTTGGTTATGATAACTCCATACTGAGCTTGGTGAAAGCTCTTAGCAAAAGCTAATCAAATCTTCGGCACATCTCACCAAGGTGACAAATCTGCCTAGAAACATGAGCCAGAAAAAAAACGCCCTCCATCATTCTTCAGGGTGGCTACACAGAGATATAAAACTTAACCAGCATTGCGCCTCTTCAAGTTGCATGAAGAACCCTCGTGTACTGGTCTCGCCCTAGAACAACAACGAAAAGAATTTAATCCATCCAACATAACAGGAGACAAACACCTCACCACGATATACTGAAAGGTGGAGACAATAAAATACGGAAATGGTGACCCTGGTGTCCACCAACAAAAGGGAGTAGATTATAGCATCCACTAAACTGAAACGGTGTCTACCACACCACCATAAGTCAAAAAAATTAATCAATAGGGTGTTCCGAAACACACTACTGCCAACAGCCTGTCACCACTAATAGGCTAATTGGAGCTGAGGTCGACTACAGTAGCTAGGCTCTCCTTTGGCTCAAATAGAAATAACCATTGAGTAACAAAACCTCTAAAGGTCCCAAAGGTCAAACGTTCGCCCCCCATAGACTACCCTTCCAATCAGTCTGTTCCTCAGGAAGACTAACTCCCTGCCAAACGTCGTAACGGCATCTGTTAGCACCCGGTGCATCACAGCCTGTAAAAACAGATAACTCATGGGATACAACCTAAAAGGTTTACAAGGTTGACTTAACCAAGCTTCTAACGGAAATTTCCAAAAAATGAAAATGAGCTTAAAAAGCTACATGAAGCAAAAATTTCTCAATTTTTCGGTGGCAACGCAACAAAACTTTTGAAGACGACAAGAGCTTTTCCAGCTTAATCAGAAACAAGAAGAAAACATCGTTGACAGCTAAAATATTCGATCATGGTGTTAATCGTCTCCCTAGACAATAGCCTCTAGAAGAAACTGCTACAGGTATCAGGCATAACCGTTTTCTGTCAGCCCAAACTTCTAGATTACCTCTTGGAAATCTAAAAAATTCGGTTAGGAATCTTCCTTCACTGCGCTTAGCCACTCTTGACAAGGTTCTCATCTCGGTATCAGATTTTGATCATTTCTTTGTGAAACGACTGTCTTACTCTGCTCTCATCTCCTGTAAATGATCAGCCTTTAGTTCTCCTGCAGGACTTCAATTTCCTATCAATCTGATAGTAAACCGAAAAAACTTAACATACGCCTATGAGTCCATGCAAAAAAATTTTTTTAAAAAATTTGTGACTCAAAGGTAACGTTTAAACGGCTCTGAAAAGAATAGAGTATACCCTCAGTTTGTCAATTCAGAAGAAGATTTAAATCAAATTAATCCAAGTCTTAGACTTACTGGATAAACCAAAATCAATTTACTCTTAATTGCACCCAAAATATACCACTAAGGTAATAAAAATACACCCACTCAGGTAACAAACTTTGAAATTGCTCATAAATATTTTGACTCTACATCACACTACACGAGCTACATCTTGCGCTTGTCCTGACTCAAGATCACCTTGGATTGCCTCTAATCAAAATTTCGCTTCCAAGTGTCAAGAACTGGATATTATTTGGGGTCATAAGCAAATCAAATCCCGCGACCACCGACATACCAGTCTTATGATATATCCTGAGTGTGACTCCTTCGCAAGCTCGCTAAAACTGAGTCGATGCTAAACATCAACCACAATCAACCTAAGTTTGGGATATGGCCAATACCCAAAACCTTAGCATTAAACAATAAAAGTAAGCTATACTCTGCTCAACTTTTATAACAGTCAAAAAAACGAGGTCGTCACCTCTACAGAGCAACATCAAAAAAAATAAAGTAAAGCAATTAAGAGAATGTAAATATAAATTATTCTTCTTCTGACAAACTTTCATTAGGGTTAGGTCCATTGAATGGTTTTAAGTCTTTAATATGCCATCGTCCTATTTTAGTCCCATCTAAATTAACCAAACCATAAACTAAATCTGAAATCTTTTCTCTTATCACGCAATGCACATACTTAGGTACCAACTTAGATGTGAATTTATCAGCTGCACTGGAAACAATTTTATTTTTTCGCCAAACGTGATCACCTATATTAAAGGCAAAATCCCTTTTTCTAAGGTTGTAAGACTTACTGTTCCGTTCATAAGCCTTATGTATCCTACTACGCACGTCGGTGAAAATATCTTTTAAACCCTTTAAATTTTCGGCGTACGCACCCCTGTTACCCGGAATTATTTCGCTGTCAACATTGACATCCAAATCTAAATTTTTATAATACGATCCGGATAGAGGTATATGTCTGCCGTAAACTAAGAAAGACGGTGTGAACCCTGTTACTTCGTGTCTTGCGGTATTTATTGCTTGTTGAATTTTGGAAATATTGCCATCCCAAGTGTCATGTGAATCAACGTAACTTCTTAAAGCGGTCCCGACTGTTCGGTTATTACGTTCAACAAAATTACATTGTGGAGAGTACACGGGATTAAAACGGATGTTAAAACCATAAGTTTCACTTAAGCTCTTAAAACTCTTAGAGGTAAACTGAGTACCGTTATCGCATATCAAGAGCGATGGAACACCGTGGATTAGAAAGACATTATTTTCCAAAATCCTCTCTATATATTCTGCGTTAGAGCTTTTCAAAGGAAATAGCATGGTATACTTTGTAAACCAGCAAGAAACCACGAGAAGCCATTTATTTCCCTTTTTTGAACGTGGAAATAGGCCTACTAGATCAGCTGCTATGACTTGGAAAGGGTAATTAACCGTTTTCTCTTTTCCCATCAGTCCCATAGGTAGTGTATTTGGAGATTTCTGCGCTCCACATACTTCACAAGTCCTCACAAACTTTAAGATATCAAAACGCATTTTTGGCCAATAATACTGTTCCTGAACCCTGTGAAGAGTTTTATAAAAACCAAAATGACCAGAAGTAGGAGGAGTGTGACACATGTCTATAATTTCCTCTCTCTGTGGTTTAGGAACTAGTATTTTCCACTCGGGTACATTAACTTTTAAAGGCAACTGGTTTGGGATAAATTTGTACACGAAATCATTTTCCACTTTCCACTGCGGAAAATTTTCAGGAAATTCTTTGATTTGCTGCCGTAAATTGTCGTACCATGGATCAATGCGATCTATATCAACTGTATCAATTCTTACGCCAATCTCTGCGTTAAGACTGTTTTCGTCCACTGTATGATCTGGGATTCTTGACAAAGCGTCAGGAATAACATTGTGGACTCCTTTTCTATGAATTAAATTAAATGTATGTTGTCTCAGCCTAATCGCCCAACGCGCTAGTTTGCCACTAGGGTTCTTAATAGAATTAAGCCACAATAAACTATAATGATCTGTTATGACCGTGAAAGGAACACCTTCTATGTAAGGTCGAAACTTTTCGATGTTAAAGAGTACTGCTAAACATTCTTTTTCAACAACCGAATAGTTACGTTCAGCCTTTGATAAAGTTCTACTGGCATACGCTATCACTCTTTCCTCACCATTGATTTTCTGTGTTAGGACGCCCCCTAAACCGGTATTAGAAGCATCGCTAGAAATATAAAACTGTTGGGAAAAATCTGGTTGGGATAAAATTGGAGCTGAAACCAATAGCTCTTTAATCTTTATAAAAGATCTTTCTGCTGCCTTTGTCCAATCTATCGATTGTCCTTTTTTTTCGTCCTTTCAAAAGATCATTAATAGACAACAACAAGGTAGAAAAATTCTCAATAAAACGTCTATACCATGAACACATTCCTACGAAACGCTTAACTTCCGTAGTATTAGTAGGTCTCGCATAATTAACCATGCTTGCTACTTTATCCGGATCGGTACGCAAGGAATTTGAGCCTACAATATAGCCTAAAAACTTTAGAGAAGTTTTGAAAAAATCACATTTGCTCAAATTTATCGTCAGTCCGGCCTCTTTCAATTTATCTTTTACTTCTTTAAGTAAGCGAATATGCGATTCGAAGTCTTCCGATGTTACTAAAATATCATCGAGATAGGTAAAAATATGTGGCTCATATTTCGGACCAAATATAGCGTCCACTAAACGTTGCTGAGTTTGAGCAGCGTTCTTTAGACCAAACGGCATAGTGACGAACTGAAATAGACCTCGGCCTACTACTGCAAAAGCGGTCTTTTCCTTAGAGGATTTGTCTAAAGGAATTTGCCAGAAAGCCTTTCTAAGATCTATCGAAGATACATACTTAGCATTCCTGAGTGATGTCAAAATTCTGTCGATGTTCGGTAATGGATAGTTATCAAATTTGCTGACCTCGTTGAGCTTTCTTCCGTCAAAGCATAGACGATACTGTCCATCGGCCTTTTTCACCAATAAGATTGGAGAACACCAGGGACTGTTTGATTCTTCAATCACTCCGAGTTTCAACATTTCGTCTAACTCTTTATTTAATACTTTTGACATATAAGGAGACATGGCGAAGGGCCTTGTCTTTACAGGACTGGCATCAGCCGTATCTATAGACATGGTGATTGTATTCGTTCGGCCTAACCTATCTCTACTACTTATTTCATTGAAAGAGCTTATTACTTTTTCTGCTTTTAAGCGTCCCGTCTGCGAGAGATCATCTAGGGTACATAGACGTGAGAAAAGGTTTTCTAAAGAACTTTCTGAATAACAATCTTTAAAACTTGTATGAGAATTGACTTCTAGGGACTGTGGATACCACGAATTATCTTTAAAATTTACTAAAATTCCGAATTTTTGTGCAAAATCACATCCTAAAACCAAAGTATGTGATAGAGAAGGTACTACTAGAGCAGAGATTACTAAACAATGACCATTGCAGACTAGCGGCAACTCAACCGTACCTAAAAGTTTTAGACGGCTGCCATCTGCAGTGGTAACACTTCTATTTTTTGACATGGCATATTTTTATACTTAAACGACTTAAAATTTTAATACCATTCTGACCTACAACGGAGGCATTTGCACCAGAGTCAAATAAAGCCGAAAAATGGGCACCTAATAGATTTATCTTGATATGTGGTCTGTTATCTGAATATTTATGCACGAATAAAGGAGACATGTGACCATTTGGAGAAGCAGGAGTTTTAACTGGAGAAGGAGAAGTTTTATTAGACTTAAAAAAATCAGAAACTTTTTGTAACCATTTAGTCCAATCTGATCTATTGGAATATTTTTGTCCATCCGTGTTTCTAGAACGTTTTGGATTAGGGGCTTTACTGCGAACGTGAGCTTGTGACTTAGCCGAATGATTAGAGGCTTTTTTGTTGGACTTAGTATATCCGCCTCGGTAATATACCGTCCTTACTCGTTTTTTGTACATTTGGGGCATGATGCTAGTCTCACACCAGTTGTTCCACATTTGAAACAAAATACCCTCTTAGGTGCTGTACAACTTTGGTAAGTGTGATTCGGACCTTCGCAATTCCAACACGTGGAAATTGCCTTAGGTAAAACCGACTTGTCATTCACTTTAGCTGCAGTGTCGCTAATTTTAGAATCACTATCTTTTCTTTTACCCGTTTTTCCGGTAACTCCTAGAGTTCCGATTTAAATTCCCAACTTTATTTGTCGAGACTCCACTTCGGCCATTTGGATTATACTCTACTTGATGTATATTAGTTTCGCCCTTTGGTCTGCTCTTTTCCAACAAATAATCTGACTCTTCAAGTTTTCTACATAACCCGGCGAGTTCGGCTACCGAATTAATATCTAGTAGAGCTAACCGATTGACGAAGCTAGGCAGAATATTCCTACGTATAAATTTAACTTTGGTACTTTCCAGGGGCTTGGTGGATAACCTACCAAATAAAGATTCCATGTGGGCAATAAAAATCACAGTGGACTCATTCTTCTTTTGTAGCCTCCTCTTTATTTCCGACCACAATTCTTCATCCTCATCACAGTGCAAGAAGTCCTTCTTTAGCCTATCTACCAAGGAATGCCAGTCGTTGACACTTGATTTTATGCTTCTAAACCAAGTGAAGACATCGCCAGTGAAGAATCCAACAGCAGAGCTGAAAAGTTCATCTTCCGATACTTTCCTAGCTTGAGCTATTTCAGTCAGCCTCTCCAAAAAAGGATAGAGTCTCTTTGAGTCTCCATTAAATTTCAATTGCCATTCGCTGATAGGAATATTTCTGGCTGCGCAATTCACGATTGGAGCTGGTACATTTATGACTGGGGTTGTAATAGGCAACTGTGGTAACTCATGACCAGGAGCTATCTTTTCTGCAAGATTTGCTTCCATGAGTACACATGTAGCTATTGTTTCTTGAACATATTTGGAAAACTTCGACGCTTCCTCTTCGTCATCCGGCATGGGAATTCTTTGTACGCGACCCGCTACATGCGATAAACGTGACTTAACCCGGTGTACAAGTGAATCATTTGGATCGCCGTCATAACTATCGATTAAGCTTTGGATAGAATTTAAACTCTTTTCGATACCAGCCGTTTCCTCTTTAATAGACAGAGTGTCATCCCCTATCTTTATCGTTTTTCCGGGCTCATTAATTTCTTTACTTAAGATCCTCGTTAGAATCTTTCTTTTATCCGCGACCGGACGTTCTGAGAAAGCACGACGGATTTTCAGTTCATAGTCTAACTCATATTCCAGTAGGTGATTGAGCATCTAAAAAAGAGGGGGCCTACTTTTAGAAAAGGATTTTTCTATACAGATTATAAATCTACATTCAATAATTTCTAAGAACGCTTAATTGCGCTGGAATTTGCTTGAAACCGACTAAAATACTGAAACCCATTTAATAATTAAAACTTTTAAAAAGGATATATCTCTTTTATAGTATAACCCAAATGTTTACAATTCAGATTTCTTAACAATATGTACGAAAAATTAGGAAAAGCATGACAACATTTGGCTATTAAGTATTTCAACGTCAAAAGTCTCTTTCTAAAACAAAACGTTTTTTTCCAGTAAAAACTTCAGAGCTCTGATGCGAAAATCAATAATGCTTTTATTGCTTTTACATTTACAAGTTGGCTAAAGATTTCCAGACGCATTAAAATTAAATTTTTCCGCATGGTAGGAGGTCAAATTAAGAATCTGACAAAAAAAAACTAGACGTGTTCGTTTTATTTGTAGTCAGATATTTAATTAAAATTTTTTTCAGGCTTAATTAAAAAATTAATAATACTTGTAAAAAAAATCCAGACAGATAAGACAAAAAAAAATATTTAATTTATAACAATTAGTAACCTAAGTACCTGAAATTTAATTAATAAAGTTTTTAGATTTCTCCTAGCTTGCCACTTTTGTTTTGTTCTCTTTTTTGCTTTTCTTTATTTTCTTTTCAACTTTGTTTGTATTAGTTAATAACCATATGGCTTTTTTATTTATCAGATCCATATTGCATCAATCAGTCACGGCCCTATAAAAAACCAAATTTTGATTAGTAATGAACCAGAAAGTATTACCTTATGATAAATTCAGTATAACTTTTATACAGTGGCGGCCCGTGGTTCCGTAGCGTAGTACTTGGTTGCGGTGCAGAAGGTCTAGGGTCCTAATCCCGGCAGGTCGGTATACTTTTATTTAAGTATATATAGCACGGCCACGTACATAAGTAGTAGTTGTTTGCAGAAATGCAATAACGTCCGTGGTTGCACTACCGCGTTGTCTAAAAGATTTGTGAAATTTAAAAATGTATGTTTCGGAACTTGGGCAACGTTGATGGGTATTACGACATCCCCGCCGGTATCTTTAGGATATGAAGAAAGGTAAAATCCCTACTCAGGAGGGAAAGTGAACAATGAAAAAGAAATAGTTAACATGTCTTAGCATCGTTTAATATTAGAAGGCCTCAACCCAAGCGCTGTAAAGGTTGATTCCTAATCAGATATTTTCGACGCTTTCATAGTGCTTTAGATGGACATGTATTTATAGTTTTTGATGCTGCGTTCAAAAATTTTCTATTTACAAAAACGGGTTATCTCGACAGTCTTAAGCAGTTTTTGCGAGATCGCATTTAACTGTGCCCGGAAGCCTATTGTAAGGAACTTAAACCCATAAATCCTATACTAGGTATACATAACTTAACTAAGGTTGTTTCTTTTAAACGCATTCTTCTCAGAACAAAAACGATAAGCGCCGTAAACAACAAAACTTACTCATCTTGTTTGAGAAATTTTAAAAAGTTGAAAAAGAAGAACCGATCATCAGTTGATCCTTTAGAAAAAGTAGCAACTCATTTTTGTAACTTTAATATATAAACTCATTAGATAGAGGTTTGTTAATTTTTCAACATTTTAATAAAGACAAACTATGAATAGGTCACAAAGCAAAAATCTACTCCAAGTACAGCTAACTTAAATTTAAAGTTCTTTCTAAATTTTAGTATTTTTTTATACCCTTTATATTATCAAACGTATACAGCTGCTATAAGGAAAATGAAATCATTTATATATCCAGGTCCTGATGGGATTACCTCAGAAGTAATACAAGCCACGGGAGAGCTGGGCATCGAAGTGATCCATAAATGAAGTAGCAAAATCCGTCATACTCAACAACGGCCAACATACTGGTCAAGACTTTCTTTAAAAAAACCTCCATAAAAAAGGATCTGTTATAAATTGTAACAACTATCGCACAATAACTTTCTCATCCCAGTAAGCTCCTCCTGCAAATTATTTATCATCGTTAAGAAATGTACATTCAACCACAACTACCATCAGAGCTTTTCAAGAGATCGGGAAACCAGAGATCAACTATTAAACATTCACTAAATAATTGAAAAAGCGCGTGAATTTAACAACCCTTCCTATTTATGCTTTTTAGACTATCGAAAAGCGTTTGATAAGGTAAAATGGGTAGAGCTCTGGTCAGTACTTAATGAAATTGGGGTTCCTATCTATTTTACAAGTCTAATTAAAAATCTGTACACGAATACTAAGTGCCATGTTATTGTTAATGATACAAAATCTGAGGAATTTCCTCTTCACTGTGGTGTAAAATAAGGTGGCATCCTATCTTCCAAAGTTTTCAATATATATGGCGAATATATCATGCGAAGTCTTGGATGATTGACAAGGCGGGATATCAATTAACGAAAAAATTATTAGTATTTTAAGATTTGCAGATGACACGGTTCTTCTAGCTGGAAGTGAAGAAGAATTACTACGAATACTTAAGAGGGTAGAAAAAGAAAGCCTAGAACTCGGATTTGAACTGAATATAAAAAAACCAATATTAGGACTGTCGATAGGCAAAATAACAATAGACCAGAAGTCGGACAAATTGACCACCTTGAAGTTGTTAGTGAGTATGTGTACTTGGAATCCCTAATTAGTAATATTGATACAGTAGAAGGGGAGATCCGTCGAAGGTGTGCTCGTACAAAAGTTGCTGTGCAAGAGCTTAAAATATCTGACAAGACAACCACATATCCAAGTGAAAATCAGACTGGTAAATTGTCTTGTCTTCCCTCTTCTCACGTATGGCTGTGAGTCCTGAACGCTGAAATGGTCGGAAATAAAAAAAACTAGGTGCCACGGAAATGTACTGCTGGCGAAGAATGTTTAAGATCTCATGGACCGCACGACGGACTAACGACTCAATTATGTCAAAGCTCAATGTCCAACAACGTATTTTAAGTTTTATCTAAACAAGAATCATTAAATTTTTTGGCAATATCATGAGAAAAGTTCAGAAATGTTTAGAAAAAATTCAAGGAAAAATTCCAGGTAGAAGACCTTGAGGACGTTCTGTGTCTCGTTGAGTGGACCAAGTTATCCATCTCACGAATCAACCACTTCACACACTGGCCACGAAGCGCAGGATAGAGAAATGTGGAGAAGAACATTCCCTGGAGGAAATTAAGACTGAAGAGATGTAAGAATATATTTTTTATTTCCATATGGAAAATATTAACTCATAAGGGACTACCATTTTCATATTCACAGTTATGAGCTGTTTCAATAACAGTCTTTCAGTAAATTTTAAAAAGTACTAGCAGGGCTATTACTAAACAGATTTTTAGATATTAATTTATTGATACAAATGCAGACATTTTTGTTAAAGTCCTATTTTCATATCTGCTTAATATAAGCGTCAAGTTTCACCATTTTGTTTCTCCCAAATATGATACACATGCACGGCTTTATCCACTACATATATTAGGTTTTGAAAATATACTTTACACACTAATTTCACAGAATGCCAGTGGCACTAAACTAAGAAACAAAATTACAGTTATTATGTTTTTTAAACCTTTAATCTTACCCCAAATTGATTGCTTTACTCACAAACAGAGCTACACAATTAAAAAAATGTCAGTGGGCAATTGAGACTATCAAAAATATAGAAATTTTCAGTCAGAGTTAATTTTATCTTAAATTTAACAGACATTTTTATTCCAATTACTCTCTATTTGAGTAAACATTTTTTTTTTAAACAGTAATTTGTAGAAAATTGAATATTCGGTTTTAATTGATTGCTCTGTGTAATTAACGAAGCTTTCGTGATTGGAAATTATTAATTAATTATACAAACATGTTCCTGAAGCTTTTGGCTGGCGGCTTTGTGGAATATTCTGCCTTTAACAAGATGCTCAAAAAAATAATGTCAATAAAATTTTGGATAATCTCTAAAATTTAAAATCGCCTTCCACAAAAATTGAAAAAAGCTTTAAGTCCTGAAATAATTTTTGTTCCGTATTTCTTTTTTAACTGCTTTGCTCCAATTTGTAAAATTTATAAATAAATAATAAAACAAACAAATATAAAAGCATTTCATTGCCAAAAATCTGGCCAGGTGGAGACTGCTTTTAGAAATAAATTGAAAAAAAATTATACGAATTATTCAATTTTTTTCTACCTAGTTTCTTAGTTATCTTTAATGAAAACATAATCAAACTATCTAACTGCATACGATTTTTACTTGTTTTTAGTGGGCTGAACTTTCTTCATAAGGTATTTTTACACAATCAACGTAATTAATTGATAAAAATATTATTTCTTATCGTTGTATTTTTATTTACAGATTATCAAGCAAGTTCCCATTAATATTGTTATAAGTATATTGAGCTGGGCCTCTTAAAAGCGTCATATTACCCCGCATCGGAGATAGACCAATTCTGAAAGCTGACATTACGGTAAATGCATATTTTTAATTTGAAAAGCTCTAACAATAGGAATAGTATAGTTCATGTCTGTCGTTAGGTATATCTAAGGTCGGACTTTGAGTACCTACCCCACGAAAACTGACAACTTCTTGTCGATCAATTGTCAATGACGATAATATCTTGGGTTAATATCTGAGGTTTATTTGGATGGATGGCGGGTCTTTACCAACAGAAATATACTTTACCGCCACGAAGACGTTTAAAGATTGTGGGATGGTTTTAGTCACAAAGCTAGAGCAGTATCTGTTGATCATACTACATCGTTAGAATTCTACCTAAGCTGTGTGCGGTGTCTTACGTTTTATTTTAACGTTAAATGGAGATGGAAAAAATGGTCAGTTTAGTTTATTTGTATGACTATAAGCAGCACTAACCATAGAATACTACATATGTAGAAGTTGTAGTATAATGAAAAATCTATGTTTAACAAATTGGAACACGGTATTTCCAAAAATTCCAGATCAATACTCTAAAATGGGACGTGTTCCCTATATATGCTGTACGTGGTCAGACCATTGCGTATTGTATGTGATCAGTAAGATTTTTTTCTATTTGTTGTACAAAAATGAAAACCTTCAAAGACCCTAAAACTTGAGTTTCCAGGCCAATTCGTACCTAGCTACATAACATGTAGAACTTTAAATTCTTTGAAATGGTTCAGAATTAAAGATAGTATAACATACAATCTCAGTGGCTATTTTTAGAATTATTGCGTTTCGCCTTTCTGGAATTTCTCGCTTATCCTGGATACGTGAGTAAAGCTGCATAACAAAGTACAGACGATATGTATATTCGTTAGGTATCCACTGTAATATAGATATGCCATATAAACTTCAAAAGAATATTAAAATAAAACTTGAAGCTATGATATTTCATCTCTTACTCATTTGGTATGGTCTCTCGGCCACTTACCTTATCATCATTTATTGGTACGTGGGAGGTGGGACCCATCTTTCGATTTTTTTTTACCTTATCATCATTTAAATATCCAATTTAGTGGAAGATTATGAACGTTCGAACGGAACTTTATTAATATAAAGCGAATTCTTGAAACATCACCACAATGACGTAGTAAGCGTTCAATTCAGTAATTGATAAATTTTAAATATACACCAGATGTCTCATATTTAGTATACTTTAGGTTAAATTAAAACTTATTCTTAATTCGAAGGGATATATTTTAAGGTACATATATTAAGGGGTTACATACACCTGGGCGCTGCAAAAAGTATGTATATTCATAAAAATCTATATATTTGAAAGGTTATTAAGTGAATAATACAAAAGAATGGCGATGATATATTTTTATTTTACTTTAAATTATAAAAAAAAACTTTTGTTTAAATAAATGTTAAAACCTTATTTTTTATCGGGTTAAATGAACTACTGATGAAAAACTATAGCGCGTCCTTGTCTGCAAGATAACTTCACAAAAAATAGTACAATCGGCAAAAATAAAAATTAATCTGGTAAAATAATATAGTAGTTAAAAATTGTCGAAAGAGTTTTTTCAAGAATAAAAAAAATTACAGTGTTTCAATCTTTAGTATGCAATTTTCGACCAAAAAAATTATGTTTAATTATTTATAAAAAATTTCCTATCAGTAATATTAATAAAAAACCTCTCTACATTTTGTAGAAAAAGTATATATTAAGATTTAATACAATACCTTTTTAATGGAATGGAATTTTCTTAAAAAAAAAATTTCGAATAATTCTTAGAAGTATAGAAAATAAAACTCCCTAAAAGAAATCAAATTTTTGAAAATTCGAGGTGTATATATAACCCCTTAAGGAAAAAATAATAATATTGATGTTAATCCAATTATTGTAAGAGAATTTGACTGTACTCCGAACCTTTATTATATAAGACTTAAAGTCGTAATTGCTCGCCAGGAGAAACATTATAGTGACAACCAAAGGAAGAAACGAGAGTGCTCTGATTTAACTGATCTGGCTCAAGCTGTTTCATTTCCAACAGACAGGTGTTGGATATAAAGGAAGAGTCGCTCAAAGCCAGTTTATCTCATTAAGTCTACAGCTGTATGCTCATCAGTCTCGTTATATATGTTACTAATTAGTTTACCTACCTCGTAAATGTATGTTATTAAGTACAATTCGTATGTTATCTCATCACATTCGAATTTGTACCAGGGTACGATTCCCTTGTGTATTATAATTCAAGAAAGAAATTCATTCTTGAAACAATGCGCATCCTTTTGTACATGAGGAAAATATATACATTATCTTACGATAAGAAGAAGAAACTTCTTCAGTAGCTACGTTTTAACCAATATCCGAAATTTACCCTAGCAAGATAATCAACTGTGTCAAAAGATGTACTTTGCTGGTTCATACTGGCTTGTGTATCTAAAATTGGACTACATACCACTCATTTGGAAAGGAAAAAAGGCATGCCGTATATTTAGAGATGCTAATAAATCAATGTTTCTCAATTTGCTTCTGGGAGATTAAGTTACTTTTTTACTTTTAATGATTAACCAAAGACTCCAAATAGTTCATAATTACTATTTGAGTAGATTTCTGAACGTCATCCTTGGTGGGCATAACACCCGTGTACTCTTGCTCTACAAGTGGTACTACCGCGGGTGTAACAGATAGACAGACACACACCGAAGTCATCTTATAAGTGTTCTGTACGGAACACTAAAAATAATAAGTAAATAATATTTATGAGAGCAGTTCTAAAAAATACTAATACTACTTTTCTATATCAAAAAATTTAATGATAAAACTACTACAGTGTGTACTTAGCTCTTCAATAATTAAGATTATTTTAATAAAATTGTTAATACTGTTTCGTTTAGGGCTTAGTAACTAACCTACAAAGAAACATAATGTTAAGCTACGAAAAGTTACTATCAAATTATTTAAATTAACCAAGCTCCTGGATGCGCCATGTATATGTAACCAGCTCCTAAAGTGGTACCACGAGTATTGACAATGGTACACCACCACTTCCCATGTGGTAATCCAAACTAAAATAGGATCCTTACTAAAATATTCTCCATACTAAAGTTTCTATCATATCATATCAATCTAAAACTTTGAAGCTCCAGCCTAAAAACCCTATCGCGACCAAGCAAGCTGATTCTTCTTCTGTAACCCAGGAGATCGTGACTTTCACTTAATCCGTTCACAAGGCGTACACTGTAAAAGTTTATATATATATATATATATATATATATATATATATATATATATATATATATATATATATATATATATATATATATATATATATATATATATATATATATATATATATATATATATATATATATATATATATATATGAATTTCCTCTTCTATTTCAATATGTAGGTGACTTGCTAGTAGCTTTACCTGCCGGAAGTGTACAGAACACTTTTAATATTTACAATTTTTTCAATCATAAATTAGTATTTACTGTTGAGGAGCAGACTGACTGTGCTGTTCCGTTTTTGGATACTAGGGTTGTACGCTCTGAGAATAATACAGTCAAACTTGACTGGTATAGGAAAAAAATCAAGTTCGGGTAGATATATCCCATTTCGTTCTTATCACCCTATGAAACAGAAACTGAACATCATCAGAGGATTAAAAAACAGAATAGATAAGATTTGCCACCCCTCTTTTAAAGCAAAAATGTAAATTTGTTAGAAAACTTTTTGTTGGACAATTACTATCCTAAAGTTCTAATTAAAAAGAATTTTCAAAGACCCCCCTTCAAATTAATCCAACTGTTTCCACTAATGTCAACATTAAAGTAGGAAAGTTACAGTACATAGAGGGTCTCTCCCAGTCCTTGCCTTCTCTTTTTAAAAATACAAACATTAAGATTGCTAATTACAATATAAAAAGAATGAATTGTTTTTATACCAATTTAAAAGATAAAACCGATACTTTACAAAGATCTAATCTACGTTGGACAAACTTCACAAAAGCTCTCTAAGAGATTAGCGTTTTTTTTTTTTTTTTTTTTTTTTTTTTTTATTGGTCTAGCACACGTGCTGCAGGGAAGTCCCTAAAGCGCTCCAGGAGCGGCACGAGTGCGGAAAAAGCGATTCACGTTGTTCTTGAATCGCTGTAAATTGTACTCGTACACAGCGCTGGGCAAATTATTCCAAAGGGATGACGTTCTCCATATAAAAGATTGCTTGAAAAGCGTTGTACGCGGAGTAACAAGCTGAACCTCATACGGATGCGAAGCACCAGCGCGACGTGTATTTCTAACATGCACCGCTTTGGGAGGAATTAAGCGGGCTACATCCTTCGAACACTTTCCATGAAAATACTTGTAGAACAGACTCAAGTCGCCAACCGTTCTTCGATGTTCCAGCGAATCAAGGCCGCCGGTCAATTCCGGGTCCCCAATCAGACGGACCGCTCTTCTCTGAACAGAATCCAACAAATGCAGTGTATGTTTGGGAGCGGAGCCCCAAACGTGGGAGCAGTATTCCATAGTTGGTCGAATTTGGGCTTTGTAAAGAATTAACAGTTGTTGTGGGGTGTAAAGCTTTCTGGTTCTAAATAATATTCCCAACTTTTGAGAAGCTCTCCTTGCTATGCCTGCAACATGTTCATGCCAAGACATATTTGCTCCCAAACTAACGCCCAACAAATTGAGCGACGATGCTAGGGGAATGGAGTGCCCCGACATAACTATGTCGGGTTCAGCAACGTTAACTTTTTTAGAAAAAACTGCCGCTTGGGTTTTTGTAGCGTTAAATTCCACTTGGTTACTGTCACCCCAAGATAGAATTTCTTCCAGGTCTTTGTTGAGTTGAACGACCTCCTGCTGTCTGCGGACATTCGCCTGAGCAGCCGATGTCCGAGCGTTCAAGGTGAATGAAGAGACAAGCGTACTGTCATCTGCAAAGCTATAGATTGGATTCCCGGTCTTTTCCAGCAGATCGTTAATGTAAATGAGAAAGAGAGTAGGAGACAGTATGGAGCCCTGGGGCACACCAGCGTTGATAGTGAGGGTGTTAGAAAGAAATCCGTCGACCACCACTCGTAAAGAACGCTCTCTGAGGAAACATGAGAGCCACAAACAGAACCTTTCAGACATACCATAAGAGCGCAACTTAGCCGACAGTCCATCGTGCCAAACACGGTCGAATGCCTTGGATATGTCAAGAGCAACCGCTCGAGATTCTCCAAAGTGTTCAATTGCGTTGTTCCAAACATGTGTTACATAAGTCAGAAGATCTCCTGTTGATCTATGTTTACGAAAACCATATTGGTGATCGCTAATAATATTGAATCGTTTAAGATATTTTAGAAGATGCTCGTTACACAAAAGTGATAGCAAACACAAACCTAACGCAACTAACTTGAGCTTACACGTAAATAATACAGATCACAGAGTGCAATATAACAACAGCTTCATTCTGGATGTTGAGACTAATTACTTCAGAAGAAGTTTCTTGGAAATGTGTTACATAAAAACTTATAAAAATAATCTCAATCACAAAAAAGACATAGAAGAATTGAGCTCTATATATACCTATTTACTAACACAAAATCATACCAAACCAATGAAAAAGAACGATTTTTTTGAAGAAATTAGTTTCCAGTAAAGCTGACGTTTCTTTTCTCTCTGTTATTCCTGCTTTTTACATATTACTAATTACTTTTTCTGTGTCTTCTTGTTATAAAATTTAAAAAATTAAAAATTAAATATGATAAATAATAAATAACATCCAATATTTGTTATAAAATTAAAGAATCAATATAATTAATAATAAATAACTCGTCTAATAGTAACATTCATCAAATTTAGGTCCCTTTGCTATAAAATTAAAAAATAAATATCAATAATAATAAATAATTTGTCTAATAGTAGCATCCACCAAAAATTTACCACATCCCTAACTTTAATGCTTTCGGGTTTCTTGTCGACCTGATGACGACATAGACTAACAACAATATCCGGTTCAGACTCAAATATCACTAAATAAGTTACTAAACTCGATGTCAAAAAATTTTTTAAAATAGAGTACCATTTCAACATCATGGTCTTTCTTACAGTTGTGTTTCTGTCTTAAAAAGTGTTTTTGATTAATGTTTATTGACAACGTTTTATTTTTAATACTTGTTTAACTCTCTAAGTGTCCTTTTATCATGTTTTTTGTAATCATACCTAGTACCTGGCCAACAAAAATGCAAATTTTATTGTCTTCACCAGAGATGAACTAACTGCTAAATTTTTGGAAGTAATTTCTCATACAGCCTTATAATTTATTGAATCACATTTCAAAAACGAACGTTTTAAGTTTATTTTTTTGTACCTGGTTTGCATTTTTAGAATCCAGAAGAAGCTACCATTAGGCAGCAAAAGCTCGATAACAAAAAAATAAAAAGCAGATACTAGAGCCTTTAGATCTTTGATTGCTCATTTATTCCCCTTATAAAGGTGTTTCTCAATAGTTAAACTTACGAATGTTTGTTGCCAGTGCCCTGTTACTGTTCTTCTTATATATATATATATATATATATATATATATATATATATATATATATATATATATATATATATATATATACATATATATAGAATATTATGGTAAAGAAACCTCACGCTTCCAGTACATTTTACACATTTATTTTCACGGCTAAACCTGGATTTAAGGGGTAAAGTTAGATATATTTATGTATTATGCAGCTTTCCGTAATATTGACATCATAAAATATACAAAGTAGTCAATAATCTAAACAAAAGCATTACACATTTAATTCACTCCTGCGAGGTGCCCTTTTGGTAGCTTGTACGACGCTATATTTTCAAATAAAGCACTTAAAGTTTTTAGTCTCACCGGTACTTAATGTATAGTATTTATGGCTGCCATATAAATGAGGGAAATATACTACAAAGAACATATTTATGAAGTTATTTCTCAAATGGAGGTTAGTTTGCACAATTTTATAAAAAATTAGGTGAAACCTTGGCAAGTTAAAGAATTTATGTATAATTATATTATACACTCATGATTGTTTATGTGAGTATTTCTATAGAGTAGTTTATTTATCGGCTTCATAGTGTCAATTACCTTCGAAACATTTCCAATCACAACGCCAGGATAAAAGGGAATACCAACTTGATCCTCTGTGTGTCTGGTTATTTAATCAATCTGAAGCAGTATCAGCTCTTTACCCAACTCCCAACATCTCATGATTCTTCACATATCGGTGTTCACCTCACTATGTTGTTATTCTCAAACTATCCAAATAACTTTATGCATGCTAGAAATTCAGAGAAAGAAACTATATTAATAGCTTTTCAACAACGCTGGCAAGGGTTCTACCAGAACACCAAACAAATTATACACAGACGTGTTGGGTTATATACCCACAGAAATCGTAAAAAGAATTAAAAAACTAAAATAGTGATTTTTTTGAAAAATTTGGCGGCAACAAATTTGAATTTACTCCAAGCCTCATCTATTCAAACGTCAGTTTCATATATTAATTTATGTCAGAATTATCACCTTTTGGTTTGAAAGTTATGGTAGCAACAGACATAGCAACGGTCCTCTGAATCTATATTTTTGGACTTTGGATTATGAAAAAATATAAAAGCATCAGGCAACGTATTTTTTTATAAATAAATTGATACTTCTCTTAGAAGAGTAAAAACTCTTGCCGCTAGCTTAGACAACAAGAAAATACATTTCAAGATAGGCTTTATGCAGATGTAAATGTGCGAAGATAATTTTAAAAAATTATAAAAAAAAGCGACTCTACTGTACTATTTTCAAGACAATATATAATCCTATAGTGAGATTCTCATTCTTAAAATAAATTGTATGAAACATAAAATGTGTCTGTAATGTTAAATAATATTCAATGTGTGCTGCGTTTCTAAGGTTTTGTTCCAAATATAACAACGTACAAAAAAAAAACCGTCATGAATTTTAAAACTCTCGGGATCCACAAACTATCCTAAAGTTAAGTCCGTATCCCATCTTTTTGAAAATACATAACTTTTTACTGCATTTAAATACTTTTTTATATCGGGCAGAAGGAAGTGTAAAACGTAAAAAAAAAAACAACCATTTCATCGGATTAGAATTTCAAATAGCGTTACAGTCGGCTTGCTGGTAACATGTGTAGTAAACCAGAGAAAAACGGAATTTAATCCGGGCCACGTAGAATAGAAATGTCTAGTAAAATTCCGTATTATATGGCGTAAGGTTTGTCAAAAGGGCCTTTTACCAATAAATCCAGATTGTGTAACCAATAAGCTTGTTTTATTTTTTTCTAAAAGGTTATAATAAAGGTTTTTTCTCTTTTTTTTACTTGAGAATTTCAAGTTATTAACTAATTTTTACGAAACTTTCTTAAAATCGGTCAAGGAAACTATTTTATAATTAATAATTTTTTGTTCTTGATTTACGGAATAAATTAATTTTAAGAATTTTTTTTGGACATATTACACGTGCTCCAGGGAAATCCCTAAAATACTACAGGAGCGACGCCTATAGATTGTGATCGGTGAGAAAGACAGTGCAGGGTAATCATTCCAAAGGAATAAAGTGCTCCACCATAAGAAGCGTTATACGAGGAGTCACCAACTGAACCTCGTACGCATGTGATGTATTAGCTCGACATCAGAGTTGCGAACAGCTCTGAATAGAATCCAACAAATGCAGTGTTTGTTTAAGTGCGGAGCCCTAAACATGGGAGCAGTATTTTATCGTTGGTCGAATTTAAGCGTTGTACAGAATTAACAGTTATTGTGGAGTGTAATGCTTTCTAGTATAAAATAATATTCCCAGTTTTTGAGAAATTCCCTTCGCTATGCATGCAACATATTTATGCCAAGACATTTTGCTTCTTAGTTAACGCCTAGCGAATTGAGTAAGGATCCTAGAGGAATAGATTCTTTCGGCATAACTATGTCAGATTTCAGAACGTTACCTTTTTTAGAAAAACTGCCGCCTGAGTTTTGGTAGCACTAAATTCTACTTAGTTACTGTCGCCCCAATATAGAATTTCTTCCAAGTCTTTGATAAATTGAACAACCTCCTGCTGTCTGCTGTTCAAACATTCAAGGTGATTGAAGGAATAGGCGTGCTATCATCTGCAAAGCTGTAGATTGGATTCTTGGTCCCTTTCAGAAAATCGTTAATGTAAATGAGAAAAAGAGTAGGAGACAGTGTGGAGCCTATTAATCATAGTTATCTACATATAAAAGTACAAATATATATGAATATACATTGAATTATGTTGTATGCTATTTCTCAAGATTCTCTTTAATTCTTAAATGAAGTAAGAACCAGACTTCAAACTATATCGCTCCAGCGGGTATTGTATCAGTTCACTGGTATTAGAGTTATAATACAATACTCTGTGAAATTCTAATTTGATGGAATTAAAACAATTTTTGTTGGGATTTTGACTTAATTATAATTATTCGTATATTATGATAATAATTCTAAAAACATTGTCCGGATATCTTATAACTAGTAAAAATTTTAAACTCAACTTGAATATTATAAGTACAAGAAAGATGATGTTATAACATACACGCTATATACTGACAATAAGTTGACAACGGAAGGTTTAATAATTATTAACATCTAACTAGTTATTAAGAGGAATGCCCTAGTTTTAACGTTCTTTATTTCAAAAGAGAAAAGTAAGATTACAACAGCAATTAAAAATTGAAAAATGCATATTTATTATTAAAATTTACAATAAATAAACCGCAATACTCTACTATTTTTCCACAAAATCGCCTTGCAGTTCTCTGCATTTAGTGAACCTTGGAACCAATTTTTTTATACCTGCGTCAGTCGTCTCTACCGCCAACTTCGCTACCCATTCAAGCACCGCATTGTTTACCTCTTCATCGTTGGAAAAACATTTTCCGCTCATATGCTCTTTCAAAGAATGAAAAGAAAGAAGTCACTCGATGCGAAGTCTGGACTATGGGCGGGATGGTTCTAAACATCCCAACCAAAAGAGATGAGGAGATGTGTTGTTTTGAGTGCGATGTGAGGGCGGGCATTATTGTGCAACAGGCAAACTCTCTTCGTCAGTCGCCTCCTCCTTTTGTTCTGAATGGCTCGACGCAGCCTTCTAAGAGTCTCGCAGTATCTGTTAGCATTATTGGTTTCACTCGGAGTCAAAAAGTCGATCCCAAAAAAATGTTGCCGTGATTTTTTTCAGATTTTGTGCAGACGGGGAACTCGTATGCCTCCACTGCATCGACTGTCTTTTGCTTTCCAGTCTGTAGTGTGCAACCTATGTTTCATCACCTACCCTATTGAGTCAAGGAAATCTTCCCCTTCTAGTTCATAACGGTCGAGAAACTCCTGAGCTGCACGAAATCGATTGGCTTTGTGTTTGTCCACACGCACAGTTTTCAAAATTTCAATTTTTCGGTCAACGTTTCATAAAGCACAGTTCTTCCGACTTCTGGACATTTCACGTGAAGCTCGTCCACAGTTATACGGCGAACTTGACGAATCATCTCTTTAACTTTTTGAACAAACTCCTCAGTCACTATCGATGGTCTCCCGCTCCTTTCTTCATCGTGAGTGTTTGTTCGACCGTTTTTAAAATCTTGACACACTTTACAACTTTTTGAGGAGACATCACATTACCGTAAACAGAAACAATTTCACTGTAAATGTTTGCAGCGGTCTCATTTTTAGCAATCGCACTTGGCGGGATTGGGAATGGGTGAAGTCATCTCGACAAACGATTCTAAGGAAACCAGCCAGGCTACTTATTTCAACAGCGCTTGCTATCTTTGTTAGGCCCTCCTCTGCACGTAGGAGTGCTAAAAAATCTCCTCGGGTTTACATGCGCGTTGCAACCTTACTTTCCGAATATACCTCTACTTAGGTTTATTGCTCTCCGTTTTCTGAATCGAGTATTTTGAAATTTCAATGCATTAAATTTGATAACATATTTTATGTTTTCCATAATCTGAGTCCAGTTTAAAATTATCGTTCGCTTCTAAAATATTCTTTAATTCTGTTTTGAAATCTTCTCGTTTGTTCGATTACATATTGCTACGTTATCCATAATTAAATTGGTAAACTCGTAGTTAAGGTCCTTTTTTCCTTTTTTGTTTATTATTTTTAATGTATCTAGCCAATTAGTTATTTATTTTAAAAGCCATGGTAATCCTTTCTTTTTCATTTTATACGATATTTTAGATTTGGTCAGATTAAAGTCATGTTCCTTTTTCCTTATCTTTAAACTTAACTAACGAAATCAATAAAAGGCAGTCTAATTTTTAATCTTAAAATAATATATATTGTTTGCTTTAATATAGGGAAAAAGAATTTAATATATACGACCATCATTAGAGTATGGAAAAAATACGGAAATTCTTAAAAAAATTTCATATCGTCAATTTAGATTGAATAAATGTGTAACGTAACATCCATTTTTCCTAGATTTTAAGATCATGTATGTTATAACACCCTTTTCTTTCATTAATTCATGTAATAATTGCTAATTTAAGTTAAGCAGTGAATTTATATCTTATTACTTTTTTTATGTTTGATTGAGTGCATCTGATTTACGATTAAGACGGGCATCATCGGTCCTTGTCTGTCAAGTCGCGAGTTTAACACTCCCGTCTCATTTTGCGTTCCTGAAGTGAATCAGGACATAGAAGATTTCACTAGGACGCGGAAGAAGTGATAGGGTATTTAATCCGCCATTTCGGATTTTTCGAGGCTTTTTCCTCCGTCATGTCGTAGTGACTTTTCTCCATCAGGCCATAGTGGACTTTTTCCTCCATCATGCAGTAACGGCCTTTTCCTCCGTCATGCAGTGATGGCTTTTTCTTCAATCATGTAGTGAAGCGTCGTTTTTATCACCGAGTGGGTGCCGTTTTCAGACCTCCAGCCTGAGGTCTTTTCCCATTCCAAAAATATTCTACTCATCCTAAGACATTTCGGGTCAAGGAGTGATCAGTTACTCAAATGAGAATGGGGGAGTAGTGTGTGAGGCAATATTTTGATGAGAATCTCACCAGGAGAGACCAAGCGGTTGATAGAGAACCCACGAGGAGAAGCCAAGCAGTAAGTCATTAGTACACCAGTTAAATATCTCTCACTTCCTCTCTACAATGTGTGTTTCCACGACTTCGTAACACATGTGATCCCGAAGTCGTTTTCACAGGAAGCGAATCAGAAACAAACTCGTTGTGTCGTATATTTTAAATCCAATTTTTCACAATTAGAATCACAATAAATTTTCATTTAAAGACTCTCTTTAAATGTGTGCACCCTCATAGCATAAGATGTTTTTATTTAGTATACATATGTAATTTTCAGGGTTTATTGAATGTAAGAATTTTTATTTTGTTAATATACTTTTTTGTGATAGCGTAGTGTCTCACTGAATTCCCCTTCTATCTTACAGGACGTAAAAGTTGTACCTTATTCAATTATCTAACAACAACTAAATAGTCTTCAGTAATTTTTCATTTTTTGAGCTGAACTTAGATTCTTTTTATTCTAAAATGAATGGTGCCCAAAACAGTACAACTAAGCTTTAAACAACTATCGAGACTATTTTCAAAAGACGTACAAAAATGATATCTTATCCATGTCCTTTCCAAACAAAACGGGCTAGCTTATATCTAATTCTTGTTCTCTCAGTATTAATATCCATGCAATACATTCTCAAATATTAAAATAAACATGAGGGACAAATAATGGTTTTTATTTAATAAATAAAGTATTTATTAAAATATAGAAAAATAACCGGTCAAGTGCAAGTTGAACTTGCACAATTAGTGTTCCGTACGTTGATTGCTTTTAAAATAAAAAAAAATTGTTACGGTGGTATAAAATGATCAGTGACTACACAAAACACACCCCAAAGGAGTTTTCAAGAAAGTTTGTTTCCAATCTTTACTGAATTCTGCTAACCTTGAAATTTTTGTTTTTTTTTTATAAACTAAATAAACTATTAAAGGTAATGCACTCGTGATAATTTTGGTTCAATCTACACTCCGTGGAGAATATTCCAGAATTTTTTCAAAGTTTTTTGATCCGTACTTTTCGAGATAAGGTGGAGGAACAGCTATTTTCGCGATTTTTTTAAAATAATACAAAGAAAAGTGAATCCAAGTATTACATGATATTTATATTTTTTACTCGTGTTTTCACAAGCTTTCATTTGACACCACACTCGATGACCTGGTAAATTTTTTTTTCACTTCCAATTTTACCCCCCAAAACTAACCCCTTAAGTCAAAATTTAACTTTCAAAACTACACGGCTCTGATGAGGCCATCAATAATATCAATATTATTACCAAATTTCAACTTTCTATTACAAATAGTTTCGGAGAAAACCGGGTGTGACAGACAGAGAGACGGACAGACAGGCAGACACCGAAGTCATCTTATAAGTGTTGCGTACGGAACACTAAAAAGAGCGTTTCAAATTATTTAGAGTAGTTTTTTTGGACACTACACCGCTTGTTTTTAATTAACATTAGATTAGGTACCAACATGCGTATTATTAGTACTAATTTCCTTTTTGATGGTTGAAATTACTTTTTTACCCATTTTATTTACATTCAGTACATAAAATGGGCGCATTTTACACGAGCAATACCAGTCAAAAACGATTGGCGCTTCGCAAACTGTCTGGCAGGAGACGTGATAGATTCGAAACAACAAATCACCCCTGAGTGACACTTTCATTGTGGAAATCACATGTACCTAATGGAAATTATTGCCATTTACCAAAACAAATTCCAGGCCACAGAGGCACATAATTTGAAACCAGAAGCCCGTAAATAAGTTTTAAATTTATGGGCGTTGTATCTTTAAAATTGCTTAACGTTTTAAATAAATAGGTTTTTTGGTCGTTAAATCTTTTTTTAATTCTGAAATTAAATGATTTCCCTCTAATTATGTACTAGACAGCAATTCACGTTTTGGCGGCATATCTATTGGGATCTTCGAAATTGGTAAAGGCATGAAAAGGGCGCCATGAAAAGACATTCCTATCCCATCATTTACGACCAATATTAGAACATTTGGTAGGAATAGTATTAGACTTGGGGAGTCTATATTCCGGCAAATTGACCAAATAGATGTTTTTTGCTCATCTCATTTTAACGTCAACCAGGCCTGACTTACAGTTTAAAATAGGATATGAATCATATTGCTGCACATTTATGTCCTCTCAGCTAACAATTTTACGGGCTTGTTCTATACTTCTCGCTAACTTTAACAACCATGAACGTCTTTTTGGCATTCAAACCAACTTCAAATATGCTGTGAAGTAAGAGGAAAACTGTTTCAACACAAGTAATGACAAAGTTAAGATAAACTCTCCAGAAAATTCATAAATGAATCCAGGACGTATATTTGGAATAATATAAAATAAAAAATATTAATAATAAGTCGAAAGAATACTAAAAAACAACCACCTCCGTACAATAACATTTCAAGCAATGCCGAAAAATGCTGGATAAAAAAGATTTGAAGAAAAATATAAAAAGTAACTAATGCCATGGAACTCCGACGCAAAATAAGGACTGAGCACATGCTCAGTTTTAGACAATAAAATTAAATTTTGAAGTTTTATTATTTATGTTTCCCTATCTTTGAAATACCGATTATATATTGTAAGTTTATTCGCCGGTAGAAATGTGTCTAAATTATTTGTTACCAGTTAACCAGTTAAGGGGACCAAAATTAATTTCTACCCAAAAAAATTCCTTTGTTTACATAGCCCACAAAAAAATTAAAGTTCATGACATTTTTCGACCCTAAATTCAAATCCGTAGTTAAAAAAAAAATTATCGTGTCATTTTTTTTTTCCCAAAAACATCGCTTGAAATGGGCTAAAACTATAGTAATAATGTAATGACTGTTAATGAAGTGTGAAAAATGGTAGATATTTTATACTCTAGAGAGGAGAATACGCATTTAAACCTAAGCAAGCTATTTCTGTTAATTAAACCAAAATCCACCCTTATAGAGGGTGAAAAGTACCTCTAACACTCAAATGACGCACGTGAGTTTAAATACCATATACAAAGAACAAATTCTTGTAGCTCCTAGAACATATATCTGAATCTGGTGTGACAACCAGACATTACTTTTAAAAGTAGGGTATAGGATCCTATAGGATCTAAAAATCACCCACACCTACAGAGGTAACTAATAAGTTTCAATAACGACGAAAAAGTTCAGGCTTTTGTAGTTTTAGGCAGGGGAAACAAATATGGATTAAAGTCGCTTGAACCACCGATACACGACTATAAACTACCCTTAGAGAGTGGTAGAAACTACCCTTACGCTCTAATGATGCACATGGATGTTACCGAAATTCAGAAAAGATCAAGTACTTCTATCTCATTCTGCCAAACATTCAAAACAACTAAATCATCTTCCTGATAAGGTCGAAAATCATCCCTAAGAGGGGGAACTATCCCCTGGGATTAATGGATCGATCTTAGAAGTTCTATCATCAGAGAAAAAAATACAGGCTTTCGTAGCGAATCTATTACCTAAAACTAAGAAAGTCTGAACTATTTTCGTCTTTGTTGAAACTTATGAGAAACCTCCATAGGTGGGGGTGGTTTTTACATCCTATAGGGGTCTCAACCCTTTAAGAGTAATGTCTGGTTGTCACACTAGATTCAGATATTTTGTCCTAATAGCTACAAGAATTTGTCCTTTGTACATATTATTTAAATTCACGTGCGTTATTTGAGATTTAAAGGTACTTTTCACCCCCTATAAAGGTAGATTTTCGTTTACTTAACAGAAATAGCTTGCTGAGGTTTGAATGACTCTTCTTTAGATTATAAAATATCTACCACTTTTCACATCATTATTACTATAGTTTTAGCCTATTTCAAGGGATATTTTTGGACAAAAAAAAAATGACACAATAAATCTTTTTAGTGTTCCGTACGGAACACTTATAAGATCACTTCGGTGTCTGTCTGTCTGTCTGTCTGTCTGTCTGTCTGTCTGTCTGTCCGTCCGTCCGTCCGTCCGTCCGTCCGTCCGTCCGTCCGTCCGTCCGTCCGTCCGTCCGTCCGTCCGTCCGTCCGTCCGTCCGTCCGTCCGTCCGTCCGTCCGTCCGTCCGTCCGTCCGTCCGTCCGTCCGTCCGTCCGTCCGTCCGTCCCGTCCGTCCGTCCGTCCGTCCGTCCGTCCGTCCGTCCGTCCGTCCGTCCGTCCGTCCGTCCGTCCGTCCGTCCGTCCGTCCGTCCGTCCGTCCGTCCGTCCGTCCGTCCGTCCGTCCGTCCGTCCGTCCGTCCGTCCGTCCGTCCGTCCGTCCGTCCGTCCGTCCGTCCGTCCGTCCGTCCGTCCGTCCGTCCGTCCGTCCGTCCGTCCGTCCGTCCGTCCGTCCGTCCGTCCGTCCGTCCGTCCGTCCGTCCGTCCGTCCGTCCGTCCGTCCGTCCGTCCGTCCGTCCGTCCGTCCGTCCGTCCGTCCGTCCGTCCGTCCGTCCGTCCGTCCGTCCGTCCGTCCGCCCGTCCGTCCCCGTCCGTCCGTCCGTCCGTCCGTCCGTCCGTCCGTCCGTCCGTCCGTCCGTCCGTCCGCCCGTCCGTCCGTCCGTCCGTCCGCCCGTCCGTCTGTCCGTCTGCCTTGCCTGCCTGCCTGCCCGCCCGCCTGCCTGCCTGCCCGTCTGTCCGTCCGTCCGTCGGTCCGTCCGTCCGTCCGTCCGTCCGTCCGTCGGTCCGTCCGTCCGTCCGTCCGTCCGTCCGTCCGTCCGCCTGTCTGTCTGTCTGTCTGTCTGTCACACCCGATTTTCTCCGAAACTATTTGACGTAGAAAGGTGAAATTTGGTAATAATATAGGAATTGATGGCCTCATCAGAGCCATGTAGTTTTGAGAATTAAATTTTGACTTAAGGGGTTAGTTTTGGGGGGTGAAGTCGGAAGTAAAAAAAAAAAATTTTTTTACTAGGTCATCGAGTGTGGTGTCAAATGAAAGCTTGTGAAAACACGAGTAAAAAATGTATATATAATATTATTCTTGCGCGCACTTTTCTTTGTATTATTTTTAAAAATTCGCGAAAAAAATCGCTGTCCCGGGCCTTATCTCGAAAAGTACTTATCAAAAAATTTCGAAAAAATTCTGGAATATTCTCCACGGGGTGTAGATTGAACGAAAATTATCACGAGTGCATAACTTATATGGTATAATAAAAAAAAACAAAAATTTCAAGGTCATCAGATTTCAGTAAAGATTGGAAACAAACTTTGTTGGAAACACATTTGGGATGTGTTTTGTGAAGTCACTGATCATTTTATACCACCGTAACATAAATTTTGACTTAAGGGGTTCGTTTTGATGGGTGAAATCGGAAGTGAAAAAAATTTTTTTTTACTAGGTCATCGAATGTGGTGTCAAATGAAAGCTTGTGGAAACACGAGTAAAATATAATATATATATATATATATATATATATATATATATATATATATATATATATATATATATATATATATAATGTAATACTCGCGCACACTTTTCTTCTTATTACTTTTAAAAAATCGCTGTCCCCTACCTTATCTCGAAAAGTACTGATCAAAACATTTTGAAAAAATTCTGGAATATTCTCCACGGTGTATAGATTGAACGAAAATTATCACGAGTGCATTACCTTTAATAATTTATCTGGTATATAAAAAAAAAAAACAAAATTTCGAGGTCACCAGTTTTCAGTAAAGATTGGAAACAAACTTTGTTGTGTGTTTTGTGAAGTCACTGATCATTTTATACCACCCTAACAAAAATTTTTATTTTAAAAACAATCAACGAACGTACGGAACACTAATTGTGCAAGTTCAACTTGCACTTGACCGGTTTTTTTTAACTATGGACTCGAATTCAACGTTGAAAAATACACTAGCTCCATATATTTTGGTTCGTGGTAATGGATTTTCATTTTTTTTTGTGGGACTATTATTTTCGATCGCTCAAATTTAAAAAAAAAAAAAATTGTTAAATAAAGTTTCTACACCATTCAAAAACAAAATTCAGATATATGTATATATATATATTTATTTATATATATATATATATATATATATATATATATATATATATATATATATATATATATATATATATATATATATATATATATATATATATATATATATATATATATATATATATATATATATATATATATATATATATATATATATATATATATATATATATATATATATATATATATATGCATCACATACGCATACCCTCTATTTTTCTTTTGTTTAACCTTAATAACTCAATTAATAAATATTATTGCTATTGGATAATGATAACACTTGCCGACTTAATACCAAATATAAGACATGAAAATTTGTACTGAGTAAATATGGAAGAATTCCAGAACGTAATGTTTATTTGATAAATAAAACACTAATATGCCCGAATATCTTAATATTTTACATTTAAAAAACATTATTGTTTAAATTTTGTTTCCAAAGTTTGCTTTTTACAGTCAGGATAAATTTTTCGGTGTTCTTGTACGCAACGTCATAAAAATTGCTTTTGTTTCTGTTCAACCGTGATTAAACCATGAAATTCTTGTATAAATTTGACTGCTCTTTCAGCTGAATCGTTCACTGCCCTCAGCGTTAATACCTTTTTTTTGGCTTCTTGAAACGACCACAAAGTAGGACATTCGTGGAGAAAACTATCCTCATTTTAAGACGATCAAACAGGGACTTGCTTTTGATTGAAATGAAATCATAGAATAAGAAATAAAAAAAGGCAGTTAAGAAAATTATAATATAAAGAGAAAACTAAGGAAACACTAAATTTATTTATTAAACTATACAATGGACCACAAAGTTCTTCCTTCTATGGGACGTAACGTTTACCATGGGTTGATAAATTATCTTTGGTTAAATTTGTAACCATTTTTACTTTAGTTTTTTGGTCCGCATCATCGTCAAATAGTGATAAGATAGATACTTCATCAGACAAATACCATAACTGCTGGCTTAACTTCTGTAAAGCTGCTTTCGACATGCTTTTATAATTTTTTCGTAAGCCTTCATTAATTTTAAAAAGCACAAATCCTGGTAAGGCGCTTTTACTGCCAAAATGCATTAGAGCCATGGCTTAACGTAGGATGTCACGATGAAGAGGCAGACGTCTAACAGTGCTGCTTTCTCCTTGCTCGTAATTTTGAATTGAGCACTAAGTAGTGATATTTTTAGAAAATAAATCACTTTCGCCATCCATTGAGCTTATTGCAAGGCACCTGGAGGCCTAATTTTAAATTTTCTCTCTGTATCTCTCCCTAGAAATATCACAGAAAGCTCTATTAATTCTCGATAATCATCTCTGACTATTTCTTTGGTCAGTTCAGTTCGGTAAAATTCAAGCAAATTGTCAGTTTCGGAAACAGTCAGGCACGTAATGAGCTTTTCTCTATAGCACTGTATTTTATCAGGGTCGACACTTTTCCAGTTATCTCGGAACTTTTTGAAGAGTGGAATATCAGGGCTTGTAGTCACTTGACTGATTTTTACTTCGAACACGCCTTTCAACACCAATTCATATGCGTGATGGCGGCAAGCAAAAATAAGCATTTCTCTATTAAGTTTTTGTTCAAGAAGCACACAGGCACCACTAATACGGCCTGTATTTGAAGCCGTAGTATCACAACAAAGAATTTACACTTTATCTTCGAGATTCCAGTCTACAATATCATTCCAAACAGCTTGCGCCTGTTCGCTACTTAAAGAGCTTTCCAACCTTGGCACAACAATAAGTTGTTCTTTATTTCCATATGAAATAACTATCGGAAGACGTTCTTCTTTTAATTTGCAAGCATCTAAAGCAGGCAACAATTTGTCATCCCAGTGAACAGTCACAACATCTAGTACCTCGTTTTGAAAATCAAGTTTTATGGCTTCCGCACGCCCTTTCCATTTTTCTGTATTCGTCATCGAAATTCGTCAGTATTATGTCCAAGTGCTGCAATAGTATCTTCAAAAATAAACACAGACTCTCTCATACTTAATTGACACCTATCTAGCGGTGATACTATTTTTGGAATAATGAAATTCTTCCGCATAGGTGTTTTACTTTTTCCCGGTTGTGTGTTCTTGATCAGTGTTGGCAAATCTTCGTGTAAATCCATGTTAGAATCAGAAGATCTTTGTAATGGTTCATAAGATGACGTCAAAGAAGTTGGCGCGAAGAGATATTTAGCAAGTCGATTTTCTTCCTCAGTAGTTCTAAGGCCAGCCCTTTTCTCTTTATTAGTCAATTTTTTGTCCACTTCAGCTAAATGACCAGGCCGCCTGGCTCTCTCTGGAGCTGCAAGGAGATTCTATCTTCAGTTATTTCCATTAATTGAAGCGCATCTGCTTGTGCAATGTCAAACAAATTCTCTAAGTTGTTGACAAACTCTTGTCGGCGCTGCTTGAATACGTCTTGTGTTTTGTGTCCATTTTTTTCAAGACTCTCCAAGCTTGATATAAGTCTACAAGTTTCTTCACGCAATTTGGTAAAGATTTGGTAGGTATACGGGCCTTTTCCCAACAGATAATACACTCGCGAATAGTGAGATTTGCGCTTTCATTGACAGTTAAATTCACTTCACGAATATTGTAAAACAAAACTGCCAAAACTTGTCCATTAGAGGGAAGTTTTGAAGCCGTTATTTGATGTTTTACTTCATTTATAAAAATATACCTTTTTTAGAACAGCGTAATTCCACTGACATGTTGACTGCTTGATAACAATGCGCACAATAGCAAGTAATATTACAAGCACATCGACATGTTAGCTCGCGTTCGTCTCAGTTTTCAAGTACGGACATTTTTCGATGGAACTCGGCACGGGTTGGCGTGGTCCTACGTACACCATATTTCATTTACAATTATTTGGACATCTTACAAACAAATTAAGAGGGTATGCATTAAAAAAAGCGACTTTGATTTTTTTGGGACACCCTAAATATATGTATATATATATATATATATATATATATATATATATATATATATATATATATATATATATATACATATATATATATATATATATATATATATATATATATATATATATATATATATATATGTATGTATATAATTACATTTTAAAACAAAACTTAGTTATTGCCTAGTGATTTAGGACCTCTAAATAATTTTTCCCATTTTAAATAGAAAAAACACCTGACAATCACTTTTTGGGTTTAAAATGTATCTTCAATTTTTAAAAAATTTTTAAACTTTTAAAATCTAGTGAA
Organism: Pachyrhynchus sulphureomaculatus; assembly: GCA_019049505.1. Taxonomy (NCBI): domain Eukaryota; kingdom Metazoa; phylum Arthropoda; class Insecta; order Coleoptera; family Curculionidae; genus Pachyrhynchus; species Pachyrhynchus sulphureomaculatus. The sequence continues at coordinate 168,518,081 of CM032446.1, forward strand.
ATTTTATCAAATATCAAGAGTTTCTAAAAATTAGTTATCTTGTTTTTATTTCTTTCGATTCTCGAAGCTCTAAAAGAATGCTATTTAACGCAGTAATCCAATTAACTACGCTTGTTTTAGTTTTTATTATTTTTTATTCCTCTATAGCAGGGGTGCTCAAACGGTCGATCGCGATCGACAAGTCGATCGCGAGTGCTTTTTGAGTCGATCTCGAGAAAAAAATTCCGTTATAGAACTATTCACAGATTTTGTTTTAAGTAACTAAAACAAAATGTAATGAATAAACTAGTAAAATTTATTCGATCCACAATTAAGCCAGAATAACCCCCTCATCACTTTCTTTTATCGTAATAACCCCCTGCTAGCGGCAAAAGGCGGCTTTATCAAAGGAACGCGCAGTACTTTTCAAAGAAAAGCCACGTTTTTTGATTCCCGCCGATTTTTCTAGAAACTTCGGGCGGCGTGTTTGACGGGAACATTCGAGACTTCGTTCGCGCCGATATAAATGTTGCGCCTGCAGGAATAGGAATCAGTCTGAGTTGTAACTTGAAGGCCATACATCGATACAAAGTTTATTAATAAATAGTCCAAAATGAGTGCGGCAAAGAAAAGTAAAACTTATCATTTTAATAACGATTGGGAGGAAGAATTTTTCTTTTGTATGGTAAAGGATAAGTGCATTTGTCTCATTTGCGTGCGTCAGTGGCAATACCTAAGCGTGGGAACTTAGAAAGGCATCACAAAACGGTTCATAAAAACTATGAAAAGGATTGTCCGTCACAGAGTGAATTAAGAAAACGAAAAGTACGTGATTTGATAACTTGTTTGAAAAAAGAACAAACCATATTCACAAGACCAGGCAAACAATCAAAAGCTGCAACGATCGCGTCATTTAAAATATCTCATATATTGGCGAAACACAAGAAACCATTTGATGATGGATTGGTTGTGAAGGAAGCATTTATTGAAGCGGGTGAGACTTTATTTGGAGATTTTAAAAATAAAACAGAGATTATGTCTGCTATTAGAGAACTTCAGTTATCTCGTCCGACTGTCACAAGGCGTGTTGAAGTCATGAGTCAGGACATGGCAGATAAACTAAAACATGATATCATGGAATGTACATACTTCTCTTTACAGTTCGACGAATCCACCGATATGACAGACACTGCCCAGCTATGTATTTTTATTCGAATGGTATTCAATGACATGTCGGCTAAGGAAGAGTTTTTGACAATGATTCCTCTGAAAGGAAAGACCCGTGGCGAAGATATATATGACGTTTTCTTCAATTTTGTAACAAACTACAAGCTACCAATATATAAACTAGTGTGCATTACAACCGATGGAGCACCCGCAATGACTGGAAACGAAAACGGTTTTGTGGCATTGTGTCGAGCTAATGATGATTTCCCTTCATTTTTCTCCTTCCATTGCATTATACATCAACAAGTTTTGTGTTCAAAAGTTCTAAACATGGAGGAGATTATGGGCATTGCAATAAAAATTGTGTATTCTATCCGTGCACGTAGCTTGCAACGACGGCTCTTTAAATTGCAGTTGGAAGATAGTGAGTCAGCTGAAGACACTGTTTTAGTTCTTTACACGGACGTCAGGTGGTTGAGTCGCGAAAAATTCCTAGAAAGGTTTCAAGAATTATTGCTAGAAATAACAGCTTTTTTGGACGAAAGAGGTGATGACACTCAGATGCTGAAAAACAGAAAATGGCTGACTGATTTGGCATTTTTGACAGACATCACAATGCATTTAAACACCATTAATTTGGAGCTTCAAGGTAAAGGAAAAACTATTATTGAGATGATTAGCGCAATAAACGCATTCAAAAGTAAATTGCAACTTATGATAGATCAACTGAAAAGAAAGGATCTGAAAAATTTTCCGTCGTTGAAAGCATGGATTCCTCAGTTGAATTATGATATTTATGAGGCAGAATTATCAAATATTTTGGGCCAATTCGAAATACGTTTTTATGATTTCAGTAAATTGGCAAATATCGCATCATTTATGAGTTATCCTTTTTCGTGTAAAAACATTGAGGAATTAGCTACTGAAATAGCAAGTCAGTTTAACATGGACTCATGTTCTGTTGAAAATGAGTTAGTGCAGATTATATCAGATATACATCTCAAAGCCACAGCATCTGATACAAAATTCTGGTGTTTTATATCTGAAGATAAATATCCGAATCTAAGGCAAATCGCCCTTCAACTGACGGCAATGTTTGGGTCAACTTACTTGTGCGAGTCTGCATTTTCTGAAATGAAGATAATTAAGTCAAAATATCGCAATCGACTAAGTGACGAACATATGTCATCATGCTTGCGATTAGCACTCGGTAATTACGTACCATCTTATGAAAAGTATGCTGAGAACATGCAGTGCCACGCTTCAACATCCAAATTCACTCTTTAGTTAAGTTTAGACACTAGAACTCGTTTATTTTGTAAGAACCAATAAACTCGGAATTTTGAATAATTATGAGTTTTTTCATTGACATTTTAGAGCAGACCTACACTTACCTCGACTCAAAAAATGCATATTGTGTGGAAAACTAATATCTATGCCACGATACACCCTACCTAGACGACAATCCTGCATCACATTTACTTGCAGCCTCTCAGAGTCGATCGATCGTAGTCTAACAATATTGAGGTAGTTCACCAGCAGTTCAAGTTTGAGCACCCCTGCTCTATAGTATGGCAATACCCAAGTAAATTTTGGTATCTAAAGAAATAGCTTAAACTAATACACATTATATTTAATGTCATTGGCTTTACACTCCACAACTGTTAATTCTTTACAAAGCTCAAATTCGACCAACTATGGAATACTGCTCCCATGTTTGGGGCTCCGCTCCTAAACTCACTCTGTATTTGTTGGATTCTGTTCAAAGAAGAGCTGTTCGTCTGATCAGAGACCCGGAACTGACCAGCGGCATTGATTCGCTGGAACATCGAAGAACGGTTGGCGACTTGAGTCTGTCCTACAAGTATTTTCATGGAAAGTGTTCGAAGGATGTAGCCCGCTTAATTTCTCCCAAAGCGGTGCATGTTAAAAATACACGTCGCGCTAACACTTCACATCCGTATAAGGTTCAGCTTGTTACTCCGCGTACAATGCTTTTCAAGCAGTCTTTTATGTAGAGAACATCATCCCTTTGGAACAATTGCCCAGGGCTGTGTTTTCCACCGAGTACAATTTACAGCGATTCAAGAACCATGTGAATCGCTTTTTCTACACACATGCCGCTCCTGGAGAGCTTTTGGGACTTCCCTGTAGCACGTGTGCTAGACCCATAAAAAAAAAATTGGACAAGTTACGGTCAACCATTTCGTAATATTGGCCAAAAACTTTGTTTCAGCGGTTACGAGACTATCTTAAATATTGTAAAAATTGAGCTTAAAACAAATCATAATTTGTGATAGTCCATTAAAAAATTAATTTTCTCTGCTTTAATTTTTTTAGAAGATCCCGGATATATTTAAAAAAAAAAAAAAGTAATTTTTATATCATTACCTTCTAATGAGACTTAGAATTTTGAAAATTACAAACAGGAAAATTCTTCATAATGAAAATTTATGTTGTTCTTAGAGAAACTACAAGATACAATCAAAAATCCTGTGACATTCTTTTGGATTATAATTAAAAACACAAAAATTAAAAAAAAAAAGGAAACGACACACATATATAAAAGAATTCGCATTATTATCACAGTTTTATATGTTTACCTGGTTTATCGTCAAGAGTTTTAAAAAATTTTACAATTTGTTTGGTATGTCAGTTTTTACTGCTCGAAATAAGCAATTATACTACAAAAGCATAAACTATTTGATTAAATAATCCATCATAATGGCACACAATAACTGAAATGGCAGAATTAACTAAGCCCGTATAATCGATCATTTTCAGCAGTAATATTTTGGAAATACTATCAGTATATGAAAATGAGTCATACGAGATTAATGTACTTTCATTTAAAATCGGGGTAAAAACACTATCTGAGATTTTAAGCCTAATCGATTAAGTTGCAAATATATATTGCATATATATATATATATATATATATATATATATATATATATATATATATATATATATATATATATATATATATATATATATATATATATATATATATATATATATATATATATATATATATATATATATATATATATATATATATATATATATATATATATATTATATATATATATATATATATATATATATATATATATATATATATATGCATATATGCATAATAACAAAGACCTGTTTTTATGCAACTAATTATCAAAGTTGTTTGTTGTTGTTAAGCATTTTATCGAATCTGACTCGTACCATACAAATTAAAAATTTACACTGTTTACTATAAAAATTCATTCTATACTCGAGACTATAAAAATATCCCAGTATCTATAAGAAGCTTTCGCAGCATACAGTCCATATTTTTTCTCCTACCTATTATTTTTAGATTTTAAAATAACATCTTATTAATTAAATTGTTCAGTATACTACCTACAGCAGTTATTTTCATGACAACCATTAAACATCAGTAACACCACGTTTTTAGTATTCCGTACGGAACACTTATAGCATCACTTCGGTGCCCGTCTGTCCGTCTCTCTGTCACACCCAATTTTCTCCGAAACTATTTGACAGTTAAATTTTGACTTAAGGGGTTAGCTTTGTGAAATCGAAAGTGAAAAAAAAAATTTTACCAGGTGATCATGTGGGGTGTTAAATGAAAGCTTGTAAAAACACTAGTTCAATAATATATATAATATAAACTTTGTATTTTTTTAAAAAATCACGAAAAATGGCTCTCTCCTTATCTCGAAAAGCACTGATCAAGAAATTTTGAAAAAATTCTGTAATATTCTCCACAGGGTGTAGATTGAACGAAAATTATCACGAATGCATTACCTTAAATAATTTATCGAGTATATAAAAAAAAAATTCACGGTCATCAATTTTCAGTATAGATCGGAAAAGAACTGTGTTGAAAACACATTTGGGATGTGTTGGGAAGTTCAACTTGCACTTGTCCGGTTATTTTTTTTAACTTTTTGAAACGTCGAGTTATATGATAAAAGTTGTGTTGTATTATTGAAACTGCTTTGAAATATTTTGAAAATGATAGACATTTATATATCATTATCAAATCAGCTGACCCATTGTTTATTAAAATATTGCCAATAACCAAGTAGCATTTTGTTTGCGTTTTTAAACCAATTTTATGAAAATTTCCATTTTTTTTTTCGTGTATTTACAGATGGATAGATAGATTATTGTTTGCATATTTATAGCAATTTGGTTTAAAATTTTCAGGCATCAATTTTTCAAGGGCTATCGAGCATATGGTTTACAGTTTAAATACCAAATTTTGTTAGACATCTATAAAAGTTCGGTCAGATCATCATCATAACATGCGTTGCTATGTTCAAATTTACATAGAAAGAGATTTTCATTATATTATGGATATTTTATGAAAGTGTAGAGGTGAGCAAAGAATGTTGAAACGAATGCCTTTCTTATTAGATTGTTGATATAAATCTGTCAAATTTTTATCTTTTACGTAGTTTTTTAGATACCTTATATTTTTTCCTATAGCATTAAATTTTGTTCCATTTTACAGATTTTACTGGTATTTGATATATATTTTCGGATTTCAATTATTATTTTTATTATATTTTATTGTGAACTAATGGTTATGAAACTATGACCCAATGGGTTTCTACTTTTGAGGTAAATCGTAGCCTGTCGGCATTACAATTTTTGTAAATTACAGTTGATATTATACCTTTCCTTTTATAGAAATAAAAGGTTAAAGCAAGAACTTTGATTTTTCTTACAATAATAGTGTGTTCTGTGTCCTGTAGAGTACGAATGTTCAACAATAACCGTTTGTACTGGTAATTGCTTGTTGTTACATATTTAATGTCCTTCATTATTTTGAATATTGTTCTGACAGGTTCTTTCACATACACGATAATAAGAAAATAGAAAATTTACAAAACCCTTTATTTATAAAGAAATTATACCATGCATGTAGGATAAAACTTCATTACATACTTCATTATATCTGTGTAATTAATATAAATAAAATACCCAAATTAATGTGTACTCATTAATATTTGTCCTAAAAACTTAGTTTTTAAGATCATAAGTTTCAATTGCTATAGAAGATTGACATATTTATTCCATTCATTACAATTAATTATAACAATTCTACTTAAATTTTCTACTTAATATTGCTTCAAGGGCCATATTACATGCCAATTAAGAAAGAACTTGGAGGTTTTTAAGTTTAAGGGTTTAAATTTTCAAAATCTAAAAAATTTAAAAAATTGCATTACCTTTTGATTGATAAAATTCGCAATGCCTTTATAGCTCAGTTAATAGACTAATTACCCAGAAAACCTAATGGCAATATTGATTATTTTAAAAAAATATAGATCAGCCAGTGCCTATTTATATCTCGGTTAATCGGTCTGTCTCTACATCCATTTATCTATTCCTCTAACAGTCATATTTAACATTACATTTATCTTTCAAATAGTGTCCATGATATTAATTCTGTTTGTCTTTAAACTTAAAATTTACCTAAATAATTGCATTGACAGCAGTAAAAATAAAAAATTTTGCAACGAAGATGTAAAAATTAAATGTTTGGTTTGTAAAATATGGCCAGACAACGCTCCCGGTCTTGTAATTAATAAAACCAGGTAGAATTTGAAATAATTTGAAATACAGTGTATTAACAATTTAAAAGAATAATTAAGGACTTTATTATATATGTTCATCCTGTAATTCTGTCAAACTAGTCGTAAAATGCATTTTTTTTTAAAACTTTTTTATAGGTATAAATGTTCACTTTTCAGTTCCATTTTACCTCTATCCCTTAACTAATTTAAGATGGTATTATAAGTTTGCGGTCAGAGATAGCCTTAAGCTCACTAAGTTATCTAATGTAAATTGACATTTTACATATTATGCTAAATTTGACAGTGAGAAATTTACAATTAAACCTGACAATACGCTTATAATAAAAATTTAAGCATATTTTAATTCATGTACTAAATATTTAACCTCCATGCTAATTTTATAGGCTGCAGGTTTTCTTTCAGTTTTATAAGTCATTTTAATATTATATATATTTTTTCAATTTTGTATTATTTTCATATATTAGTTAGCACTGTCGGCTAAAACAATGGCATTTCTGTTACAGAATATCATGTAACAAACATGATTTATCTTATTATTATGTTGCTCGTTCTAAGCACATCACATTTATGAATTTGTCAACGATCAATCAACAATTTTGACCTGATTAAACTGTCTGGAGCTTGTTAACCATTTAAAATATTGTCGTTTATTGCTAAAATGACTTTATTATTTTACAACAGTTTTTCAATATAGAGAACTTCAAAAATTCAATAAACTTTTAATAATGTGTTTATAAACTAAGAGAAATATTTGAAATCATGCATTGTTATATTTTTAATGGAATCACATGAAATGTGAATATTATGTTTTAGATATCCCTCATTTTTGTACGTTCTCTGATCCATTCTATAGATTTGTTTCTTTTAGCGTTACATTTATGATTGCTCTCTCTGTATGTGTTATTTAGTAGTATACATCTTAATCATTGTTTTTTTTTTGTGATTGTCTACATTGTTGTTCCAAAGAGCAATACTGGAAAAACACACTGATTTATTTTTTTTTTTCATGTATATCTTGTATTTTTTATTTTTGTTTCGTAATATTTGCTTTAATTTCCCACAAGCTTTACATGAGGGTTAGTGTTCTATTTAAATTTGCCGTTTCAATTTTTCTGTTTATTTTTACGTTTTGTTCTAGGTATATATATATACATATATATATATATATATATATATATATATATATATATATATATATATATATATATATATATATATATATATATATGTTTCTACCTCATCTATTCTCGTTTCATTTAGTATATGTTTGATATTCTATTAGAAGAATCTGCTTAATAGTTTTATTGTGTTCGTTATTATGTTCAGCCTATTTCCGCTGATCTTTCCTTTACCTCTTTGATTATTTCCTGTAGTTCCAAGCGATCCTCTGAAATAACCACCACATCATCTTTACAACTATTTTTTTAAATTTTTGTTCTTTAATGTGTATACCACAGTTCTTTCAGTTTAGTTTTTGAATTTACCTTTCATTGTCGTCCCGATAAATTTTTAAAATTTTTTATAATGCCGCATATTTCGACCAAGTCAAAGGCCGTATTATTGTCTGCAAATGCTTAGTACATAAAGTATTATATTCTATTTTTTTTTGAATATCGTTTCGAATGGATTTTATGTTATCTAGAGTGATATATTGTTTTCTGAAACCTGCTCGTTCATTCAGTTGATATAACTCGAATTTGTTTTTTAGTTTTAAAGTTAATATTCCTATGAGTAACTCATATATTTGACTAAGAGGACATATTGATTCATGCTCTGCCTCATCTCTTTTGTTATGCGATAACAGCAATATTTCGATCTTGTGAGATTTTCCTTTCTTCTAAGCATTTATTTAGTAATATGTTAAAACTTTTTATTATAGGTGACCCCCGTAAGTTTGTAGATTATTTTGTCTTCTCCTGAAGTACAATTTAATTTCGTTTTTCTAAGGAGCCCCATACTTAATGTCAATAAATTCGGTAAATCAGCCTTGCTGTTGAGCGATCCCCTTGCAAGATACTCCTTACCCAAGCATCACTGAATCCGAATAATGGCTTCATTCTAACTTCAGAATATTTTTTCATGCGTCCTGAGAGCTGGGTGCGTAAAATCTACCATTTCGAAGGGTTAATTCTTTTTCCTTTACAGCAATTTATTTTTATCTGTAAAGTACACTTGCTGCCATTTGCGTACTGTTGATACAACTTTATAGATTCTCTTAGTATCTATTTTCTTTAATCTCTGCCAACCGATGTCTAGTTGTTCTCCAATATGGTACTAGAAAAAAGACTTCTTTAGTAATGCGAGACAAAATCATTAAGGGTTTTCTCTTATAGTGTACTTATTTTTAGCTATGATTCTTGTCTCACTTTGTCGGCTACAGAGAACATCTCGTAGTATTTTATAGTTCAATATGTAAGTTTTTCCGATATTTGCTACACTTTTAACAGGTCATAGATCTCCAGTAATATCTTGCTCTACACATGTAATGGGATTATAGCAAAACGGTTTTTTTTTTCATACGCCCTCACATGTTTACTATGTAACATATAGGAACAAAATGGTAAGGAGATATACCCGAGTATTACATAAAAGTTTTTCCTAAGCACCTTTATTAAGTAGGAACAGAATTTATGCTAAAATTATGAAGAAGGTAAATAACCTTAATTAATGCCCTAACCCTTTAACTTGGTACAAATAACTATCGAGTAGGTTTTTTTTGTTTAATTTTATACATTGAAGCACCAAAGATAGCAATCTCTGCGCTTGAATGATTAACCTGTATAAAGTCGATAGTGTTGGCAAGAAAAGCAAACAAAGCTGAAAACTTAGAATTACTTTGTTATCGATAGAGGTAAAAGATGAACCTCGTAGTTGGTTGGGTTATTATTTCAATTACATAACGTCACAGTTCCTAGATTCTAGAACCCTGTTTCGCTGGCAAAAGAGATCATTTCTGACAATAATGTGGATTCTAGAATCATGTCTAAGATGAGAATAAGAATTGTATCTCCTATAGAGAAAGTTGACTGTACTAGCAACGAAACTAGCCTTAGTTTAGCAGTAAACGAATATATGATATTTATGTGACTGCAGGTGTTGATGCACTAAATTAATATTTTTTAAACACCGTATGTTGTAAAAATTTACTTAAAAGTTTCGATACGTATATGGTGAAGCGTCGAAACTACAGACTTGTCAAGAATCTCTTTAGGTTATTAATATGAATTACTGTTTTAGTTATATAATAAGTTGTATAAATTAAAAGCTAGTATTACTTAGAAAAGATTAAAGACCAGTGTTTTAATCATATTTTAGTTTCTTACAAAATTTCGTAGTATTAGTGTAGTGTTACGTCTTTAAATAACGAGTCTCTGATAGATGAAAAAGTTGATTATCAATTTTATTTTAAATTTTATATACACACAATGTAATGCAACAAAATAGACACGCAATATTCTTTTTCGACTCGAATTTCGAATTCTTAGTCGACAATGAAACAACTGTTTTGATATAAGTCGAATGGCCTGATGGATACTTAAAAGTAGACCAAAGGTGCTTATTTAGGCGTTTCTATTCCTTGAAACGGAATATTTGCCGTATTTATACTTATATGGAATTGTAGATAAATGGAAATGATTTCAGAGATATGCTGAAAATTGTCGGGTGCAGATATGGTAAAATATATTTCGCAGAAGTATTATTTGCAAATATGAATAACAAAGACGCATTTTAGATTGTTGTGCAAAATCGTGAGAGGAAATAGTACGAGTAATGCAAAGAAAACGGAAAACTGAAACGTCTTATTTAAAAATTTTGCAAACCTGATTAAAATAAATTGGGTAGCAGAGTATTAAAATAAAAAACTTTTTAAGTGAGGGTGCAATTTGTATCCACTAAAACATAGATTGAAGAAAAACTTTTTCTTTTTAAATTTTTTAAGATGGCGTATCTATATAGACCGACTTTTAATATTCCGGACTGGTGCTGATAAAATTAAATGAAATTATTGTTTTCCTTTTTTTAATTAATATATTTTTCTCCTAATTCAATGCACACAATAATTTAGTAATTATTCAAATTAATTTTCTACCTCATTTATGGAATTGCCTGTAAAGCGTTTTAAGTTGCTTCTGTCCTAAAAAAGCAATCCTTTCCCTTCATTTTAATTTTATGAAGGAGCAAAAAATTACAAAATATAAATGAGATGATACGAGGAATGGTTGGACCCACAGACTTGATTTCGAATCAGAAATTGACGAAACAATAAGTGAAGTTTGAGTTGGTACATTATCGTTTAGCATGCATGAGCTGTTTGTATCATGATATTCAGTTCACACCTACAATGAATTCTACCTATCATACTTGTTATTGATAGTTTGTATAATTGGAATGATGCCGTATAAATAAATATTACCTTGATTATTATTGTTTTGATTTTTAATGAAAGTTTTTGTGTTTGACTTACTGTCGGTGATAATTATGACTGACATTTAGCACTTTGAAGTTTTATATGTGGATCTTATTGAAAATACTATATGTCGTCACCAGTAACAGTTGATTTCAGACATTTAGGATATTTTCTACGGACTCATATGATTTCCCTGGCGTGTTACATTCTCAATAACTTTTGATCTTCAAAATCATTTAAATTGCTTTTCTGTTCAGATATAATGACTTTTTAATCATTTCCGTTGATTCTTTGTGATCATCTGCCAATAACCAGTTTGTTAATTGTATTCGCTGTGTTTGTAGTCCTCTGTCCTCTTTCATCCAAGAAACGTTTTTGTCATTTAATAACTAACATTTTTGTCTAGCAATCATTACTATAAACGTTTTCCATCATTTTGAATGTTTCTGTGGTTTTTTTTTTGAGTGACAATTAATATAGCTCTTTGCGCCGTTATTTCTAACATTATTAGAAGCACTTCCACTACTTATTTTTTTTTAAATATTTCTTTATAAAGTACTTAGGAAGCAAAATATCCGGTAAAGTTATTCTTTAGTGTTGGAGAGTCAACTTCAGTGTTCGATTTTGAATATATATATATATATATATATATATATATATATATATATATATATATATATATATATATATATATATATATATATATATATTTATATATATACGAGGCTGGTTTGAAAAGTCCGTGCAAAAATAAAAACTACTTATGTGTTTGGGGTAAACCTTTGTTATTTTTCGACATAGTCTCCTTTTAGACTTATACACTTCGTCCAACGATGTTCTAGTTTGTTGATCCCTTCCGAATAACAGGATTTGTCCAAGTCTGCAAAATATCCATTAGTGTCTGCAATCACCTCCTCGTGTGAATAAAATCTTTGTTCCGCCAGCCATTTCTTCAAATTGGGGAACAAATAGTAGTCCGAGGGAGACAAGTCTGGAGAATAGGGGGGATGTGAAACGAGTTGGAATCCTATTTCCATTAATTTTGCGACCACAACTGCTGAGGTGTGTGCTGATGCGTTGTCGTGATGGAAAATGACTTTCTTGTGGGCCAATCGCGGGCGTTTTTCTTGCAGCTCGGTTTTCAAACGGTCCAATAACGATGAATAATATTCACCTGTAATAGTTTTACCCTTTTCCAGATAGTCGATGAGGATTATCCCTTGCGAATCCCAAGAGACAGTCGCCATAACCTTTCCGGCCGAAGGAACGGTCTTCGCCTTTTTTGGTGCAGATTCCCCCTTAGTAACCCATTGTTTAGATTGTTGTTTGGTCTCAGGAGTATATTAATGTATCCATGTTTCATCCACAGTGACGAAACGACGCTTAAAGTCTTCCGGATTTTTCTGGAACAGCTGCAAACCATCCTTGCAACACTTCACACGATTCCGTTTTTGGTCAAGCGTGAGCAATCGCGGCACCCATCTTGCGGATAGCTTACTCATGTCCAAATGTTTATGTAAAATATTATGTACCCATTCAGTCGAGATGCCCAGAGCACTAGCAATCTCACGCACCTTAACTCTTCTGTCATCCATCACCATATCATGGATTTGATCAATAATTTCTGGAGTCGTAACCTCCACAGGCCGTCCAGAACGTTCAGCGTCACTTGTGCCCATATGGCCAGTCCGAAAATTTTGAAACCACTTATAAACTGTTCTAATCGAAGGTGCAGAGTCACCATAATGTTTATCAAGGCGTTTTGCCTTTCATAAAGTAATGTTTAATCACCACACGAAATTCTTTTTCTTCCATTTCTTGAAAATCACTCGACTTCCTTGATTCATATGAATGCCAAACACAAAAAATAGACCAATATGGCTGAAACTTGGTGTGCGTTCATTCAAGAGATGCTACTAACTAAACATGACCTCGATACGCGCCGGTGGTGCCATCTCTCGGACTTTACACGGACTTTTCAAACCAGCCTCGTATATATATATATATATATATATATATATATATATATATATATATATATACATTTATTAACACCGAAGTTGACTCTCCAACACTAAAGAATAACCTTACCCGATATTTTGCTTAATAAGTACTGTATGAAGAGATAAGTAGAGGAAGTGCCTCTAATAATATTAGAAATAAAGAAAAATATTATAATTTTTAGGATCTTCGACTCTAAGAACCCTGTAATATATGTATACTACGATATATATAAAACTATCTCTCCACCCCTTCCCTTCAAAGTCATAGATATTTTACTATAAATAAATTTTGAAAAATTTTGCTAAATATCGCTACCAAAACCAAAGAAAAATCTTTTTTCCTAATACCATCAAAACTGTACAATATTGAACGATTCCTACTCCTTTTGGCAAAAATGACAACTAATAAAATTTACAGATTCCTCAATTTCAAGATCCAAGATATGTATTATCATTTCAGATTGTTTATTATCCAACCCAAAACCAGAATTAGTTAGTAAGTTAATGCTATAGTTTCGTAAAAATTGATTCACCTATTTGGAGGAGCTGGAACAAACACACAAATAGGCAAACACAGAGATCACTATTTTAAACACTCTACTAGTATCTATAATAAAACCATTTACTAACCTAAAAATTTCAGAAATAAAAATATTTGTATCTTATTTGCAAATGTAGTAAATAGTACAAGTATTTCAAAATATTTTCTGATACAAATTTTTATAAAAACCAAACACCTAACTCTTCGGATCAACAATAAAAATCTTACTGTCCTCTCAAACGTGAAACCTTTGTTCGAGATATGACATATTTTCAAAAATTATAGATTTCTACTGCATTGTATCTTAAAGATAGCAGTTCTGTGTTTCGAAGGACGTAACTTATAATTATAATAAACTATCCCACTATAAACAACACTACCACCTGTTTATTACACAACTAACAGAAAGCCTTTGGCAAAATAACCCTATGAATAGGGGTGGCTAGATGAACCGTGTATTTCTTGCATAAATTAAGCCAATTAGACGCATAGAGAAAATATGTTACGTGATTATTTATACTGGTATTCTGCTGTAAATCAAATAATGTACCCAGATTTTTGTAAGACTGACTGTGTTAAGTTTAATTAATTTTTATTTTGAAGTTCAGTATAAACTTAAATCCCGAATTTGGTATTAGTTGTCAATTTTTGCGACAATTACTACTACGAATCAAATTACAGTCGATTCAGATTAAACATATGTCACAGGTATGTCTAAATTAAGCCAATTAGACGCATAGAGAAAATATGTTACGTGATTATTTATACTGGTATTCTGCTGTAAATCAAATAATGTACCCAGATTTTTGTAAGACTGACTGTGTTAAGTTTAATTAATTTTTATTTTGAAGTTCAGTATAAACTTAAATCCCGAATTTGGTATTAGTTGTCAATTTTTGCGACAATTACTACTACGAATCAAATTACAGTCGATTCAGATTAAACATATGTCACAGGTATGTCTAAATTCATCCCAGGATTTTTTCTGTATTTTCGATAAGTATCTAATTCCACCGTGCGACCAAGTAGCTTGTCTTGAATTTGTTATACGAACTAAATAATAGTAATTATTATATATTATATATTATATATATATATATATATATATATATATATATATATATATATATATATATATATATATATATATATATATATATATATATATATATATATATATATATATATATATATATATATATATATATATATATATATATATATATATATATATATATATATATATATATATATATATATATATATATATATATATATATATATATATATATATATATATATATATATATATATATATATATATATATATATATATATATATATATATATATATATATATATATATATATATATATATATATATATATATATATATATATATATATATATATATATATATATATATATATATATATATATATATATATATATATATATATATATATATATATATATATATATATATATATATATATATATATATATATATATATATATATATATATATATATATATATATATATATATATATATATATATATATATATATATATATATATATATATATATATATATATATATATTTATATATATTTATTTTATATATATATTAAGAAGATACAACACAGAGAATATACAATAAACAATCGAAGACAACAAAAACATGAAAATACTCAGTAGGGAATTAACAGATGAAAGAAGAGAAGTACATAAGGCTCACATTCACACTTAAAAATAGTGAAAGAAATGAAACAACAAACAGGAAAAGACTTATAAAAATTGCACAAGTCAACAAAGAGAGTTAATAAATGAGGGTTTGAAATCACAAATACATAAAGTAATCACCAGGGGTCAGAACAGTTACCGGAGATAACACTGGAAGAAGTAAAGCTTTCTCTTAAAGAATTGAAAATTAATAAAGCTCCCAGCGTAGATCACATTGTAATTGAGGCTGTAAAGATGGGTGGCGAAAGATTTCTGAAGGTTATAGGTTCTCTTTTCAACGTCTGCTTAGAAAATAGCATAATCCTAAACAAACGGAATAACGCAGTGACGGTCGTCATTCATTAAAAGAGAAACATAGCCGACCTTGAAAATTATAGAACGATCAGTTTGCTCTACCACTTGTATAAGTGGTTCACCAAAATCATAATCAAAGGCCTAGGACGAAAACTGGGTTTTTATCGGGAACAGGCTGGCTTTAGAGTGGATACGGTACTAACGATCATCTACAAACCATCAGGATCCTTATAGAGAAATCTATAGAGTACAACAAACTTTAGTTTTAGTTTTTTTATTCTTTAAGAAAATAACTAAATAACATATTTTTAAAATATAATATTAACACAGTTAAATTTTGATTAGTATTTTGAAAATATTTGAGAAGTTGAGGCGTCTAAATAATAGAATTTGTTTAAATGAAGTAACGGAAAAGTTCTATATCAGGCGGAGAAAAAATCTTAGAATATTAAACAACTCAAAGCCTAGTTATAGAAATATTTTGATTTGTTAGAGATAACATCTCGAAAATAATTGAATTTGGTTATACTCGCAACAGCAAATAATATTATGTGAGAATTTTAAATTGAATCCAAAAAGTTAACAATAATAATAAATAACCCGTTTAAAAAACCTAAGGTTATGTTCTATTTTAAAAACTTGAATTTTGTTTTTCCCAGTTTTTCTAAAAGAAACGGCAAAGGGTACTGCAATTTTGGTATTAAAGATTTTATTTTTCTATTTATTCACATAAAAAAGGGATTGTCCCTTAACACATAACCAAAAATACTGTACCTAAAATAGGTTAAAAAAATATACCGCTTTTGTCAGATATTGTACTCATAGGAAAAGTAGATAAAAAGGATGATGTGGATACATTTTTAAGTTTTCCCACAATATTTGATTTTTTCTTTATCTTTGTTTGACAAATGATTTTAAGTATAATTTGTCTTCGTACAGGAAAGAATAACTTTCACTATGTCTTGTATTTTGTTGTAGAATTGGTAAAGGATAACAATTTTCTTATTATTTCCTCTATCAATCTCAAGTGTCATTATTTGGAAATATAATGTGATTAAGATGTCAAATATATTAAACATTTTTTACCTTAAATAATTTTTAAGGTAGTTCCAGGGAATCTTTGCATTCTTCTTATTTACATTAACCCTTATATATAAATATTCCTTTTCGTATATCTAGATCTAATTTGGCTTCAAGATTCATTCCACACGAGAATAATGAAATGAAGAGTAAAGCCCTAATGTTCAACAAATTATCAAACTAATTTGTACAGGGTGGTCCAAATTGGACACTTTTAAAGGTAAACCCCTTTATCTAAAGGAGATAGACGAAAACTGATGTCGATATCTGAGGCTCAATTTTTATGATAAACTCACGATTTGACTGCTAACGGTAAACAATTGATATTGCCGCGCCGTTCAAAACCTACGTCACAAAATGTGCATTTAAAACTCGCATAAAAACAAAAAAGCTTTATATTTTGAAGTAGATTTAAGCAAAATATAAAGTGTGCTATATTTTTGGAATGGTAATTTAAAGCTTTATTCGGATAAGAAAAAATATACAGGTATCCCTTTTAAAAAATATAATTTTGCGTTAATAACTATTAAAATATTAGTTGTAAAAAAATGTAACTTATATTGTTGAAATCCACGTGAAAAAGTGTCTTAAGAATGTTTTTACAGAAATCATTTTCAATAGGAAAAGAATTACAAATATTTTTCCAAAATGCAGATTTTTGAAAAACACCCTGTATATCTGAAACGGTATTAGATATCGATATGCGATTTTCACCATTGAGTTTTTCATTAAAATTGAGCCTCAGACACCGACATCAGTTTTCGTCTATCTCCTTTAGATAAAGGGGTTTATCTTTAAAAGTGTCCAATTTGGACCACACTGTACATAGATTAAAAACTACACTTTTAACATTTTTAAGCTTTATCGAAAAGGAATAACTAAATCATAAATTAATCAAACTATATCATCATTATATTGAAAGTTATATAAAAAGTAAATTATGCAATTGATTTGCCAACTCGCAAACAAATAAATAATTATTAATATTGAAGAGGGGGGTGATGCATTATTTATGTAAATTTCTTAACTTTATCAAATAAAAATGTAGATAGTCATTTATAGTTGTACCCGGCATATTAAAAAATAATTTAAAAAAGCATATAGGTAACCCTACAAAATAGTCTCGTATTTCAACTTATTTCCTCATACCTATTTAAATACCCTATATGAACAGATATAGCATAACATTATGTCAGCTATCAATTATATTTTGCTATAATTGTATTAAGTTTTTGTCTCGGTTGACAAAAATACTAACTGAAAAAGATGCTCTTTCAATTACATCTTTAGGTGGATATGATAGAACAATGGAAGTACTATAAGACCTCCAAACTCTTCAAAATTAACTAGATATTTCTTATTAGGGAGAAATTCATTTTGTTTTGTTGGCATAAGTTTTCCGTGAGATTCATGATTCATGTTGGCTGAGACAAGTTTTGGTTGTCATCGGTAAGTTTTTTAATCAATCGTTTCTGAATAAAATTCTGCCACTTTACTGGATAAAATATGAAGATTTCAAAAAATCTATCATAACTAGAAGCACATATCGAGTAGCTATTTAAATAAAATTGAAAAAATATATTAAAATATTCACATCGAAATTCAATACATTATCTTGGAATTTATGTAAAATATTGATACCATTTGCTTATACTTTTATTACTACTACTTATTATTTAAACCTAAAAAAACTGTTTTCACTAATACAATTTGTGATCCCCTAAAATAAAAAATTATGTTATATACTGCGGCTACTCAACAGGAAATTAAAATTCCAACAAGATTTATGAACTGTGAAAGTTTTATTAACTCAACTTCTCGAAAATTTTACAAACTATATATTACATCGTGTCCGCGACGCTACTGTTGTTGCTGTTTACCTAAGAATGCTTCTACTGCTTCAGCTACCCACGAGTGTGGTTATCTAAAATTTACACTTAATTCCATATTCTTATAGAAATAATATAATTCTTTAGTCTATGATATACTTCGTTTTTATTTAAATCAGAATTATATAAATTATGATTAGCATCCCCCTCAATCAAGTGACATATGCATTCTTCATACTTTACAAAGTTTCTCAAAAATGAACTATTGATTTCTAAAAATCGTCAAGTTGAGTTGAAACGATTTATGTACAATTTTTTGAAATGCAAATACCCAATTAACATGACAAGATACAAGTGAAATGCTTATAACTATATGTACTTCATTGGACAGAAACTCGGTCATCCCTATTTAAAATGTAGGAACTGTAGAAAGTCACTGATTAACAGACGCTGGAATACTATCATGATACTTATTTAAATAGTAAATGTAGCATCGGTTCCTATATCTTCAGAATGGTTTCAGGCTACAAAAATATGAGGTGGTATCCCGTTTATATGACACTGCTTGACCAGTTTTGGCAGCTTCATTTTATTAAACTCTGCAAAATATGCTTGTCTTTTATTATTTGGGCATTACCTATTTCATATGCAATGACTGGCCTAGCGTAAAAACACTAGGTTCCATAAATGTTGGTAAATTAATCAAAACTGGTGTTTTATCGACTCTACAATAAAACAAAGAAATTTTAAATAAAATAAAATATCGAGTTATTTCTAGATAATAATTAAGCCTGCAATCTAGTCTATTATTTAAAAAAGCTGTTCTTGTTTAAAAATTAGGAGATATCATATGCATCATCTACTGTCTGGCTTTGATACTTAAAGTAGGCATACCTTATCTGAATACTCTAAAACCCTCCTTAAAGAAATTTATTATATTTTGTTCGATAGCAGATGATTTTAATATAAGAAAGCTATGTGATCCGTACCAACATAGTGAATTAATTCCAGGATCAGTCAAAAAGAAAATAAGGCAGTCAAAAAGAAAAACAGAAAGTTACCAACTACCCAAAATTATAGAAAAAAATTGGTTTTAAGTAGCGGCATTTAAAAAATACAGGTGGTCAGACTGAAAATTAAACACTCTACGCTGATTTTTCTTGAAATCTGACTCGCGACTCAATCGGCCTAAAGAATCTCGTCGTAAAAGCTTCGGCCCTATACCTATACAAGATTATGTCCTACAGTACTATTGAAAATTGGGCAGAAGTAGAAAACTAGGCAATACATTGGGATGTAAACAGATCTACTGACCTTGTAGTAAACAAAAAGGAAATACTTCTTCAAATTACGTAATATAATATATACAAGGAGACTCTAAAACAAATAAGTGCCGATAGAGCAAAACAAGTGCTTATTGTGTAGGAACAATATACTATCTAATTAAATAAGAGGTAGCTATGTTGCAAACTTGTGTACTATTCTGGTAAAAACCCTACAGAGTAAGGTAAAAAACAAACGCTACAAAGTATTAACGTGACAACCACTCTACCTAACTGTGATTACGGAAATATATTCAAATCCATTTTAGATAATATCAGTATAATCGTAACTAATTATTGTGATTGGTAGTGGTACTATATTAAAACCAGTCTTTGAAATATTAGGGAAGCTACTTAAAAAATACCCGAAAAATTGTGGAAAAATGAAACTTTAATTTTGACGAAATCTCTGTATTTAATACATAATTTACCTTGAAAGTATAAGTTGTAAAACAAAAATGAAATTTGGCTTTCTCGCACTAAAAACTAAACATTACTGCCAAACGAACTGATAGCTTTTGGCAAAATATTAATCACAAAATATTTGATTTTACCCCCACGTCTCAAACGCTGAAGAACGCTTATATGAGCCATTGGAAATTAAATTACCTTTCTTTTTCTAATTAAAATTAAGTAAAAAGGGAACTTACACTACTGGTTGATTTTTTTGAGGTCAGTTGTAATCACATCACATACTATATCAATTAAGATTGTAAATAGTAAAAAATTATATAATTTTCATGTTTCACCCTCGTCCCCCAAAGCCGTATTGCATAAAAACGAGAGGTTGCCCTCCTGCTGCAATTACTTTATGTGTACCTTAATACGTTAATATACTTTACTATTATTAATTGAGTTTCAAATTTATTAATCATCATAACAATGTTGGAAATACACGACCTCCACGCGCTACCCAGTTTTATCAACTGCAATATCACTCAAAAAATATAGGTTTTATTCCTATTACATTATATGTGGACCTCAATCTAAATCGATATCTCATTTCGTTTGAAAGTTATCGTACCAACCGGCAGGCAGCCAGAAAGATAGACCGGAAACAATAGAAACCTCATAGTTTTGTAATATAGGGACCCTACAGCACAGAAATTTCTGAGGGTAAATTTTTCATGAAAATAGTATTGCCCTTTAGCAAGATAAGTAAAATTTGAAGAAACTAACGTTTTTGGTTTAGGAAACAATCCGTCGTCTTTGCAATTAACAATTTATATTAGAGTTTTACTTTTAAATCCTTTATTATAACTAAACTTATAAGATTACAAAGTAAATTTTAACTAAAATTCAAAATTATTATTTTTTAACAATAATGATTACATAAAGATTGAATTACTTAGTTTTTTTTTAATCTTTTTAATAATTTTTATATTTCACTGCAGCCAATTTAAAATACACGCAATATTTACAGCCTGTCATGTTTTCTGGGGTTTTTAATTTAGATTGACAAGGCAACACTCCATCAATCAAAAACACGAATGATATATTATAGGTTAAACCGTGTTAACAAACCGCTATTTATTCGTGAAAAATCAGTTTATAAATAAATCCAAGTTCATCCGGTAGTTTGAGAATTTATTGGTAGTTTCGGAAGCTATATGTAGATCGATCAATGCAAGCAATAGTAAATAAATCTGATTTTAAATAGGGAAAACTGAAGCTTAAATGGTGTCAGCTAATGGCACGTAAAATAAATCTAGAGGAAATTATAAATCTTAATAATATTATATATTGGAACAAATATTGAAAATACATAAGATATAAACTTTATTGCTGAAATATGTCATAACTTTGCAACACCTTTAAAATTAGGAAATCTCTGAAAATTAAACTCTTTTAATTTTAACTAAGTTGGGAATGTGGAATCTTTGGCACAATGATACTACTCAGTATATATCACCACTAAACCAAACACTTTAGTTCTGCACTCGACGAGCGTTTCGCTAACCATGTTAGCGTCATCAGGAGCGATGACTGACTGATGAAGCTAACATGGTTAGCGAAACGCGCGTCGAGTGCAAAAATAAAGTGTTTGGTTTAGTGGTGATACATACTGAGTAGTATTTTAATTTTCTTTATATTACGGGGTGCCCGATAACTAAGTTAGAACTTATTTAGCTTATTGTATGAAGGTAACTGGAGGGGGGCTAAGAGGGTAATTCCGATCCTTAGAAATTTAGTTTCTATAAAGCCTTGCACCAAAGCGGATCTTATTTTTTGAGTGCTAGACTTTTACAAAAGCAATAATTTTGTAACTATCGCGCAGAGAAAATTTCTAGTTTAATTTCGTTTACGTAGTGTAAATGAAATTGAGTATTCAGCTGATCAAAAGATGATTGATGTTTATGTTTTAAAGAAGCTATTTCGGCTTTAAGTAAATCTCTGGATATTAAGCAACCGACCAGATGTAAATGTGCTTAAGAGTTAATTATAATGCATTCTTTGTAGCACAAAGCTATTGCAAAATTTAAATCCAACTAGAAAACCAGAAAACTCCCCAAAGATCGAATACGTCAAGTTCAATTAAATAATCATGTACAGTCGGTTATGAAAGAACGTGTCGCACATTCTTCGTTAAAAAATGTATTTATTTAAAAGTTTTTAACACCATTCGACAGTAAAGGACTGCCATTTCTTTCTTTCTCTTATATTCTTTTACCCTGCCGAGTATCGGATAATAATTTGTCTATGTATCTGCAATTGTAGATTCCCTCTTTTTTATCCAGCCCTTCCACTTATTCCTGTCCATCAAAATTTTGTTCATTTCTTCTATCGTTTTCCCCTTTGCTTTTCCTATCTCCTCAATGCCCCTCATCCAAGTTAGTCTTGGTCTTCCTCTTTTTCGCTTCTTTGCTGTTTTCATTTCCAATATTCTTTTTAGTATTCTGTCGCTGTTCAGCCCATACCATTGCAATTGCTTTTTCTCAATTTTTTGTATTATTGACTCTTGCACTAGTTTCCCTCTAATTTCTTCGTTTTTGAGATCGTCTAGCGTAGTCTTTCCTGCTATCTTCAGGAGATATTTCATTTTTGCTGCAATCACTTTAGGCCTATGTTTTTGCTGTATTGTCCAAGTTTCACTTCCATATAATATCATTGGGTTCACTATTAAATTATATATTCTTAATTTTATTCTCTCGCTTATTTCCTTTTTCCCAAAAACTGTCCTGTTTAGCTAATAATAATAGATATTGTTTCCTGTTTTAATTTTATTGGCTATTTCAAGTTCTGTTGTTCCATCATTTTCTATTATACTTCCTAGATATTCCATGGTGGTCACTTCCTCCAGGGCTTGGTTCTTATATGTAATATTATTTTGTCCTTGCACTTCCCTTTTATTTATATACATTATTTTGCTTTTATCTACATGTAATTCCATTTTCAGCTTTTCTATTTCTTCTATCAAAACATCTAACAATTTTTGCATTTTGGTGTCACCGTCCGCTATAAGCACTAGGTGATCAGCATATAATAAGCTATCTATTCTGATTGGCATCATATTTCTATATCCCACTGCAGTCTGTGGTTTGGACGTTCTTTGTCTCAAATTTTTGAGTAGTCTATCCATTACTATTATAAAAATATACGTATTCATACTTTCTCCTTGCTTTATTTCCTTCTTGATTGTAAATGTTTCTGATCTATTTCCATTTAGTTGCACTTTTGCTCGTGTGCCTTTTTGTGTTGACTTTATGATTTGTATTAATTTCTTAGACATCTCTATTAATTTCAAACAGTTTTTTATCGCTTGTCTTTGTATTAAGTCAAAAGCCGCCCTTAGGTCTATAAATACGGGTATGAGTTCTTCTCCAGTCTCTATTTTCCTTTTTATAAGTTGTCTTAATACAAATATATTAGCTGAGGTTTACCTCCTTTCCCTGAATGCTGTTTGCTCATCTTCTAGTTTGTTTTCTACGTTTATTTTTAGTTTGTTCTGTATTATTTTTATGTAGACTTTGTATACTACCGGTGATAGGCAAATTGGTCTATAGTTATTGCACCGGGTTCTATCCCCTTTTTTGAATATGGGCATTATTATATTGTTTTTCCACTCCTCAGGTATGTGATTCATTTCCCACGCCTCCGACAATATTTTATACAGCCAATCTATCCCTTTCTTTCCCATGTATTTAATCATTTCTAGGTGTACCTCATCTTCGCCACTTGCTTTAGCAACTTTGATGTCATTTATTGCCTCTTTCAGCTCTCCGATTTCAATTTGATTTTGGTGTATTTCACCTTCTTGTTGTCCTCCAACTATGTTTACTTCTGTTGGTTGAATTCTGTCTTTTTCATCTAGATCAAATTTCTGTTCATTATGTCTTCTCCAGTCCATTTTTACAGCAGAATTTGTTTTAATTATGTTATTTTCATCCCTTACGCCAAAACCTACTTTCTTCCTTTTCTTTCTTAGACCTTTGATTGTGCTCCGGAATTTTCGATTGGTATCTTCTTATCGTTTATTTAATTCCCTTCCACAATCTTCCCATATTTGTTGTTTGGCTTTCTACACTAATTCTTTTGTTTCTCTTTGTTTCTTGTCGTATATTTCCTTGTCTTTTAACTCGTTAGTAAGTATATATTTTTTCCATGCTTGTTTTTTGTCTTGTACTGCCAGTTTAAGTTCTTTGGTCTACCACCTTGTTCTTTTCCTTCCAGTATTTATTGTCCTATATCCACAAACTTCCCTTGCCGTGTTAATTAAAATTTCTTTTAAGGCTTGCCATCTGTCATCTAGTGTCCATTTCTATTTGTTTCCTCCAACCTATTTATTTTTGTTTCTGTCATCTTTATGTATTTACACCTATTTTCTTCTTTTGATAATTTCTTTATATCTATTCAAGTGTATTTTCTTGTTCTCTCTGTGTTTAGTTAAAAAATTTCTTATTACTGTCGCACATTGTTCGTTAAATAATGTATTCATTTAAAAGTTTTTAACATCATTCGACAGTAATGGACTGCCATTAAAACGCTAATGATTTAGTAGTTCGACCAGTCCCCATCATCGTCAATGGACGCCTGGCATCTTCGAGTCATACTTTCAACGAGATTTTCCGCGGATTCTTGGGGCAAAGATTTCCCAATTGCTCGAATTTGCCGTGACAGCTACTTCACTGTGTATAACTTTTTACTACGAAATTTCTGCTTGATGTATGATCACACGTTCTCATTTGGATTTGCATCGGGCGATTGGTACGACTAATCTAGTGTGACTCTAGCAGATTTCCCTGACTACATGTTTTACTCCGATATTTAGAGTCGTTATCCTCTTAAAGAATCCAGTCCTCATTTTTACCTATAAACCACCGTTTGGCAGTAGGTACTAATGCGATCTTGTAAATCTGGAGCATTTTTTCAGCTTTCAAATTGTAGATAAAGATGTCACCCAAAACCTTTTTCCGAGGGAAGTAACCAAACATGGATCTTCACAGGATGTTGCACGGTACGTTGAACCAATCAGTTAGTGGAAATTGACTAAGCTCGTGTGGTAATAACATAACCCCAAAATGAAGCTTCATCGGAACAATGCTGCAGTATCGATCTATATTTTCTTCTACCCACGCGAGTCGGTTCTTTCTATGCGTTTCGCTCAACTATCGTTGCTTGATTGTATTCCGCCACTTGAAATCATAAGCCCGGAAATGCGTACGAATTGTTTTATTTCTGCTTGAATTTTTTTGCGCCCCTTGGCGCAGAATTGATTGGGGATTTCGGGAAAATATGTTAATAATCATTTTTTATTCCTTGTCCGATACTTTTCCTCTCGAAGCACGTTCTGGTAGATTATCAATATTTTTTAACTTAGAGTATCATTTTACCCACTTGCTAGCAAAACTACCCTTGACTGGCCCATATACTTAGCAAAGGCTGTCGGTCGACCTTTTGAATGAATACTTAGGAACACAGCCTCAAAGCGGAAACATATGCAGCACTCATATTCGATAAGGTACTATTTAACAATAAATTAAAGTTAGAAATAAATCTCTTTCCATAAAACATTGTTTTGCAGGGGTACCAACAATAATCTAAAATAAGGAATTTCTTTTATTTACTACGAGTTATACGCGACACGTTTTTACTTGACCGACAACTAATTCTAAACCAATTACTTATAGTTCCCTGCAAGATATTGCATTGGGCTACAGTCGTTATTTAAATTACATAAACCAATTATTGATTCAGAGGTATATTCGAATAATCATTTATTTGGCTAACGACACAGTTATATTTGTTGAAGGTAAATCTCAGGGTTAAGTTAATATAAAAATCAAATGATAAAGTCTTTTTGATTAATAAGCTAGAAAAAACAAAATATTTGCCATTTCCAAATAATAAAGTTAAAGTCCCATTTAATAAAAAAAATAATAATAGCTCTGACCATCTTGGAATTGGAAAGAAAATTTGGAATCGTTGGCACAATGACACTACACAAGATTTATTATCACTGCAGTAAATACTTTATTTTTACATTGGATGCACGTTTCGCTAATCATGTTAGCATCATCAAGAAGACTGATCCACTTAGAAACTATAATATTTGTACTAAATTGTGATTTACTCAAGCATCACAGACAGCAGTTTAGTTTCGGTCAATTAACCATTACAGGGAACTGTTAGGAATAGGTTTATTAATATTTATTAATTTATTTATTTAAGGCTACATTCAAGATAAATCCTACTAAAGTAACTACAGTAATACCCCGCTTAGCGCGACCCCGTTACGCGCGGTTTCACTGTAACGCGAATTTCAAATTTCGCGCTCATGTAGTCATTAACTTCTCTATGGTCGCGGGGGGATCCCCGCTTTCTTGAATATTCTCTTTGAAGAATTGGGAATTCCCTGTCCTTCGACTTTGTTCTATGGGGATTTCCTCGTTCGTTTCGTGTGTTCATTTGTTCCGTAATGTTAGTTCGGTCGGCTGGCAGTTTTGTTTTAATATTTATTGGAGATACATACATACATAATTTAACCCTACGTTAAAAATGCCGCCTGTAAAGAAAAAAGAGCGTAAAAGCGTCACTTTGGAATTGAAGATGAAAGTGTTAAGAAAGAATGGAAAAATGGAGGCAAAGCAACAATTGTTGGGAGAGATTTTTGACTCTCAGAATCGACTGTGAGAACGATTTATAAAAATCGGGAAAAAATTAAAATCTCCAGCGAAGGTTCAACACCTATAAGTGCAACAAAACTTTCTCGTTCGAGATCATCTATCTTAGAAAGAATGGAGAAATTACTGTCAGTCTGGATCGAAGATTTGAATAAGAAGAACACACCACTAAGTCAAGATCTCATATGCACAAAAGCAAAATCTTTGTATGAGATGCTGAAAACAAAAGAAGGAGAAGGGAGTGCCACTCCGACTTTTGCTGCCAGCAGAGGCTGGTTCCATCGGTTCAAGCAGCGTTCTAATCTTCACAATATCCACATAACAGGCGAGGCGGCCAGCGCGGACATTCAAGCTGCAGCTGAGTTTCCAGACAAGTTTCAAGACTTCGTTAGACGAGAGAAAATTCCTGCTTGTCTCATCTTCAATGTTGATGAGACCGCACTTTACTGGAAAAAAATGCCATCTCGAACATTCATTTCTAAGGAAGAACGTCAAGCCAGTGGTTTCAAAGCTGCGAAAGATCGACTAACACTTCTGCTGGGTGGTAATGCCACTGGTGATTTCAAACTGAAACCTTTACTAGTGTACCATTCAGAAACACCCCGTGCAATGCGAGGCACAGACAAGACAAGTCTACCAGTTGTGTGGCGATCAAACAGAAAGGCGTGGGTTACACGGGGAAATTTTTCAAGAATGGTATTCTAATAGTTTTTGCCCATCAGTCAAATCATACTGTGACAGAAATGGGCTTGAACCTAAAGTTTATATTACTCTTAGACAATGCCCCAGGACATCCAACCTCACTTGATACGCCCAGAGACTTAAAAGTGTACGTAAAGTTCCTTCCACCAAACACTACGTCAATATTACAACCTATGGACCAGGGAGCAATAGCAAACTTCAAAGCTTATTACCATCGCCGCACTTTTAGCCAACTAATTCATGAAACTGACGGGGAAGGAAGACAGTCTATGCGAGAGTGGTGGAAGTCATACAACATTATGAAGTCTATTCACAACATAGAAGAGGCTTGGAAGGAAGTTAAAATGAGTTGTATGAATGGGGTGTGGCGTAATCTTTGGCCAGATGTAGTGGAAGCACCTAGAAGAATTGTCCAGATGCAGAGACAAGTGCTTGAAGACATTGCTGCAATGATTGAGGGGTCTGAACTTGAAGATGTCGCGGTAGAAGATCTCGTAGAACTTGTAGCAACGCACGACGATCCTATTAGCAATGAAGATCTGATCGAGTTACAGAATAATCCTATCTACGATGAGGAGGAACAAGTAGAAGAGAAAGTTTTATCTTCAGGGGAAATACAAAATGCACTTTCAAAAATTTATTCAGGTTTGGACATATTGCAGAGTATAGACAATAATGATGACCGTGTCTTGACCGTGTGTCAAACAATTAAAAACAGTGTTGGGTGTTATGAACGTATTTTACAAGAACGTAAACAAAACGTTACCCAAAAGACAATAGATGTATTTTTCCGTAAAAAATAAGAGTATGTATTGCATAAAGTGTTCTTAGAATTAAAGTGATTGATTAAAATGATTTGTATTTTTTTGTATTAAATTTTGACTATGTTTTAATCATAAACCTCGATATACGCGAATTTCAGTTAACGCGATTTTTTTCGGAACGTATCCCTCGCGTAAAGCGGGGTATTACTGTACTCTATTTAGACTATTTTTTCTATTTTGTAACTTTAATACTTTCATATGCGTGTAACAATGTTCTGTAAGATACAATCAACTTGAAGTTATCTATGTTACTGTATGATAATATTCCAGGCCATATACGGCAATATTTGTTTTTCTTATCTATTATACTCCAAATAAGCTAAGTGTTCTTTAAAACTGAATCTATATTCTTGCCTAACATACTTCTTCTTACAATCAGTAACGCTTATCTCACATATTCCACTTCTTTTCAATAATATTTTTTAACTTGCCTGAAAAAAATAATAAAAACTTAGATATAATATTATTTTAAGCAACATAATCTTGCAGTATTGCACCTTTGTGTTCACGATTTAGGCAATTCCTCTTTGAATGAAGTCAGATACAAAAATATAAGGAATCATATTAAGAATTTATCTACGATCAATTGATTTGACGAAAACTTAATAAACAAGTTAATTACTAGACATAAATTTAGGTTAAGTAGTCATGTTTCCACACTATTTACACTAAAGTAAAATAAAACCAAATATGATTACTTTTTTAGTAGTCCATTAGTAATTAACTTTTTCTGTGATATACGATTTCAAATTCTTTATGGCAGTTCTGTTATTCAGAAGTAATAATGCATACGTAGGCTACTCTAAGTTGGGCTATTAGAATCTCTTGTGCAACAATAACTCATACAATTAATTTCTACTCCCGCAATAACAGTAGAAAAAAAAGCAAAATTATTGCATTAATTCCACTAACCGTGAGGCATCTCATCTCCTTTCTATTTATAAAGTCTTTGGCATTATGTCACTATACAGCAGTTATTAATATTTTAGTGATGATATCATTACAAAGAATAATAATATTACTAAAAATTGGTATAGTAAGTTCACCCTGAACTAAGCACTAAATTTGACCCTCTTACACTCAAGAATAACTTTATCCAAACACTACTTTGAAATATTTATAACTGAAATATCTTTCAACATACTATTTCTATTACAATTAAAAGTATTAAAATAGGAACACAATTTTGAGATGCCTCAACCCGAGAAATCTAGAAAAGAAGTTACACAAGCAGCTCCTCTAACCCCCTAAGTAATACAATTTTCTTATTCCCCTACACCAAAAACCCCGAACATATAACACGATATATAGAAACTCTAACCCTTTCCCCACCTTCTTAATCTCATATATTTTTAACTATAAATAGGTAAAAAAAAAAAAAATAACACAATTTCTAGATTTATTTACTCCGTAAATCCAGGAAAGAACGTATAATACGATATACGCAAAGCAATTCGTTAACCGTTAACGTCTTATATATTTGACCACAAATAGATAAAAATAACAAAAAATAATGCAATTTTCCAATTCCTAGACTCCAAGAACCTTGAAATGGAATAATACGATATATACGAAGCAACTTCTCGAACTCCCTTTCTCACCTCATTAACCTCAAGTATATTTGACAAGAAATAAATGACAGTGATTAACAAATAGTACAAGTCTCTAGTTTACGAATAACACAATATCTACGTAGCAATCTTTTTAACAACCTCCCCCTTCACTTAAGCCCTTTATATGTTTGATTATAATAATACGTGTTCATTGCTTCATCCAAAAGTCAAGAAAATTGAAATATAAAATATTTCTCGACCTCTTATTCCTTTTAACCTTTTCTCCTACAACGATATTGCTCAAAAACTAAGGATTTCATTCTCACTTTAGGTGTTATATGTGTACCAAATTTGAAATCGATATTTTATTTTGTTAACAGGCTGAAGGAAAAGCCAGGACAAGATTTTGGTGATATAGACTTTACAACGTGGAGAAATTATTGTTTTGATGAATACAATACTTTTTTGCGTATTTTTAAAATTATTTTATAGAACACCTCGTAGTTGTAAAAGCGGTTAATGTGTTTATTTCACATGAAACTATTTTCTGTTCGCTTTAAAATAAAATGAAGCTTAACGAATTTACGTAGGCGCACTTCTTAGTACTTTCTTTCAAAAAATACTCAAATAACATTGATGTTAAAAAATCAAAAAAATATATAAAAAGATTTAAAGATACAGAGAAAAAATTTTGCTCTTTAATACAAATTCAGTAATATAACATTGATTCCATAGTTCGATCGAAATTATAGTAGTCGCAATTATTAATTGTAAGTATTCGTATTGAAAAGTTATATTTACTAATGTAAAAATAACCGGTCAAGTGCAAGTTGAACTTGCGCAATTAGTACATTGACTGCTTTTAAAATAAAAATTTTTGTTATGAAGGTATAAAATAACTTCACAATACACACCCCAAATGAGTTTTCAACAATTTTTGTTTCCGATCTTTACTGAAAACTTATGACCTTGAAATTTTTGTTTTTTTCATATACCAGATAAATTATTAAAGGTTATGCACTCGTGATAATTTTCGTTCAACTTACACCCTCTGGAGAATATTCCAGAATTTTTTCAAATTTTTTTGTACTTTTCGAGATAAGGGGGGGGACCGCTATTTTTCGCGACTTTTTAAAAATAATACAAAGAAAAGTGTGCACAAGTATCACATTATATATATTTTTAAACTCGTGTTTTTATAAGCGTTCATTTGACACCCCACTCGATAACCTCATAATTTTTTTTTTCACTTTTTATTTCACCCCCACCCCCCCCCCCCCCCCCCCCCCCCCCCCCCCAAAACTAACCCCTTAAGTCAAAATTTAAGTTTCGAAACTACACGGCTCGGATGTGGCCATCAATTCCTATATTAGTACCGAATTTCAACTTTCTATGTCAAATAGTTTCGAAGAAATTCGGGTGTGACAGACGGACGGATGGACGGATACCGAAGTGATCTTATAAGTGTTCCGTAGGGAACCCTAAGAATATACATACTATTCCATTAACAAAAACGAAAATGATAGTTTTGAGGAAGATGAAAATTCTTCTAAATGCAAAAAGTAAAATATATCCTCGTCTGGTGATGTTTAATTTACTGTTTTTATTATTATTGAAACAGTTTTGGCATTAAATCTACACTAAGTGGAAGCCATGATAAAAGTAACCTTCTTTAAAATAAATTGTTAATTTCTGGCAAAAATATGTTGTTTAATTGGGAGCAATAGTTATATCAGCTTGTTCTACATAATAAAATCTTCCTAAATATATAAAAGAATCATTTCTATATCAAATTAGTTCTTACCTTCTGATCCTCTAAAAAATATCCCTTCTAAAATATATAAGCACTGAATAGCCTATTTTTGCGATGTTCCCCAAAATACTTAATCATCTGAAGCCTAAATCTTTTTTTCCCTTTAATCATTTCCTTTTCATTGCAGTCATCTTGATTATTGCTCGACATTTCCATTGCCCTATCTTTTTTCTACGTGTTAGCCTGACGAAAATAAATGCGAAAATAATCCCGAAATCAATAAAAGAATTAAAACTCCTTCTGAAGATAACTACAAATTAACTTTAAGTAAGCTTGTTTAGGTCTGTTTCTTGCACTGATACCACTAATACAATTCATTCAATATGTAAATAAAATCATAATAATAAAGAATATGCGTTTTCTGATATATCTATATGTATATATATATATATATATATATATATATATATATATATATATATATATATATATATATATATATATATATATATATATATATAGATATATATATATATATATACGCATATATCTTTATTATTGTGATTTTATTTACATATTTATGAACAATACATCTTAGAAATTATTCACATGCAGGACGGACAATTAAAAAACCTGTATATATATATATATATATATATATATATATATATATATATATATATATATATATATATATATATATATATTAATTGCCCGTCCTGCATGTGAATAATTTCTAAGATGTATTGTTTTAAATATTATAAGTAATTTTAGAACCCAGCTTTTCAAACTATGGTACAATCCAAAAAACGTGTATATAATCAATTTTGACACCGAAGAAGGTTTTTAGATACCGACACATATGTCAATGAAAAATATGATAACCAATAAATTAAAAACTACACAACCAAGCTACTATTTTCATAGAACCTTTATTCCCAAGAATTTCTACTAATCAAGTATATCTGTCACATTTCCGATTTCATTTTGGACTTTAACAACAAAAATTGATAGATAACTGAGACAGAATATTTTACTTAACAGACAAGAAATTATAGTATTTATAGTAGTAAGCAAAGCAATGCCACAGAAACACTTAAAATGGCGAAAAGATGTACGGTAATGGTAACTTATCAACAACACAAGTTTTCAAGAGACATTTGGTAAAACTTGGCATAAACGCGAAATTACCCAACCGGAGGTAATTTTGACCCAAAACCCTGTTTACCTATTTAACTGATTTCAAATTAGAAATAACATTCTCAATCTTAACAGGGAAATTAGAAATACCTGTTCATCAAACTAAGAAATGTAAATCGTTTTAAATAAATTTGTTTAATAATTTATACAGTGTGCCATTTAATAAAAAAAAACTTTTTAACTGTAGTATTTTTAAAACTACATTTAAAAATTATATACACCATATCGGACTAGAAGAATATGCCGAATAGTATCTTAATCTCATTTTTGTCTTCTTGAACTATATTTTGATATTTAATAATATTATTATAAACGTTTTTTGGATGAAAGAGAGAAACTTGAAGATGACGTATACAATTTAAACACTAGAATTGACTTAGAATTCGCAAATTCATGGCAAAGAAATTTTACGAACCACTAGAAACAATCTGATGTTCCTGAAATCAATTGTTACTGATAACGCGATATGGAAAGTCAAGAAAATATTTCCTAGGATAGCAAACGCATAACTATCTTTGGCAAGAATTATTTGGAGGTATTAGGCCGTTGAGTGAGTATAATTCGTCAGGTTTAACCTGAATATCATAAGCTGAACGGCGGTCGCACCAAGTTAAATTTTATTTGTTGTTAATTGATTTTTGGCTTAAAAGGTAGTCTTTGAATCGTGTCACCTAATTTATCACGATATCATTTTCACTATTCTCAAAATTGAAATGAAGGTACAAGGATTTTGAAAACACTGAAACGATTCAATAAATACTTTAGAAGTATGCCCACAACATAAAGAAGAAAC
Organism: Pachyrhynchus sulphureomaculatus; assembly: GCA_019049505.1. Classification (NCBI taxonomy): domain Eukaryota; kingdom Metazoa; phylum Arthropoda; class Insecta; order Coleoptera; family Curculionidae; genus Pachyrhynchus; species Pachyrhynchus sulphureomaculatus. The sequence continues at coordinate 168,552,002 of CM032446.1, forward strand.
TTCATTTGAATTGTTTAAATAAAATTTGGGTTATAAAATCAGCATCAGTATATATATATATATACTATATATATATATATATATATATATATATATATATATATATATATATATATATATATATGTCTTTCTCAAGTCAGCTTGTACATATCTCCTAGACTCTTCTTCTCAAGATCAGCATAATTGAGAGCTCGAGGCTTTAACAGACAATTAAAGATCTATAATCACAACCACAGGATCAACAGGTGTAAAATCAGAAAGACTTGATTTCTAAAGAAAAGTACATAGAGTGCAAAGATTACTAAGACCTGTTGCAAAAGAATATTTTTAATTTTGTAAAGCTGATTGTATGTTAATTTTTTATTATTTTATATCAAAATTATAATAATTTGATGACATATTTATGTAATGTGTATAAAGATATTGGTAATGTCCAGCCTCATAGATATAAATTTTTTTTAATAAAAATGCAAGAATTTTATTTATATTACATTACAAAGAAGACGAAAGGTAAAAGTGTATATATAAATAGTGAAGGATGGTAAGAATGGGATTTAAAAGTAAAAGCTTTTAAAGTTTTTAGGTACACTTACGCATTTATTAATCTAAATATGATATAAATCCAGAGTTAAAAAGGAGACATAAATTTTTTATATCTAAAAAAAATTCAGCGAAAAGTTCCTGGGTTTTATTCGTTAGCAGCATAACAAGGTGCAATAAAAGTTCGATGATTAAAAGGCATACATACTCATAGTAACTTACTAATGTTAAATTCTCATTCTTGTTCTTAGTGTGCCTTATCTTCTAACGACGTTGGCGATCACATTTACCCATCTGATTTTATCTATTGCCCTCCAAACAGTTCAGTAGATGTCATGTTTGTTCAATGTCATAAATTTTTCAACCAGGAGTTTCAGCGCCTTTCTGATCCTCACCTACCGATTATTTTTCCTTCAATTATAAGTTGCAGAAGCTCATATTTCTGGCTTCTTATAATATGGCCAAAGTAAGTGCTTTTTCTTTCTTTGACAGCTGGAATCAACTTTCGTTCTTTTCCCATCCGTTCAAGTATTTCCACGTTTGTAGTATGTGCTGTCCAAAGAACACACAGCACCACATCTCGAATGACTCCATTCTTTGTTCTGTTATCTCTGTTATTGTTGCAGCTTCTATACCGTATAACATGACGGAGAACACGTAGTATCTTAGCACTATTGTTCTTGTTTTTAAGTTTAGTTGGCAGTTACAGAGTATGCTACGCATTTCATTAAAACAGCTTCGTGCTCTTTCAAGCCAAATTAACAACAAGAGGCTAGAAAGAAAGTAACCACCACTAAATAGGTTATAATAGTACAAATATTGTGTGTATCATGTACCAAAATGCTTCAGCATAAATACACAAATATAATATTTTTACAGTATAATAATCGAAGAAACTGTTTCCAGACAAGTAAAGTGGTTTCATTAAAATCTATAAAGTTAAATGTCATCCCTGTTCCATTAGTTTTGGATATTATTATCTTATATACCCTGAATATAATTTAAATATGTATTAGGACCCCTGCTAATAGCTAAAATTTACATGGAACGGAAAGCTAAAATTTACCTTGCTATCAAAGTGCTTTCCACAACTTATTAACATTGCCTCCTGCGGAGATATTTATGCTAGGATAAGCTCTTAGAGAATAATATTGTTTTTCACACGCTGTCAAATTGTCAATAATGTACGAGAGTGTTTTTTAATTAATCTATCTAACCATGATCATACAAAAAAATTGCTTCGCCATCAAAGTACGGTGACTTTTTGAAGTACCTTGACTTTATACTAACTCGCTGAGTTTTGTTATTTTCATGGTTTTCTTCCCTGAGTGACAGTAATTTAAAGAACCACACAGTGATAAAATTTCTCACTGACGCGAGAAATGAGCCAATTCATAAAAGTATATTTGAGGTATGGCAATGACAGTCTATCTTATTTTTAAGTAAATTTTAGTCTAAACTGTTACGGTAGGGCAGAGACTCGATTGAGGATCACCCCATATCAGAAAGATCGGTTTCAGCAAGAACTGAATAAGCCATCAAATTTGTTGAGGATTTTCTGGTGTTAGGTCGATGAATGAAACACTTGCTGAAGGATATAAAGTATCCGAAACTACACCAGGGCAGAAACTCACAAGGAAAGAAATTTTTCAAGAATATTTGGCCGCTTTACAGGACGATAAAATTTATTTTTCGCAAAATGTCTTCGACGAAGAAACTTCTTCTATTGGAATTCTTCCATGAAGCAGGAGTAGGTGCAATGGGTTCATAAAAGCTAAAAAGAAGACCAGGAAAAGCCTGGAAAAAATGATGCAAGCATGTTTTAGGACTGCAAAGAAAGTTTGGTTATTGAATATATCAATAAAAATTCATAATTAATGGAACGATTTACGGAAAGACGGTCTAAAGTTTGAATTGGGCGAACGTAGACAAACGTTTGAATTTATAGAAATCGAAAATTTTGCTATTGAACAACAAATATAGGTTCGACAAGGCTCGTACACGGAATGTTATGGATTCACCGAGTTACAATATCCGCCCTATAAACCTGATTTAGCGCCATATGACATACTATCCTTTAAACACAGAAAAACAACAATTCAGAGGCCAAAAATGTTGAGTCGTAACGATATTTTTTGAGGCACAAATAGAGATTTTTTTTGGATGAATATTGTAGTCTGTCAAGTAAGAACGAGACCGCTCGTATTCTTGAAAAAAATGTGTTTCTAGAAAATTTTTTGCCATCAGTGTATTCTCTGGTGTACTAACAACGGCACAATTACCTTAGTAAGTTGTCCAATCGTCTCCTGCATCAATAATCGCCTGGCATCTTCGTGGCATGCTGTCTACGAGATTTTTTGCATACTCGGGCATTTCTCTGCAAATTTTTCGAATCTCGCTAGACAACTGAGTGAAAGTCCTAAGAGTCATTCCTCTAAGCTTTCTCTTTCCAAGGGACTAAACTTTGTCAATAAGGTTAGCGTCTGGCGATTGTGAGGACCTCACTAGTATTTTATCGCGGATTCAAGCGAGCCGCTTCGCAACGTGATTTTCACTCAACAAAGGTTTATCTAACCTGCTTCGGAATTTGACATCATGGGGTATGAAGATGTTGTCGAATGATCCTATGAGACACATTTAAACCCGATTTTCTTAATTTTGTCGCTCCTTGACGCAGCGTCAATCTCGGGTCCCGTGAAAACAAAGATACGATTCGTTTTTCGACTTTTGGAGTGACTTTGCCTACCGAGCCATGTTTTGGCAAGTCAACGATATTTTTCGTCGGGTTAAAACGATTTACCCACTTCTTCACAAACGACACCGACTTTTTATATATCTGGCGGCCGTGAAATGTGTCTTCTTAGGCCTCTTTGGATGGAAACCAAGGAAGACTGTCTCGAACCGACGAGCAAACAAGTGACTCATTTTGGATTTTACGTGATTTCGACGAAAGTTCGTAATCGACAGATATTTTTACTAAAATACATCGTAGACAAAGGTTCCCTCTACCGATTTTTTGTTGAATCGCTGGACTCGCATCTACCAAAAATGAATTATCGCGGAACGTTCTTACTTAACAGACTGTAGTGTAGACGGTGGTTATTTAGAGAAATTTTCCTTCATAGCTATATAGATTAATTATAAAAACACCGTCGTAGTACATCCAGTTATTCTTTTTGCGTTTTATTTTTTTTGTTGTCTGTCACTCTGGTGAATGTTTCAGCAATTTTTCCAACTATCAATAATAACACTTTCATTTTTTAAACCTGTAAATTCTAACTTTTCACAACTTTGCTCGGACCTGTTCGAGATATATATATATATATATATATATATATATATATATATATATATATATATATATATATATATATATATATATATATATATATATATATATTGTAACATTCATTTTTTGCTATATTTTAAGATCATGTTACGACACTGTTTTTCTCCCGATAATTTATGTGTTATTACATTTTTATATTTATTGCAGTGATTTCAATTCTTGAGTAGTGTAGCTTAAGATATTGTTTTAAATTTTTGAGCAGTTTAATTTAAACCGGCAGAATGTGTAACGCGTGTTGCCGACTTGATTTATTTAGTTTACATTAATTTCTCGGAAGTGAGCCATTTTAAAGACGTCACTTTAAGGAAGATACTGAAGCGGCATTCTGGCGGAAAACGCCCCTATAATTATAGGGGCTTTTTCCATCAGAATGCCGTAGTGGCTTTTTTCCACCATGAAACAGTAGTGGCTTTTTCGACCATGAAACCGTAGTGGCTTTCTTCTCCAGCACGCCACAGACTGTTTTTTTAGTGATGTAGTAGTGCAGTAACGGTTTTTAGCTCTCAAGTTTAAGGTTTTTTTCCTTTCTTGAAATATCCTACTCATCCTCAGGCATTTCGGGTCAAAAAGTGTTTAGTGGCCCAAATGAAACTAGGATGGCAATGGTTGAGACAATATTTTTTGAGGATCTCACCAGGAAAGGCTAGGTAACTTATGGACAACCCACGAGGAGAAACCAATCGTAAGTCATAAGCACACCAGTCTAAAAATCTCACTTCCTGTCTACAAATGCCTCTCCATCACACTACTCTACACGTAAAATAGAGTTTTATCAAGCCTTTAATTAAAAACCTAATAATTCTAATTAAAAACTTTAAGCCATAGTGTACACTCTTCTAGCTTAAGGGGTTGTTATTTAGTAGAAGTAATTTTTAAGAATGTAATAAAGTTTGAAATTTTTATTTTGTTAATAAATATACCCTTTTTTATTTAAATGTGTAGTGTCTCAGTAAACTTCTGCTCTTTCTTTCAGGACGCAACGCTTGTACGTAAATTAATTTTATGTCAACAACTAAATAATTCTTCAGTATATTTTTATTTTTTGAGCTGAACTTAGATTCTTTTTATCCTAAAATTAATGGTGCCCAAAAACTGTACAACTAAAATTTTGAACAACTATAGAGACTATTTTCAAAAGACGTACAAAAATCCATATTCTCTACCAGTAAAAAAAAAAATGAGCTAGCTGCTGTCTTAGTTCTGTCCTCTATCGGTATTAATATCCACTTAATCTATTCTCAAAATTAAAATATACATAAGGGGCGAATAACGACTTCTATTCAGTAAATAAAATATTTTTTAAAAGCAAAGAAGATCAAGACGTTTCAATAGATATATATATATATATATATATATATATATATATATATATATATATATATATATATATATATATATATATATATATATAAATATATTATACAAACTTACATACAACTCATTATTTTGCTACGCTGCCAAGAAAAATCAATATAATTATTTTAAGCGGTGATTAACTATTAATTTTAAACCCATAATAATTTACATTAGTATGTTACAAATTTTGAATATAATTCAAGTTATTGATTTATATTTCTCACAAATTTTTAATGACAAATAGTTTAAAAATTTTATAAAAAAGAAGGTTGAGAAAGGAAATGTTTTATTAATATTAGAAATAATGGAGAAATAACATCATTTTCAGATTCCTGAACACCAAGAAAGGTTTTATAACATGATGTATACGTAACAATAGAAATAGGTTCATTTTATACTTTAGGTTTGAAATCTATTATTCATTAGAATTATTAGGTCCACAAATCGACAAGCAGATAACCGGATGAAAATGTAAAATGATGTTTTTAAGATCCAGATAAAAAGTGACAATAAACAAAAATATATGTAGTAAATATTGACGTTCGTGTGATAATATTTCTCTATAGGTTCCTTTATCTCTTTGATTTGTACGATCTCATAGTTATCATTATTTTTAAGTTTTATTATTTGATGTCTCCCTTCATTCATTTGTTTATTTAGGTGTTTCAAACGTTTCCCCTCTTTGAAAGTTTCTTCTATTTTCGAGTTTCTGTACTGTCTGACGTCCTCTCTGATCTTTTTCTTTATTTTTTGGTCTATTTCTGCCAATTCTAATCTGCAATTTGTAGGATCCTTTCTTAATAGTCGTCTCTGTTTCATGAGATTTTTGTGTCGCTTTACTTAATTTTTATGTATGTATAAGTAATCATTTCTGCAAATAATTGTAATTGGCGCAGTTGGTAGGATATTCGGCATCGATCGATTTTGGATCGCACGATCGATTTTCTGTTCCTGAATACTACAGCTGTTTGGTAGCACAATGAGGTCAATTGTGACTGCCCAGTAAATAGGAATTGTAAATCAATTTATACTAAATATTGTGTCAGCTTCAATTCAGAAACTTACCTGTACTACTTAGGCCGTAAGGTAAAGGATAAAAAAAAATAAATGGTTGCTCTTATGTCGCAGAGAATGAGTTCTAACTGTAAAGACGCTACTAAAGGTGCCTTTTTTTTATGTATTTTGGGCACCATCTATTTTTATTCAACCGTGTTTGCCTATCATAAAAATAAGAAATATAAACGTTATTAAAATAAATAAAATTTAGGTGTCTCTATACTAAACAATAAAACAAAGAAATTATATATATATATATATATATATATATATATATATATATATATATATATATATATATATATATATATATATATATATATATATATATATATATATATATATATATATATATATATATATATATATATATATATATATATATATATATATTTCTTTAAGTTTATATGAAGGAAAACCCGCAGAACTAAAAAAAAATATTTTTCGACATAATTACCGTCTACCAAATACATTTAGTAGAACGTGTCTCGCGTTGTTCATTCAATACATTTTTTTTGTTTGCCCCTCAACAGCTACTGTGCAAAAATACTTCTGCACTGTAACAAGTTTCCCGGGATCCATAAGCCTGTTACCACGTAAATTCGAATAATGCTCGATATTTAACCGTAGGATAACTTAACCAAAAGGCAAATGAAAATGGATGCTTATTGCGCCAACTCCGAACATTATTATAAATTGTTTTCTTGTTTTCTATTAAATCCAATAATGCGGTGAGCTTTAAAAATTATTATCCTGAATCAGATCAAGAAAAATAATTTGCTCAATGAAAATAATAATAAGTACGTAATTGCCGTAAAAAATTCTGTTAAATTTTAATACTAATGCTTAGCGAAGACATTTCCCTGATTTAAATATTATTTTTGTCTCTTTCAAGCATTAACTTTAACCTAACTGAAATATCTTAATATTATGCATATAATTCTTACAAAAAAAAAGGGTCATAATAAAAATCCAATGAAATAAAAGATCAAATAAATCTGCAGAAGGGAAAATGAAGTTAGGATTTATATGAAGCCATTAGTTTCTTAAGTGGGTATTTACTAAAGGGGTCAAAAAGACAAGGGATGAAATTTCGAGTGTCCATCGGGGTAGAAAAGGGTCTTGTGTTAGTTAAATATTTGCTACTGAACCGACCAAAGTAGTGGAAATATATACCTTTTCTAGGCAAAATATTTTGTTCGTGGAATGTCAATATTGCTAAATTACGAAAGGTGTTTTTATAAAGAATACCGTTTAAGAGTAAAAAATCGAGTATGTTGTTAGTCAATTGTTAATTTCCTAAACAGTAATTTGTTCCGGGGTTACGTTCCACTCTCAAGAATTGAATACATAGCCACAAAAAAGGGTATCTTTTAAAAATTCAGGGTCGGTAGAAAAGAGGAAACCCACTGGAAAATCAGTACATTATAATTATATACATGCCACTTGAAGGTTCGCCACAGATATATACAAAATATTTTTGTAAATTCTTTCATAATAACATAAAGCATAATAAACATATTATCATTTTCTAGTCTCAAGCACTCATAGTCATAGAAACGCTATCCAATAATAAATACTAATAATAAATATATTAATACTAGCGACCCACCCCGGGTTTCTACGGGAGTTATTGTTATGTTACTGTTTAACTCTTCGTTATAATTTAGTGTTGACAAAAACAGTATGTCTAAAATATTTTTTAAGATAGTTTAAGATATTTCTTTATACGTCACATTAAGAGTCTCTTCCCCGTGTGCAATAACAAACAGATTATGTTTGGACTTTTTTGTCTAATCTAACCTACCCCTAATCATCATCATCTTCCCCACAATAATGATTTCTTGGCTTACCCTCTTCTACCCCAAGCCAGCTCTCTTCTAACCCTACATAATTCTTTTTTCAACATCTTTTTATTAAAAACATCCGTAAGGGCTTTGTGGTCAGACGATCGTTACCCTCATATAAAGCCTTTCTCAACTATTTTTTAACGAAAAATAAACCATATTAGGCCTTTTTGACAACCTTTTTAACAAAAAAAACTTATATTAGGCCTTTTCATCAACTTTTTATCATAAAAACGACCCCACTAACTTTATTAACGCCTTTTTCACATCGACACTCGCACACATCAACCCTCCTCTAAAGCCTTTTTAACAACCCTTCTTTTAAAAAACAACCATTAACCCTTTTCCAATGTCTTTTCGGCAAACTTTTTATCAAGAAAAACTACTAATTTCATTAACGCCTTTTTCACATCTAGCCTACCCCATTACACACTAAAAATAACTAAGACTGTTCTAACAATAAACCTCATCGTCATAATAAAGACTTTTTAACCGATTCTAAAATACCCCTCATCACCATAATAAAGACCTTTTGGTCAAACAACATTAACGCCAATTTGAAGTACAACCAACACCACAAACACACACCTCCACGACGATGATCATTTTCAACCGAAAAAATACACTGTCTCATAAAATCCTTTTGACAACTAACCTAACTCCGTTATACCCTAGCAATACCCTAGACAGCTGAAAAACTACTTCTTTACACAGAGTTGGTAACAGTGTCTCACCCCAGCACATGTGCAGATACACCGAAGTGGGTCCAAAAGTAGGACAAAAAAATGCAAATTTGATGGCCATAAGAAAATACAAGGGATTTTGACGCAGTTCATTTATTTGTTAGTTGTAAATCTTCTATCTCTAAATATTCAAGCAAGAATTTTGTCACAAAACATTTAAATATAAGTACATAGCACTCCTATGTATATAGAAATACTGCATAGTATATTTATGAGAAAATTCTTATATGTCAATATGCTTTGTGACAAAATTGGTGTTTTTATGGATAATGGTAGCGGATAGGCACTCTCCACAGTCCCGGTGAAGATAGGCCTACTTCAGGGAGTGGCGACCCTGCCCACCTGAGCACTTGACTTTACCAGTACCCGTTCCCTGATGAAGTCAGGACCTTGATCCTACCTAACCCCTAATTATCCTCTAATTATCTATCCTTTATCCCTGATGGAGGGCAGCAGTGACCGTTAGTATTAAGATAGGATGCATAGGAAATAATCCTGGGCCGGCTTATTATTAAACTACTGCAAGCTTGACTGGAACAGTTTTACTGGTTGTAGTACTCTATTATAGAAAGGCACGGGAATCCACTGCATTATATTTCCCAAGAGAGCCTATGAAATGTCTAGTGTACGAAAGAACAAGTCATGCGATCCGATTGACAACCGGCGCTGTTTCGATTCCGGGTTGAGCAGTGTGAAATGGGCTACCAGCCATATAGATACATAGATGTAGATAACCAGGCATCGTGTGGAAACTATACTACTGGTAATAAATTACAACTCCGAAAATCACTTCAAGTGGGTTACTTGGAACGTCCAAGGATTAAAAACTTTTACGAGAAAGTTGGCTATAATAGAACGTGAGATTGATATCCTAGAATTGGCCCAAACCAACTGGAATGGAACTGAATACCTCAAATCACTAAACAACAACTAAATATATTATTGTGGAAAGGACGAACAAACATTCAGTGGAGTGGCAATAGTAATCAAAAACTTGAGAAAGATATCAAAGACATACAACCTATCAACGATCGAATAATATGCATCAGACTCCACGCAAAACCTCATACTCTCAACCTAATCCAAGTTTATGTACCGACCTCAGAATCAACAGAGGACGAAATCAATACAGCACTCTAGACAATACAGTTTAAAAATCTTCTAAATAAAGAACTTACTGTTATCATGGGAGACTTTAACGCTAAAGTGGAAAACACTAGCCGAGAAGAACATCTCAGAAACATCGTTGGAAGGTACAGAATTGGAACTAGAAACGAGAGGGGAGAGCTCTTCATCCAATTTGCTATAGAACATGATCTCACAATTACAAACACCACCTTTAAGCACCATTCTAGAAGACTTTATACCTGGAAAAGTCCTGGTGATAGAACACAAAACCAGATAGACTATGTGCTCACCAGAAGAAGATGGAGGTCCTCAATAACAACTTATAGAACATATCCAGGGGCATGCTATGGCTCAGACCATCAGCTGTTGGCGTCAAAAGTTCGCATAAAGTTCAAAGCCTCCTTGCCTTTCCCGAAATGTAAAAGACCGTCAGTAGAAGACCCAATAAAATTTCAAATCACACTGAAAAAAACTAGGAACGATGAACAAACAGATCAGGAATGGAATAACATAAAGAAATGGTTAATGAATGCAGCAGCAGAAAACCAATCAAAAATTATAACAAAAAGAAAACACTGGATTTCTGACGACACAATAAAACTAATAGAGGACAGGAAAACAATGCCAAACAGGGGACTACATTTAGAATCAAACACAGAAAAATGGCAAAATCTTAACAAACAAATCAAACGATCGTGTAAACACGACAAGAACCAATATTATTCCAGTATATGTGTAAATTGAGTGTCATGCACAAACAAACCAACCTGGAGGCTTTTTCGGAAAATTAAATATATTAACAGAGATTATAAACCTAGATCATGGGGAATCGAGGATCGCAATGGAGCCCTTAAAACAAATATAGAGGAAGCAGCGGAAGCATGGAGAAGATATTGTGAAAGAATTTATAATGATGAAGAATAAAAATAAGAGTTACAAACAAGACAAAACAACTTCGAGAGAAGATATTATAAGACATGGACTGAATAACGCCATTAAAAAATTAAGACGCAATATAGCCCCAGGACCAGACAGAATCACTATCGAAATACTCTACACTAGCGGAGAAGAATGTAAAGAGTTACTTCTTAATTTAGCCAACAAAATATGATCAACTGGACAGTAACCAAGGGATTGGACAAAGAGTGAAATAATAACAAAAGAGAAATATACACAAATGTGACAACTACAGAACGATCACGCTAATATCGCATGCCAATAGAATATTGTTACAAATCATTAACGAAAGATTAAGAAATTACATTCAAACACAAATATTGGCAGAACAGGCTGGATTTTTTAGAGGAAGAGAGGCAAGAGAGTATAGACAAGAGTCTAGAGACTTTAGTATCCCAATAAATATATGTTTTATAGACCACAAGAAGGCTTTCGATCGAATCAAGTGGAGTAAGTTGTGGTTGGTTCTTCAAGAAGTTAGAGTACCTCAGCACCTGATCACCCTCATAATTAACTTATATGCAAATAATAACGAGGCTCTAAAAAGTACATTATCAAGAGAGTTTCAACCCAAACGAGGCGTAAGACAGGGCTACATATTATCTCTACAACTTCTTAATATCGATGGAGAATGCATCATGAGGAGAGTGACAGAAGACGCTGACTATGGAATTTCCATCAACGGACAGCAAATAAATAATCGGTTCGCTGAAGATACTGTCCTACTAGGTAGTAGCGAGGACGAAATTCCTGACCTTATTCGCAAAGGTGAAGAAGAAAATAAAAATTTCGGCCTTGAACAAAAACAAAAATCGACCGAGAGAATAACAACAGACCAAATGTACAACTAGGTCGTTTTGAAGTGGTGGATCCACGATTATGAACAAAGGTACTACCGAAGTGGAAATAAGAAGACGGTGTGAAATCACAAAAGTGGCAGTTCGGAAGCTGAATATACTCTGAAAGGACAGTAAAGTCCCCAAACAAGTTAAAGTGAGACTGATGAATTTTTCCCAATACTGATGTACAAGTGCGAATCTTGGACGTTAAGGCAAAAGGAGAGAAAAAAGATCGAAGCGACAGAAATGTTTTGCTGAGGAAGAATGCTTAATATCACATGGGACCAATAGAGAACGAATATGTCCATTTTAAGAGAATTAAACATCAAACGAAGACTATCCAGTATCATCCAAGGTAAAGAGGAGGGTAAGAGACAAAGCGCTCGATCTCCGACCAGGTGGATAGACTAGCTTAAATCATTAACAGGAAGATCAATGCATGACCTTATAAATAAAGCTAAGGATAAAGCGAACTGGCGACAACTTACGTGGGACGTATCAGAGGCCACTACATTCCATATGGTATAGAAGACTGCAAAGAGAGAGGATATGGATATAAAAAACCGCTTACTTCGAAACTTGGACTACTAATATATAAATGGCATAATAATCGATAGAGGGTTAACGTTGACAATCAAATATACAAACTTGTACACTTGGCTGCCTATACTAAAGCCAAAAATATATATTTATTATTTATTTATTACATTTTTATCTTACCCCTCTAAAATATGCCCTATGTCTTTCCCAAAAGTCCAAGCTACATGTCAGTAAAAGATTTTTTAAAATCAGATTGGTAGTTTCAGAGATTACCCCCCGACAAACAAACATACAAACCTTCTTTATTAATATACATATATATATATATATATATATATATAAAGTATATGTATATATATATATATATATATATATATATATATATATATATATATATATATATATATATATATATATATATATATATATATATACAGTAATACCCCGCTTAGCGCGAACGTTTACTATAACGCGAAATACAAAAACTTTCAAAAATTTATTCAGGTTTGGATACACCGTGTGTCAAAAAGTAAACAAAACATAATAGATGTATTTTTCCTAGAGTACAGATAGAAAAAAATAAAGCGATATGTTTAAAAATATACAGGGTGTATCCCTCCCGGGGTATATGTATGGAATTCCACCGCATTTATTAATCAGTGACATACATATTATCAGATAAAAAAAAAATGTTGAAATAAATTCCACCGTTATAGAGTGTTATACGGCGCACATGCTGATGTTAACAATAAAATATTTTGAACTCTCAGGTCGAAGAAATTACGCCATCTTGATTTTATTTAAATGGAAAGCCCTGTATATTATTTTATTTTTGAGTCCTATAAAAAATTCTAGGTATTATTTATCTAACACACCATATGTCCAAATTTAACTCTTTTGGAATTATTGATATTTGAAATTTAAAATAACGAAAAGACAAAAAAAACTATTAATAAATACTCAGGGTTATTTTTAAGGTAATAATTGCTCAAAATGTCTATCATTAACAGCGAAGCAATGACCCAATCTGCCATAAACTGCTTGAACAGAGTTTTGTAAAGAATCCGGGGTGATCTGTGCTACTTTATATTGAATTCTTTGATGTAATTCAGTTTCAGGTCGACTTCTATAAACTTTAATTTTCAAATGACCCCATAAAAAAAAAAGATGCGTAAGGTTGGGACTCCTTGCAGGCCATTTTACAGCACCTCTTCTGCCTATCCATCGGTTAAGAAAAAACGCATCCAAATATCTACGAACATTGATTTCATAGTGAAGAGGTGCTCCGTCCTGTTGATACCACAGATTCCTGTTAGGAGTATCCAAATTATTTTGATCGGGAAAAAGACCTCCACAAGTTGGAATAACTTGCTCTAAAAGTATCTGTAAATACCACTATGCTGTAAGATTTCCATCGATAGAAAGAGACCACAATTCCCTGCCCACACGTTAATCTTTTTTAGTCTTTGAGAATGACTGTCGATTATCCAGTGGGGTTCCTCAGTAGATAATTACCGGTAGTTACGCCTATTAACTCTTCCGTTAAGACAAAATGTGTCGTCAGAAAAAACAATATTATGAATTACGTTAGGATCATTATTGATTCGTTCCATCATGACCTCGCAAAATTCAACTCGTCTATCATAGTCGTCTTCAAATAATTCTTGCAATAAAATGGGTTTGTATAGATGCAATTTTTCTTTATTTAGTATACGATTTAAGGTACGTTTACTTATGTTGTGGTCAAGACAAAGCTGACTTGTGGCTGTATGGAGATTTTCAGTAATTGCCAATAAAACATCTAACTAACTCCAGATTTACAACGATCCTTAACTTGACCTGTTTGTCTAAATCGTTTTAATGTTTTGCTAACCACGGATTGGGTAACAGGTTCTCGATTCGGATATTCTGCGTTAAAAAGATCACACACCTTCTATTGTGTTCTCCTACGGTTTCCGTAACCAACAATCATTAAAAAATGAATCTTTCAGTTTGTTAAATGTACCATTATGATATTACGCTCAAATTGCAGTTTCACAAAATGCAGCAATAAACATTTTCGTCAATAAACCATTTTTTGACGCGTTAAGTCGTTACCTGACAATAAATGTTTGACACAAGCCAGCTTAATTTTTTTTTTTTAATTTGATCTTCTTAATTTCAAATATCAATAATTCCAAAACAGTTCAATTTAGACATATGGTATGTTAGAGAAATAATATCTAGAATTTTTAGTAGTACTCAAAAATAAAATAATATACATAACATACATTTAAAAACAATCAAGTTGGCGTAATTTCTTCGAATGGATATTTCGAAACATTTTATTATTAACGTCAGCATATATAACTTTTATTTAACATTTTTTTGATACACTGATTAATAAATACTGTGGAATCATTACTCCATACATATAGTACACCCTGTATATTAAATAATACAAATATACCACAAAAAAACAGATAAATTAGATATTTATTAAATAAGCAATAACTTGAATGTTTATTTTTTCTTTGAAATCTAAAAAATCTAGGATTCTTAGTAGATATTCAAAGACTTGGAAGGATTACTAAACCGACCTAAACTACCCTCCCGTTATTTCTACTTTGATTTACTGTACAGGATAATTGATTCTAGATAGCTCACCCTCGAACTGGTTTATATGAGGAGTTTGGCAAAATGTTAAATACATTTGTACCGTTTTTGTAACCTTTTTTAAGAAGTTAAAATAAAAACACCTATCAAACTTTTTTTTTTCAAAGGAAACATGCTGTATATAATTTTTTTAAGTTTTACTCTTGGTCCTTCTCCACTATATATGGGTAAAGTGCGAGATAAGAAACAAAATCTTCAGAAAATAATTAGAAATTCTTTTGCATTTTTAAGGTACTTTACTATTATGAAGACTAAACAAAAATCAGTATTTACGGTAGTGTGATTTTAAAAAATCTAGAAGGCTCTATAACAGACGTTGTTGAAGGTATTGGATCAAATATGTTAGAGAATAAAAATACTTTATAGAACTACGCTTACTAACCATATAAATTTTTATTAGTGAGATATTTAACCCAAGGGGCATTTGTAAGGAAATATTAATGCAACCTATGGGACCAAATATGTAACTTGTTAAGAAAATTAATTAAATGAATAATTCAGTTTTATCAACGGCCAAAGTTTTAATACAAGAAATGTGCGCTCCAAAAAATAAAACACTGTTGTCGTCAATAGGTTCAGGTTTGATGCTGTATGCGTGTGATGAATAAAGTAATAGGATATTCAGAATCAAATGCTCAAATATTTTTTTACACTTTTTGGCAGTTTTTACCTCTTGATATTACTATTTTCTTTTATTTCAATGTTGTTTTAAATAACATATAGTCATATATACTTAGAAATATATTTAAGCTAAGAATCCTTCTTTGCATCCAATGAGTCTTGTAAATTCTGGTTACGTTTGTCTTTCTTTATGGTTGTTTTAGTAACCGTTTTTCATATTTTTCGCTCTCTGAGGAAAAATAAGCTTGTATCATATATCAAAAACGCAA
Source organism: Pachyrhynchus sulphureomaculatus (assembly GCA_019049505.1). Taxonomy (NCBI): domain Eukaryota; kingdom Metazoa; phylum Arthropoda; class Insecta; order Coleoptera; family Curculionidae; genus Pachyrhynchus; species Pachyrhynchus sulphureomaculatus. Next base: position 168,567,902 of record CM032446.1, read on the forward strand.
TACACCATTGTTTCTATTTTAACTCAGTGAGAATATACTTTAAAAACGCCTCTATTTAACATTTTTGCAAAACTTTCCAATCAAATAAGCGAGTTGGATGATCTATTTATAAATAACCTATATTGCAACAGTAGTACAAAGAGAACATAGCGAAAAAAAATAAATTATAAATTTATATCAACATTTGATTTCGTGAGTTTTAACTTACCCTCTATATGGGGGTGGATTAAAAAGTCTTGTAAAAAACAAGTTCAGCTTTCGATGGAGTAAAAGGCATGCGTACTTAATACTATTCGTTGTATCCTACCATCATACTCCGTAACTTCTGGAATAAGTATCAATTAATTATCTTTTCTTGTTTGTCAATCCTAGCGTGACTAACAAGCCGTGATACGGCGAAACGCGTCTCAGGAGGGATCTAACGAATGAGAGAACAGTGGGTAAACTGCTGAAATATATACTTCGCCCGTTTTCAGTTGTTTTACAGTAACTATATATGCCTGAGGAAGATCCCTCGAAACGCGCTACCTGCTTTTAAGCGTTGACTGTGTCAACCACTCTGTCGGCTCGAAAGCTGCTGTGTTAGCTTTCGATGTAGTAATAGGCATGCGTACTTAGTACTATTTATTGTATCCTATAATCTTATTCCTTAACTTTTAGGATAAGTTCTAGTAAATTCTGACTGACGAGCCGTGATTCAGCGAGATGTGTCTCAGGGTGGATTAGACGAATAAGGAAACAGCGGGTAAACTGCTGAAATATGAATTTCGTTCGTTTTCAGTTGCTTTACAACGATTAAGTTAAATAACAGTTTTTTTGCAAATTTTTGTTTTAACATAATATCCATTGAGCTCAATACATTTGGATCAGTGATATTCCAATTTTTTTTATTTCCTTAGAAGAAAAATTTAATTCGAACTGTGCATAATACAACCACACTTTTACAACACAGATAACCTCTACATCGACGAAATTTTCTTCTCCTTATGCCAATTTTTGATGTCAGGAGACAAAAAAAGTCACTTGGAGCCAAATCTAGGGAATAGCTTATGTGGGAAACTATGTCGAAGCCCAGCTCGTGCATTTTTGTCATTGCAATGGCCCATGTCTGAGCAGGCACATTATTCTGTGAAGAATCACTATTTTGTGAGCTAGTCTTGGTCGCTTCTGCTTCAACTCATTACGCAAAAGGTCCAATAACGTTGCACAGTAAGAGCCAGTCGTTTTACCCTTTTTCCAAATATGCTGTGAGTACCAAAAAAAAGTTGACATCACTTTCCCACCGATAAAACTTTTACCTTCGTCAATCCACTGTTTTGACCGCCGCATGCCGTTTGTCTCCGGGGTGTAATAGTAGATCCACCTTTCGTCTACAGTCCCAAAATTTTTAGTGCTGGTGCAGGATCTCCATGAACATCCTTCAGTTCAGGTTTTATATGGGCTCCAGTCCATTTTTTTAAATAAAATTATTTCTTTCATTGCACGTTATTTGGCTTTTCTACGAAACGTATAAACCGATTACTTACGATAGCTGCCAACAAACAGCGCATTGCATCTCTTTGAACCTTTGAACACAACCGTTACAAGAATCACTCTTACCAAGAGTCATGCTGCTTAATAAAATTTCCTGCCATTTAGTAGTAGAAATTTACCAGACTTATCAATCCATCCTCGCAGTTTTCTTTTTTAAAGTCATCCTAATAGCTAGCTAATCAGAGATTTGTTGTCAACTTATTAAATTAAACTTAATTATTTACTTCAAATTGTATTAAATTCTCTACAGTAAACAATGTTTGACACAACTTCGGAATTAGAAAGCTGAATGTATTCTCATGTATGTTAATCTCAAAATACAAATCATTAAAACGTCCCATTAAGTGAAAATTTATTTTCTGTATAGGTTAAATTATATATTCACTATCAGTGGTAAATATTTATAACTACAGCTACGTATCAAATTACCGTTATAGGTTAAATATTTATGACTATATATAATCTCACTGTTATTTCTTTGATATTTTCGATCCAGGTTAATTGTATGTCACTACTGTTATAACATAAAATCATAGCTATCTCAGATGCATATAAATCCTTAATAATTTAAACCAGTACCATCTCGAGGTTTCAGATTCTCTTACGGTGGTCCTCGACTCATCTGGCAGAGAATCTAATCGCGATATTATGTTGGTTTGAGATTATGTAATTTGTGCAGATCGTAAAACAAATGCAGCCGTATTCTTAATAAGAATTGCATAATTATACGGGCGGTCTGACAAAAAAGGTTATACCTAACAATGAGCCAGCCAGCCGAAAATAAAATACAAAGTAAGAAGAAGAAATGTGGGCAAAGAGAAGGAAAGAAGAGATGCTTAGAAGTCATAATATACACTCTTACCTGTAAGTAAGGACAATGTCAGTGACTCCAATAGACGGACTCACCAATGGGTATAATAAATTGCACTGAAAACTGACGCCATTACGGAAATAAAGAATTACCAGCCGAATTATATGCACTCACAAGGTAGGACAAATGGCAGTAGCTGGGACATACGCATACCCAAACAAGAAATAAGGAGATAGACAGGTAACATAGTAAATAAGTATGGTCAACAAAATTGATACTGCAACTAATATATTTTCTGCCATAGTAACTCTGTTCTAATCATTTGTAATTTTATGATTTTATACGTCTTTCCAACAAAGCTATTTAGGTGCCAAGACCAGAAGCGAGCCAAGTCAGCAAAGAAATTTCTGATTGAAATAGTAGGTGAAAACTTATGGCTACAAGTTCTGCAACAACAGTCCCATTTTTCATAGAGCATACAAATTTTTGTCTGTCCTCATGTAGGCCCCTTATATATTTTACTCTAATTCATTACGCTGAAAATTTGACCATTTCCCCATCTAAGATATTTGGAAAATTGTACATAATTATTTTAAAACTACACAAGATTCTTCTATCTTTTTTACACCCTTGCCCCATCAGAATTGAAAGTCATGAAAAAATAAATTAATTTTCGTATTCCTACAGTCTTTGAAAAGGACGTATGACACGATATATGTATAGCAACCCCCCTGACCTAACCCCCTTCCTCAGCCCTTTATCTGCTTATATATTTGCTATAAATAATATGCTTAATTTGTCAATTACATTAAAAACTCTGATACCTGAACAAAACTTGAAAAATACTCTGGAAACTATATAATATTTAATTGTCCCCACCCCTTTCTTGGATTAAAATTTAAAGTAAAGATAACTTGATTTTTGAATTCTTAGACTACAAAAACCTTAAAAAGGACATACAACGCTCTATACAGGAAACAACCTCTCTAATCTCCTCCCCCACCCCTTTGACCCTTTATGTAATATTATAAATATATACGCATAATATTTGTTTAATATCTCAACAAAAATCCAGGAAAATTTGCCGTATTACCATTAAAATCATACAAAATTATTACTAAATACCCCCAGCACTTTCACCTTCTTTGCCTTAGATGATATCGCTAAAAAACTATAGGCTTCATCCCTTTATTTATTATTCTCATTCGAGAGTAATCGTACCAACAGACCGACAGACCAACGGAAATGAATGACTATGTTTTTTTGTGATCTGGGAACCCTAAAACGTGTAGAAAAGCAAAAATCCCGGAATGATTTTTTCACGAATACAATACTTTCCTTTAACAAGAAGTAAAAACAGCTTAAGTTCGATAAATACGTAAAATATTGCATAATAAGGAGAATTTATTGCTTATCTGAGACAAGAGCTTAACCAAAATAATATTTTGTGAAGCCAGAAGTCATTCAAGTCCAAAATTCAGCATTCGCATTAAATTTTTTTCTGGAACAAATTAAAGTTTGTTAGAAATCCACTTCCAAACGGAAACGTAAGTAAAATATAGTAGTACTTTTCAAGACCCTGGCTATTGATTATTGCTTATTTATATCCCTATTTTTTATATTTTTTTATCTGCTACAATTTTTTACCTAACGTTGTCCTAAAATTTAAAGTAAAAATGTACCAATATTATAAAGGATATATAAAATGCATATCATTACAAAATCATACTAAAGTATGACAGAACTAGTAATTTATTATTATAAAAATAATCTGTATCTCTATGTAACTTTGTAATCCCTCAAAATGCATACAAGATGATTAATTTAAAAACACATTGCCCTGCATCTGGTCTTCTTGTTTTCTCTTTTTATTTCCATTTTGTTGGACTATTTATTCTACTTATTTTATCATCAAACTCAAAACTTTGTGACCTCTTAGAAAACAAGGTGCAAAATACAAGGGTCAATTGGTAAGTCTCGTAAATTTCTACGAAATGGCGAGAAATTTTGTTAAGCGGCATGAAAGTTGGTAAGCGTGATTCTTGTAACGGTTGCGTTCAAAGTTTCAGACAGATGCAATGCGTAGTTGTTTGTTGGTGGCTATCGTAATTTACACGTTCCATAGAAATTGATAAAGCCAAGTACTGAGCAGTGAAAAAAACAGGTTTATTTAAAAAAGTGGACTTTAGCCTAGATAGAAACTAAACTGAAGGATGTTCATGAGGACTCTGTCTGTACCAGTACTAAAAACCATTAATATATTACTAGATAAATAAATTTAAATTGGTCCATACGAGCACCGCAGATGCCGTACATTCAGGACGCCTGATTACAATTTCTTCTGAAGAAATGAACGATAAAATTCATAGCATCGTAATGGAATATCATCGCATAAAGTTTCTCGAAATTGCGGAGATGACAAGCATCTCAAATGAACGGGTACATAATAACTTTCATGAAGTTCTAAAAATAAAAAAGCTGAGTACACGAGAAAGGAAATTTCAAAATTCTGTTTGGAAAAGTTGTAGTGTAATCCAAAGGACTTTCGTCGTCGTTTTGTAACTGTAGACATAACGTGGATCCACCATTCAGCTTGGAGACAAAACGGTAGTCAAAAGGGAGCTAGCGAAGGTGAAAGTGCACCAAAGAAAGCTAAAACAGTTTTTCCTCAACTGGTTTTTTGGGGGCCCACAAGGCATAATTTGGAAAAGGCTAAAATAGTGACTGACTTTTATTATGCAACATTACTGGACCATTTTCATAGTGAATTGAGGCAAAAACGACCAAAAATAGTGCACAAAAAACTTCTACACTAGGACAATGCGTCTGTCTACAGATCGTCCACTGCAAAGTGCACGATCTGAGCTTCGAAATAGTTCACCCCTCACTCTATTCCCCAGATGGCGCCATAAGTGAATTTTTTGTTTCCTAACCTCAAAAATTGGCTTGAGGTGAAGACATTTTCGTCAAGAGGTTATCTGTGCTGTAACCTAGTATTATTCAGACTACGAAAACATTTTTTTTTCTGAAGGAATAAAAAGGGGAAATCTTGCTGGACCAAATGTATTGAGCTCAATGGAGATTATGTTGCGAAATAAATTTTCGTTTGTGCAAAAGAAATGTTATTTACCTTATTTCTTAGAGAACTTTTTAGTCCATCCTTATACATGGCTACTTTGTTTTTGGTGTGCATTTCTATTTTAGTTTTGTTAGAAAATCGACTTATTCTATTTATTTTGGCCTAACAAATAAAATTTGTATTCCCTCAAAATAATACACAATGCAGAGTTTGAACTGATAAATTATCCTATACTTTGTTTGTAGTTTTAAACTTTATTTTTGTCTCGTAATCTATTTATTCTATCCATTTAATTATTAAAAATTAACTTAGTAATCTCTGAGAAATGTCGAAGTAATCAATTTAAAATAATAAAAATTTTTGTACCATTTTATTTCATTTTGTAGCAACAGAAACACAATACCATTAACGTAAACTCATCTGCTATAACTGCGGAATATTCAATAAAAATTAATTGAACCAGAACCCTATATATTATTTGCCCAAGCAAAATATGAACATAAATTTAATCATATATTATTACATTATGAAAAGGATATCTTTATCAAGAAGATCAACTTATTGACAAAAACTACACATAAGGTATCAAATACCTCTTTTGTAGGACTATTTTTGTAAATAATTTATTGGCGTTTACTGCTTTACAAGTTGTTAGATATACAATCATTATGCAATCTGTACCATTGCTTGGCAAATGACATTATTTCCTTTGTTTATTTTTCTGCTTTAAATTAGAACAATTTTAAACACTACCCAACAGTGTTTTCTTATAATAGCGTAATATTACATATTTTAAATTTACATTGTTTCCTCCTAACCTACAATCATGTAAGGTCGTGTGGTATATGAAAAGTTTTTTTCTACGTCACCGCAGAGAGAACTTTCTCCAATGTTTATATGCCCTGGAGGCATATTCAATCAACGGCCAACTCTGCAGAAAAAGTTTTGGCATTTTTCCAGTATACAATTTGTTCTTGGCATTGTAAATATTTACCATATTTTGAATTTAATTTATTTTATTCTTTTTACATTTCTTGCTAAAGGGAAATATTTTCATTCCGTGATTTTTACATTTTCCCTCTTCAGGGTCACTGGATTACAAAAAACATAGACTGTATTTCCATCGGGCCTCTGTCTGTATGTCACATTTAGTACAAAGTAGAAATAAAAGCTATAGCTTTTTAGTGATATCGCTCTAAGGGAAGGGGGTAAAGATCGATAGATTGTGTATATTTTCGATATAATTATGAGAATTTTTCTTAGTTTTTAGTTGGGACAATAAACAAATTTTTCAAGTATAATTAGTACTAGTCAACTATATAGCGATTTAAAAAGTGCAAATAAGGTTACTTGTCATATAAACAATACATCAATTCTTTTTAGGATTCTTAGAGTCTCAAACCTAAAAGTTGAGTTATTTTTTCACTATTTTCGGCTATCCAAAAATTTGAGGAAGTAATGGAGTGGGGGAGGGAGAGATTTTACTTCGTATATATCGCATTGTACGTTATTTTCAGTCAGAATCTGAAAAATGTATTATTGTTCATTATTTTCTATTTTCTGAACGTACAAGAATTTAATGCTAGTCTGAAATGGTTAGAAAGGTTACTTCCTATATATCATGTTATAAATTCTTTCGGGGGCGTTAGAGTCTAAAAATTTGAAAATTAGGTTGTTTTTTTAATTATTCTTAATTATTTATCTAAAATGTTGCTCTATTTAGATTAGGGAGGACGTCAGAGGAATTCCTTCCTTGATACCCCAATGTTCAGAAGTCTAGGAGTCTAAATGGTGTATTATTTTCAACTATTCAAACAAAACGAAAAATAAAAAAAAAATCGCCATTGATTACTCTTTATTTATACCCTAATTTTTTGTTTGCCACAATTTTTTAGTTCAGGTTAGTTCAGGTTAGTTAAACGTTTAGATTTAAAAACATTCTACTAAAATTTAAAATAAAATATCAAGTCAAAATCAAATCAAAAGTACTTTATTCTTTATAAAAAATCAAAGGATTTTCTTTGACAAAGCATATTAAATCTAAGGAACACAAAAACATAGTTATAATGCAAAAAATAAAACATAAACAAATTAACTCTAGGCAAAATAAATAATAAAAAAACCTGAAGACAAAATAAATTTAAACCAAAATGTAGATCACGCAACATCAAATATACAGTAGACAAACAGCAAGGTACCTAATTAACACAGTACTAATACTATATATATATATATATATATATATATATATATATATATATATATATATATATATATATATGTAGTTTTTCTTGAGCTGTGACCATTTTGAAAAATCAAGGTGGTGAACCTCAAAATGGCCGTCAAAAGTAACAAGATGCGAGACAATACTTGTTTATAATCAATAAACTTCTTCAACTATCGTAAAAAGGACTCCTAAAGAAATAATGTACACTGAAACTACTGATGAGCCAACAAATATCCACCTGAAAACACTAATTTTTAACTATCCTGAAAAGGAGTAATAAAGAAACTATGTAAGTGCTCGCTAACCATCAAATGACTTTCAAATGACCTTGCAATGTGATATCAACACCATAGTCAGGAGTAGATTATTTGTTCTGAACTCTATGATTTTTAGGATGAATATTGTTTCCAAAAATCTCGTCTTCGAGACATATTAGACCGAATTTAGAGTTCTTGTGGCACTTCGTATGTGTATGACTGCCATATTAAGCATTAAGCATACTTAGTTTTCATATCTGACTTATTGACTTGTATTAGACATTTTGAAAAGAAGAAAAATAATCACGTGTATTTTAATTAATTGGAAGTTTCTTATGGCGACCCAACAAAAATTTAATTTTTATTTTACTACTCACCATAAATCACCACTACACCAAACACTTTATTTTTGCACTCGACGCGCGTTTCGCTAACCCTGTTAGCTCCTGATGAAGCTAACATGGTTAGCGAAACGCGAGTCGAGTGCAAAAATAAAGTGTTTGGTGTAGTGGTGATTTATAGTGAGTAGTATCATTGTGCCAAAGATTCCATACTCCCAACTTAATTTTTATTTGTTTATACGCGGTGCTGGTTGCCATACTGGTTTCTGTTGTATCGCAAACAAACTTTTTATCCACAAGCAGATTTTTCCAACCTAACAAAATCTCATTTGGCATTTTTTGGCGAAACGTCGTGCAAATTCATTGTTAGACGAACGGACTGAAACCCGGAATTTTAATGTATTACATTCCACCATCCGTGAAAACCTCTATTGTAACAAATATATTATAATATATATTATTATTATATATAATTATATATATATACACATATATATATATATATATATATATATATATATATATATATATATATATATATTTATATATATATATATATATATATATATATATATATATATATATATATATATACACATATATATATATATATATATATATATATATATATATATATATATATATATATATATATATCCAATTCAGTTATATATGTAGAAATATAAAGAGTTAATGATGCAGGGAGTTAGAGAGATTACTTCATATATATGGTGTCATATATGTTTCAGTTTCCTTCGAATCGGCAGATATGTATTGTTTTCTCGTTATATTCAATCTTAACACAAATGATATGTAAATTGTCGTCAGATTTTAGTGATACATAGCTCGGTAATCTTTCCCCTGCTCATATTTTGTGAGTAATATCTTACGATAAAATTAAGTAATTGCTGGGCACGAGCAAAACAAATTCAGTTCTTATTTTAGAACTCCGTGTTTGCAATATGTCCATATTTTTGTTTTAAAAGTGTTTCGGAATATTTTGTAGGTTTTTTAGGTGTGCTAAAAAATTAGATAAAGTTTGTAAATATTTTATTTTAAGAAAAAATCAAATGAATTTTCGATTCTTTTATTATTAATATTATTCTCGCCTGGGATATTACGAGGGGTCTTCAAAAATCTCTACTGTCCGAAAATATAACAGGGAATGAATTCATTAAGTATTTACACGCAAATGGTGAATACTGAATCATAATTTATAGTAAGAATAGATGTTTTGTAGAAAGCTCTTTATTTGCAGACCTTTTTTTCTAACGACCGTGAGCTTAAATCTAATATAACTTACTATGTTCATCGTGACATTCCATTAAGAAGTAAAACAGAGATTTACGGAAATGGTGGAACCTAAACAAGCAAATAAGATTAATGATAACTAAGTAGTTAGACAGTTTTCAATCATATCTCTATTAATATTATTATTATTCCAATTTTGAAAATTAGTGATTTTAGGAAGTGATTTTTTTTTCCATTAACGATAGTTTCTAGAAGATGTCTATAATATAAAATTAAACAAATTATGCAACGATTTTACTGATATACCTTCCAATTTTGAAAACTGAAGTGATTTTTTTACATTAACGATGATTTCTAGAGGATGTCGATAATAATAAAATTAAACCAATTAAGCGACAATAATACTGATTAAGTATTTGATGCCAAATTTTATTTTAAACTGTTCTGTATTCAGGTCTGCAGCTAGATTTTCATTCTTTTTCATTAATCAAAAAATTAAATTAGCATTTGCTGTTGTCATTTTAATCAATCAAGGATAGTCAAAATTTATTTACAATTTATTTTTTTTTTTAAGAGTTTATATAATTTGCTACAGTGGATTTTTCTTTTACTGTCTACTGACGGACCATCAGAGCAATTTAAAGCAATCATAAACCGTCTTCAGAGTCCGACGTCCGATAACGTCGCTGTTATTGTTTGCCGTCGTCATTGGTCACCATGTGCCGTTATACATTGGCGTTATCATTTATTCATCATTTTTTAATAACTACACAGACAACCTCCCTTTTCACCCCTTCGCTTTTACTCAGCGTTATTTTTTAATCTAAAGAAAGTTGTTAAGCATGGAAATTGGAATGGAAACGGTTACTTTCTTGGTTTTGAATTCTGGTTCCATTTGCTCTTTGGGTAACAAACGCCATGGCTCCTTGTTTAAGGTCTATACACTGTAAGAATTCGTCCGAGACTCAGTGGGCAGTTTACTAGGTGAATTTGAATGGAAGAGTCAGCCGAATGATGCTGACACTGAAACACCGTTATGATCTTTATGATTTAATTTTAAATAATATAGTCCCTTATTTAAAATAACTTTAAACCAATATTTGAAATCTATTAACAATATTCTGAAATCGTTATAACCAAAGAAGTAAAATGTTCTATTATGTGTTTTAAAAATATGAACTTAGATTAGCATTTTAAAACTTGAACAGTCATTAATCATCCTTGACAAAATTGGAAAAAAAATGTATTTTATCTCGGATAATTTTGTAAACGTCACATTAGATTTAAGCTTTATAAAAGCATCGTTTTCTGGGTCAGGTTTTTTGTTCCTGGTTTTGTGGCCCTGTGTGGAAAGATTTATTTTATTTATTGGTTCCGGAAGTGAATGAACTGAACAACTAAAGAATTTACGTTTTCTTTAATGCTGGTAAATTGATTTGGTGTTTATTTAGAACATCTTATCTTTTCCGATAAGTAATCTAAAATGAAGCCGTATTGAGTGTTAAATTTTAAGCGTATTTAAAGCAAATCGATGGACTATATACTGTATATCCGTCGTCCCAACTAAAAACAAACTTTTCGTGAATATACCACGCGTCGGGTATTTAATTTTATTCAGTAAATAACATGGAAAACAAGTTGAAAGTGAGTTCAGTGAACTATTAAAATAGCAGGAACAGGTTCAAGTCCCCAATTCTTCTAATGATACTAATTAATAAACTATTATATGAGCTAATGGAAAACGGACAAGACCCATTTTTTAGCAGTCTACCCACTGTTCTCTTATTCGTCAAATCCATCCCGAGACGAGTTTCGCTATATCACGGCTGGTCAGTCGTGCTAGGATTGACAAACAAGAGAATAGAATTTATGGGTACTTATGCAAGTAGTTACGGTACACGATGATAGGATACAACGAATTGTACTAAGTATGCATACCTAATACTCCATCGAAAGCTGACACAGCAGCTCTCAAGCCGACAGAGTGGTTGACACGGTCACAACTTGAAAGCAGGCTGCGCTTTTTGAAGGATCCTCCTTAGGCATATATAGTTAATGTAAAATAACTGAAAACCGACAAGGCCCATTTTTCAGCAGTTAACCCACTGTTCTCGTATTCGTCAAATCCATCCCGAGACGCGTTTCGTCGTATCATGCCAATGAGTTGAATTATTTTAGTGACTACTTATAACCTTTCAAATATATCATATATATATATATATATATATATATATATATATATATATATATATATATATATATATATATATATATAATTATTACTTATTCGTAAAATTAATATTTCACTTAATTATGATTTGTAGGTAGTAAATGCGTTTATCAATAAAATTTAGGTGATTTTTTTTATAAATTGAATATTTCTGCTACAATTGTCATACTGATTTGAAGGATAATAATGAAAATACAAAAAATTGAACAAAGTAACACCTTCCTTGTCTTGAAAATTTATTTATTTATTGGATATGAGAATTAATTTTGAGGGATCTTTCGGTAAAAATATCGTTTTATTGCACTCAGTGAATCCACAGCTTTCGGCAGTGACTTGAACTGTACAAGCTTTATGGACACTGCAGCTGCATCCAATAGCAAGGTTTTAATTCTCTGTGTATTCTGAAGTCTGAAGACGACTAAATTTCTCGTTCTTTGGAGCTGGAAAACACCAAGTCTCGTTGCTTATGTCAGCTCGTATAAAATAACTCTCATCGTTCTCTAAAGTCTTCTTAAAAAATTTCTTTCCTAGCCAGTTTCTGGTCTAGTGCAGGTAGTTTAGGGATTCATAGTACAAAATATTTTTTATCCCGAAATGTTCTTGCACTTCTTTGAAAACTATAGGAACGGGAGTATCCCGTTTCTTTAACAACAAATAGAATCTTAATTTGTCGATCTATCACAAACCTAACTCCTCAGTTGTTATCTCAAACTGTCTCTCTGATTTGAAGTTATCCTAAATTGAGTTTTTTTTTAAAGAAAATGTTTAAAATAAAATTTACTTAAAAAAATATAGGCCAACATTGCCGTTCCCGGGGATATTCTTCCAACAATAACTTTTGATCCATTTCCTTTTTTAGTAAATACCATAACTTTATCAGTGCGTCATGCTCCAAATTACATTATTCAAAACAATCGTAAAAACTGAAAAAGCAACAGACTCGTTAATTAGTGTCAAAGTACTCAAATCAGTAACAATGCAATGTCTTTGTATGGCTTCTTATGAGTCCGTAGTGCATTTGCGTGTTCCATAGTTATGGAAAGCTGCTTTTAAAAAACGCAACAACCTTCCAAATCCAAAGTTATTAGAGATACCAGAAGGGTTTCTGTAACTTTTGTACTTGCAGGATAAGATATAATTAGATGAAGCAATGGTGCATTATGCAAATGGTTGCAAATTGATTAGTGAAAGTGTTGTCCATCGCTAGCCACTACTTTTCCTCATCTTTGTGACAGCATATGAATACCACGTCGAAAAAAACGACTCACCTTTTGAAGCTATTCACGAATCGACAAATTTTTTGGTATCCTCACAAAAATGGAAGCGCTGTTCAGATAAACTGATACGAACTGTGTAACATAACCTTCTACAAGAAAAATAATGTCTGTTTTTCAGTTAAAGATTCTACATGGTTACTACAACTTTAGAACAGAATCTAGGTTTCTGCTAAGCAGTAAAATTTACATCGGTAGTCTGTATTCTAATGATCATGATAAAAGACGAAATGTGTCTGCAATTTAAAAACACTCAGGCCTTTTTAAACATAAGATCAATGTCTATTAATTGGCAAGTTAATAACTTATAATAAACTGAAACTGTGCGTCATCAATCAGTGATATTCAGAAGAAGCAATATCGGGTGAGTATGGTAGGTGAGCTAGAACAACCCATCCCTCTCGTTTGCTTGACGGGTTTTGCAACATGTGGCCGAGCGTTGTTATGCTAAAAAATCACTTTATCGTGTCTTTTGGCATATTGCGGTCGTTTTTCCTTCAACGCTCAGCTTAATTGCATAAATTGTTGTCGGTAACGTTACTCAGTAGTAGTTTCGTTGTGTTGGAGCAGGCCATAATAGACTACACTCCGCTGATCCCACCAGATACACAGCATAAGCGTCGAGCCTTGAATAGTCGACTTTGGCGAGGATGTTGTTGATTTCCCGGGCTTCACCCATGATTTCTTGCAATTTGGATGATCGTTGCGTATCCGTAACCTGTTACGTTACGGTTCAAAAAACCTTTCCGAGTTTGCCGTTGAAGCAGTTGTTCACAGGTGAAAAAACACCTTTCAACGTCTCTCACTTTAAGTTCGTACGGCACCCAATTGCTTTGCCTTTGAATCATTTCCAGCGCTTGAAAGTGGTTATACGATTAACCCCTAATGATTTGGCAAGTTCTTTTTCCATTTAGCACGGGTCTGCATCGACTAATGCCTCCAATTCTCCTTGTATAAACTTTTCGGCTGGCCTGGACGTTCTTTGCCTTCCGTGTCAAAATTGCCACTTTTAAAACGTCGAAACCAGTACTCACATGTTTTTATCAATGGAATATAATCACAATAGGTTTCCGACAGCAATTGATGACTTTTAGTAGCGCTTTTCTTCGAGTTAAATGCAAATAGTGTTTTGTTGGCATTCGACATACTCAATGCTCAAAAAAAATATGTTGTTTACATTTCGGCAAAATAACATACTAATAATTAAAGTCTAATGATGGTGCTTCATCATGAATATAGCAACAGTTTGCCCCGCTGCGATATAATACAAGTTACGCCCTCGCCTAGATATCCCTCAAAATTAATTGACGCTCCTTTTATTTGCCTCCTGTAATACAAATTATATTTTCTGTTTTGCATATTACTTTAGAAGATATTTTCTTATTAGGAAAGAAATAATTATTTCAATTATTTGCTTAAAATATATCTTTCTTTGATGATTACTGATTCTATTTTACTACCTATTTTTGTGCACCAAGTTGAAAGCATAAATGCTCTATTTTTTTTCCAGTTTTGGAAGCAGATTCAGTACTAGAGTCCTAAGAACACACATATACTACGTAGATACAGCAACTCATTCGCATATACAAACTCTAAAACTACATTTAAGAATTTTGAAGAGTATGGATATTGTTTCTATCTTTTAAGTTGCCGTCACTAAAATAATTAGGCAACATTTCAGAATTTTCGCTTTTTATCTTTTACAGTTAACAATAAAAAAAGCTGATATCAATAATAAAATTTATCAATTGAATTTAGAAACACGAAACAATGATTTGTATAGTTATCGACCTAATATAATACACTTATCTGCAATATACAAATTGAATTGTGAATTTGTTGTAATGAATTTCTTATGTTTCGTCTACGATTGCATATGACATCTGTACCTACGACTGATCCTTACTTATACAGAATTTTCAGAAGCTATCAGACCATATGTCTAAAGCTTCTTGTACACCTAAATAAAAACAAATAGTTTGTATAAATATGCCCTAAAAATATAAAAAAAAAAGCTAGCAGTATGACAGTGCCCCCAAATCAAAAAAAAATGTTGAGCCTTATTTTAATTTTGCTTAGAAAAACAAATTTTAAATCAAAAATAAAAAAGTTGGTTTACGTTTACAGTTTGTGGTGCTTTGGGAAAATATTTTTTATTCAAAATTTAGGAAAATTTTGTAGCATACCAAATATTGCCTTAAATAGTTTTGAAGATACTGAAGAATAACTTATTTCTCATCTTCACCTACAGCAATTTTTACCTCTCAGTAAGTGTTTTGTGAGATATGATCGTAAAACATAAAATTGTCGTTTTTTAGACGTAGTCTTTCAATACGAAACTCTATTTTTAGTACACCTTAATTAAGAAATGGTCATTTTATAGTTTATAGAAACAGATATCTCGAGCAACAGTCGGCGAAAGGTCAAAAAATATCTTCAATTGGAGACGTCCTAATCCTAAAAATGATATTTTTCATCTAGCCAAAGCTTCCGATCCATAATTTATATTAATATCCACCGATCACAAATCAAAATTCATATTTTTTTTTGACCATAATGGATATATTATAGATATGTCCTTATGTAAGGATGCTAAATTTATTAGTCTTTCTATCGAACTTTCTGAATTCAACTAATATACCGTATCGTTATGATCACATACTTTCAACCGACTTTAAAAAAGGGGGTTCTCAATTAAATACATATGTATGTGATAGTGTTCAAATGTTGTAATATTTATATATATTAGTCTACAGACGCTTCTCAACCGACATATCAAATTTTACTAATGTGTATGTTATCAAATATCTGAAAAACCTCTGGATGGATTTTAATATTCCATCAGAAATTTTTTCAGCTTAGATTACAGAGAAAAAATATTTTAAATCAGTTTGATGAACCAAGGTTAAGTATAAATATTTGACTTGGGCTTTCGCTTGTTCATTCAGTGTTCTAAACCTAAAATATAAAGATCCTTAAAAATGTCTCTTGCGATGTCGGAAAATCACTTCAATTTGACCTCTTGTGATCCCAATAGCTACGATATCTCACCGGTTTTTGATTTAGAAGTAATCTTCCGGTTTCTAAGAGTAGTAGAAACGTGTCAATCAAATCATCAGTCAACTACTATTGTGTATGCGCTGAGGGCGCTGAAAAATAGAGAGAGGGCCTACGGCACTCATACTCCGTTATGTTGTTTTTTTTTGGAGTAACGACGAAAAGTAAAAAGAGTTATTTAGAAAAATTTTTTACAGCAGTTGAGACTTTTTCATTATTTAAAGACATGAGTCGGTGAAAAAGGCAAGTGTTGGTGTGTGTGAATGTGTGTGTGAGTATGTGTGTGTGTGTGTGTGTGTGTAGATTACGGCGGTTCCATTATGACTGGGGGCGTTAACATTTCTATAACGGGTGATATTGAAATCGGGGTTGGGATTAATGGGGAAAAGGTTGTTTTGGAAAATATGATTGGGCTTGTCGGGAAGTTTTGCGTAAAAAGTCCGATGTCGTTTGTCTATAAATTCGTCTATAAGCTCGATTTTTAAGTCCTTGTGTATGTCTGTTCTCCTTATGTACCAAGGGACGTTCGTTATTCGTCGAAGTATTTTGTTTTGGCACGTCTGGAAACGTTTTTTATTTGTCTTTGCTGTATGGCACCAGGCGTTGCTGCCATACAACATGGTCGGTCTGATCATTTGTTTGTAAAGTAGCGTTTTGTTTTTTAAGTTCAGTTTGCTTTTTCTGTTTAGTAGGGGGTATAGTTTGTTGTAGAGTCTGTTTGTCTTGTGTATTTTGTCTGTGATATGTTGTTTCCAGCACAGTTTTTTGTCGAAGGTGATCCCCAAATATTTTAGGGTGTCCCCCAAGCTATTTGGCGATCTTGTACTGTGACTGGATTTGGTCGACGTCGTCTGTGTGTGAAGAGTATTGCTTGTGTTTTTTTCTAGATTAGCTTTGATTTCCCAAAGCGTCATCCAGTCTTGAATTGCGTCTGTTTGTCGTCGTAGATGCATTTTTAAAAGTTTCTGTTTGTAGCATATATTGCAGTGTCGTCTGCATATATTGAAAAGGATGTCTGGGGGATTTTTGGAATGTCTGCTGTGAATATATTGTACAAAATTGGGGCTATGTTGGAGCCTTGGGGCACACCTGCTTCGATGTTTCTTATTTCGGAGAGAGACTCATTTGCTTTAGCGAAAAATTTTCGGTTTTTAAGATAAGAACCGATGAATTTTATAAAATTGAGATTTATGTGAAAAATGTGGTGCATTTTGTAAATGAGCCCAAGATGCCATACTTTGTCGAAAGCTCTCTGCACGTCTAGAGCGATCAGCCCCGTAGAGCTTCTTCGCTGTAGGCCTGCCGAGATGCAGTCAACTAGTCTGACAAGTTGGTGTTCGGTAGAGTGGCTAGCTCTGAACCCGAACTGCTCGTCAGGGATGATGTTCTGTTCCTGTAGGATGTCTTGTAGCCGAGATAGGAAGATTTTCTCCGCTATCTTGGCTACGGAAGATATAAGGCTGATTGGTCTCCAGTTTTGAGGAAAAGTGAGATTTTGTTCTTTTTTTGGAATCATGGTTATGACTGCTGTTTTCCAGGGCTTTGGGAAAGTATTGAGATTGAAGCTGGCGTTTATAATGTCTGTAAGTGAGTCTATTATGTTGTCGGGGCGTTCTTTTAGAGTTTTATTCTTTATTCCGTCTAGGCCTGGAGCTTTTTATAGTTTGAAATTTTTATTTGGTTTTTTATCTCAACTGGAGTAGTGGGGGGGATCGGGGGGGGCGGATTTTCGGGTATATGTCTTAGAATGTGTCTAGCGTCTCTTTCGATTTGCTCTTCACGGTCTATGTCATCGTCTGGGTCGTGATGTGGTTGGAATTGCTCCTCCAGCGAGTCTGCGAAAGCTTCCGCCTTCTCTTCGCTGGAGTAAGCCATTCCGTTACGACCGTGTAAAGGAGGAATGGAGGTTTTTCCCTCTCCCCTGAAAAACCGGGACATTCTCCACAGAGAATTATCCTCGGGATTCAGGCTGGTCAGGAATTCCCCCCATTTCTCGTTTTTGTAGTCAAGTATTTGTGTTTTCATTGTGTTAGTGAGTCTGTTTGCTTGTCTGCGTATGTTTGGATCTAAGGTATTTCTCGCTCTTCTTCTTAGCCTGTTTCTTTCTCGTATGAGATTTTTTATATCTCTTGGGAGAGCGTACGGGTTATGTGTTGTCTCTGTTACTTTGTCTGTTGCCTGTTCCAAGGCTGTCTGTATGTTTGTCGTCAGATGCGTTACCGCTTCGTTTAGTCTGTGTTCGTTGTCTGTGTTGTCTGTATTTATGTTTGTGTTTGACAGCTGTATTTTAAAATTGTCCCAATTTGTTTTTGTTATGATATTAGTATGTCTTTTGTATGTATGTTCTCCCACGTAGAAAGAAACAGGAAAGTGGTCAGAGCTGAGATTGTCCGTGGTGGTGGTTCGGATGTTATAATGGCAGTTTTTTGATAGTCCAAAGTCTATTGTTGTTGGGTGATTTATTCGGTAGTATGTCGGTTTGTTTGGGTAATGTATATCGATTAGGTTTTGTGTGATGTGTCTGTGGAGTATGCGTCCGTCTCTGTTTGTGTTTCGTATGTTGTTTCCCCAGGCAGTGTGCTTTGCGTTGAAGTCGCCAGCCACTAACTGAGGACAGTCTTTGTCAAAGAATAGATTATTTAAGTCATTGTCTGTAAGTTCTATTTGTACGCGTTTGTAAATTGTCTTTAGAATTAACGGTCTGTCCTCCATGTCAATCTGGATCGCGGTGCTCTGCAGACTGTCATGGTTTGGAACCGCCAATTCATGGTGTTTGAATCTGTTTTTTACGAGGATGGCTGTGCCGCCCCCGCATCCATTTAGTCTATCAGTTCTGTAAGTTGAGTAGTTTTTGACGTGGTAGCGAATTCCAGGTCTCTTGTAGCAGAGCTACGTCGATTCCCTCCTCGAGCAAGTAATCCGCTAGTTCGTCTTTTTTGTTCGTCAGTGAGTCTGCGTCCCAAGTAATGATATGTAGCATCCGTGGTTTTGTCTGTCTGGTTTGTCTATGCATTTAGGAAGGCTTTGAGGATGGGGTTGGATTGTATTTTATTTGTCAGGCTTGCTAGTTTTTGATTTATCTCTTCTTCTGATATCGTCAGAAGTTCTAACAGTTGTAACTGTTTGTTTGGGGGTGTTTGTGGTAGTGTGGGTGTGGTGGGTGCAGGTGTTTGTGTGGGTGCAGGTGTTTGTGTGGGTGCAGGTGTTTGTGATTGAGTTATGTTTGCGAAGGTGGTCCCCGGCACCAGCGGCTTTGAAGTAAACGTTTTTTGTGCGTTTATGTTACGTGGGTTCTTTGGGCATTTTCTGTGACTGGCGGGGTGATCATCAATCAAAAAATCAATAACGGTTAAATAACAGCTAGGTGCGTAAGCCTACCTACTAAGCCTCTTGCCTACCAAAGGCACGTAGGCGGTTAAACAGGCAGGCAAGTAAGTATGTTTCATAACCAGTATCTATTCTCTGTCTGCAGCAGTTTTCTATTTTTTTTAATCTCAAGTTTCATCAAACACCTAGCCATTTCTGGCAAACCTATTGCTTAAAAATAAAATATATTTAAGTACCTCACATACCATTCCAAAATAAAAAGCAAGAAATGAAACTAAAATGAAAGAAGGAAAAAATCAACCGATGTCCTCAAAGTAATAAAAGTAAAAAAAAAAGCACAAAATAATATTTTCTCTTAATCTTAAAACGCTGGTACCTTGCCTATAAAAGAAAAATATAATTAGCAAACTAAATCTTTGCTGTTGTCACTCTGAATGAAAAATACAATAACTCGAAGCAATATGTGATTAACTCTTAACACACAAAATGTAATACGCAAACACAGAAAATTAGGCAAAGTCTTGAAATCACAACAGTGCACATTAGTAATCATCATCATCATCATCAGGTTATTCTGTATACTGCTGGACGAAAGCCTCCCTCAAGTCTTGCCACCTTTTTCTGTTTTAGGCCACTTTTACAATTTCCAGCCACTCACTTCAAATCATCAGTCCACTGACTTGGTGGTCTACCTCTACTTCAATAGACTTCGGATTTGGATGGCCACTTTAAAATTTTTTTGTCCATCGTCCATCGTCCATCCTTAAACCCAGCCCAGCTCCATTAAAGATGTAGAATGAATTTGACTGCGTCTTGTACCCGCTTCCTTTTCCTAATAATGTGACCTCTCCATTTTTCTTTACATGACACATATTTTGTTGATATTTTTCTTGGTCAGTGTAAGAGTGTCGGCTCAGTACGTAAGAATGGGTAGTACGCATCTGTCAAAAACTTTTCTTTTTAAACACATCGAAAGACTAGATGGAGATATATAGCCCAGTTTTCCATATGCCATTCAGGAGAGACCTGGCCTCCGCTGAATTTCATGTGTTTGGTTGTCTCGTCCTGTGCTGACTTCATGTCCTAGGTATTCCGAGTATTCCGAAAAAATATATTACCGCATGAAATTGGTGAAAATGGTAGAAATATAATGTGCACACACGTTAACTGAAAAATTATAGTTTTTGGATTAGACTATGTCCAATTATCCTGCAAAAACTAAGGGGTTCAGTGCCCCCAAGTATTCAGATGGACATAAAGTTTTTAATTCTGTTAACAATAAAGACAATAAATTTTGTCTACTTTATATAATTGGTATGTTACAAATAATGGATTTTAAATAAAAATATTTTTTTCCTGGAGCATTACAAAAGAAATTGCTTTGAGTAATATTTCCTCAACTATGTTATTCCTGTCTCAATATTTTAGGATTTTATGATCTTGTATTAAGAAAGCATCCAATATAATATTTTACAATCAATTTATAACGGATTTACGCCGCAAAAAGGACCTCGATGAGAAGAAACTTTGATTGATAGGCAAGTGAAATTTTTAAGAAGATCTACTATATTTTCACGGAACATCAAATACTCGTACATCAAAATTTAGTAAAATGGAGAAAAACAATATTTTTATAAAGCGGGTCTCCAAAATTGTCATTATAATTCCACTCCTATCCCAAAGTGTCATCAATCACCTTGCAAAAAATAAATATAGCTGATTGTTCTATAAATGTCATATCAAATACAGCCCTTGTAAGAGTTCTATTCTCTCGGTTATGTTTTTATTCGTTTTCTTAGCAAAATAATAATTGTATCTATATATTTTTGAAATGTAGGTTGGACAGACAATTATATATAATATTTTTTTCAGGGAGTTTATTTCTTCAGAATTATTTTTTTTGGCATGTTCGTGATAAATAAAACTGACATTAAATATAATTATTTTTAATTTTTTACCTCAACTTATATAATATTTCAGATTTGTTCGTATAAAAATGTCAGGAAAATAATGAACAAATTGAGTCTTTTTGGTAAAATATTGCCAACGCAATGCTTTTTTTTTCTCAACGGTTTTAAAATAACTAAAATCGTTTTATTAAAATTTTTATTATAAGTATTGGGTGTGTAAATTAATTTTGAGAGATTTTTTGGTGAAAATATAGCTTCATTGTAAAAAAATGGTTACAAAATGATTATTCAAAGTATTGTCCATCGCTAGCTACTACTTTCTGCCATCTTTTTGGCAGAATAGGAATATCACGCGAAAGAACGACTCATCTTTTAAGGCTATCCACGACTGGACCCATTTTTTGGTATTCTCATAAGAATGGAGGCGCGAAACAAGTAATAATCAGAAGAAGCAATGTCTGGTGAATACGACAGATGCAGTAGGACATCCCATTTAAGCGCTATACATATATAATATATATATATATATATATATATATATATATATATATATATATATATATATATATATATATATATATATATATATATATATATATATATATATATATATATATATATATATATATATATATATATATATATATATATATATATATATATATATATATATATATATATATATATTTATATATATATATATATTATATATATATATATATATATATATAACGCTCTGCTCAATTACATTAATTGTTGTCCACAGCTAATCCCACCAGATACACAGCATAAGCTTGGAGCCATGAATATTGGACTTTGGCGAGCATGTTGATGGTTTACCTATGATTTTTTGCCCTTTGGATTTATCGCAACGTATCTATTTTTCATCACAAGTTATGATACTCGTACTATGCAAGTAACCTTTCCCATCGTGCCGCTGAAGCAACTGTTCACAGGTGAAAAATCTTCTTTCAACGTTTCTCGGTATCAATTCGTACGGTACCGAATTTCCTTGCTTTTGAATCAGTCCCAGTGCATGTAAGTGCTTGGAAATGATTGTGCGATCAACTTCTTTTCGATTTCGCACGGGTTTTCACCGAATAATGCCTCCAATTCTTCATCTTTAAACTTTTTCGGTTGACCTGGACGTTCTTTGTCTTCCGTGTTGAAATTACCACTTTTAAAACGTAGAAACCAGTACTCACATATTTTTGTGTATGGAATATAAACACTATAGGTTTCCGACAGCAATCAATGACTTTCAGCAGCGCTTGTCTTCGAATTTAACAGGAAAAATAATTCTTCCAACAAGTGGTGTTTTGTTGGCACGTAATTCGACATATTTAATACTCAAAAAAATATATTCTCTGCACTTCGGCAAAATAATCTATACTAAAAATTAAAATCTAATAATGGTTCTTCACTACGAATATAGCCACACTGTGCCCCGATGCGATATAATACAAGTTACCCTTAAAATTAGTTCACACTCCTAATATATATTGCAAATTTTTGATAAAGTTAAGAGAAATGTCGCTATATTTAATTACACTTAAACAGCAATTGTCTACTCAAGCTTCAATCATTAGGCCATCGAAAAAGATAAATAATTTTTGCTTTTCCAGAACTCGATACAATGTAAGGCCTTCCGAAAAAAAAGTTGTGTTATATATTTCTGACAGCGTAGATTTTTCCTATCAATTATATTTACGTAATTATTTTAAAAATAAATTTACTCTAGAAGCAAGAGGTTTTTATATTTTGTTACACGAGTATACTGCTTTTTGTTACCTATCTTTTAAATAAGGTTTTTCCCAGATATACATTTAAATCTGAAGGTTAGAATATATTTACTGCTGTTATCTGGTTTCTTAATTAAGATTTACAGAAGTTTTATGTTAAAATCTGGAGGGAGACCAGCTCCAAGGAGCCATTATCGCAAAAATCAAATATGGTCATGACTAATTAATTATTTTTACTTCTCTTCCCAAGAAGAATATTCTATTCAGAAAAAAAAGATTTCGAGATTTTTGGTTTTCTTAACATTTCAGGGTCCTTAGATAAAGAAAAACATAACTGTGTACCTGTTTGTCCCTCTGTTGGTACGATAACTATTGAACGAAATAAGATATCCATTTTATATTGAATACAAATATAACTCTTGAAATAGGATCAGAATTTATAATTATGGAGTGATACTACTTCAGTGGTAGGGGTAAAAAAAGGTGAGAGTCATGGTTCCAACAGTATCATGCGATTTTTTCCTGGTTTTTGGTTGCTATACACACTGTAACCAAAATTATTAAAAGTCAAACAATCTTGGATACTACGATTATATAAAGTCAAAATGTTTAGTTTATTTATACCGGTATACTTTTATATAAAGAGGAACTCTGTAATACTCGTATTAATGATAAATTGCGCTTCATTATAACTAACTACGGCTCTTCCGCTTGTACGCCAATGGGAATTTTTAATTCTAATAAAAAGCCTACATTGATGCTAAAAAAATAAACATCTGAAATTCGGTGCTTTAAAAGAAATTATTCACTATCGACGGTTGCCTACGAGTAAACCAACAATTTTCTATCTAAAATCTAAAAGTTTCCAAAGTCACTTATAATCACTACATTTCTATTAAAAACATTGTTTAACTTTTATTATACTTCTATTAACGATGCATACTAGGACGACATAAAATATAATTTTTTATCATTTCAATACAAAATGGACGTTTCAGTAAATAAAACATTCTCTCTTCTCGTTTTTACATGTATTTCTTGCAATTTGTGCACTCGTTCTGCTAAACATTGCCAATTATATACTGCATGATAATTAAAACATATCATATATATATATATATATATATATATATATATATATATATATATATATATATATATATATATATATATAAATATGTATATATATATATATATATATATATATATATATATATATATATATATATATATATATATATATCATATTTGGTTATTGACTCCATTTAGTGAATTTTTAGTGTTCCATACGGAACACTTATAAGATCACTTCGGTGTCTGTCCGTCTGGCAGTCTATCTATCACACTCGATTTTCTCCGAAACTTTTTGACATTGAAAGTTGAAATTTGGTACTACTACCATGGATGACCTCATCAGAGCTGTGTAGTTCTGAAAGTTAAATTTTGACTTAAGGGTTTAGTTTTGAGGGGTGAAATAGGAAGTGAAAAAAAAAATTACCAGGTCATCGAGTGGGGGTCAAACGAAAGCTTGTAAAAACACGAGTTCAAAAATATATATAGTGTAATACTTGCGCGCACTTTTCTTTGTATTATTTTTAAAAAATCGCTGTCCTTATCTCGAAAAGTACTGATACTGATAAAATTTTTTGAAAAATTCTGAAATATTCGAATTCGAAATTGAACGAAAATTATCACAAGTGCATTAATAATGTATCAGGAATATAAAAAAAAAATCAAGGTCATCAGTTTTCAGTAAAGATGGGAAAAAGACTGTGTTGAAAACTCATTTAGGGTGTATTTTGTGAAGTCATTAATCATTTTATACCTTCGTAACAAAATTTTTTATTTTAAAAGCAATCAACGTACGGAACACTAATTGTGCAAGTCCAACTTGCCCTTGATCGGTTTTTTAATTTGTTTTGACAGTCTATTTACGTGTAATATTGTATATTTTTTAGATATTTTGATTAGAGAAGTACAATTTATCATTTCCTTTGATGAGCTGTGACGTGATGTCTGGGGTTTAATACGAGTAACGGCGTATTAATTTCGATTAAAGGTGCAGTATTTAGCGATTATTAATGGAAATTTAAATGTAGTTTGTTGTAACTTAATTATTTATTGGATCATGTTAAGTCTTTTATTGGAGAAAGTAAAAATTTATTTATTAAAAAATGTAAATACATATTTTTATTTAGTACATATTGATAACAACAAAGTACGAATGAAAGAATCTTAAAACTACGAATAACAAAACAACAAACATTTTCGTCTTCAAAGACATAACATTAAGTCATCATATCACTAAAATCAAATTATAATCTGCGACTGCGGGTGCCAGAGAAACACAACATCCCGCCAGCGCGGGTCTTCGGTCGCCCAGAGCGCGACGCCGTCTCCCATCGCCCCCTACGCTCGCCGTGGCAGTTTCATTCCCCACCGCGTTAGCTACCTGTTGTCCCAACCTTATAAAATGTAGCCTATGTTCACCCCAAAAGTCCAAGCTACATACCAGTAAATTTTTTTTTTATCGGATTGTTAGTTTCAGAGATAACCTCCAACAAACATGGGTTTTCCGTATTTTTAATAAATTTTTACACTTTTTTAAAGTATCTTCAGACTACTTTCCTCTCTAGTTTTATAATAAAAAACACAACTCGATAATTCCCCGGATATTATTAGATGTTTAAAAAATTAAAACAGTAAGGAAATTCGCAATTACTGAAATAATAATCAGCACAAGAACGTAAAAAGTGTTCCTCTAACGAAGTTAGAATGTTCTAGCTTGTATAAATCTATAGCATTTACAGACGCACTGTTTTGAAGGACATTCTATGTTAACTTACAAATACATTTTTTAGAAATAATTTCTATACAGAAGAAAGAAATATAATGCACCTACGTATTGACCTTAAGTTATGTCTAATATACCCAATAAATGCTCCTTCTCGCACTCATAGTAACACACTTACAGTAAACTTTATCCACCGTCTCGTTCAATATTAGAACTGCATTATGTATCTGGCTCTTTAAATAACAACACAAAAATATAATCTCTACTAAAATATCTAAATTTCAATTTTACTGCTATAACGTAAATTATTATTTTTTTATGACATTTTTGAAAGTATCTGTCCAAACCCCAAACCCTAGCTAAGTGTCTGGAAATTGTTGTTACATAATATTATTAAGCTTCATAATATTAAAAAGCCCGATTGCTGCTGTAACGTAAACATCATTTATTTTTGCCACCTTTTAAGATATGAAAATGGAGACTCAAAACCCCCATTCCGTGTACATTATTACGCCTTTTATAATATCTCAAATAAATATTAGGTGTGCTGAAAGATCTGGCGGTCGCCAGCTGTTACTCTGTGAGTATCATATTGACGATTTATGGGTTCCTGAAGAAATAAATCTAGTTTAAAAATACTAACACTAAGTTTCGTTCCTTTTTAAGACAACATTAAAAACCATTGCCCTCTACCTCTAATAACCTGTTAGGCAGCGCCACGTATGGGACTTCTGTAAATCTCCGGAGGAAACAAGAATAATTAGCAACTACCAAAACGGAACAAACTCAATATTTCGGCAATTATTTATTGCTCTTCCATCCGTCGCACCACAACGAGACGCGAATTGATATCATGAGAACAAGAATCAGTACTTGCTTAATACAACAGGTGTGTCTTGGGCTGATGTTAATCCAAAATTTTTAAAAAAACTACAACAATTTAAGAAAGCCGTTATTTTAGCAACTGCAAATTTTCCTTATAAAGTTAGTAGATGTCATGCAGGATTTTTAATATTGGGTTAGGATTACTCAACGATAGAACTTGTTTTATCTTACTGCTATGTTACAAGACTACAGCGTTTAAGGTACTAATTTTTGCACTCGTCTCTGTTCATTCTAGCTCGACTGAAGAATCGCGATACGACGAAAGACACGTCGCGAGACAGTTCGACGGATAGAGCAGCAATATATAATTTTAGAAATATGGACTTTGTTTAATTTAGCTAGTTATTAAGTAAAACCTTTAATATTTTTTATGGTGTGTTCAGCAGTCTTTACTGTCCATTATTTCTTAACTCCAGTTTTAATACTTAATGAACTTGAATTAATAATTTTCTTCATTACTTACATCAATTCAATTCAATTATAAAACGTGTCATCATTAAATTTTCGATTTATTATAAAATTCTCTTCTATTTATCATTCCAAACTAAAGTATTTCTGCGAATTCCTTTTAAAGAAATAATGCAATATAAACTAAAGCTTCCTGCTCCATCAGTAAAACTGCTCTATTTACTTCGACAATGAAGAATTTAGAAGGATTTTAAGAGACAATAAAGAAGTGCGGCGGTAATTTAAAATGTGAATGTTTTGTGCCATTTTTTATCCCTATCTTCCGTCTAGCGTTCATAAATCACTTAATACATTTTTTTACATTCACACTTTTCAGATTCAATTAAGCGAAGTTTTTTAACCAGAGATACACATTTTATCATTCACAATATGCAATAATACAATTGAAACTTTTTACATTTCGAGAAAAAGGATTATATAACTGTCTCAGATATTTGGCCATTCGTAAGTATGTATGTCAGGTATATCGATCAGGAATGAATAATGCAATATTCGTGCAGTTCGCTTTCGTGATCCAATAGCGTAGCAAGGTTCTAGGAGAAGGGGGAGGAGTAGCACAGATGGATTCAAAAGACGTTTTTGTTGGAAAAATAAAGAACATTGAAGGTAAAAAGACCTTTAGAGAAGACTTCTTCCTTATTAATGAGGATTCAAGCACCTCCCTTCGCGAATGTACAACTGGCATCCGTTAAAAGTTTATATCACCAAGTCAATAAACTCTCTTGGGTGAACCTGTACAATTCGGTTAGTTGTAACATTCATAAAATTATATAAAAACAACACTATGTTTTAATTTCCAATATATTTAAAGTCACTTGACAATTGTTTCACCATACAATGGCTTCTTCAGAAGTAAATAAGGAAGAAAAATATTTGGTGGTTAAATAGTGCTTAAAACTATCCTTAATTACCTAAGATTATGCTAATCATTTTATTATATTATTTACAGACAGAATTATTTTAAGAATGCAAATGTGTGGTACTATTTCCGAGAACTAATAAAGATTAAGTAAGGGTGAATGGTTTAAGTCTACCTGTTCGTTTAATAATTGATTGGAGTTTTTCCGTTTGTTAATTTCAAGACATTCAAGCAAATTTAATTTTTTAGATTTATTTTCTACATGTAGGATTTTTAACGTATCATCAAAATCATCAAAAAAAAAATCCAGCCATTGTATGGTGAAACAATTGTCAAGTGACTTAAAATATCATGGAAATTAAAACATAGTGTTGTTTTTATATAATTTTATTATGAATTTCCAACAAGTATCGGCTAACACACTCAAAGATGTAACATTCATTTTTTCCTAGATTTTAAGAGCATGTTGCGACACTGTTTTTCTCCTATAATTTATATTTTATTACATTTTTATATTTATGGCAGTGATTTCAATTTTTGCGCAGTGTAGCTTAAAACAGTGTTTTAAACTTTTGAGCAGTTTAATTTAAACCGGCAGGGTGTAACGCGTGTTGCCGACTTGATTTATTTAGTTTGCATTAATTTTTCACCTACAAGTGTGCTATTTTAAAGACGTCACTTTAAGGAAGGAACGATGATATTTAAGCGGCCAGATGCGATTTTTAAAGGCTTTTTCCACCATGAAGCAGTAACAGCTTTGTTCCGCCAGTAGGCCGTAGTGGCTTTCTTCTCCAGCACGCCAGAGTGGTTTTTTTAGTGATGCAGTAGTGCAGTAACGGTTTCTAGCTCTCAAGTTTAAGGTATTTTACCTTTCTTGAAATATCCTGCTCATCCTCAAGCATTTCGGGTCAAAAAGTGTTTAGCAACCCAAATGAAACTAGGATCATAATGGCTGAGACAATATTTTTATGAGGATCTCACCAGGAGAGGCCGAGTAACTTATGAAAAACCACCGAGGAGAAACCAATCCGTGAGTCATAAGCACACCAGTCTAAAAATCTCACTTCCTGTCTACAAGTGCGTTTCCATCGACTACTCTACACGTGTAATTCGCGGAGTTAATTTCAAAAACTTTTAATATCGAGTTTTATCAAGCCTTTTATTAAAAACTAACCTTAATCTAAAAACTCTATGCCATAGTGTACACTCTTCTAGCCTAAGGGGATTTTTTATTCAGTAGAAGTAATTTTTAAGAGAGTAACAAAGTTAGAAATTTTTATTTTGTTGATAATATATCCTTCTATATTTAAATTTAGTGTTTTACTGAACTCTCGGTTATACGTAAATTAATTTTATTTTAACAACTAAATAACTCTTCAGTATTTTTTCATTTTTTGAGCTGAACTTAGATTCTTTTTATTCTAAAATGAATGGTGCCCAAACAGTACAACCAAATTTTAAACAACCATAGAGACTATTTTCAAAAGGCGTACAAAAATTACCTCGATCTCCATGTACTCTACCAGTAAAAAAACTACCTAGCTTATATCTAATTTTTGCGCTATCAGTATTAATATCCACTCAATTCATTCTCCAAAATTAAGATATACATAAGGGGCAAATGACGGCTTCTATTTAATAAACAAAACATTTATTAAAAGTAAAGAAAGTCAAGACGTTTCATAGTAATAATTTTCTTTTCTCGACCCGTAAGGGTGGAGAAGGTAAGTGATATACTCTTATGTCTACCTTGGCTACACTGGCAAGGTCTTATTTCTAAAATTTAGTTAAGTATATTATAAAGTCATTTACACAAACAATATTAAAAACGAAAATCTTCCATGACAACTTGACATGACTTCAAATGTTTAATATGTTTAGTGAATCTCGTCGAAAACAATTTTATTCTATAATACGAGAATGGATTGATCAGTCTGGTAAACTTCTACGAAATGGTGGAAAATTTTGTGAAGCCGAATGACTATTGGTAAGCGTGATTCTTATAACACTTGTATTCAAGATTTTCAAACAGTTACAAAGCGCAGTTGTTTGTTGGCAGCTATCGTAAGTGATCGGTGTTACACATTTCGTAGAAATGGCTAAAGCCAAGTATCGTGCAATAATAAAACATATTTATTTAAAAAACCGGCAGGGCAAGTCGGACCTGCACAATTAGTATTCCGTACGGTGATTGCTTTTAAAATAAAATAAAATCCTTACCTAGGCTAAGTTAATTAGGTCTCTGATATGTATATGTCTGAAGACCCAATATATATTTTCATATTTTTTTCTTAGTCAAAAATGTATACTAGTTAGAGCTTCTTAGCTACCTAATAGCCAATAAAGGAATTTAGCTCGATCTAGAATCTAGTACTAAAAGTTTAAAACAAATATTTACTACATAAATATTTGTTTAATTATAAACAAATAAAATAAAATTATTTTGTCTCGGTACCTATCCGTTAGTCACGAGTCATCTTGGAAATTTATTTTATCTGTGATTAGCCAAATGCAGTAAGGTACTGAAAAGCATATGAGTATATTAGTGATTACACCAAATACCTCTTGATATTTCGTAGCTCTTAGTCCTGGTTAAATTCACGAAAAAAACCTCCACCATATTATCAAATAACATAGTTTTTTTTTAATACCAGATAAATTTTCAAGCATATTGCACTCGTGATAATTTTTACTGAACCATATGGAGAATATTTCAGAATTTTTTTTTCAGTACTTTTAGAGATAGGGTGGGGGAGATATCGATTTTTCGCGGTTACTTTAAATAATATAGAGAAAGGATTGCGCGAACATTACGTCATATATATTTTTGAACATGTGTTTTCACAAGCTTATAATTGACATCCCACTCGATGACCTTAGAAATTTAACTTTCAAAACTACACAGCTCTGATTGAGCTACCAATATCAAATAGTTTTGGAGAAAATCGAGTATGAGAGACTGACACCGAAGTGATACCATTAGGAGTTCCATACGGAACACTAAAAAATGGACTGCGGCCCAAATAGAAATTGAAGTGAAAGAAGTTTGGCGCTCAAGACCATTTATTACTGGATAAATTAATTTAAACGTGGCCGTACGGGCACTGCAAATGCGGCACTTTCAGGACACCCGATTGAGATTTCGTCTGAGAAAATGGTCAATAAAATTCATGATATCGTGATAGAAGATCGTCGTATTAAGCTTCATTAGATTGCTGAGATGGTAGGCAACTTATATGAATGAGTACATAATATCCTGTATGAAGTTCTAAAAATGCTGAGTGCGCAATGGGCGCCGCGTTTGTTGACTCTAGGCCAAAAACGTACAATGAAGAACATTGCAAAATCGTGTTTAGGAAAGTTGCAGCGTAATTCGAAGAACTTCTGATGTCATTTGCGACTATATACGAAATATGGCTACACCGTTATACCCTGGAGACAAGACGGCTGTCAAAACAGTGGATGGGCAAAAGTGAAAGTGCACCCAAAAAAACAACTATTTTTGTGACTTCCAGGGTATCATCATGGTTAACTATCTGGAAAAGGGTTAGATAGTAACTGCTCTTATTATGCTGCTCTTATTATGCAACGTTACTGGACCGTTTGCATAATAAATTGAAGCAGAAGCGACCAAGATTAGTGCGGAAAAAATGCTCCTTCACCAGGACAATGCGGCTGCCCACACATCGGCCGTTGTATTGGCTCCACGATGGAAACTCCGTAGACACAAGCTGAAAATAGGGCAGACCGCTGCAGACAAAGCTGCAGGCAGAAACTCAAGAAAGATAAAATGAATCACTTTTCATATGGTTTCTAATGTGCAGGTACGTTATCCTGCAAAGTTTTGGTCCGTGTCGGATTGAAATCGGTTAGGTGCTATTAAAACTATAGTTTTTATTTATGGCCGTACCACATGTGCTGCACGGAAATACCCTAGGTCTTCAATCAGGCGAAACAACTCTCTTCTGAATAGAATCCAATAAATGCAGTATACGTTTGGAAACAGAACCCCAAATATATAAGCAGTACTCCATCGTTGGTCGAACTTGAGCTATGTACAAAATTAAAAATTATTGTGGGGTGAACAGCTTTCTAGTTCTAAATAATATTCCCAGATTTTGAGAAACTCTCTTTGCTATCCATGCGAGAAGTTCATGCCAAGACATATTTGCTCCCAAGTTAAGTCCAGCAAATCGAGTGACGATGCTACAGGAATTCAGTGTTTCCGACATAACCATATCGGGTTCCGTAACGTTAACGCAGGATGAACTGCGACCTAGGTTTTTGTAGCGTTAAATTCTTATTGGAATTTCTTTCAGATCTTTGTGAAGCGGATATTTGCATAGTTAGCCAATATTTGCAAGAATGATATATATATATATATATTATATATATATATATATATATATATATATATATATATATATATATATATATATATATATATATATAATGTATATAACCAGTGTGTCTTACCAGTTCTCACTTACGCAGCACAAACCTGGACACTGACTAGGAATATAATGGATAGATTGGCCAAAACACAACAAGCAATGGAGCGCCAGATGTTGAATATAAAGATAAAGGATAGGATACGAAACGAATATATTAGGGAAAAAACTAAACTAATAGATGTAAAGGAACATATAGGAAGCCTAAAATGGAGATGGGCTGGACATACAATACGACAACCGAACAATCGTTGGAATAGGAAGATGCAGGATTGGAGACCCTGGTTGGGAAAGAGATCAAGGGGCATACGTCAGACCAGGTGGAAAGACGATCTAAAACTTATAGCCGGCCTAGCGTGGATAAGAGAAGCACAGGACCGAGATAACAAAAGGGGAGACCTATGTCCGACAATAGATGTAAAAAGGCTATGAAGAAGAAGAAGAAGAAGCCGATATTTGAGCGTTCAAAGTAAATTAAGAAATACACGTACTGTCATCTGCAAAGCTGTTAACTGGATCCTTGGCCCTTTCCAGCAGATCGTTAATCATTAACACAGTTTGTAATGAAATTTTAATTAGTTAAACAAATCCAACCAATCAGAAACATCGGCTTAATATTAACTAAATTACCAATACAACATTTGGTAATAAAAACAAACGAAATTTTTAAGATCGGTTGTAATCATTCTGTTGTGCTACCTAGAAGGTCAATTAGAACAATAGTTTAAAAAACATTTAGCTCATTTCGTGTACAATACATTAGAAAAATAAAAATTGTTAAATATTACTTTGAACATAATTATCTATATCTATATATATTATAAATCTATCTGTTTGTCCGTTAGTGCGCTTGTCACTCGAGAACCACTTATCCGACTTACGTGTTTTTTTTTAATTCATATATATGTTCTCTGGCCAGGTTTTAGTGTTTGCCTATAATTAACTAAAGAAGCCATCTCTTTCCATGTAATGAATATCCTACATAGACTGCGTATGATTAATTATACTGCCGAAGTTCTTACTTAAACAAAGCATAAAAACAGAGTGTAGGACGATACGATATTACGTCTAGAAATAAAATCGCAAACTTTGGATATGGACACAATGTATACAATAATTGTAGAAAGTAAGCAGAAGTCAAGCAGTAGAAACCAACCACTATTTATTTTAATTTCCTATCTCTTGTATTTGTATAGAGTTAATAAAGTCAAGTGCTGTAAGAACATTTTAAGTTGTTTTTATTTATTGCTGCAAAAAGTTAATGGAGTACATTTTCGCCCTGTAAGTCTTTGTTTTTTAAACGGTCAAGAGGCGTTAACAGATTTATATTCATTCGTATAATGCTGTTTGCCGGTGTTATAAGTAAAAATTTGACCATGCTCTTAAACCAAGATAAATTTCCAAAATCGATGGGAATATTACGTAGACAATTTTAAAATCTACGTGAACTATTCGAAAATTTAGAAGTTTTTTAATAAATTTTCAGGCATATATGCTTGTCAAAGAAGTCATGAAGCTTATAAAATTCTCTTCCTAATATATCAATAAAATATTTGAAAATTACCTCCATGTTTCCTTATACATTCCTTATAATTGTAATCTAAAATTTATTCATCTCACTTAGCTCCTTACAAAAACGGCCATGATACATATTTCAATTTCATCAATAATTTAAGTTCATTATATAGCAACTATTTTACTAAAAGAGCAATTTTCTTAGCTATTTGCAGAATAATGCGAGAACAGTGATGGAATTGATCCAATCAATAATGAAATTTTCTGGAACAATTTATTATAACGAGTTTCTGATAACCTGGCAATAAAGGATTTTATGTGAAAAAGGAAATATTAAATTCGGCGGGATACAAATTGATTCCAGTATAAAATAATATAAGCTCTTTACCTTCAAAAATTACATTACCTCACAAAAAAATTAGAACAATTTTTAATTTGTTAGTTATAAGTACCACCAAGAATTTTGATATTAATTCATAAAATGCCGAAAGTAGGCTTCTGGATAACTATTAAGTCCTGACGTCAAATACTGGTTGAATATGCCGAGAAATGGTAAGCGATATAAAACCGAATCCGAACCGAAAGATGAATCTGAGAAATAGAACATATCAAAATATGTTTTGCTGCTAATGGCTAC
Organism: Pachyrhynchus sulphureomaculatus; assembly: GCA_019049505.1. Lineage (NCBI taxonomy): Eukaryota > Metazoa > Arthropoda > Insecta > Coleoptera > Curculionidae > Pachyrhynchus > Pachyrhynchus sulphureomaculatus. The sequence goes on from CM032446.1 coordinate 168,602,550, forward strand.
AAAAAAAAATATTTTAGGCACATTTAAAGGAAATTATATCTACTCAGACTAAATTAAAGGCCGTTGATTAACAAGAATTCCAAAATTGCCTAATGTCGAAAACGTGGAAATTTAATGCTTAATTAACATCACGTGGTCATTAAATGTAGGATCGTTGCTCACTGTTTTGCAGATATATTAGTCTAAACTCTGCATTTGTTCCGATTTTTTTTTAAATTACAAACTACGTATTATTATTTTTTTATTATTAATATTCTTTCTCCCTTCTCAGGGGTTTGTTATTTGGGACAGGATCTAAACACCAATCACCAGGAGCAGTTGGAGTTTGCGAAAGGTAAATGTTATAAATCACTAGGTAAATAGTTTTAATTACTGATATTTAATATTTTTTTCACTATTCCCCATTTCTCCAGCAATACAGATTTTTGAATCGGGTCTGCAATACCTTTGTTTAATATTTCTGTGTTTCCTAAATAGTTTGTGAAGTTTTTACTGAAAAGTCCACTTACTGATACCTCTATAGGAATTACCATCACAATTTGTAGGCGGTGAATGTTTTTATATTCTTCACAGAGTTCTAAATATTTAGTAATTTTTTCCTTTTCTTTTTATTCTAAATTAAGATCGTTAGGATGCAATATATCTAAGAGAAAGACTATTTTTTGTGTTTTGTTCATCAGCACTATGTCTGGACGATTTGCTGCAAATAGTTTATCTGTGATAATAGGTGTGTTCCATTATAATAAATAATTCTCATTTATCAATACAGGTTCAGGAAGATATTTGTAATGAGGCTCTGAGTTCTTTGATAGACCTGTTTTGGTCGCTAGCTGTTGATGTACTATGCCGGCGGAAAGATTATGTCTTTTAGTGTAATCGATTGATGCCAAAGCTCTACATGCAGAGAATAAGTGCTCTATGATTTCCTACACTCTTCCACAGATTCGACATTGGTCGTTTGGTATAACTATCGTCTCTATGTATTTCTGGTAGTTTTGCGTTGAAATGACCCCATTTTGTATTGCTGTAGGAAACCCTTCTGTCTTGGCATATAAAATGCCTTTCCTGAGTCATGACGTTGATAACTCACTATTGGAGTTGAGTTACTTACCGTGTAATGGTTTGGCCATCCAGTTTTCTGTAGCCTCTGGTATAGATGGGATTTCTTTTAGTTCATGGCTACTCAGGTGGAGTACTGAGTGTCTATCTACAGTTCTTACTAATCTGTGTAATTCAGAACTCTCAGATCTCATGAAGAAGTACTTCTTTGAGCCATTAACGAGTTATTATTATTATTATTTGGTACTTTCTTCTTTCTCACATTTGGTCAATGTGGTTCTATGTTTGACTGATGGGCCTAAACCAAGTCAGCACAAACGCTATTACCATTGTGTATTAAGGAATGATCTGACAATGTTACATGTTTTCAAAATCACTGACTTTTGAGTGTTTTTGTGTACGTTTGTGTTAAGTCCTACTATTGTACTAAATGTGGTATAAATGTTGTTGGTGTTAGGTCTGTGGTTGATATCACGAGAGTAACAATGATGATTTTTTCTTGTTTTCATAGCTTTTTTACGTGGCTTGGTTTGGCTCTTGTGGTTGTGTTTGTCCCGCATTTGTATCGGTTGTGCTTGGGAGTGATTTCAGTGGATCCAGGCGGCAAGTAATTTTTTTCTTAGTGATTTCCTTATCAGGTTGTGTGATTTTGTTAAAGCAACGCATGACGTGTTCGTTGATTTCTCTGTTGCAACTCATGCATTGCTTTAATTTTCCCGCCTTGGTGGGTGTCGGCTTACTCGCCGGCACAACACTTTTGTCAGGTCCATTTTCTTTTGCCTTCATAGTTCTGGTCGAGCTGCCATTTCCCGCGACGTCCTCAACCGTTACATCGCTCGCTCGATGGTTCTTTTATTGGTTTACTTTTATTTGGGGTGTTTTCAGTGTTCTGTGGTATCAGAAGCTCAAAGTGTCCCGACATTGGGTTGCCTGTAAGTAGAAGGTAAATAGTTGATGTGTTTTATTGTTGGTCTGAATGTTAAAAGTTATTATTGTTCTTCCTCGTTTTGAGAAAATATCAGCACACACTGCACAATATGACTCAGGTACCTCGGCATCGCCAATGCTCGTACTAGGAAAATCCTAGGATTCCCCTAGCCCATGAGGGGTTATATATTTTCTGTATCTGTGTGTGACCACTTGATGATACCAAATGTAATTATTATATCACAAAAAAGTTCTTCTTTCTCACATTTGATCAATGTGATTCCATGTTTGGCGGACGGGCCCAAGCCAAGTCAGCACAAACGCAATTACCATTGTGTATCAAGGAATGACCTGACAATGTTACATGTTTTCAAAATCACTGACTTTTGAATGTTTCTGTGTATGTTTGTGTTGGGTCCTAATTGCACTAAATGTAGTGTGAATATTATTGGTGTAAGGCCTGTGGCTGATATGATAAGGGGGACAATGATGACTTTTTCTTGTTTCCATAGCCTTTTTATTTTTCTTGCAAGGTCTGTGTATTTGGTGATTTTTTCTGTGTATTTCGTTTGGATGTTTGTGTCCTTGGGGACAGCTATGTCACTGATGGAGAGATGTAGACTGTTTTAACTGTATGGATACTGATGTCCCAGTAGAGCCTGTAATCTTTATTTTTATGTATGGTGTGTATTTGTAGCAGAGATCTGTGTTTTCTATGAGTTTGTATGTTGTGGCTAGTACTTGGTGAACTACTTTTGCAGCTGAGTCATGTCTGGCTGCATATTTCATTCCGGCTAATATTTTACATCCGCTTGTTATGTGTTCGATCGTTTATTTTTACTGGTAACATTTTCTGCATCTGTCTTCTGTAATAGTTGGGTCTTTGATGGTATGCTTTTGGTAGTTTCTGGTTAATATGACCTTATCCTGGATCGCAAGTAAGAAGCCTTCTGTTTCAGGGAATAGTGGCCCATCCTGTAACCAGCTGTATGATTGTTTTTTATTTATGTGGTCTTGTTCTATGTGGTATCTGTGTTTTCCATGGAGTGTTTTTTCTGACCACGTTTCCATCTTTTCTTGTTGTAACTGAGTGTGACTGTGTATGTCCGCTGGGTGGTCTGCCCGGGATACGTCGAGAGGTGTGTAGTTTTTGTCTGCTTTCACTGTTGCTGTGTGGAGGCTGGTTTGCCTGCTGTGAAAGAATCTCCTAAGTGCTTGCATTCACTTTTTGGTATCTGATGTTGAAGCCACGCTCTGTTCTGTTTAGTGTATTTGAGAGTGGATTAAGACAGACGCCAAACCATAGAGCGCTGAGTGAGTCCCTGAAATATATCCCATCTGGTCTACAGCTCTTCTGTTTGGAAGCGTTTGATTTATGTTTTTTTGTCCCATAATCATAATATATATATATATATATATATATATATATATATATATATATATATATATATATATATATATATATATATATAATATATTCCATATATCATAATCTATGATCAGCTGCTCTTTGCATCCTCGGCTATTTTTCCTGCACCCGTTCTGCTCTTCTGTGAGAATAGCTATATATTATTATTATTTTGTTTTTTTTAATATTTTTGTTCTCGACAATAGAAGTATTTATTATTATCAAAATAGTTTATGTCTATTGCGGGACATTAACCTCTGTAATTCTTTCGATCTTCCTATGCTGCACATTCTTATTCTTTGAGTCTCTTGTATATATTTAGGCTTGTGTATAATTGATGTCTACATCGATAACTGCGTTACATACTTTCCATTCTTAATATATACATTAAGTCCATCTCGTTCAAATACAAAGACCTCGAAGTTAACTCTTTAATTAGTTTTTGTGCTACGGTTGGTTTTTAGATTTTGTTTGGGTATAAGTTTTGACAGTATAATTAATACCACGCAAACTACAAAAATTGTCATAAAAATCGTTTATTACATAGAAATGGGCAGCTCCTTGAAGTAAATTAAGAGAAATTTAGTACTTTTACTTTCATAACTTTTAACATAGTTGAACGTATTACAAAATTCGTAGGCTATCCAATACAGTAAATTATTTGGTTACAACTGGTGGTCAACATTGTAATGTATCTAACGTCAAAGAAAATAGAAACTACTTTGTAGGTCAACAAGAAAAGAGGCGTCACATCATATAGACAACTGTCAAAGATATTATTTACATCATGAAACGTGCTGAATTTTTTTTTTTTAGAACGATAACAAAATACGAAGCGTCCTCAGTATTTCAGTAATGTAGCCGAAAGCTTGGTAACAACTAGTTTAAACTTTAGTCTGTATAGTATTTCTATCTTGATCTATCCTTAGCCACGGTAGTCCTGCACTATTCTGAATATCATCAAACCATGTTGTTTGTGGTCTTCCTCTACTTCTTCTACCCGACCATGGTCTCCATACTTATTTTTTTTTTTGGATATGGTAACGTGTCCTGTGCAGCTCCACTTTAGCTGTATCACTGTCTCTATTAAATCATTGGATTTTGTTCTTTGTCATATCCATTCGTTTCGTTTGCTATCTCTTAATGTAATTTCCATCATTGATCTCGCCATTGCTCTTTGTGCGTCGCGTAATTTTGTTATTATTTGTTTCATGAGAGTCCATGTCTGTGCTCCGTATGTCATAACGGGAATGATTCATCGATTAAACACTTTAGCCCGTAAAAATAGACAAATTTTCTTGTTAATGTTCCGTACAAAACACTTATAAGATCACTTCGGTATCTGTCTGTTAGCCTGTCTGTCCGTCTGTTCGTCTGTCACACCCAATTTTCTCCGAAACTATTTGATATAGAAAGTTGAAATTTGTCCCTAATATAAGAATTGATGGCCTCATCAGAGCCGTATAGTTTTTTAAAAGTTAAATTTTGACTTAGTGGGTTAGTTTTAGAGGGTGAAAACGGAAGTGAAAAAAAAACCAGGTCTTCGAGTGGGATGTTAAATGAAAGCTTCTAAAAACACGAGTTCAAAAATATATATAATGTATTTCTTGGGCACACTTTTCCTTACATTATTTTTAAAAAATTGCAAAAAATCGCTGTCCCCCACTACATCGGCAATTTTTTAAAAATTCTGAAATGTTCTCCAAATTAAATAAAAATTATCACGAGCGCATTACCTTTAATAATTTACCTGGAATATAAAAAAAAATTCAAGGTCATCAGTTTTCAGTAAAGATCGAGAAAAACTTTATTGAAAACTAATTTGGGGTGTGTTTTGTGAAGTGATTAATCATTTTATACCTCCGCCACAAAATTTTTTATCTTAAAAGCAATCAACATACGGAACACTAATTGCGCAAGTCCGACTAATACTTGACCGGATTTTTTTTAATATATGCCAAATAATGCGAGAACAGTGATGAAATTGATCCAATCGATAATGAAATTTTCTAGTTTTTTATTTATTTATTCTTTCTTTATTTATTTATTAGTTATGTTGTTTAATATATGTGATAGTTTTCTAAAACTTGCCAACGCTAGTCGTCATCTGCGTTCTATCTCTGTTTCTTTGTTTCCCTTGTGTTGTGTGTCCCCAGTGTTATTATTTGTCCAAAATATGTGTATGTATATAACGTTCTCGATGGGTGTTTCTCTTAAGAGTATTAGTGGGTTTCCTGGGCATATTGTTCTTATTTAACTTAACTTCGTTTTTAGAAACACTGCTCTTGATTTTTTTCTAGTTCTGTTATCATGTTTTTTATGTCTTCTACCAAACAGGTTGATGATATTAGTAAATCGCAGGTGGTTTAGGTGTTCTCCGCAAATGTTGATTCCTTTGTCCGACCGGCTCAGTTCTTTAAATATTTTATCAAAGCCATTGTGAATACTTTTGGTAATAGTGTGTCTCTCTGCCTTACTCCTCTGTTGATTGGAAATTTGGCTGTGCTTCCGTGTACTTCCACAGATGATGTTGCTTGTTCATATATGTCTTTTATCAAGTTTCTAACAGGAAGTCCACTCGTGCATGCTTTAGTCCTGTCATTCTGATCCAGTATTCTATGAAGTCAAACGCCTTTTCATAATCCCTAAAGACCATGTAAAGTCCAAGATTATATTCGGCTATCTTCTCCAAGGGTATTTTTATGGTTAGCAGATGATCGCAAGTTCGACTGCCCCAGTTTATTTGTTATCCTCTTGGTGATTATTTTTGTAAACAGTTTATATAACTGTGACATTAAACTGATTAGGCGGTAATTTTGTAATATAGATAGATCTCCATTTTTTGACACAATCATCATTGCTGCGTTGTTCCAAGATTTCGGAATTTTTCATTTTTCCAGGTACGGATTATTAAACAGTATTTTGAACCTCGGTATTATAATCTCTGCAGCTTTTTTTATCATTTCTGTTATTATGACATCTTCTCCCTGGGCCTTATTATTTTTCATACTCCGTAGGGCATATGTGATCTTTTCATTACTTATTCCAGGTACGTCATCTGGTCCTATGTTAATTAATCTCTCGTCTTCTATATTTATGTTCTCATCCTGACTTGGGAGGTATACCGTGTTCTGTAAAACTCTTCGCTTTTTAGAAGTATTTCCGCTCTGTCTCTCGTTTCTTTGTTATTTTCCTTAATCATCTTTCTATTTGATTCCTAGAGCATTTCATATTTGTGTTTTTCTTCGATCACTTCTTCTACTATCTATTCGTAGTGCTTTGCTAGATCTTCTCGTATTCTTTTACGTAGTCCTCCCTCACTTTTCTGTATTCCTCCGTACCATACTTATATATTCTTCCCTCTTCTATTTTTTGTTGTTATCTTATCTGAGATTGATTTTGTCCTTTCGGCTATTTTAAGTGACATTTCTTTCACTGTAGTTGTTAAGCATTAGGATAGCTTGCCTAAATCTTCCTTAACGTCTGCGACATCTTCTTATATATATATATATATATATATATATATATATATATATATATATATATATATATATATATATATATGCATGTATAGATAATAGTTATAATATATATAAAATGCAACGTCTCTCTGTCTGTCTGTCTGTCCGTTAGTGCGCCTATCACTGAAGAACCACTTATCCGATTTACGTACTTTTTTTTTAAAACATACATATGTTCTCTGGCCAGGTTATAGGCTATATTTTATTACGATAGGTAGCATAAGGAATGAGCAGTGACGTAAAATAGAGAATGATGTCGGAAATAAGTTTGCCGTTAGGGCGTGCCTTTGTAATACACAGCCTAAACCATTAAATATGGAACAATATTATGTAGCAAAGAATATCTGTAATGTATAATCTATAATATATATAAAATGTAATGTCTCTCTGTCTGTTTGTCCATTAGTGCTTTTATCACGCGGGAACTACTTATCCGATTTACCTGTCTTTTGTTAAATTCATACATATATTCTTTGGCCAGGTTATATAATAATAATAATAATCTATATCTATAATATATATAAAATGTAATGTTTGTCTGTCTGTCTGTCTGTCCGTTAATGCGCTTATCCCTCGAGAACCACTTATCCGATTAACGTGATTTTTTAAATTCATACATATGTTCTCTGACCAGGTTATAGGTATATATTTTATTACATCTATAATATATATAAAATGCAACGTATCTCTGTCTGTCCGTTAGTGCGCTTATCACTGGAGAACCACTTATCCAATTTTCATACTTTTTTTTTTTTAAAAAACATACATATGTTCTCCTGCCAGGTTATAGGCTATATTTTATTACGATAGGTAGCATAAGGAATGAGCAGTGACAATAATAGTAAATGAAGTCGGACAAAGTTTGCCGCTAGCGCGTTCTCTTGCAATACACAGTCCAAACCATTAAATATGGTACAATATTATGTAGCAGAGAATATCTATAATATATATAAAATACAATGTCTCTCTGTCCGTCTGTCTGTCTGTCTGTCTGTCCGTCCGTTAGTATGCTTATCACTGGAGAACCACTTATCCGATTTACGTGCTTTTTTTTTAAACATACGTATGTTCTTTGGCCAGGTTATAGGATATATTTTATTAGGTGACATAAGAAATAAGCAGTGACGATAGTAGTGAATCAAGTCGGAGAAAAGTTTGCCGCTAGCGCGTTCTCCTGCAATACACTCCCTAAAGCATTAAAAATGGAACAATATCATGTAGCAAAGAATACAATATATATAAAATGCAACGTCTCTCTGTCCGTTAGTGCGCTTATCACTCGAGAACCACTTATCCGATTTACGTGTTTTTATAAATTTATACATATGTTCTATATAATTTGATATAAGCCTAGATAATGGGAGATAAGGTGAGATAATGGGAGATAAGGAGAAATAATGGGAGATAAGTCGAGATAAGTCTCGATAATGGGAGATAAGGTGAGATAATGGGAGATAAGGAGAAATAATGGGAGATAAGTCGAGATACGCCTAGATAATGGAAAATAAGGTGAGATAATGGGAGATAAGGAGAAATAATGGGAGATAAGGAGAAATAATGGGAGATGAGCAGAGATAAGCCTAGATAATGGAAATTATGTAGAGATAATGGGAAATAAAGAGAAATATTGGGAGATAAGGAGAAATAACGGGAGATATTTTATTACGTTGGGTAACATAAGGAATAAGCAGTGACGATAGTAGTGAATCAAGTTCACGCGAGCGGAGCCGCGGGGCTCGGCTAGTATATATATATATATATATATATATATATATATATATATATATATATATATATATATATATATATATACATATATATATATATATATATATATATATATATATATATATATATATATATATATATGTATATATATATATATATATATATATATATATATATATATATATATATATATATATATATATATATATATATATATATATATATATATATATATATATATTTACTGAAAAACTGATGACCTTGATTTTTTTTTTTTCATATACCAAATAAATTATTAAAGAAAATGCACTCGTGATAATTTTCGTTCAATCTTCACCCCGTAGAGAATAGTCTAGAATTTTTTCAAAATTTTTTGATCAGTACTTTTCGAGATAAGGGGGGATAGCGATTCCTTGCAATTTTTTGAAAATAATACAAAGAAAAGTGTGCGCAAGTATTACATTATATTTATTTTTACATGCTTTTATTTGAGACCCCACTCTCTCTCTCTAGTAAAAATTTTTTGGTTCACTTCCGAAACTAACACCTTAAGTCAAAAATTAACTTTCAAAATTACATGGCTCTGATGGTATATATATATATATATATATATATATATATATATATATATATATATATATGGTAATACAAAGTAACAATAATCTCTTAATTTGTCTCTTATTCTAACCAGAGGAAGAATTCTTATATTATTAATAATCAACAAATTATTTATCTTCAGTCTTTTCGATCCCTCTTTGGTAATGCCCAGAAACTCTGTATTCCATTAGTTTTACTTATTAGTATTAAATATATTCGAGAGTTATCGTGACACAGTAGTAAGTAAAAAAAAATAAGTAAATTTAGAAATTTTCAGCAGCAGCATCTACTACCGTTGGAAAAAGATTTCACAAATATAAAAGTTTTATTTAACAACCTATTTCTATTTAAATGAACACAAAAACTGGACATATATTATAACAAAAGAGGGAAGAGAGAATAAATTAGGCTATAAGATTTATTAACTAACCTCATAAAATCATAATTAACTAAATAAACTATTTTCTTGTTTTTATAAGTGTTAATTGGATATGTTCGTTAATTAAAAATATAGCGTAATATAGACTAATTACAAACTTTTTAAACTGCATGAGCGTGACTAAAAATACAGATGCACATTTTCACAAAAAGTTTAACGAATTTTTGGCAGGTAAAATGCTAAAATTCTTTCTACCTATCACCATAGTATCGCCACAGACGAATGGCCTAAACCAAATGACTCAAAGCTCATAAGGTCACTATTTCACCGGAAATAAAAATGTCTTGAAGGCGTAAGAATTTGAAATGCTGCTATTTTATTAGCCCATCTTGTGACGAATTCTTCGTATTGTTAAAATACGGGGTTCTACTACATGTCTATGCCGCCTAGGTTGTTGTAGTAATTATTCTTTCATCTACGGTATCAAGAAATTATCTGCAAAGTAGCAACATTCTTTAGGAAAATTTTTAAATATTTAATAGCCTTTATGTAAGACAGCTATTGGTCGGACATTAATGCAACTAGAGGCAACGAACAGTGTGCTCAATTTTCTGGGTGTAGAACTTGAATAGTTCAACATATTACATATAAAAAAACAGCTAGTAAAAACAAACATGTGAACGTTTAGATGTGCAATTCTAAACGTTCAATTTATCAGTGATTGGTATGTGTTATCTAAAAAGTTGCATGTGCTAATTCCCCCATAAAACTATGATAACTGATTTGATAGTAAATAAGACTTCAGTATCTATTGTTTAAAATAGTCTCTCATTGATTCTAGTTAATATTGATAGGTTCTGTTTATTTTTTACTTACATAACCTTTATGGTTACACCACTTTAAATTATTATTCAAGACTAATTGGTAAAATTTACTAAACGATAATTCATCTAACATGTTAGACTACATTTAATTCTTCTTTTTGTTATAAAAATTGAAATGTCTGTTCTACCATGATTTAGCGTCATGTGGCTCGTATCATATCATAATCAAATTTCCGTAAATGCTCAATATTATCCTTAAGTAAATATGCACTGTTACAACTAGAAAAATATGAGTAACTTGAGTTAATTCTTACTGTAACTGAAGTGGTAGGTAGATTAATAGTTACAAGATAAAGAATTACAAATTTTTTCACAATTATTTTCGTATTTTCTAAGAAGTTACTGAAACCTCAGACGGATAGTCAATTCATCAAAAATTCACAATTTTGTCAATTAACCAATACAGGTACTTTATGTTTATTTAGTATAGTGTGTATAAATAAATTGTAGATTAAGTTGGCTCTGATTGACCTGTACGTAGAAAATCGAATTTATTCAGGTCCGGATCAAATATCGAAAGACACAATTGCGAAAGATAAATTTTCGAAGGATATATAATTGAACGGACGTATGTTCCAATGGACAATTGTTCGAAAACTACCATATTTCGAATGTACAAATATTGGAATGGACAGTTTTTCAAAAACTACTTAATTTACCCTTCTTTTAGATAGGTAACATTTAACGCATAATAAATGCAATAACGAGGTAGGATTAAGTAAAACATACATAGCTATAAATATTTAAGTAGTATAATAATTATTTGAAGTTATTTAAAATTTTGTCTTGTATTATAATATAGTGTAGATGTTTTTGTATTTTGTGTCGTGAATTGTTGTTATATTCGTAAGTTGATTGTGATTGTATTTTTGATTTTACTTTTAGAAATGAAAACTCCACCTAAGAAAAAAAAAATTTGAGAATACCCACAACCATCGGGCGAAACGTCAAATAAAAAGACAATTTTTAAAAAACAAAAACTCAAGTTTTAATTAAAGGAACCGTATGCCCAAGATAAAAATAAAATATATTTTATTTTTATCATTTTATTTTATATACATAAAGGTTCAAGAAATATATTATATATATAAATATATATATATATATATATATATATATATATATATATATATATATATATATATATATATGTATATATATATATATATATATATACATATATATATATATATATATATATATATATATATATATATATATATATATATATGTATATATATATATATATATATATATATATATATATATATATATATATATATATATATATATATATATATATATATTTATATATATACATATATATATATATATATATATATATATATATATATATATATATATATATATATATATATATATATATATATTATATATTTCTTGAACCTTTATGTATATAAAATAAAATGATAAAAATAAAATATATATTTTATTTTTATCTTGGGCATACGGTTCCTTTAATTAAAACTTGAGTTTTTATTTTTTAAAAATTGTCTTTTTATTTGACGTTTCGCCCTATGCTTGTGGGTATTCTCAAATTTTTTTTTTCTTAGGTGGAGTTTTCATTTCTAAAAGTAAAATCAAAAATACAATCACAATCAACTTACGAATATAACAACAATTCACGACACAAAATACAAAAACATCTACATTATATTATAATACAAGACAAAATTTTAAATAACTTCAAATAATTATTATACTACTTAAATATTTATAGCTATGTTTTACTTAATCCTACCTCGTTCTTGCATTTATTATGCGTTAAATGTTACCTATCTAAAAGAAGGGTAAATTAAGTAGTTTTTGAAAAACTGTCCATTCGAATATTTGTACATTCGAAATATGGTAGTTTTCGAACAATTGTCCATTGGAACATACGTCCGTTCAATTATATATCCTTCGATAATTTATCTTTCGCAATTGTGTCTTTCGATATTTGATCCGGACCTGAATAAATTCGATTTTCTACGTACAGGTCAATCAGAGCCAACTTAATCTACAATTTATTTATACACACTATACTAAATAAACATAAAGTACCTGTATTGGTTAATTGACAAAATTGTGAATTTTTGATGAATAGACTATCCGTCTGAGGTTTCAGTAACTTCTTAGAAAATACGAAAATAATTGTGAAAAAATTTGTAATTCTTTATCTTGTAACTATTAATCTACCTACCACTTCAGTTACAGTAAGAATTAACTCAAGTTACTCATATTTTTCTAGTTGTAACAGTGCATATTTACTTAAGGATAATATTGAGCATTTACGGAAATTTGATTATGATATGATACGAGCCACATGACGCTAAATCATGGTAGAACAGACATTTCAATTTTTATAACAAAAAGAAGAATTAAATGTAGTCTAACATGTTAGATGAATTATCGTTTAGTAAATTTTACCAATTAGTCTTGAATAATAATTTAAAGTGGTGTAACCATAAAGGTTATGTAAGTAAAAAATAAACAGAACCTATCAATATTAACTAGAATCAATGAGAGACTATTTTAAACAATAGATACTGAAGTCTTATTTACTATCAAATCAGTTATCATAGTTTTATGGGGGAATTAGCACATGCAACTTTTTAGATAACACATACCAATCACTGATAAATTGAACGTTTAGAATTGCACATCTAAACGTTCACATGTTTGTTTTTACTAGCTGTTTTTTTATATGTAATATGTTGAACTATTCAAGTTCTACACCCAGAAAATTGAGCACACTGTTCGTTGCCTCTAGTTGCATTAATGTCCGACCAATAGCTGTCTTACATAAAGGCTATTAAATATTTAAAAATTCTCCTAAAGAATGTTGCTACTTTGCAGATAATTTCTTGATACCGTAGATGAAAGAATAATTACTACAACAACGTAGGCGGCATAGACATGTAGTAGAACCCCGTATTTTAACAATACGAAGAATTCGTCACAAGATGGGCTAATAAAATAGCAGCATTTTAAATTCTTACGCCTTCAAGACATTTTTATTTCCGGTGTGAAATAGTGACCTTATGAGCTTTGAGTCATTTGGGTTAGGCCATTCGTCTGTGGCGATACTATGGTGATAGGTAGAAAGAATTTTAGCATTTTACCTGCCAAAAATTCGTTAAACTTTTTGTGAAAATGTGCATCTGTATTTTTAGTCACGCTCATGCAGTTTAAAAAGTTTGTAATTAGTCTATATTACGCTATATTTTTAATTAACGAACATATCCAATTAACACTTCTAAAAACAAGAAAATAGTTTATTTAGTTAATTATGATTTTATGAGGTTAGTTAATAAATCTTATAGCCTAATTTATTCTCTCTTCCCTCTTTTGTTATAATATATGTCCAGTTTTTGTGTTCATTTAAATAGAAATAGGTTGTTAAATAAAACTTTTATATTTGTGAAATCTTTTTCCAACTGTAGTAGATGCTGCTGCTGAAAATTTCTAAATTTACTTATTTTTTTTTTACTTACTACTGTGTCACGATAACTCTCGAATATATTTAATACTAATAAGTAAAACTAATGGAATACAGAGTTTCTGGGCATTACCCAAAGAGGGATCGAAAAGACTGAAGATAAATAATTTGTTGATTATTAATAATATAAGAATTCTTCCTCTGGTTAGAATAAGAGACAAATTAAGAGATTATTTTTACTTTATATTACCATATATATATATATATATATATATATATATATATATATATATATATATATATATATATATATATATATACCATCAGAGCCATGTAATTTTGAAAGTTAATTTTTGACTTAAGGTGTTAGTTTCGGAAGTGAACAAAAAATTTTTACTAGAGAGAGAGAGTGGGGTCTCAAATAAAAGCATGTAAAAATAAATATAATGTAATACTTGCGCACACTTTTCTTTGTATTATTTTCAAAAAAATCGCAAGGAATCGCTATCCCCCCCTTATCTCGAAAAGTACTGATCAAAAAATTTTGAAAAAATTCTAGACTATTCTCTACGGGGTGAAGATTGAACGAAAATTATCACGAGTGCATTTTCTTTAATAATTTATTTGGTATATGAAAAAAAAAATCAAGGTCATCAGTTTTCAGTAAATATCGGAGACAAATTTGGTTGAAAACTCATTGGATGTGTTTTGTGAAGTCATTTTATACCTCCGTAAAAAAAAATTTTAGTTTAGAAGAAATCAACGTACGGAACACTTATTGCGCAAGTTCAACTTGCACTTGACCGGTTATTACTATTATAACTTATATATATATATATATATATATATATATATATATATATATATATATATATATATATATATGAAGTTAAAAAAGCAGGAAAGAGTGTTACAGAGTTTGCATTGTATAAAATGTGTCATTTTCAGGGTTTTCGGAGTTTAGGAATATAAAAATAGTTCCATTGTATTTAATTTTTTCATTATTCTTAATTATTTGGAATCAAACATGCAAGGCTTTATGGAGATAGATGAACTGATTAGAGAGATTGCTCTGAATATATCGTGTTTTATAGACTTTTCCCTAAAAAACAGTCGAGAAATCTGAAAATTTTAAGAGATCTTGCAATTAAGCAATCCGAAGATTATATATTTTTTTATTTTCTATATTATACAAATTTAGTATGTGAGAGAAAAGGAGGGTTTCAGTCATAAATGTCTCGGAAATCCTTTTCTTACCCTATTTTTTGGGATTTATATCCTTCTAGGAAGTAAAATATCAATTGGTATTGCTTGAGTTAAGTTGTTCTTTACTATGAGAAAGTCAAATTCAGTGTTTATTTTAGAGCTACGTATTCACAAGATAGGTATTTACTTTTATGGTGTTTACATTGTTTCCAAAGATACAACCCCACTAGAAGGCATAAATAATTTTTGGATATATTCTTTCAAAAAAAACTTTTCAATTCCAAATTCAAAAGAAAAAATACGTTTGATAGAGCTGATTTTGAAAAAACAGTGTAAATTGTCTACCTGATATTTTATGAAAACAGTAAAAAACAATTTTTTCTTTGCAATTTTCAACTTGCTACTGTTTTGATATCATATAAAGTACTAACTATTTTGTAAAATTAAACGATGACGTCTAACGGGTAATGTTATTGTATACAGGGCCAAGTTTCTAATAAGACTCTCAATTTTATAAGAATATTTGATAAATGAATATCGTGTCATTCCGATGTATTGTCATGGAAAAGTTTCTGTTTCATACTAGTAATTTGTGATTACATTTTAAAATTGCGTTAAAATAATGGAATTTGCAGAATAAGCTGGTTTTATATTACTCTGCCTATATGTTTACATTGATTTCTTAAAGGGTATTTAGGGGTAAACTTATATCTATTTAAGCCAAAATAACAGACAAAAAAATGGATTTTATCTCAATATATCGTTTTAATGAGAAAACCTGAAAATGTTTAATGAAGTTGTCCCAATAATTCTTTAAGTATATAGTTCTGAAGTAAGTAAGGAATTTAAATTACTCACACTAAAGAATAATTGAATCCAAGTTCTACAAATCGGTTATTTAATCGACAGGTACTTTATATTCAGATACTAACCGCAAAAGATATTTTCAACCGAAACCTGACATTTTTCTTTACATATCGTTTTCACAGAAATGAAAAAAAAAAAATAACCCAATTTTTGGATTTTTCAAGTGCAAGCTCACTGAAACGCTGGCGCTCTATCTGCCTCTCTTATCCTTTTAGCTCCTTATATGTTTTAATATAAATAATTATACTTAACAAATGTTAAATATTTCAGCAAAATACTACACAAAATTTTCATATATATATATATATATATATATATATATATATATATATATATATATATATATATATATATATATACAAATTTATACAAAATTTATTAACCACCACTCTCCCCGAATAGATGTCGCTCCGAAAACTACAAGTTTCATTCCTTTCATTGCTCCTTCAAAGACTATATGTGTTAAAGAATTGTCGTACCAAAAACAGACAGTCCGACAAACAACAGACAGATGAGTAGGTGGAAATGTAGGACAGCAGTTCTCGTGATCTCCAAAAAATCTCAGAGGGTAATTTTTATACTAATGTAATACCTTGCCTTTAGTAAGAGAAGTAAGTCAGAATTTATTTTACCAAATACGGATTTACGTTAAATTCAAAAAAAAAATATTTTTCGTCTACTTGATACTGTATATTTGAAAGGTCTTTTTTAAATTTCCTGTCTTGCTAATGGAAGGTGATGCATTCAAGAAAACATCGCCTTCTGCAATTTTTTCATTTCTTCCCGTTTTGGAACCATAGATTACATCAGTCTGTCCGTCTACCGGTTAATCGGTCTACTTGTCTTTCTATCTCTTGATATAATAACTGTCTAGCGAAATGGATTTCAAATTGCATGCAAATATTTTACCATATAGTTTTATAGATGGAGTCAATAAATTTTGTATATTTTCAATATCATTCTAAGAGTTATTTTTTTCGAATTTCTTATTGAGACTATATTAGGAATGTGGAATCTTTGGCACAATGATGAGATAGTGAACAAATTTTTTATAATCAACCCTATAACGGGCTAAAGCGAAAGGAGGGTACTAGTTAGGTTACTTCATATATATCGTGATAAAGCTAGTTTTCAGGGTTTGTGGAATCAAATAATTAAATTCTTCGCATTGCATTTTTATTCATTATTGTTATTTATAATCAAGTTATATAGTCTTAACAGGAGGTTAGAGGCGTTGATTTGTATATATTGTCCTTTTCCAAGGTTCTCAGACTTGAATAGTCTGCAAATGGAGTAAGGTTTTCATTATTATTTTCAATTTTAATAGGAAATAATATATAAAAAATTTTTTTTATCTTTTAATTGTAAATATCGCTGAGGCGATAAAGTACCCCTTATTTTAAATATCGACTTGTAAATTACACAGGTATACAAAAAATAAATAATTCTCTGTCTTTTAAGTGAGACACGTATTTTTTTAAGTATTTTTTAATGCTGAATCCAAAAAAAATCATAAAATAAGACATTCACATTGAGGTTTTTTTTCAAAAAATACACTTAAAGTTGCCAGAAAACTATTAAATTGAAAAAAAATAAATTTTAATAAATAGTGTAAAACTGTGTAATCATTAAAATTATGGAATGGCACTATTATTTCGGACATCTTTAAATATTCTGAATCTACATTTATCATAAAAACTTAAAAATATTAGGTTTTAGTGTTTATGTTTAACAAAAAACACGCATACACACGTATAGAACAAAACTATAATTTAATTGCATTTATTGCAGTTTTTTGTTGAAACTGAACATAAAACTTTATTTTTTGATGTTAAATTAAAATTAAAAACTTCAAAAAAACACTGGAAATAATAGTTTTGTTCAATATTAATAAAAATTAAAAGCAATTTTGTAATTTAACAGTTGCACATATTTATTCTAAACAACATTTTGCTAGGTAGCTCAGTTAAAGGTGGTGTTTGTGTGTTTTTTTTGTTAAACATGAACACTAAACTTAATATTTTTAAGTTTTTACGATAAATGTAAATTTAAATGAACATTTAAAAATTTCCGAAATAACAGTTTTACTCGAGAGTTTTAATGATTATAGAGTTTTACATTATTTATTAAAATTTATTTTTTTCAATTTAATAGTTTTCTGGCAGCTTTAAGTGTGTTTTCTAAAAAAACCTCACCGTGGATGTCTTTTTTTATGGATTTATTTTGAACTCAACATAAAAAAAATACTTAAGAGAAACACCTGTCTCACTTAAAAGACGGAGAATTATTTTTTTTTGTATACCGGTGTTATCATTGATTTATTTTAATGTGAACTTCATGTTTGCCAAGAAAGTACTGGATAAATCACTTTACCAATTTGAACACGAGTTTTTATTTTTTATTATAAAATTTATTTTTTGACTAATTATAATTCTATAAATTGTATTTTCAAAAACTACTGAAAAAGTATTTAATTTTTTAAATTTTTGCGTAGAATCCTTGAATTTGTGTTGAAAACATCAATTTTTTCTTTAAATATGCATTTTTTTAAGACGATCATCTTCGAAAATCCAAGGCATATCTCATATACTTATATTTTCATTATTGCGTATATATATTTAATCGAGGAATTCAAGGAACAAATTCAATCTACTTTCCTGAAGCAGTCACCAGCAACATTAAATAAGCCTCATATTTATGGATACTTAGACAAAACCAGAGCTATGGGGTAAAGACATATTTAGCAAATTTTATATCGAAAGTCATTGCGACTAAAAATTGGCATGAAATGAACGGCTTTAAAATCTAATATTCCATCGTGGTAATCTGTTGGAAAGAACGTATTTACACTTATATTTTCCGTTATGTTATTTTTTTCTGTCTGGAATATATAACTTTAAATGTCTATGTTTTGATTCTTGGCAAATAATATATATCCTATTAAATTTTTACGGAAGTAGAAACTTAAATTTATTTGCAAAGATTTAAAAATAAAATGTCTTTTAAAATTGCTTTTTATACAGTATAAACGACCCAAGAATCCTTTTAAATGACTTCAATAAAATTATGCAAACCATTTTCAAGAATAAAGCTATCTAAAAGGGAGAACTATTTTATAGAGGTGTCACATTATGACAGCAAGATTTAGTGGAAATTTGTTCACACGTCTGTTGTAAACTAGGGAGCCCAAGTGTGTTTTATGTCAGAAAATATGCTAATTTACATTCGAGTAATCGTATTAAATGGAAAAGGAGTAGAACGTGTTTGTTAAAGGGTGGGTGTATGACCTAAATTTGGCTTAGAGATATCGGAGTATGTGTACTTTCAATAACTGAATATGACTCATAATATAATAAGGAAACGATATAGACAAGGACCCTCAGGATAACGATTTCTGTTTTAATAATTTATTTTCGGATATTTTAGGAAAATTTAACTAAGTTTAACCGAATTGTTCATCAATATGGTGCTTAAGCCAGATGTGGTATAGATTTTTCGATTATTTTTCGTTTCCACTATAAGAACTGCCAGTACGTACGAATTTTTCCCATCCTCCTTCGACTCTAAAAGCTAGTTACATAGCATCCTATATAGTCTATATATATATATATATATATATATATATATATATATATATATATATATATATATATATACTACCGTCAGAAAGTATTTGCCCTCCTAGAAATTTCAATGTAACTGTCAAAATTTAATAACTAATTAAATCCTTTTATTATATTAGGTAAATTTAATTGTTCTTAACAAGTGTCCATCATAAAATTCTTAGGTAAGCCTTTTTGGTGTAATCACAGATTAAAAACCAATTAGAACAAATTTCCAAGTTTTGCATGATAATCGTTTTGAGGCGATTTCTGAGAATTCCAGTTGAAGTAAGAACTCATTTTAAGTTTCTAAGAATTCCGCAAAATTCTTAGGGACATTTTATGATAAAAAACTATGCTGTAAATACCATTGCCCTTCTGGAAATTCACCATTAGCAAACAGTACTTTGTCATTGATAGAGACTCAATTGTTTCGTGAAAATGCCAAAAATGAAAGAAGTTTCAGTTGAAAATCGGGCTCTGATAATTGCAAGACATTAAAATGGTTACTCGTGTCGACAAATCGCAAGTAATATGCGGATGCCAAGAAGAACGTCCTGGAAGTGATGACTTGGCCTCCACAATCACCCGACTTAAACCCCATCGAATTACCATGGGACTATTTCGACAGGTGTGTTCGAAAACTCAATCCAACATCAGAAAATCACTTGTGGGAACTTTTACAAACAGAATGGGTGAAAATAACAGAAGAAACTCTGAAGAAACTACTGGACAAAATGCCGAAACTCTGTAAAGCAGTAATTAAAAACAAAGGAGGTCGCATAGATCAATAAGTTTTAAAAGCGGAAATGAAACAAGATGAATTAAGAGTCGAAATATATTTATTCTTCAGTATAATCTCCCTTATGCTTAATAAATTTTTTCAGCTATTTTCTAATTGATTTACGCCATCTCTGAAGTGGTTTTTCCGGAAGACCTCCAAAATACCCATCTACGGATGCTATCAACTCATCATTTGTTGAAAAGCGATTCCAAGATAGAAATCTTTTGACGTTTGGGAACAGAGGGAAGTCAGACGAAGCCAGATCTGGAGAATAGGGTGGACGTTCCAACAATTGGTACTTTAATCCGATCAGTTTTGCCTTTGCCAAAGCACCTCTGTGAGCGAGCGCATTGTCATGATCAAAGATCATTTTTTTCTTCTGCAAACTGGGCCTGTTCTCACGAATTTTCTCATTCAGCTAAATCAAAAGTTTGCAATAATACTCTCCTGTGACTGTTTTACCAGTTTAAAGATAATCAATTAACAAAATTTCTTTTACATCCTAGAAAACTGATGCAATAATTTTTTTGGACGACTTTATTCACTTTGGATGCTTTGGAGATGAACAACCGGGCTCAGTCCATAGTGCGTTTTGTCGTAGCAGCTCAGAATCATACTGATAAACCCAGGTCTCATCCATACTTACATATCGATGAACAAAATCAGTTTTATTCTTAGTGAAACGAACTAAATGCTGTTTAGAAAGTTTCTCTCAAGTGCGTTTTTGTTTCAAAGTTAGCAAACTCATCTTGTGAATAGCTTTCTCGTACCCACAACACTAGTTTAGATCTTCTGTACTGATCCATGTGAGATGCGTATAGCCTCAGCTAATTCATCCACTGTTAATCGACGGTCTTCACTTGAACAATTTCTTCAGTTGTTGCATTTTTGGACGTTCTGAACGTGAATCATCACTGACGCTTGTACGACCACGTTTAAACTCTAAGTCCATCTATGAACCGTTGGAAATGAAGGAACAGATTCCTTTAACACTGTCATTAACTTTGCATGGATTTCAGTTGCTTATAAACCTTCCAAAACAAAGAATTTTATCACTACACGAAATTCGATTTTTTCCATTTTTAAAAAATACTCAGACACGTCTACTTTAACCAGCTGATAAACGATGAATAACTTGACAGATCAACTTGAAATTTGGGGTGTATTCATGTGACAGATGGAGCTTCAAAATCACTGGAACCAAATTCAATATTTGGTTCCAGTGACACTCCATAGGTGTTACGTTCAAAACTTATTGACTGATATATGTATACACACATATATATATATATATATATATATATATATATATATATATATATATATATATATATAGATATATCTATATATATATATATATATATATATATATATATATATATATATATATATATATAAATATAAATATATAATATATATATATTATATATATATATATATATATATATATATATATATATATATATATATATGTCACTTAGTTTATTATAGATCTTTTAAAAAGTTTATTAGTTGTTTTATTTTATAGTTCAGTCTCTGGACATAAAATCTATAAAAAGTTAAAGATGTAGCGAATTTCTCTGTAAATCGTGTCAGATCATCTCTCAAAAAATGAATATATCTTCGGCTTTTGGCAATGTTTTATGCAGAGATATTTTATCGACTGACATTCTAAATCTCTACAGATAATTATACACATGTCTTGCATTTTATAATTATCATATCAATTATACTTTTTATTTTTACTTTTAATTATACTTTTCATTTTAACCTTCTATTGCTGAATACAAGAAACATAAATTTTTAAGGTTTTAGTTAGGTGACAAATCGGAGTAGATTGAAAACAATTTGAAGTAACTTTCTGGTATTTTGCCTACGATTGCACGAGACATGCTCCCTCTTTGAGATTAAAACACTATACATTCTGAACACACACTGAACATTCATCGTTCTAATCTCGAAGGTGCCTCGGGCAATTGTAAACGAAAGGTCGGAAAGTTACCGCAAATTAGTACTTTTACGATTACGGATAAGAAATATATTTTGAATTAAAAAAACACTTTTTTAAGTCTCTTCTAACCATAAATAAAAATTCTTCTTATTTTCAGTGAAATTCCCTAAATGTACGGTAACTACTGGTATGAATAATTTTATATCAGGAGTTGACCAAATATCAATTTCTGTTTATGTTTTCGATGTTGTTCAAGCTGGTCAGTTTTGCAACAGTTTTTCGTACCAGTTTCAAAAATTTTTAATTGTAAATATTTGTTTTAATCGTTTTCGAGATACAAAGATTTAATGTTCTCGAATGTCATGTGATTATATTATAATATTTGAATATTAGCACTACTTTTTACCATGCGATAAATTGCACAGGCTTAATCGTACCTAGTTACGCTTCATTTTTCGAATATTTTACGAATTCACGCTGTTGCTGTATAGAAATGTAGAAAATTCTAAAGATAGTAATCATTGTTAAGGTAAGGACGTATATAGAGAAGTATTTTCATTGATTTATGGGTGTTTTATGAGTGTCAAGACGTGAAAAGAATCTGTGATTACTATTTAGGTGCTGCAAGTAATCGCGTCGGGTTGAATAAATGTCGAAAGAGGTTTATCATTTCAAACATATAAGTTATCCTTGTAACTGTAGAATTGACATCTGTCATTGTTTATGGTAGCATAATTAGCCTTCAATAAAAAAATTATATGGTGGTGTTGATTGCTCAAAAGTCTAACATAATTTGTTAGCATCCTCGATTCCTGTTTTGACAGTCTAAAAGGATCTTTAAATGCTTATAACAATCTTCATTTTTTGGGTAAGCTTTTATGATAGCCTAGTTCTAAAAGTCACTTATGAAACAATCTCATGTAGCCAAGAATATAATATATATAAAATGCAACATCTCTCTGTCCATCTATCCCTCTGTCCGTCTGTCCGTTAGTGGGTCTATCACTCGAGAACCACTTATCTGATTTACGTGTTTTTTTTTTAATTCATACTCATGTTCTGTGGCCATTTTATATAATAATAATAATAATATATATATTTTATTGCGTTAGGTAACATAAGGAATAAACAGTGACGATAATAGCGAATCAAGTCCACGCGAACAGAGCCGCCGGCGGCTCTATTTTAAGCCTCTAAATCAAATAATTCTTTTTAAATAAATATTTTATATATATATATATATATATATATATATATATATATATATATATATATATATATATACATATACAGTAGAACCTCGATTAACAGAGTAGCGATTATCCGACCTCCGGAGTAACCGAGCCAATCTAAGAACCTGATTATCCGAGGTACGCGCGTCTATGCTGCGTATTAACCGAGCTTCTAAAATATGTATGTACATATTTCCATTTAAAATCGTCGCGGCCTTCGGGGAATCCCCCTGGCCCGTGTGAGGAGTTCCCCTATTTATGTTTTTGGACTCTTTCAGCATGTAAATTTGCGTGAATGCAGTGCGTTATAGCGTTTACTACGGAGAAGTACGAGTATACTCACATAATTTATTTGGTTGGAGTTCTAGTAGTTAAGTGTAATTAATACGAACTACTTTGTTTGAATTTTTGTTTGTCGTATTATAATGGAGCAAAACAAGCGTAAAAGAATCGTCGTTCCTATTGAAGAAAAATTAAAAGCCATCAGAAGATTATGGAGTAGGTGAGGTAACAGTTGGAGATTGGAAAAGAAACCGCACAAAAATAGAAGAGTGGTGTATAAATCAAGCCTCCTCGTCCTCAGGAAGAAAATCAATGAAAACCGGCGACTATGAAAAGGTTAACGAAGCTTTATTCATGTGGTTTAACCAACAGAGATCAAAAGGTGTGCCTCTGTCAGGTCCAGATTTACAACAATAATGATTAGTAAGCAATTTTCAGAGATAGATCAGTTTACCGCCAGTTCTGGATGGCTTGACCGCTGGAAAAAATGGTATGGTGTACGACAACTGACTGTATGTGGTGAAAAACTTTCTGCTTATGTGTCATCAATTGATAAGTTTAAGCAGAACTTTAAAAAGCAAATCGAAGTTTGTGGATACACATATGATCAAATTTACAACTGTGACGAAACTTGTCTGAATTATAAAATGTTTCCATCAACAACATTGGCATCTCGACAGGAAAAATCAGCTCCTGGGCACAAACGAAGTAAGGAAAGATTAACTATAATGGTATGTTCCAAGGCATCTGGCAAGCACAAAATCCCACTGATGGTGATTGGCAAGTCTACACGTCCAAGAGCTTTAAAAGACATCTCACCCAAAGCCCTACCAGTCTATTACAAAAGTCAGAAGAGCGCAAGGAAGGATGCGACCTTATTTACTAACTGGTTTGAAGAAGAGTTCGTGCCATCTGTGACTAAATTTTTGAACAGAAACGTCTTCCTATTAAAGCAGTTTTGTTAATGGATAATGCTCCCTCTCACCCTGGAGAAGGACTTCATGTGGGAAAATTTTTTTCCTCGAAATGTAACCAGCATAATGCAACCAATGGATCAAGGCATCCTCGAAAACATTAAAAAAAATTATAGGCGTTTATATCTTGAACATCTGTTAGAATACACAGAAAAGGAGGATATTATCAATGGGATGAGAAAGGTTACACTGAAAAATGTTATTTACTGGGTAAGTCAAGCTTGGGATTCTGTGCATACTACCACTATTCAAAAATCTTGGTCAAAAGTTATTGATATTGAGGACTATAATGACAGTAAAGATGGTACTCCATTAAATGAATTAGCTTTGAAATTAAGAAGCCATGGAGACATGTCCTGTTCAAATTTTGACAGCGAGATAGAAGGAAAAGAAAAAAGTTTATTTGAATTAATACAAACATTAAAGGTTGCGAAAATGTGACAAGAGAAGATGTTGTTGAATGGATTACAGCAGATGATTTAGAAGAAGAAATAAGTATTGAAGAAATAACGAATGCCTTTCAGGAAACCGAAAAAATCAGATGACGATGATGATGACGAAGCGGCGGTGGATGAACAGTCTCCCACTAAGATCTCTCATCAAGAAGGTTTTGCTTCTTTGGAAAAAACTTTGAGGTATATCGAACAACAACCAGAGACAACCCCAGCGGATTTGCTTCTTCTTAATAGATGGAAAAACATTGCAGCGAGAAAAAGAAGATGCAATATGAAGCAGAAGCGCATAGATACCTCGGATTATCCGAGTTTTTAGTTATTCGAGGAGGGTGCCCCCCAGGTTACCTCGGATAACCGGGGTTCTAATGTATATATTTATATATATATATATATATATATATATATATATATATATATATATATATATATATATATATATATATATACGTATATATATATATATATATATATATATATATATATATATATATATATATATATATATATATATATACGTGTGTATATATATATATATATATATAT
This sequence comes from Pachyrhynchus sulphureomaculatus, assembly GCA_019049505.1. Lineage (NCBI taxonomy): Eukaryota > Metazoa > Arthropoda > Insecta > Coleoptera > Curculionidae > Pachyrhynchus > Pachyrhynchus sulphureomaculatus. The sequence goes on from CM032446.1 coordinate 168,628,391, forward strand.
ATATATATATATATATATATATATATATATATATATATAATATTTATTTAAAAAGTATTATTCGATTTGGACGCTTACAGTACACTTCGGGATGCTCATCGAATAGCATTTGTCACTACTGTGTCAAGTGACAAGGACCAGAAATTTCTTGTAGGTCAATTTTGGTAAAAATTAATAAAACAATTCACTCACTTCTTTTCTCGCAAAAACGCAATTCTAAAATAAATACTGATTTTACACTGAAAAATAACTTAAATCAAACATTACAACTTAATATTTTAAATGATAGAAGAACCCTCTAAGAAAGGAATAATATAATGATATATTCGGCGCAATCCTCTCTCACTATCCCGCCACCTCTTTTCCTTATATCCATGACTTTAAATAATTAAGTTTAAAATTCCATAATTATAGCAACAAAAAAATCAGAGAAAATTGACATAATACCCTTGGGACGACACAAGATTTATCGATCTTAATCTTGCCCACCTCCTTCCTCTAAAGTAATGTCGCTTATACTTTCACTTCAAGTATTATATTTTCACTAGATTTAAAAAATATATTTAATTTCGTTCTGAAGTTATCGTGCCACGAGATAAACAGGCCGTTACACTGACCAACATAAATTGGAAACTATGTTTTTCGAGCTGGACCTGAAACCTATAGAAATACAAACTGTAATTTTTTTATTACCGTTAACGAGAGAAGTAAAGATAAATTAAATCCATAGGAAAATATTAAAGGAAAGATTACATAGTTATGGATTTTTACAAACCTGATATTATTCCAAATTTTATCTCAAATTGTTTGGTTAATCTAGGACAAAATTTATATCTGATACTAAGGGAACGTATAAGGGATTTTCAGTATTGACTGGCAGGTATATTATTAATGTTCATTAGATTAACAAAATTCATGTAATATTTTATATCTAGTATAGGTATAAATATATGTTAGCTATTAATTAATAGTTATTAATATACCTACAACACGATTCTCTCTTTGGTTGTTTTACTTTTAATTGCTTTAGATATTGAATCCAGAAACATAAACAAGGGTTTCCCGACCTACCTATACATGCATTAGGTTTTATGAGTCATAAAACTTGCACATGTTTCACAGAAAGCTTGAGTGCTCGATACGCAAAACCCACTATACAGCTAGATAACAAAAACCCGTCGAATGGTAAAGCCTCTACATGTAGGAATTCCAATGTCCAGTTTACCGATAATAAAATATCATCACTGTTAGAAGAAATAATTTTTTAGCCTTTTTCCCCAAATACTTTATTAACATGAATTTATAAAATAGAGAAAGAAAAATAAGTGGCTCTGAACGAACTATATGTACTTCCAAACAAAAACTAGAACACACAAATATTACATAAGTTTTAAATTTAGTTTTTAAATTTTAAGGAAAAAGAATAACTTTTCCTTACAAATAATAAAATCAATTTGTATGACTTGTTTTACAAAGAGCCGTGAACTGTTTGTTCCGGAAATAAAATCTTCTTGCTTAAAATGAAGATCCCGTTTCTCGTAATGTCTTTTTATCAGGAAATGACATACTTTAATTTGCCAATAATAACCTATTATAATAATGCATTCGAATGTTGTTTCCCTTATTTTACAATATACTTCGGGAATTATTTGTTCAGTATATAAGATTAAATTAAAAGATGTTCGATAATGGTATTCTACGTAAACGTAACGTAAAAATAATCCCGTGGTGGTGCGAAACAAAATATAACCCCTGTACATTCTGCCTGTGGCAGAAAGCGACTAAAAGAACAACTTAAATGCGAGATAGAAAGAAGTTATGAAATATTTTCGACCTTTCTATTGGTTAGACGTTTGTTTTAAATAAAAACGACATATCTGACTGCGCTAAGAAGGTCCCCGATACCATTTCTGCTGGTATGGAGGACTACATCCCTTTTTCGAAGAAATATCCTTTCAACGGTAAGCCATGATCCGACGGAAAATGCAAAGAAGCTGTTGCTTCTTAACATCTTGTCTAGCTACAATGGAGAGAAAATTCTAGCGTAATTTCGTTCGTACCTGAAACAGATGTAAAGAAATTATCGACGAAACCAAGAAGTCACACAGTCAAAGAATTAAAAACAAACTTTTTGCTTGCCCCAACAATTCCAGGTTCTTTTGGTCAATCGTTAAGACCATTAGTCAAAATTTCACTAAATCTACTATACCACTACTCACACGGTCATATAATACTAGTTCAACCACACCAGTTGAAAAAGACAACTTGTTAGCTGAGTTTTTTACTTCACATTCTACTGTCGATTTCCTAGGAAAAAGATCACCAACTATTCCCATAGTACAGCCAAGAACGCCCGATATTTCCTTCAGAGAGCGTGTCAATAAACATATTTTAATAAAGCTAAATACTAAAATAGCTGGCTCTGACGGAATATCTGCCGGAGTACTCAAGAAATGCACTACAGAACTAACACCAACATTCTGTAGACTTTTCACCATATCCCACAGAAAGGGAATGTTTTCTGTCTGCTAGAAATGCACTACAGTACAGCAGATAATCAAAAAAAGCACGAAGATTTTATCAAACAACTATCAACCATCGCACAGCTTTCAGTAATGTCGAAAACCATGGAAAGGGCTCCCTCAACATGTTCTAAAATATCTTGAAAGATTGAATATTATTAGGGACCACCAATATGACTTTCGTAAGCAAAAATCAACAGAAGATCTTCTACCTTATGTAATACATGATTGGAACAACGCAATTGAACACTTTGGAGAATCTTACTTTGATATATCCAAGGCATTCGATCCTGTTTAACAGAATAGCTGTTTATGGCTCTCCTGTTTCCTCAGATGGCGGTCTTTGCGAGTAACAGTCGACGCATTTTTTCTAACACCTTTACTATCACCACCGGTGTGCTCGAAGGCTCCATACTGTCTCCTACTCTCTTTTTTATTTACATTAACGATCTGCTGGGAAGGGCCAGGAATCCAATCTACAATTTTGCAGATAATAGTACGCTTATTTCTTCATTCACATTGAACACTCGAAAATCGGCTACTCATGCAGCAACGCAAATACCGGGAAGTCGTTTAACTTAATAAACAGCTGGAAGAAACTCTATCTTGGTGTGCCAGTACAACTACACTACAAAAACTCAGGCGGCAGTTTTTTCTAAAAAAGTTATCGTTGCTAAACCTGACATAGTTATGTCGGGACACTCCATTCCTCAATTTGCTGGGCTTAAAGTGACAGTAACCAAGTAGAATTTAAAGTTACAAAAACCCAGGCCGCATTTTCTCTAAAAAAGTTAAGGTTGCTGAACCCGACATAGTATTGTCGGGGCACTCCATTCCTCTAGCGTCGTCACACAAATTACCGGCCGTTAGTTTGGGAGCAAATATGTCTTAGCGTGATGCAAGCACAGTAAAGAGAGCTTCTTAAAAGTTAGGAATATTATTTCGAACTAGAACGCTTTACATTCCACAACAACTATTAATTTTGTAAAAAGCTTAACGATGGAATACTGCTCTCAAACATACACTGCATTTATTAGATTCTATTCAGAAGAGAACTGTTCGCCTAATTGGAGACACGGAATTTGCCAGCAATTTGGATTCCTTAAAACACTGAAGAACGGTTGGCGACTTGAGTCCATCCTACATTTCATGGAAAGTGTTCGATGGCTGTAGCTCGCTTTATTCCTCCCAAAGCGGCGCATGCTAGGAATACACGTTGAGCTAATACTTCAGAAATATCCATCCATATGAAGTTCAGCTTGTTACTTCTCGTACAACTCTTTCCAAGCGATCTTTTATATGGAAAACCTCATACTTTTGTAATGATTTTTCCAGTGTTTCCCACCAATATACAAACACAATTTACAGCTATTCAAGACCAACATGAATCACTTTTTCCGCGCACACGTCGCCCCGATAGCACTTTATGAATTTTCCTGCAGCACATGTGCTATGCCCATAAAAAAAGCTAAGATTTATTAGTAATGTATTAACCCTTTTACATTATAGTGGCGTAATTGAATAATAATAAAGATCAATTTTGTGAATAGTTTTATGAATAAAGTCCTAAAATCTAAGATTTTTGATTAGCACACAGAACTTATTTTAAAACAATTTTGTCTTAATAACGCATATTTTAAATCAGACACATATGTTCCACATATCTTCTATTTTGATTATTTTCCATTTCTTTTCTACCCAGTAACACATATCTTAATTCAGTTCTATTTTTAAAATGTAATGTTTATAGAAATTAATAACGAAAATCTTATCCCTACATTAAATTAGTGATTTTAAAGATGGTTGCGGTGAAGATGAAGTAGTTAAATACTCACATATTTGTAATTTTAAATCTGTCGTACATACATACTTATGGTGAACCACATAAATTTTAATAACAATAATTGTACAAGTCAACAGGTCTGGCTAATTTTTTTTTCATTATTACCTGTAAAATAATACAAACTATAAAAACTCAGAGAACTTTAAACTGAACTGGTCCAGATGGCATACCTAGTAGAGCTTGAAAAATCAATATATAAAAATATGATTGTGCTAATGAGATAGGACCATATATAACATTGGACAGTTTTCAAGTCATTTAAAAAACTCAAAGTTACTCCACTCTATTAAAAAATTACCCTTAGTTGCTTCTCGAAAGTTACTGAAAAAACTATTTATGAATATTTAGTTTATATAATATAACTGCATAGAGCCAGCACAATTATATTAACAAAAATTGCAAAGAAACTACTTGCACAGAAATGATTCAGTTTGTATATCATAATCTTGATGAATATAAACTGTATGTTGTTACATTCTTAGGTGTATCTCGTGCGTTTGATTCCTAATCCTCACTTCATATCTAGAAAATAAAACACCCTGGGAATAAGATACTCAGTAAGCACTTATCTATCTTGTACGGCAGGAAGTTAATTACAAGAGTTAAGATTTATATGACTATGAGCTGGGAACACCTCAAGGAAGAATTTTATGGCCCTTACTACTTCTGGTATATGTAGACGGTCAAAGTAGAGCGTTTATATATGCAGGTGACTCCACCACAGCGTAAAGCCTTGGGAAACTGTGCCAAATAATAAATTCGACCACTGGTCTTACAGAAACACTCTCATAATAAATTTGGATGAACTAACAGTTGGATTATCAATTTTAATAACAGCATAATCTCAGTAGAAGTGCGAGCAATATCCCTTGGCATTTTGCCTGATTTTAAATTAAAGTTTGTTCCGCTATAAAAAAAAATACAAAAAGTATTTTTTAACTTCACTTTTTAAAACAAAATTTTAATCAACAATAAAAAAGTTATTTTTTATTACGCATTCGAATATTCCCAACTTAGATACAATGTTCTGATTTGGGAACGGGCAACGAATGCAAATAGGATCTGTGTTATTGAGAAAAGATTTATTAGATTGATCATATATAGAATCGTGTTGCCATACTTAGAAATCAAAACAAATATTTATTATTCTTAAAGATATTTATTTATACAAACCATTAACACATATTCATTTGAATAAAGCTGTATTTGAAGAAAGACGCAATAAACATTTAAGCTATTTGAAATATGTTCAGTATAAAGATAATCCGCTATTCACTGGAAACGATTATTATAACCAACTACCAAGAACATAAAAAAATAAAGAATTTTTAAATAAGCGGCCATTATATAGTTTATAGAAGTATACTCAATATACAATACCTTAGTCAGAATCAAGGCACTGGTTAACTAAAAACAGAAAAGGCGAACTATCTACAGTGTGTAAAAAATGTGAATGTGTTAAAGACATTAACCTTTTTGACGTTTAATTAAACGTTCCATTTCAATAAAATAAAAACTATATCAGCATAATCTTTTGTTGGAGTATTTATTTTTATTTTATTTTATTGAAAAAGATATGATTAGCAGCAATATTTGAAGAATAAACTATTTCTTCTTGTGGACCATCTTACACGAATCATTGCAACAGTTTGCAATTGAGCAGGATTTAAACCGTAGACAGAAAAGAACTGCGATTATTAAAACGTGTAGTGACATCTAAGTCTGGAGTTACTTAGTGATTATCCTCTTAAGAATAAATTTTCATTGTTGCAGACGAATCAAAAATCACAAAACCTTGGCATGATATTAAAAACTGCAATAAAAGACGCAGTAAAAGATAACGTTTTCGGATTAGATCAACTTACCGGAGTGGTGCAAGTAGTTAATACTTTAATATAATATGTATTCTTTTATTATTTATTATTTATTTATTATACTTTAACATAATCTATAATATATATATAAAATACAACGTCTGTCTGTCTGTCTGTCTGTCCGTTAGTGCGCTTATCACTGGAGAACCACTTATCCGATTTACGTACTTTTTTTTTTAAAACATACATTTGTTCTCTGGCCAGGTTATGGGCTATATTTTATTATGATAGGTAGCATAAGAAATGAGTGGTGACGTAAAATAGTGAATGAAGTCGGAAAAAAGTTTGCCGCTAGCGCGTTCCCTTGCAATACACAGCCTAAACCATTAAATATGGAACAATATTATGTAGCAGAGAATATCTATAATCTATAATCTATAATATATATAAAATGCAATGTCTCTCTGTCGGTCTGTCTGTCCATTAGTGCGTTTATCACGCGAAAACCACATATCCGATTTATGTGTCTTTTTGTTAAATTCATACACATATTCTTTGGTCAGGTTATATCATAATAATAATAATCTATATCTATAATATATAAAATGCAACGTCTCTCTGTCTGTCTGTCTGTCCGTTAGTGCGCTTATCCCTCGAGATCTACTTATCCGATTTATTTGATTTTTTTAAATTCATACATATGTTCTCTGACCAGTTTATAGATATATATTTTATTACATCTATAATATATATACAATGCAACGTATTTCTGTCTGTTTGTCCGTTTGTGTTCTTATCACTGGAGAACCACTTATCCGATTTACGTGCTTTTTCCTTAAGCATGCTAAACCATTAAATATGGAACAATATCATGTAGCAAAGAATATCTATAATATATATAAAATGCAACGTCTCTCTGTCTGTCTGTCCATTAGTGCGCTTATCACTGGAGAACCACTTATCCGATTTACGTGCTTTTTTTGTCAAACATACATATGTTCTCTGGCCAGGTTATAGGATATATTTTATTACTTTAGGTGACATAAGGAATAAGCAGTGACGATAATAGTGAATCAAGTCGGAGAAAAGTTTGCCGCTAGCGCATTCTCTTGCAATACACTGCCTAAAGCATTAAATATGGAACAATATCATGTAGCCAAGAATATAATATATATAAAATACAACGTCTCTCTGTCTGTGTGTCTGTTCGTTAGTGCGCTTATCACTCGAGAACCCCTTATCCGATTTACGTATTTTTTTTTTTAAATTCATACATTTGTTCTCTGGCCAGGTTATCTATAATCTTCTATCTAGAATATATCTAAAATGCAACGTCTCTCTGTCTGTCTGTCCGTTAGTGCGCTTATCACTTGAGAACCACTTATTCGATTTATGTGTTTTTATAAATTTATACATATGTTCTATATAATTCGATATAAGCCTAGAGAATGGGAGATAAGGTGAGAAAATGGGAGATAAGGTGAGATAATGGGAGATAAATATAAATAATGGGAGATAAGGAGAAACAATGGGTGATAAGCAGAGATAAGTCTATATAATGGGAGTTATGGTGAGATAATGGGAGATAAGGAGAAACAATGGGAGATAAGGAGAAATATTGAGAGATAAGTCGAGATAAGCCTAGATAATGGGAGATAAGGTGAGATAATGGGAGATAAGGATAAATAATGAGAGATAAGGAGAAATAATGGGAGATGAGCAGAGATAAGCATAGATAATGGAAATTATGTAGAGATACTGGGAGATAACGAGAAATATTGAGAGATAAAGGGAAATAATGGGAGATATTTTATTACGTTGGGTAACATAAGGCATAAGCAGTGACGATAGTGGTGAATCAAGTCCACGCTAGCGGAGCCGCGGGCCCGGCTAGTATGTAATAAAGGTGATATTCCTTATAAATAAATTTCAATAATCTCGCTGCTGATAGCGCAAACGTAATGAGGAACGAGTATCATTCTTTAATATGCAAATATTACTGTTACTTATTCCTAGCTTCCTACAATAATTTTTTTGGTAATTGCTGAATGTTTTCAACACGCGACGTTGAAAGGCGCCCCACTAGTATGTAATCTAGGCTCTCTTTCCCCACTTTAATGCCGTTCATTGATTTGTACATGATCTTGGGCTTCATGACAGGGTCACCACACACAATTTGTAGCATTTCAGGGATTTCCTGGCTGCTTTTTCCGAAATTTACGAGAAATTTGATAGTAATCCTTTACTTAACTAAAATGCTTCGCTTCATTCCGCGAACACATCAAAAATACTTATACCACTGTAACCAAATTCTTGCAGAGGACGCATGAGGTTTTATCTTAGATGTCGCGCTACGACAGAAACTTACAGCGTTGCCACATTGCGGAAAACATTTTGTGCGCGAACTTTTTGTACAAGCAAACATTTTTTTTCTAAAAAAACATGTTAAATTCGGAAGAATGATAAAAAGTGCTTTATTCAAAGTATGCTCCATTGCTTGTTATACATTTTTCCCATCTTTCGGGCAATTTGTGAATACCACGCCAGTAAAAATCTTCCCCTTCGTACGAACCAAAGCGCTGTTCAGCAAGTGCGTGACCCATCGATGCAAACAAGTGGTAATCGGAACGAGCCAAGTCTGGTGAGTAAGCCGCATGGGGTAGAACTTCCCAGCTGAGTGCTTCCAACGTGTTGCGAACTGGTTTTACCGTATGTGGTGGATCATTGTCATGAAGAAAAATGACTTTGTGTTGCCTCTTTCGGTATTCTGGTCTTTTTTAAGCAGCGAACAGTCAAATCGGTTAATCGTTGTTGGTAACGTTTAGTATTAACCGTTTCCCCAGGTTTTAACAGCTCATAATAGATCACGCCCCTCTGGTCCCACCAAACAGAGAGCATCGTCTTTCTGCCAAAGCGATTCGGTCTTCCGGTCGATGTGGATGGTGCGCCTGGGTCTACCCATGATTTTTTGCTCTTGGGATTCTCAAAATAAATCCACTTTTCATCCCCTGTAACTATACGATGTAAAAATGACTTCCTTTTGTACCGAGTGAGCAAAATGTCACACGTGTTTTTGCGCTTTTCCATTTGCCTGTCACTCAACTCATGTGGTACCCATCTACCGGTCTTCTGAATCTTTCCCATCTCTCGTAGCCGATTGGAAATAGCTTGTTGACTAACGCCCAATTTCTCGGCGAGTTGTTTTTGTATTTGCGAATCATCTTCGTCCAACAATGCTTGTGGAATTATCTTCGTATTTTTTTGGCGATTTTCCACATCCCTTGTCTGCAACATCGAAGTCACCACTTTTGAAACGCCGAAACCATCGTTCACACGAATCTTGCGATGGAGCATGTTCACCATAAGCTTCTCGAAGTAATAGGTATGATTCAACAGCAGTTTTTATTCAAATGAAAACAAATTAATGCTGTCCGCGAATGCCGTTTGTTCGTTATAAATTTCAACATATTGAAGAACACAACAACACAACGGTATGCACACACTTTTCCATTTTATCACTCGTGCGCGTCTGACACTTGTTGATGACACAACAAAATGGCGCAGTGTAAAAATCTTTATAGTACAAACTGCATTGGTGCACCATCTGTTGTCTGAAATCCGCATTTCATACTTGTACACCTAGTATATATATATATATATATATATATATATATATATATATATATATATATATATATATATATATATATATAATTGGGGGGAGTGTTTTTCAAGAAAAGAATTTTTCATACAGTGCAACTTTAAAAACGTCATTGGAAAAACCCTTAAAAAAAAGTATTTTGTACATTCATAGGGGCGATGGGAGCATATGTGCCCCTGGGCCCTCTTATTTATTGCACAAACTAACGAAACTGATTACAACAATCTGATTATGATAATTATTATGATTTTTATATAATTTACAATATTTATAAGAATAACTAAATAGTACAAGTTAAACAATAAGCTGCTGCAGCAAAGTAAGCAAGAAAACTGATAGTTTTTATTTAAACCGATTATTTAATAATTCCCTAAATACTTATTATCTTGTAGAAAATAACTTTCAATTATTTTTCCTTCATTTTTTCTTAGCATGCCTAAATATTGTTAAGAATAAAATAAAACTACCTGTACATTATAACGGAATGCCTGAGTACAAATTTCACACAATATAGTATACAACTGATTTTAAATTGCAGACGTTTTATTTTATTCATTTTAATTTGGTGGTGGTGATATTTCTACAATGCTAACCAGACAAACCTAATATATAGGCCTGTAGATAATAAAATATCCGAACGAGAAAAATTCATAGGTTCATAAATCAAACCTACTTTATTACCGATATACCGATATCTACATAATTTCATTTAAAGCAATTAAGCTATTATTCTTGTACACCAAATAAGTCAAATTGTCTACTTTGTTCATTTTAAGAGTTAAGAAATTTAAGAATATTTTTTTTAAAAACGTAGTAATAAGTTTATTAAGTTCCCGTAACTTCCAAAAATACTACATTTTGTATAACATATCGATTTATGTGAGCCAATTCCACTTATTCCAGTCCGACATAGTCTCAAATGTGATGCATCCACAGATCCACCTTCCAGTCTGTTTCAAAACGAAGTCTTTCGAGTCATCGCGAAAGCTCCATGGAGCGTCCGTAACACCCAGATTCATCAAGACCTTCAAATGCCCACAATCCGGGAATTTATGAGAAACGCTCAGCTCAAATTCCTGGATAAAGCCACACATCACCCCAACCCCACAGTCAGAAACGTCTATAGACCGACCCCCTACAACAGATTTAGCTTTATGTTAATCTTAAGTTAATTTTAAGTTTATACTCATGAGATATCTTAAGTTCTAATATCTTAATTTCTCTCTCCTCACCTTTATATCAAACCAGTTATCTAGATTAGTTATTTAGGTTACTGACTTTAAATATCTTAAGACACAAATATATAATCATGATTAGTTTATCTCATTGTATAAATAGCTATAGATTTAACCTCTCTGTTTGTCAAAATTCTAGACCTATTTATGTTGACTGACTTGCAGCAAATATTTGTTATAAATAAATTTCATACAGTTTCAGATATACATTAAATAATACAGGTGCAATCACTAATTAAGAATTAAGAGATTAAATTCACAATTAAACCATAAATACAAGAAATAGTAAAGTTTATCGATTTCTGTAAAAAAATAACCATTTTGCTAATAAAATAAATACTACATACTCTCTTACCTACTAACAAGCTCACTGCAAAAGCTACAGAGATGACGGGAAAGGCAGTCTTTCTTATGTAAATGTCCTTGCGAACAGGTGTATAGAAGCCTAAAATACACCCCTGTATGGAAAAATAAGATACTTTTTCTACCAGCAATGTAATGGTAACTAAGATGTTTCTATTTCTTTTGAGTTTTCATTCATCTCAGCAAGGTGGACCAAGACGACTAGCTACTACTTATAATCCATATTTTCCAACATCACTGGATTTTTATCTGTTAAATTTTTAACATGGTTTTTCAGGTATTATCTAATCATCCCGCATCAGCATACTTAAAAAAGTTTACAAAAGATTTTTCGTGTTCCCTATTTTATATAAAATATGAAGCATTACCTTTTTGGGAACTATATTTTCACCTTATTAAAAGTAGACCTTTTAAAGTTACTCAAAAAGCTTTAACACATCAATCTTATGTTCGATTTTGACATATCTTAAACAAATTTTTACGAGCTAAATCCGTCAGTTATGAGAATGTAAAGTCAACTTTAACGACTGTATGATTTATGACTTTTCTAAATAACATTTGCATTAGCAAACGTTTTATTGTGAAAAATACTTCTTTGAAAAGGCCAGACTTTGCTTCCTTTTGAACTATTTTCACAAAGTATTTGTAGATGATTTATTTGACTTCAGCAAAGCTAAATGACAAAGTACTTGACTTTGAATTCTGGCTTTTAAATTAGGGCTTTTAATCTCAATCAGCATACAAATCGTAAAATACTTGGAAGGAATATAAAGGTATATGAGGGTAAAAAAGACATTCTATATTTGGTTTTAATAATTTTTGCAAGTTATTTTAAAAAAGATTTTGCGACCACGAAATAGAAAAAATTCTCTAAACATATATCAACTGGATTTTATCTCCATATAATAACGATATAGAATGATACTTTTATAATTATATATATATATATATATATATATATATATATATAATATATATATATATATATATATATTACATTTCTACATGATTTAGGGTCGTACAGTTTATAGTTTCCAATCTTCATCGGTCTATTTTTCTGCCTACTGGTACGATAACTCTGAAACGAAATAAGAAGTAATTGTCAAATTTGGACATACATAGTGCTTTATATAGAGAAGGATTCTATAGCTTTTTTTGTAATATCGTTTCAAGGCTGGGAGTAAATGGGTTAGGACAACATATTGTATGTAGTTTCAATATTCGATAAGAATTTTTTCTGTTTTTTCAAATGAAAGAAGAAACAAATTTTTAAGCTTAATTATTTATAGTCAAACAACTTAGAAGTTGAAAGGGTAAAAAGGTTGCTTTTAGGATTCTTGAAGTTTAGAGGTCGCAGTTAGAATCAGAAGAAGAAAAAAGACTGTCTGGATAAGACATTAAAGCTAAGCAGACTTCAAAGGAAATCAAAATCGCTATGCGTCAAATTACTTTGATGGTTAATTCTAGTTCAGATATGAGAATCAATTTATTAATCGGAAAATATCATATATAACGTAAAATTTTGAAAAATATTACAATTTTTATTCTTCGACTATAAAATCGCTCTTGAATATGGTCATAATTATCTAAATTACTGAGCTAAATTTCCACAAGTCTTTCACGGACAACTTTAAATTAAAGGTAACCAGTCACCAATATTTTGGTTTTGCAATTAAAACACCAATACATAATTTTAAAAGATTTCGGTATAACCTAGAGCATTTTGCTCCAAGCATTCATTGAAAAATGGCACATTTTTTAAACTAGTTCAAGGTTGAATGCCCCTTTTAAATAACGGTAATTATAATTACAGTGATGAAGACAACATCCTTATACGATAAAAAGTATATTTTGCTGATAACAGGTAGGGGAGTATTCTTATCACGCACTAACCCTTCTTATCTGTTCTCTACATCTTTCAATTCAAGCAAAAATGAATGAACTATAGTGGAAAGATAGCCAAAAACCTGCCACTCTAACTTAACCTGATCTTTCGCCATCAAATAAAAGAAATATAACACATTCAATCTGGATTTTCAAGAAACATAGGAAATGACACAGCAGTTTATAAGGACCGAAAGTGTTAGAATCTCATTTACACGTAACGTCATATCGCACCAAGCTGTGTGAGGTAGTGAATTAAAGTTTACTTTAAATGAGTCACAATTTTCCTTTTTTCAGTTTGGTACGATATATGTCGAAAATGTTGTCTGCTAATGTCATTTCAGTCTTAAATACGAAAAACCTTGACAAAAATAAAGAAATATTAAGATCCATGTTTTAAAAGTTAGACATAGATACTGAATATATATATATATATAATATATATATATATATATATATATATATATATATATATATACTCGTATATATATATATATATATATATATATATATATATATATATATATATATATATATATATATATATATGTATATATATATATATATATATATATATATATATATATATATATATATAATATATATATATATATATATATATATATATATATACTGATTTTGTGCTTTAAAAATACAGTACGATTGGGAACTTGCGACAATATTAAATAAAGAAGAAAAAAAATAATTTATTATTAAAATTTTAAGATAATTTAATAAGTAAGCAAATTTAAGATCTTCTTTTGGTAGCAAAAACTTCTAATATTTTACAATACAAACAGTTTTAAATAGAGTTGGACGAGAATAGATTTTTACTTATCGAGAGTCGATACCAACATATCTACCAATAAATTCATTTTATCGATATATCGATAGTTATCGACAATTAACGATATATCGATAAATATCGACACATCGATAATTATTTATATAGTGATAACGATCGATAGTAGGCGATATATTGATAGTTGCCGACATGCCCATATTTATCGATATATCATTGACTATCGGCATTTCCATAATTACTGAGATATCAGTAAGTATATTAGTAACTATTAATACTTTGATTATTATAGATATTTTTAAAATTATAAATAGGAAATAGAGCTTTGCAAAATCTTCATGTAGTATAATTTGAAACACAGTAGAACCCCGATTAACCGAGTCGCGATTATCCGAGCTCCGGATTAACCGAGCCAATCTAAAAACCTGATTATCCGAGGTACGTGCGTCTATGCTGCGTATTAACCGAGCTTCTAAAATATGTATGTACATATTTCCATTTAAAATCGTCGGGGCCTTCGGGAATCCCCCTGGCCCGTGTGAGGGGTTCCCCTATTTATGTTTTTGGACTCTTTCAGCATGTAAATTTGCGTGAATGCAGTGCGTTATAGTGTTTACTACGGAGAAGTACGAGTATACTCACATAATTTATTTGGTTGGAGTTCTGGTAGTTAAGTGTAATTAATACGAACTGCTTTGTTTGAATTTTTGTTTGTCGTATTATAATTGAGCAAAACAAGCGTAAAAGGATCGTCGTTTCCTATTGAAGAAAAATTAAAAGCCATCAGAACAACTGAAGCAGGAGAGACAATTAAAGTTGTTGCAAGAGATTATGGAGTAGGTGAGGTAACAGTTGGGGAATGGAAAAGAAACCGCACAAAAATAGAAGAGTGGTGTATAAATCAAGCCTCCTCGTCCTCAGAAAGAAAATTAATGAAAACCGGCGACTATGAAAAGGTTAACGAAGCTTTATTCATATGGTTTAACCAACAGAGATCAAAAGGTGTGCCTCTGTCAGGTCCAATTTTTACGACAGAAAGCAATAATGATTAGTAGGCAATTCCCAGAGATAGATCAGTTTACCGCCAGTTCTGGATAGCTTGACCGCTGGAAAAAACGGTACGGTGTACAACAACTGACTGTATGTGGTGAAAAACTTTCTACTGATGTGTCATCAATTGAGAAGTTTAAGCAGAACTTCAAAAAGCAAATCGAAGATTGTGGATATACATGTGATCAAATTTACAACTGTGACGAAACTGGTCTGAATTATAAAATGTTTCCATCAAAAACATTGGCATCTCGACAGGAAAAATCAGCTCCTGGGCACAAACGAAGTAAGGAAAGATTAACTATAATGGTATGTTCCAATGCATCTGGCAAGCACAAAATCCCACTGATGGTGATTGACAAGTCTGCACGTCCAAGAGCTTTAAAAGTCATCTCACCCAAAGCCCAACCAGTCTATTACAAAAGTCAGAAGAGCGCATGGATGGATGCGACCTTATTTACTAACTGGTTTGAAGAAGAGTTCGTGCCATCTGTGACTAAATTTTTGAACAGAAACCGTCTTCCTATTAAAGCAATTTCGTTAATGGGTAATGCCCCCTCTCACCCTGGAGAAGATCTTCATGTGGGCGAAATTGTTGTAAAATTTTTTCCTCCAAATGTAACCAGCATAATGCAACCAATGGATCAAGACATCCTCGAAAACATTAAAAAAAATTATAGGCGTTTATATCTTGGACGTCTGTTATAATACACAGAAAAGGATGATATTATCAATCGGATAAGAAAGGTTATACTAAAAAATGTTATTTACTGGGTAAGTCAAGCTTGGGATTCTGTGCGTACTATCACTATTCAAAAATCTTGGTCAAAAGTTATTGATTTTGAGGACTCTCATGACAGTGAAGATGATACTCCATTAAATGAATTAGCTTTCAAATTGAGAAGCCATGGAGAAATGTACTGTTCAAATTTTGACAGCGAGATAGAAGTAAAAGAAAAAAGTTTATTTGAATCAATGCAAAAATTAAAAGGTTGCGAAAATGTGACAAGAGAAGATGTTGTTGAATGGATTACAGCAGATGATTTAGAAGAAGAAATGAGTATTGATGAAATAGCGAATGCCTTTCAGGAAATCGAAAAATCAGATGACGATGACGAAGCGGCCGTGGATGAACAGTCTCTCACTAAGATCTCTCATCAAGAAGGTATTGCTTCTTTGGAAAAAGCTTTGAGGTATATCGAACAACAACCAGAGGTAACCCCAGCGGATTTGCTTCTTCTTAATAGATGGAGAAACATTGCAGCGAGAAAAAGAAGACGCAATATGAAACAGAAGCCCATAGATACCTATTTCGCTGTTTTATAATGTATGTACCTATTTATATGTTACAAACGTTAATACATAGGTTTAAAGTATTGGTGTTTATTTTTTGAATGAATAAAAAACAAATCCGGATTATCCGAGTTTTCAGTTATCCGAGGAGGGTGCCCCCCCCACGCTACCTCGGATAACCGGGGTTCTACTGTAATATAATTTTTCAAAATGTGTACTATTTTCCAAATGTTGCGTAGTCATATAATATTTTGTTCATTTTTAAACTTAAATATTTAATTTTTATAAGTGACATGAACGTACTGTTTCCATTAAATATTATTTTATTATGTTTATTAAATAACTTAGAAATTTCAATCGATGTATCCATGTGCAATATTCTATATATATCAACAATTTTTTGATTTACCTATCGATATATTGAAAAAAAAATCGTATCCCTTGTTTTAAGTAGACTGTAAGGCTACTGGTTATCTAGTTATAGAGTATACTAAGAATTCGGGGAAGTTCTCGAACAAGAAGCATTTAAACCATGGAAAACTAATTACCTCCTTCCTTTAGAGTTTTTTTTTTTGATGGAAAATATATGACTTATTGTGTAGCCTATAAAACTTTTAAACTCTATTCATTTTGACAAACTTGAACGTAACTCCAATAAGAAAAGAAACCTCTTTTAGTTTTTCTACAACTCTACTCACGAAAATATTTTTAATGATTTATTGGATCTGCACCGAAGTCAAGAGAATAATATAAATGGCAAATGACAAATGCGCTTGAATTTGAATTATTGCCTTCGACATCGAATTTTTACGATGTTTGATAATATCGAGTATAATAAAGGTATAAAATTTTGTCATTTAATCGAATACTCTAAATTACGACTCACATAAGTAATTGTGTATTTCGAAAAAAATAAAACACCGACCAAGTGCAAGTCGGATTTGCGTAATTAGTGTTTCGTACGGTGATTGCTTTTCAAACAAAATGAAATCGTTGCCTCGGCTAAATTAATTAAGTCTCCAACATGTATATATCTTAAGATTGTATGTATTTTTACACACACAACACACCCCAAATGAGTTCAATAAAAGAATTAAGGGCCCAAAATACAAACATATCTAGTCAGGTACTGACTCAGCAGTCTAATCAAACCAACCAGAATAAGACAAAAAGTTCCACGTGACATGTATATATCTTAAGATACAATATGTACTTTCATGATTTTTCTTAGTCATTAATGTAAAATAATTAGAGCTTCTTAACTACCTAATAGCCAATAATTGAATAAAGCTCAATATAGAAACTAGTAGTAAAAGTTTAAAACAAATATTTACTACCTAGATGTTTGTTTAGTTATAAATAAATAAAATAAGATTATTTGTCTCAGTACCCTTCCGTTAGTCACTAGTACTCATCAAAATTATTTTATCTGTAATTGGCCAAATACAGTAATGTACTGAAGAGTCTGTGAGTATATTACTAATTGCACCGAATACGTATTGATATTCTGTAGCTCTTTGTCCCGGTTAAATTCACAACTTTCGACGAAAAAACCTTCACCATACTGTCAAGACAAATAGTTTTGTGTTATACCAGATAAATTATCAAACATAATTCCCTCGTGATAATTTTCGCACAATCTACATTTTATGGAGAATATTCCAAAATTTTTTTCAAAATTTTTTGATCAGTACTCTTAAAGATAGGGGAGAGGACAGCGATTTATGGCAACTATTTCAAAATAATATAAATAGAAGTTGAGTATTACATCATATATAATTTTGAACTCATATTTTCACAAACTTTCATTTAACACTCAATGACCTTAGAAAAAAAATTTTTTTTTTCACTTCCAATTTCACCCCCCAAACCTAACTACTTAAGGCAAAATTTAAGTTTCAAAACTACACATCTCTGATTGGGCCATCAATTTCTATATTTGTGCCAAATTTCAACCTTCTATATCAAATAGTTTTGGAGTAAATCGGGTGTGACTGACAGACAGACGGACACCGAAGTAATCCCATAAATTGTTCGTACAGAACAATAATAAGAAAACAACACTAAAATTGAAATTCATTGTTTATATTATTTAAATATAAATAAAAGATAGTGGCTTAAAGCACAACGATTATTAGTTATTGTTTATGTTATTAAAATGTAAATGAAAGACACCGGTTTAGCTGACGAGGATTAGCGAAAAATTCAAAGTTTTTTTATTTAAAGGATCTGAAAAAAATTTACTGGCTTTCCGTAATCAAAATAATTGTTTGGTTTTAACTGACGAAGATTAGCGCCAAATTCCAAATTTCCATTTAAAGACTATGAAATTTAAAAAAAATATATTTTTACTAGCTTTCGGTAATCAAAATAATTGTTTGGTAATCAATCATTTAAACAATATCTATAAAGATACATTTCACAGTTGAAACCAGCGTCCTCTTGAGGTAAAATAATCAAAACTTTTAACCCAACATTAATAAGCATAGAGAGGTTTAGAAAAACGCTTTGATGACCTAAATGTGCTAAGGCAGTAACATTTTTTGAGATCAAAATTATGAAGCTGTCTTAAAGGTATGTATTTGCTCCAACTTCAGTCGGTTCACAATTAATCCATCCTTTGTTCTTCTATGTCACTGATCTAAATACCTTAGCTAGATAGGGTGTCCTGAAAGGGAAGGTGACTTGTTAAAAAGCAGCCATAATGGTTTAGAAATAGTAAATCTAAAATTATATAATAGATACTCAGGGATATTGTCAGGATATCATGCTAGTTTCGCAAGTAAATGCAAGACGCACTACTTAATCAATATTAGTAATTGTAACGTCCATATTGTTCTTTACTGTGTATTCAGGAGACACCATTCTATTATTAAGGAACATACTATGCTTTTGGATTTTTAGAGAGACTGTACTCAGTTCTGTGTATATAGTTAGCACAGTCATGCTGCGCTAAAAATTTACCTCTTGATCTAAGTTCTGAAAACTGCTCATAGTCTCTTAGAAATCCAGTTTGTGTATATTTTTTATGTGCTATTTTTTATTGATCACTAGGCTTCTCAGCTCAGCAGTAAAACAATTGGGAAAATTTGATTTAGAAAATGCGTTAATAGGACCATAAGCTAAGACAGCCTTATTCAGAGTATCATAAAACACTGTTGTACATTCATCAATATTTATATTAAAAAATAGCTCATCCCATTGAATGCCAGCAAGATAATCACTGAAAGATACAAGGTCAGAATTTTTGAAACCTAAGAAATTATGTTGGTACCTCAAGGGTACAACTTTATTTACAATAATTTCACAGACATTGGCAATGTGATGTATGCTGTTGAAACGTTAACAATCCCTGGCTGCCGCAAATAACAAAAAACTGAAAATGATTAAACACTAAGTGTCAAAATACATAAATCGATATTCCGAAATAAAATTTCGGAATTTGGTTTGTTACTTGATTGGTCACTACAACAGAAAGTCGAGAAATTTGCAAATGCAAAATGACCAACAAAGATCCCATAAATGCTATATTCCGTGCCTTTCCTCCTACGACTATAGTTTTCTGAGCCTATACTCTTCATCAGGTAGGCTTTAGGCAACGGTATCGATCGTGAAGATCCGAGTACCGTGGAGAGTCAAGTTGGAATGACTCTCACTGGCTTATAGCATTCGTGGTACCTTAAATAAACGAGATACTACTCGTTGGGCAAGATACAGACCCTTGCGCCATCTGTTGAGAATTTCGAACTTCGAAAAACTGCTCAACTATATAAACCTAACATTGTTAGTTTACCCTTCCTTACAATGTTATGTTTATATAGTTGAGCAGTTTTTCGAAGTTCGAAAATCTCAACAGATGGCGCAAGGGTCTGTATCTTGCCCAACGAGTAGTATCTCGTTTATTTAATGTACCATGATTGCTATAAACCAGCGAGAGTCATTCCAACTTGACTCTCCACGGTACTCGGATCTTCACGATCGATACCGTTGCCTAAGGCCTACCTGATGAAGAGTATAGGCTCAGAACCTATAGTCGTAGGAGGAAAGGCATGGAATATAGCATTCATGGGATCTTTGTTGGTCATTTTGCATTTGCAAATTTCTCGACTTTCTGTCAAAATACATTTTGCCTATTTGGCACAATAAGTTGATTCAAATCTGAATACGCAATTTAAGAGTTCAATGCTGGACAAAAACAAGCCAATGTGCTAAGTCGATAAATAGAGGCTGAATTATACGAGAACGTAGGTTGTTGTTGTTTGAGAACATTCCAGTCTGTAATGAAATGGATTCAAACTTGGGCTACCAGGATGCCCATTTTAAGCTGTAATCAGAGGAACATTACTTCCTAGCTATAGTTATAATGTCTCAGCTCCAGTATTTCTTATTTTCTTTAATGTGTCTATTAATCAATAATTAGTACCTTTTTTCTACGCCCTCATTTGTAGACCTACTTTAGTATTTTGAGACATATCAATCGCCTTCAATTCTTGTTTTCTTAGGTACGTGAACGCTCGGTTAGAGGATGGCCCTACGGCAGTCTAACGACAACACTCTTTCTAGTTTCTTTTTACCTTAAAATAGTACTAGACAAGAGGCTTTAGGTAATTGATAACGATTTTAACAAGAACAAATCTCTCATGCATTTTTCCTGATTTTGAATAACACAAAAACTGCAAAATGGATTTCACCTCCTTTTTCTTCTACCTTCTATACTAAGTCTGCATCCTGTTCTTCCGTCAGCATCTCAGTCGTTAGTCAAATTGTAGATTCACCTACGTAACCCCAGCAATGTGGTAAAAGAATGTTTAAATAATCAATTTCCCAATCAGTGGACTGGATTTTTTTCTTTGAGGATACCTAAAAAATCTTATTTGTTCGACTCCTGTCCAAATTGGAGAAGAACTGCTAGAAAGACTTTTGTTCCATTGTATTGAAATAAGGAATAATCCCGACATGCCCTTTAAAGTTCAAAGGACTTGTTTCTGTAAATTTAGAAAGTGTGTATCTCTTAGTTTTTTTTTTGTGTTATTTTATCATTTTTAGTTAAGAAGTCTTACTCTGTGTTGTTTGTATTTTTTGTATTAAATAAATTATTACTTTTATTTTCGTGTCCAAAAATTTAAAATATTATCGATACCGAATATCAAAAAAAAATTATAAAATTTGAATATTCATAAAAAAATGTATTAAACGGTGAACGATTTTTTTTTATGGGTCTAGCAAATGTGCTGCCGAGACATCCCTAAAGCGCTACAGGAGTGACCCGTGTGCGGAAAAAGCGATTCACATTGGTCTTGAATCGCTGTAAATTGTACTCGGTGGAAACACAGTCCTGGGCAAATTATTCTAAAGGAATGAGGTTCTCCATATAAAAAACTGCTTGAAAAGGGTTGTACGAGGAGTAACAAGCTGAACCTCATACGGATGTGAAAAATTAGCACGACGTGTATTTCTAGCAATCAGGCGCTTCTCTGAGTAGAATCCAACAAATGCAGTGTATGTTTAGGAGCAGAGCCCCAAACATCGGACAGTATTCCATAGTTGATCGAATTTGAGTTTTGTACAGAATTAACAGCTGTTGTGGAGTGTAAAGCTTTCTGGTTCAAAATAATATTCCCAGCTTTTAAGAAGCTCCCTTTGCTAAGCTTGCAACATTTTCAGGCCAAGACATATTTGCTCCCAAATTGACGACCAACAAATTGATTGACATTACTAGAGGAATGGAGTGCCCCGGCATAATTATGTAGGGTTCAGTAACGTTAACTTTTTTAGAAAAAACTGCCGCCTGGGTTTTTGTAGCTTTAAATTCCATTTGGTTACTGTCACCCCAAGATTCTAGATCTTTGTTAAGTTGAGCGTTCAAAATGAATGAAGAGATACGCGTACTGTCATCTGCAAAGCTGTAGATTGGATTCCCGGTCTTTTCCAGTAGATCGTTAATGTAAATGAGAAAGAGAGTAGGATACAGTATGGAGCCCTAAGGCACACCGGCGTTGATAGTGAAGGTGTTAGAAAGAAATCCATCGACTGCCACTCGTAAAGAACGCTCTCTGAGGAAACATGAGAGCCACAAACAGAACTTTTCAAACATACCAGAAGAGCGTAACTTAACTAACAATCAATCGTGTCAAACATGGTCGAATGCCGTGGATATATCAAGAGCAACCGCTCGAGATTCTCCAAAGTGTTCAATTGCGTTCTTCCAAACATATGTTACATAAGTCAGAAGATCTCCTGTTGATCTATGTTTACCAAAGCCGTATTGATGGTCGCTAACAATGTTGAAAGCAGTGCGACTGGTCGGTAGTTATTTGGCAAGGTCTCCTTGCCTTTTAGGTATCGGCTGTACCATGGCATGTTTCCAGCAGGAAGGAAATATTTCTTTTCTATAGGGTAGGTTGAAAAGTCTGCAGAAAGCTGGTGTTAGTTCCTTCGTACAGTTTTTGAGTACTATGGCAGGTATTCCGTCAGCGCTAGTAGCTTTTTTGGTGTCTAGCTTCACTAAAATACGTTTACGATACGCTGTTTGAATACAGTATCGGGCATTCTTGACTGCACTATGATGAAAATCGACAGTAGAGTGTAAAGCAACGAGTTCAGCCAACAAGTTCGCTTTCTCAACTTTCTCAATTAATAAAATATTCTTTTTTCATTTTTTTGTCAAGCAACGGCTTATCCAATCGGGGTTTTTATAATTTGACATAGAAAAATATAAATTTCAATGTACAAAAAACTGGGCTCTATTTTTACTACGGCTTTCTCCACTTTTCAAGTCCCTATTAAAATATCGATAATTTTAGTATCATGGTTCGAATCAGTGCATGCAGTATCTAAGTTGCAAGTTTAAATCTACGACAGTTTCGTAAATAATGAATAACAACTACTTTCAGAGTGCCTCATTTGGGAGACGGCGATAGACATCAGCAATTTACAAGTAAGAAAATTTAGCTTTTAATTTTATACATAACCTAAAAATTTTTAATGGTAGGTTGAAAACGATACACCAAAAAGGTAAAAGTTACTCCATAACAAAGAGAAAACTGTTTAAATTTATATGATATTAAATTACTAGCTAACCCCAATTTATTTAAACGACCCTCATGGTCCTAGAACTAAAAAGAAATATGCCGGTAAGTAGTCGGCTAAATATCAGTTTACAACACTATTATTGCCAGACAAAATAAGGCCAGAGGACCTCCCTGCCCAGGTATCCTTTAATAATAATAAAGTATATGATCTGAGTTAAAGATAAATTAAAAGAAAAATACGCATAACTAACATCCTAGGGAATAGAAAGAAGGGTATCTAAAAACAGTATTTATGGCATCATAAATATCTTCAAATACCAACCTAGCAGGGTCGATGAAGCTTACTTCAAGGCCAAAAGTTTCCAGTTAAAAATTATCTGATCTAGGTTAAACTGTTCCAAAGTTTACATAATCCTAGTACCTATCAAACAATAAACCCTGAAATTTAAAGAAAAGTGTATGTACAAAAACCATGCTAAAATTTTCCTAAAACACAAAGATTACAAGTGAAACTAGTATATGTTATGTAATATTATATATAAACCTGTACTAACCTGAAACATTATAAGATGTATTCAATCACATAAGAGCCAGATTCTTAAATTTAAACCATTATTATAGGCAAGTAGAATAAAATTAATCGCCATGAATGCTACTGGGGCAAATTTCTAAAGTAATACCAAAACTAACACGCTGACAAGATTTTCAGCTTGTCAAGTTTGCATTTATTGTCGTTTACAGAGCGCCGAGTGTCTTTGCTACAATTATTTAGAATCAACCATAAAGTGAATTTAAAGGTGGGAAAGTATTTCTTTATAGATATTGTGTCAAAAGTCGAGCGCTATTTTATCCAATAATAAAAACAATAATTTTTTAACCAAGGTGGGTAACAATTGTTCAAAAATTTTAAGAGTGATTCGATAACATTAGTTTTATAAAGAATAC
Organism: Pachyrhynchus sulphureomaculatus; assembly: GCA_019049505.1. NCBI lineage: Eukaryota > Metazoa > Arthropoda > Insecta > Coleoptera > Curculionidae > Pachyrhynchus > Pachyrhynchus sulphureomaculatus. The sequence continues at coordinate 168,652,834 of CM032446.1, forward strand.
AGGCAATTAGGAAATAAAAAACAGTTTTTAAACATATGTACATGGAATATAAATTACTGTATTGATTTTGTTGAGTGACCGTTTACATGACTGGCTACAATATCGGGCTAAAGAATTATACTAATTTCCAATATGGCTTCAATCATGAGGCATTTTGCCTAACATAAAAAAACTTAAACAAAATTATTAGGTTTAATATTATATGAGAATTGAAGAGGGAAATTCAGATATATAAATTAAAATATGTTAGGGGTAAATACGTAATGAACTAAAAATTATAAGATAAAAGCAAAATCTCAACAGCATTTTCTGGTTAGCTTAAAAGAAAAACACAATATATCAATTCTTTAGGTTGTACATATACAAGATTGTTCAAAGAAACATGTTCATTTAGGTCATAATGCCAATTTGGGTCGATCTGATGAAAATTGTTGTAGGCAAAATTAAATTTCTTGAAAAATAATGAAATATTAAAAATCTGGTCCTTTAAGTAATAAACATAAATTAATATATTTTTAGAGTTATTCTAGCTTCTAAATTGAGTTATCAGTGTTTCGTACTGAATACTTATAAGATCACTTCGGTGTCTGTCCGTCTGTCCGTCTTTTTTTCGAAACTATTTGACATAGAAAGTTGAAATTTGGTACTAGAATAGGAATTGAAGGCCTCATCAGAACCGTTAGTTAAATTTTGACTAAAGGGGTTAGTTTTGGGGTATGAAATCGGAAGTGAAAATTTTTTTTTACCAGGTCATTGAGTGGGGTGTCAAATGAAAGCTTGTAAACACACGAAGTCAAAAATATATATAATGTAATACTTGCGCACAGTTTTCTTCGTATTATTTTTAAAAAATCGTTGCCCCCTCTTATCTCGAAAAGTACTGATCAAAAAATTTTGAAAAAATTCTGGAATATTCTCCACACGAAAATTATCACGGGTCCTTTAATAATTTATCTGCTATATAAAAAAAAAATCAAGGTCATCAGTTTTCAGTAAGATCGGAAAAAATTTTTTTGAAAACTCATTTGGGATGTGTTTTGTATAGTCATCAATTATTTTATACCTCCGTAACAAACATTTTTATTGTAAAAGCAATCAACGTACGGATCACTAATTGCGCAAATTCAACTTGCACTTGAGCGGTAATTTTTTGTTTACTAAGTACATAACCTACATTTTGCAGATTAAATTTTTTAGACTTTTCTTAGTGAATATTTTTGAGAAAATAATATGTGATTTTTTCATTTGATTAACAGTTGGAAAAGCTTAATTTTGTTGAATAATTAATTTTAAATAAACAAATATTGTATATTAACACATACATGTGTCAAGAACACTTGGGTTTTCTTGACAGAGGTTAGATTCTCAGTTTTATTTTTACTTAAGATGAATGTTATAGTTTAGTTCAAGTCGGCTAGGATTCTTACCTAACAAGGCTGCCTCCAAGTTTGACGGACAAGCGCGAAATTCCCATTTTAGTAAAAGGGTTAGTAACTATTTTGGATAGTTTTGAAGAAAAGTAGTTTCATTGTTTGAATTTTAATAAACCAGTTTTGATGGATTAAGGACTGTTCTTAATAGATTTTTTGACGTAGGTTTTTTATTAAAATAATAATAACCCTCGATTTGAGTATGTGTCAAAGGTGTGGTTACCAAATTTATCTGTTTGACTCGGAATAGTTAGACCAGTTTTGAATTTTTAATGAAAATGGAATTTAGGGATTTTGGTTTTAAGGCATGTGGCTCGTGATTTTGTTAACCATTTGGAATTCCGGTATTGAAGATATATAAGATAAAGACGTTTCAATTTCTGTCCATTTTCATCGACACAAAAATTAGAGAATGGTTTAATTTTTTCAATGAAAGTGTAAAAAGGGCCTATATGCCGATTTAGTAAAAATTAAACGTTTATTGGTATTCTTTAATTAAATGCCAGCCAGCCGTAACGGCGTTTTAAATTATTTCTTTTGTGCATCAAAGTTCTGGGGGACATCTTTTAAGATTCGAGGTGAGTAGCCATTTTTGATTTTTTTTCTACATCGTCAGATTGCTTCTTTAGCGATATTTTTAGCATGATTAATAGAAACCAATAGCAAACATGGTGATTATAATTTTCGGGATAAATGTCACATGGGGTTATACATGTTTAGGTTTTTTTTCCGTTTGCAAGATTAAGTTTAAAGTTCAGCTGTTACGTTTCAGTTCAAATTTAAGTTTTATGGCAATGTGCTGGGATCTAGTAAAGATTACAAGTTTTCTTTTTCCTCCCTGATTGACGTCTGCTCGCTTGGTAGAATTTTGTGTGAAGTTTCTTCTTAATCCAGATAATTATTTTTATATAGCTACACATGTAACTGCGGATTTCCACCAGTCAGACTTAACTTAAGAAATTCAGATAAAACAGTAGAGTGTAGAATGTACTATTTCTTTTTTTCAAGGGTTACGAAACTATGAGAGGACTTAATCACTGCGTTCAACTATGTTAAGTCAATCCAATTTATATATATATATATATATATATATATATATATATATATATATATATATATATATATATATATATATATATATATACATATATATATATATATATATATATATATATATATATATATATATATATATATATATATATATATATATATATGTGAATTAATTTTGAGGAATATAACTGGTTACAAATTGATTATTCAAAATATTGTTCATGGCTAGCCACTACTTTCTCCCATCAAATAACAACGTGTCCCCGATAATTCATACTCGATTCTAGCGATTCAACAAAAAAAAAAAACGGTAAAGGGAACCTTTGTCTACGACCCATTTTAACATAAGTATCAATCGATTCCGAATTTCGTCGAAATTACGTAAAATCCAAAATGAGTCTTTCTTTATTCCCATCCAAAGGGGCCTAAAATAACATATTTCGTGGCCATTAAAAAAGTCGGTGTCGTTTGGAAAGAAGTGGGCAAATCATTTTAACGAGACAAGAAATGTTGACGACTTGCCAAAACGTGGCTCGGTAGGCAAAGTCACTCCGAAAGTCAAAAAACGTCTTTGTTTTCACGGTACCCGAAATTGACGCTGCGTCCAGGAGTTAAGAGAATCGGGTTTGAAGTATCGCATGAGACCATTCGACAACACCTTCGTGCTCATGATGTCAAATTCCGAAGCACGTTGAAGAAACCTTTGCTGGGCGAAAATCACGTAGCGAAGCTGCTCGCTTGGGCCCACGATAACATACTAGAGTGACCCTCACAATCGCCAACCCTATTAAAAACGTTTGGGATCCCTTGTAAAAAAGAAAGCTCAGCTCAAAGAATTTGCAGATGATGTAGAAAATCTCGTCGGTAGCATGCCTCGAAGATGCCAGGCGATTATTGATGCAGGAGACGATTGGACAACTTACCAAGGTGTTTGAGCCGCTGCTAGCACACCAAAAAATACATTGATGACAAGAAACACATTTCTTCAAGAATACGAGCGGTCACGTTCTTACTTGACAGACTGTAAATCAACAGATCTGTCTTTTCTGGTTATTACAAAATTTTAAACGACACTCAGGGAAAACAAATGTACTAAAACATGTGCAAATTTAGCCTCTAGTATATTTAGTATTGTTTTTCTTTAAACATCGTTAAGAATTACCAACTACCATTTTGAAAAATAATATATAAAACACCCCACTGCTGATAAACAATAAAAGTTTCTTCTTGACATATCTGCTATAGTTTTTTTTCTTAAAAATGATATAAGACTTCCATTTACATAAGAGAAAAACGACATAACTCTCTCTCTTATCAAAAGTCAACGTTGTCGAGCTCGCAGTTAGGCTGAAGTTAAAGATTTACGACTCTATATCTGGCGACGAAATGAAGTTAATATTATCTAGCCAGAATGTGGTCTAATAAATTTTAGACGAGTCGATATACTTTTTGTACAAATATCATGTTAAATGTTAAATGAAGTCGGCAAGAATACTAAACTACACTTGGCTATTTTAATAAAATTACAAAGGTCTACAAAAAAAATTTGTTTGTGTAACATGAATTAAAATAGATATTTTGTATCTATTTTGTACTGCTGAATCTGAAAAAAAAATAACATAAAATATGTAGGTAAGTTTTTTTTGGTATATAACATTTCAAAATCTGAAAGAAAATTGCTGAGGATTATTGGGAAAATAAAACCTTATTATTTAGCAAGCACATATTAATCAATATTGAATAACAAGACACATTTGCAACTTAGGTTTGATGTTCAGTATATTTTTTTAATTAACTTTTCCTCTTATGTGGAGTAAAGACATAAAAGGTAGCAGTAGTTAATGTAACCTCCCTGTAGACCCATTTGCATAGCAACCACCATTAAATCTGCACATATTTGCTACTTGGACTTCTCGTACTTAATAGCATTTAGTATAGCAGCCATATTTCTTTATATCAACACTGAATAATCAACTGGCATTGATGGTTTTGTATTGCCGTTGTGCAGTAGGACAGTTTTTAGGCTATATTTTGAGGAATCGATAAAAAGACGCCATTCTATAGGTAAGTAATCAATTCCAAGTTCAGCCGTCAATGCTGCTACATCAAAACATACGCACATTAAACCCTCAACTCTATAAAAAGCTGAAAAGTCAATGTTTCTTTTTCTGTAGCAGGTGATGGTTGTTTCTTTTGTTAAAAGATTCCATTCTTGCAATCATGAGCCTAAAAGTTCAGATTCTGCTTGTGACAAGCCCAATCACAGACCAGACTATTCCGTTCGTTAGTTTTATTAGGTGAGGTTCACGCGAATATTGGGGCACGAAATCAGGATAAAGTATGTTCTCTGCCTGCTCTTTCCTGAGTGTAAGCATTCATGATTGCTGATATCCTGAACAATAACATCTTCCCAATTTATTAGTGGAACCGAAATCGGCAAACCTTCGCCCTGAGGAACCAGTTTTATTGCTGATCCTGCATCAGGAAAATTGATCTTACCTTTTTGTTTTTTTGAAAATCCTTCAGTGTTTGTTAAATAAAAATAACACTCTTTGAAATGATTGGTGGGCTCACTCCAAAGTATTGGCACAGAACTTCTGTTACCTCTTGCACATTGAATCGGACTCACAGAGCAGCTAAAACAATATAAATGTGGGGCCCAGTTTTTATCTTCATTCCTACCTTGCAGCAGAAATACAGAAAGTAACCCTTCTTTACCTCTTCTATAATAAGTCGTCCTTGGGATTCCATAACATATCGTCCACACACATAACAAAACTTCTTCTTTGGTAGGTTTTTACACAATCTGCTTAACATTTTTCAGGAAACTACTTAAAAAAAAAAATAAAAGCAAAACACTTAACACATAACCTCACTCCACACTAACTGCCTCAAAATTGAAATGAAAGCAAGCAAGCACCAGAAACTGCATTTTATTCTCCCCAACACTGTACTGCAGAGCTGCCAACCACCTCCCAGAGAAAACACAAAATATCGTATACAAACAATAATTATTGCACTGAAACACAAAAATGTGACGTCCAAGGCTATTTCTGATGCTTGATTTATTAATTGAAAGCTAATAGAACAACAAAAAAGATATTTTAGTTGTTATGTGTAGTGTTGTCACAGAGTAAAAGGGGGAAAAATATTTTCATCGTAATGCCGGCAGAACCCTCCTAGAATTTGCCATTTGTCTAAAAAATAAGATTTTTCACAGTTTTAACTCAATTAGATAACGTTAACCCGTGCCTCATCGAGGTTAAAGTTGTAAAATTCGATTTTTTGCAAAAAAATCGGGATTTTTTCCTCACAAAATGAAAATCATTCGTCCTAGAAACCTGACTCTTATCTCATTTCATAGAACATGTTGTTGTTTTACTCCTACTATTTTTTTGTTAAAACTTTTATTTTTTGAAGATATTCATCATCCAAGACCGGACATGATTCAAATCCTCAAATTCGACGTCCGACCTGTTTAGAAAACGAAAGTGAAAAATGGCAACAAAGATACCTAAATTAAATACTTTTGACCATTTTTTGTCTCCTTTGTATTATAAAACAATTATACAAATACATTATTACAAAATATATAATAAAACATAAAATTGTTATTTGTTTTAACTTTATAAAAATTTTACGAATTGCAAGGTAGCGACCTGATATTTAGTTCTATTCTTTAAAAGGTTTGTTTTTGTTACAAAAAAGCTATTGCTAAGGACCGTTTTATCAGAGAATTCTACCTGGAGTATCATAAACCACACCCCTTCTATCTTGTTCCTTGTCTGGGATGCCCGGGGAGAAGTCCGAGAGTTTTAGTTTATGTTTGCCCTTCAAACAGTGAATATTTCAACAACGTTCGTATAGTGACTTTTCTGTGAGGTTTGCGGAACAATGTTTTCTACAGTATCAACGAGCCATGCTTGTTCGAGTTCAAGGCAGAAAGAAACAACCACATGTCTCATCAAATCAGTGGCAACAAATTATCATCTAAATGTCAAGTTTTACTCACTTAATTTTTATAAATGGGAGATAAGGCGAAATAATTGGAGATAATGCGAAATAATGACAGATTTAGCAATATATAAGCCTTTATAATATGGGAAAGTTGGAGATTCTGGGAGATAAGGAGAAATATTTGGAGAATGGCTTGAATAATGATAGATAAAGAGATATAAGCCCGTGTATTACGGGAGAATTCGAGATTATGGAAGATAAGGCGAAATAATTCGAGATAATGCGGAAAAATGACAGAAAAAGCAATATATAAAACTTTATAATATGGGAAAGTTGGAGATTCTGGGAGATAAGGGAGAAATATTTTGGAGAATGGTTTGAATAATGATAGATAAAGAGATATAAGCTCCTGTATTACGGGAGAATTTGAGATTATGGGGTAAAGGCGAAATAATTGAAGATAATACGGAAAAATGACAGAAAAATCATTATATAAACATTTATAATATGGGAAAATTGGAGATTCTGGGAGATAAGGAGAAATATTTAGAGAATGGCTTGAATAATGATAGATAAAGAGATATAAGCCCCTGTATGTATTACGGGAGAATTCGAGATTATGGGAGATAAGGCGAAATAGTTGGAGATAATGCGGAAAAATGACAGAAAAGCAATATATAATATAGGAAAGTTGGAGATTCTGGGAGATAAGGAGAAATATATGGAGAATATAATGCGGAATAATGACAGGTTTAGCAATATATAAGCCTTTATAATATGGGAAATTTGGAGATTCTGGGAGATAAGGAGAAATATTTGGAGAATGGCAGGAATAATGATAGATAACGAGATATAAGCCGCTGTATTACGGGAGAATTCGAGATTATGGGAGATAAGTCGAAATAATTGGAGATAATGCGCAAAAAAAAAAAAAATGACAAAAAATGCAATATATAAAGCCTTTATAATATGGGAAAGTTGGAAATTCTGGGAGATAAGGAGAAATATTCGGAGAGAATGACTTGAATAATGATAGATAAAGAGATACAAGCCCCTGTAATACAGGAGAATTCGAGATTATGGGAGATAAGGCGAAATAATTGGAGACAATGCGGAAAAATGACAGATTTAGCAATATACAAGCCTTTATAATATGGGGAAAGTTGGAGATTCTGGGAGATAAGGAGAAATATTTGAAGAATGGCTTGAATAATGATAAATAAAGGGATATAAGCCCCTGTATTACGGGAGAATTAGAGATTATGGGAGGTAAGGCGAAATAATTGGAGATAAGCGGAAAAATGACAGAAAAATAATTTATAAGAATTTATAATATGGGAAAGTTGGAGATTCTGGGAGATAAAAAGAAATATTTGGAGAATTTCATGAATAATGTTAGATAAAGAGATATAAGCCCCTGTATTACGGGAGAGAATTCGAGATTATGGGAGATAAGGCGAAATAATAGGAGATAATGCAAAATAATGACAGATTTAGCAATATATAAGCCTTTATAGTATCGGAAAGTTGGAGATTCTTGGAGATAAGGAGAAATATTTGGAGAATGGCTTGGATAATGATAAAGAGATATAAGCCAATGTATTACGGGAGAATTCGAGATTATGGGAGATAAGGCTAAATAATTGGAGATAATGCGGAAAAAAATGAGAGAAAAAGCAATATATAAGCCTTTATAATATGGGAAAGTTGGAGATTCTGGGAGATAAGGAGAAATATTTGGAAAATGGCATGAATAATGATAGATAAAGAGATATAAGCCCCTATATTACGGGAGAATTAGAGATTATGGGAGATAATGCGAAATAATTGGAGATAATGCGGAATAATGACAGATTAAGCAATATATAAGCTTTTATAATATGGGAAAGTTGGAGATTCTGGGAGATAAGGAGAAATATTTGGAAAATGGCATGAATAATGATAGACAGAGAGATATAAGACTCTATATTACGGAAGAATTCGAGATTATGGAGATAATGCGAAATAATTGGAGATAATGCGGAATAATGACAGATTAAGCAATATATAAGCTTTTATAATATGGAAAAGTTGGAGATTCTGAGAGATAAGGAGAAATATTTGGAGAATGGCAGGAATAATGATAGATAAAGAGATATATACCCCTGTATTGCGGGGAGAATTCGAGATTATGGGAGATAACGAGAAATAATTGGAGATAATGCGGAAAAAAAAATGACAAAAAAAAGCAATATATAAGCCTTTATAATATGGGAATGTTGTAGATTTTGGGAGATAAGGAGCAATATTTGGAGAATGGCTTGGATAATGATAAAGCCCCTGTATTACGGGAGAATTCGAGATTATGGGAGATAAGGCGAAATAATTGGAGATAATGCGGGATAATGACAGATTTAGCAGTATATAAGCCTTTATAATATGGGAAATTTGGAGATTCTGGGATATAAGGAGAAATATTTGGAGAATGGCAGGAATAATGATAGATAAAGAGATATAAGCCGCTATATTACGGGGAAAATTCGAGATTATGGGAGATACATCGAAATAATTGGAGATAATGCGGGAAAAAAAATGACAAAAAATGCAATATATAAGACTTTTATAATATAGGAAAGTTGGAAATCCTGGGAGATAAGGAGAAATATTCGGAAAATGGCTTGAATAATGATAGATAAAGAGATATAAGCCCCTGTAATACGGGGGGAGAATTCCAGATTATGGGAGATAAGGCGAAATAATTGGAGATAATGCGGAAAAAAATGACAGATTTAGCAATATATAAGCCTTTATAATATGGGAAAGTTGGAGATTCTGGGAGATAAGGAGAAATATTTGAAGAATGGCTTAAATAATGATAGATAAAGAGATATAAGCCCCTGTATTACGGGGAGAATTCGAGATTATGGGGAGATAAGGCGAAATAATTGGAGATAATGCGGAAAAATGAGAGAGAAAAAGCAATATATAAGCATTTATAATATGGGAAAGTTGGAGATTCTGAGAGATAAGGAGAAATATTTGGAGAATGGCTTGAATAATGATAGATAAAGAGATATAAGCCCCTGTATTACGGGAGAATTCGAGATTATGGGAGAAAAGGCGAAATAATTGGAGATAATGCGGAAAAAATGACAGAAAAAGAAATATATAAACTTTTATAATATGGGAAAGTTGGAGATTCTGGGAGATAAGGAGAAATATTTGGAGAATGGCTTGAATAATGATAAAGAGATATAAGCCCCTGTATTATGGTAGAATTCGAGATTATGGAAGATAAGGCGAAATAATTGGAGATAATGCGGAAAAATGACAGAAATAGCAATATATAAGCCTTTATAATATGGGAAAGTTGGAGATTCTGGGAGATAAGGAGAAATATGTGGAGAATGGCTTGAATGATGATAGATAAAGGGATATAAGCCCCTGTATTACTGGAGAATTCGAAATTATGGGAGATAAGGCGAAATAATTGGAGATAATTCGAGATAATGACAGATTTAGCAATATATAGGCCTTTATAATATGGGAAAGTTGGAGATTCTGGGAGATAAGGAGAAATATTTGAAAAATGGCAGGAATAATGATAGATGAATAGATATAAGCCCCTGTATTACGGGAGAATTCGAGATTATGGGAGTTTAAGGCGAAATAATTGGAGATAATGCGGAAAAATGACAGAAAAAGCAATATATAAGCCTTTATAATATGGGGAAGTAGTAGATTCTGGGAGATAAGGAGAAATATTTGAAGAATGGCTTGAATAATGATAGATAAAGAGATATAAGCCCCTGTATTACGGGAGAATTCGAGATTATGGGAGATAAGGCGAAATAATTGGAGATAATGCGGAAAAATGACAGAAAAACAATATATAAGCATTTATAATATGGAAAAGTTGGAGATTCTGGGAGATAAGGAGAAATATTTGGAGAATGGCTTGAATAATGATAGATAAAGAGATATAAGCCCCTGTATTACGGAAGAATTCGAGATTATGGGAGATAAGGCGAAATAATTGGAGATAATGCGGAATAATGACAGATTTAGCAATATATAAGCCTTTATAATATGGGAAAGTTGGAGATTCTGGGAGATAAGTAGAAATATTTGGGAAATGGCAGGAATAATGATAGATAAATAGATATAAGCCCCTGTATTACCGGAGAATTCGAGATTATGGGAGATAAGGCGAAATAATTGGAGATAATGCGGAAAAATGACAGAAAAGGCAATATATAAGCTTTTATAATACGGGAAAGTTGGTTATTCTGGAAGATAAGGAGAAATATTTGGAGAATGGCTTGAATAATGATAGATAAAGAGATATAAGCCCCTGTATTACGGGAGAATTGGAGATTATGGGAGATAAGGAAAAAATAATTGGAGATAATGCTGAAAAATGACAGAAAATGCAATATATAAGCCTTTATAATATGGGAAAGTTGGAGATTCTGGGAGATAAGGTGAAATATTTGGAGAATGGCTTGAATAATGATAGATAAAGAGATATAAGCCCCTGTATTACGGGGAGAATTCGAGATAATAGGAGATAAAGCTAAATAATTGGAGATAATGCGGAATAATGACATATTTAGCAATATATAAGCCTTTATAAAATGGGAAAGTTGGAGATTCTGGGAGATAAGGAGAAATATTTGGAGAACGGCAGGAATAATTATAAGTAAAGACATATAAGCCCCTGTATTACGGGAGAATTCGAGATTATGCGAGTTAAGGCGAAATAATTGGAGATAATGGGGAAAAATGACAGAAAAAGCAATATAAAAACCTTTATAATATGGCAAAGTTGGAGATTCTGCGAGATAAGGAGAAATATTTGGAGAATGGCTTGAGTAATAATAGATAAAGAGATATAAGCCCCTGTATTACGGGAGAATTCGCGATTATGGGAGTTAAGGCGAAATAATTGGAGATAATGAGGAATAATGACAGATTTAGCAATATATAAGCCTTTATAATATGGGAAAGTTGGAGATTCTGGGAGATAAGTAGAAATATTTGGGGAATGCAGGAATAATGATAGATAAATAGATATAAGCCCCTGTATTACCGGAGAATTCGAGATTATGGGAGATAAGGCGAAATAATTGGAGATAATGCGGAAAAAAAAAATGACAGAGAAAAAGCAATATATAAGCCTTTATAATACGGGGAAAGTTGGATATTCTGGGAGATAAGGAGAAATATTTGGAGAATGGCTTGAATAATGATAGATAAAGAGATATAAGCCCCTGTATTACGGAGAATTGGAGATTATGGGAGATAAGGCCGAAATAATTGGAGATAATGCTGAAAAATGAGAGAAAAAGCAATATATAAGCCTTTATAATATGGGAAAGTTGGAGATTCTGGGAGATAAGGAGAAATATTTGGAGAATGGCTTGAATAATGATAGATAAAGAGATATAAGCCCCTGTATTACGGGGGAGAATTCGAGATAATAGGAGATAAAGCTAAATAATTGGAGATAATGCGGAATAATGACATATTTAGCAATATATAAGCCTTTATAAAATGGGAAAGTTGGAGATTCTGGGAGATAAGGAGAAATATTTGGAGAACGGCAGGAATAATTATAAGTAAAGACATATAAGCCCCTGTATTACGGGAGAATTCGAGATTATGCGAGTTAAGGCGAAATAATTGGAGATAATGGGGAAAAAAAAAAAAAATGACAGATTTAGCAATATATAAGCCTTTATAATATGAGAAAGTTGGAGATTCTGGGAGATGAGGAGAACTATTTGGAGAATGGCAGGAATAATGATAGGTAAAGAGATATAAGCCCCTGTGTTACGGAAGAATTCGAGATTATGGGAGATAAGGCAAAATAATTGGAGATAATGCGGAAAAATTACAGAAAAAGCAATATATAAGCCTTTATAATATGGGCAAGTTGGAGATTCTGGGAGATAAGGAGAAAATATTTGGAGAATGGCTTGAATAATGATAAAGGGATATAAGCCCCTGTATTATGGGAGAATTCGAGATTATGGGAGATAAGGCGAAATATAATTGGATATAATGCGGAAAAATATGTATAATATAATATAATATGTGAAAGTTGGAGATTCTGGGAGATAAGGAGAAATATTTAGAGAATGGCTTGAATAATGATAGATAAAGAGATATAAGCCCCTGTATGTATTACGGGAGAATTCGAGATTATGGGAGATAAGGCGAAATAGTTGGAGATAATGCGGAAAAAATGACAGAAAAGCAATATATAATATAGGAAAGTTGGAGATTCTGGGAGATAAGGAGAAATATAAGGGAGAGGTATTTGGAGAATGGCTTGAATAATGATAAAGAGATATAAGCCCCTGTATAACAGGAGAATTCGAGATTATGGGAGATAAGGCGAAATAATTGGAGATAATGCGGAAAAAATGAGAGAAAAAAGCAACGGGAGAATTCGAGATTATGGGAGATAAGGCGAAATAATTGGAGATAATGCGGAATAATGACAGATTTTGCAATATATAAGCCTTTATAAAATGGGAAAGTTGGAGATTCTGGAAGATAAGGAGAAATGTTTGGAGAATGGCCGGAATAATGATAGATAAAGGGATATAAGCCCCTGTATTACGGGAGAATTCGAGATTATGTGAGTTAAGGCGAAATAATTGGAGATAATGCGGAAAAATGACAGAAAAAAAAGCAATATATAAACCTTTATAATATGGGAAAGTTGGAGATTCTGGGAGATAAGGAGAAATATTTGGAGAATGGCTTGAATAATGATAGATAAAGAGATATAAGCCCCTGTATTACGGGAGAATTCGAGATTATGGGGGGGATAAGGCGAAATAATTGGAGATAATGCTAAGTAATGACAGATTTAGCAATATATAAGCCTTTATAATATGGGAAAGTTGGAGATTCTGGGGAGATAAGGAGAAATATTTGGAGAATGGCTTGAATGATGATAGATAAAGAGATATAAGCCCCTGTATTACGGGAGAATTGGAGATTATGGGAGATAAGGCGAAATAATTGGAGATAATGCGGAAAAAAAAATGTGACAGAGAAATCAATATATAAGCCTTTATAATATGGTAAAGTTGGAGATTCTGGGAGATAAGGAGAAATATTTGGAGAATGGTAGGAATAATGATAGATAAAGAGATATAAGCTCCTGTATTACGGGAGAATTCAAGATTATGTGAGATAAGGCTATACGGCAAGTGAAACTAAACACCAGAGAAACTGCAAGACTTACAATACAGGAAGTTTTAATTTTTTGGAGAAAGCTAAAATACCAACCAAACACCTGAAATATTGTGTTGCAAAATTAGAAAAACTGTACAAAGATTGGAGAAAACTGCAAATAAACGCTAAAAGATCTAAAAGCATAGCGCAAAAAAGTAGATGCTTTCAAGTCATTCAAGTCACAGACATTTGTTAATTTGTAATCAATATTTATGTAAAAGCGTAGTTTAATGCCCCTAAACCCACTTTGGCCCTCAACCAAGACCTACAATTTTTAAAATCTTTGGTGAAATACAGACAAATTGATAAAGAACTTGCAGACAAGGCACTGTCTAAAATGATAAATCATCTGTGGTATCTCACTTCGGAGCTAGTCGCATTTTCATTTTTTTATGAAAAAAATGTCAAAACAAGCATGGCTGCAAAACGTCTAAAATTAATCATTCACTGATTAATCTCGTTGAAGAAAAAAGTTACGATGATAGGGATGTAAAAGCAAGGCTCAATCTCGTGGATGCTTTATTGGACAAAAAATTGATTATTTTGTTTCTCAACACAGTGTAAATTTTTTCAGTAAATTTGAAATTGATACAAACTTTTTAAATACTAATCACTAATTCACACTATTTAAAAGCTAACAAAATATTAAACAATTTTAGGGTTGTCAATGACACAGCTGCAAGAGGTGTAAAATTAATTCAAGACTTCAATTCTCATTTGACGAAAAATGAAGAACAACGGCAGTTTCTGTTAGAAGGTGTATCCGAATGTAGGAAAATTTTTCCTGACTCTTCAAAAGTCACCTTATCTAAGCCATTACCACCTTAATCTGATAATAAATTGTAAATGTAACTAATATTAATAACTTCTTTCTCTTATATTGCTCCCTTTTTTATAACTAAACTTTAAATAATAAAATGCATTTGAACATTATTTCTTTTCATTTTTATACCTTTTTGCTTTTCTTTTCCCCTAAATTCTCCATTTTCAATTTGGATTTTTGCTCTATTTACTTTTTTGAAAACAGTTTTAGCTAGACCCTTTTTTTAGTACATATTAAAAAAATAAATAAATTAAAATCTAGAGAGCCGATGTAATTGAATCTTGTAATGTTTTTGGACATTTTCATAAAAAATCAATTTTCATAAGTCAAAATCTTCAACCTTGATGAGGCACGGATTAACGTTGAAACTTTACCAATCTCATTTCTTAGTCAATTGGCAAATAAAAGGAGTATTAGGCGAATTTTAATTATTGAAAAATTTATATTTCTCTTTTAATTACCTTTATCTAGGTTATATAGGAAATATTGTGAACAAAGGGAGTAACGAACTTATTTTATATCCTTTCCTTTAAAATATTAATTTTAGAAACTAGTGGGAGAAGAAAGACTAGTGACATTAACTAGATACCCTATTCACTTATAATAATAACGGTTCTTTTCATTTTGCTCTTGAATTAAAAATTCCGGAGGTTTCACACCGGATGGCGCTGAGGTTTATTGACTACTGACAATTTTGTGTTTAGGTATTACAGCATTTAAAAAATATAAATTGCTCAAGTCAATGTTATATTAAATGCTACATAGTTTTTATTTAAAACTTTACATTGCTTATTCCTAAGGTTTTTAGTAACAATTTCTTTGGAGGTTTGTCTTTTATTTTTCTTCCTGTCATGCGTTTCTCCTCTGTCCAGGAAGATCCTGAATTATTGAAGTAAACAATATCAGTTTTAATACAATATGATTAAGTAATTATATTAGAGTCAAAGAGAGTATAACTAGGATCCAATTTCCTCTACATTTTCCTTGCTGAAAATAACACCGTTGTTCAAAGAAGCATCAACTTTCTGTATCTAGAAAAGCAGGTCCATATTTCACCTAGGGGGACAACTCCAAATAACGTGGGCATGAGGTTATTTGCCCTTGCAGTGTACATCAACTATTGACGAGGCACTAGCTACAGAATGTGCAGATCGTTGCACGTTTATCTTCAGATCCGTTATCGTGATCGCCTCTATAACATAAGAAAGTTTATAACTGTTTCCTTTGGGATTTATATATGAATTTATTTTCAATGTAAAAGCCAAACTAACTTTTTTTAAAGTCCTTAAATAAAAAATATTAGTATTGCTAATATTTTTTATTACCTTAAAAACAAGAGATCATTGTATATATATATATATATATATATATATATATATATATATATATATATATATATATATATACTAGCCGTGCCCGCGGCTCCGCTCGCGTAGACTTGATTCACTACTATCGCCACTGCTCATTCCTTATGTTACCTAACGTAATATCTCTCCTTATCTCCCATTATCTCTACATAATTTCCATTATCTAAGCTTATCTCTGCTCATCTCCCATTATTTCTCCTTATCTCCCATTATCTCACCTTATCTCCCATTATCTAGGTTTATCTCGACTTATCTCGCAATATTTCTCCTTATCTCCCATTTTTTTCCTTATCTCCCATTATTTCTCCTTATCTCCCATTATCTCACCATAACTCCCATTACCTAGACTTATCTCTGCTTATTTCCCATTATTTATACTTGTCCCCAATTATCTCACCTTATCTCCCATTATCTAGGCTTATCTCGACTTATCTCGCAATATTTTTCCTTATCTCCCATTATTTCTCCTTATCTCCCATTATCTCACCATAACTCCCATTACTTAGACTTATCTCTGCTTATCTCTCATTATTTCTCCTTATCTCCCATTATCTCTACATAATTTCCATTATCTAGGCTTATCTCTGCTCATCTCCCATTATTTCTCCTTACCTCACATTATCTCACCATAACTTACATTACCTAGACTTATCTCTGCTTATCTCCCATTATTTATACTTATCTCCCATTATCTCACCTTATCTCCCATTATCTAGGCTTATATCGAATTATATAGAACATATCATATGTATAAATTTATAAAAACACGTAAATCGAATAAGTGGTTCTCAAGTGATAAGCGCACTAACGGACAGACAGACAGAGAGACGTTGCATTTTATATGTATATATATATATATATATATATATATATATATATATATATATATATATATATATATATATATATATATATATATTGTATTCTTTGCAACATGATATTGTTCCATATTTAATGGTTTAGGCAGTATATTGTAAGAGAACACGCTAACGGTAGCCTTTCTTCCGACTTGATTCACTATTATCGTCAATGCTTATTCTTTATGTTACCTAACGCAATAAAATATATCCTATAACCTGGCCAGAGAACATATGTATGTTTTAAAAAAAAAGTACGTAACGCACTAACGGACAGACAGACAGACATACAGAGAGACGTTGTATTTTATATATATTATATATAGATAAACTGGCCAGAGAACATATGAATGTTTTAAAAAAAAGCACGTAAGTCAGATAAGTGGTTCTCCAATGATAAGCGCACTAACGGACAGACAGACAGACAGAGAGACGCTGCATTTTTTATATATATTATAGATATAGATTATTATTATTATTATTTAACCTGGCCAAAGATTATATGTATGAATTTAAAAAAGACACATAAATTGGTTAAGTGGTTCTCGCGTGATAAACGCACTAATGGACAGACAGACAGACAGAGAAACATTGCATTTTATATATATTATAGATTATAGAATAAAGATATTCTCTGCTACATAATATTGTTCCATATTTAATGGTTTAGGCTGTATATTGCAAGGGAACGCGCTAGCAGCAAACTTTTTTCCGACTTCACTCACTCTTATTGTCACTGATCATTCCTTATGCTACCCATCGTAATAAAATATAGCCTATAACCTGGCCAGAGAACATAAGTATGTTTTTAAAAAAAAGTACGTAAATCGGATAAGTGGTTCGCCAGTGATAAGGTCACTAACGGACAGACAGACAGACAGATAGACAGAGAGACGTTGCATTTTTATATATATATTATATATATATATATATATATATATATATATATATATATATATATATATATATATATACATATATATACGAGGCTGGTTTGAAAAGTCCGTGCTAAGTCCGAGAGATGGCACCACCGGCGCGTATCGAGGTCATGTTTAGTTAGTAGCATCTCTTGAATGAACGCACACCAAGTTTCAGCCATATTGGTCTATTTCTTTGTGTTTGGCATTCGTGTGAATCAAGGAAGTCCAGTGATTTTCAAGAAATGGACGAAAAAGAATTTCGTGTGGTGATTAAACATTACTTTATGAAAGGCAAAACGCCTCAGGAGACTAAAGAGAAGCTTGATAAACATTATGGTGAACTCTGCACCTTCGATTAGAACAGTTTATAAGTGGTTTGGTTTGCCATATGGGCACAAGTGACGATGAACGTTCTGGACGGCCTGTGGAGGTTACGACTCCAGAAATCATTGATCAAATCCATGATATGGTGATGGATGACAGAAGAGTTAAGATGCGTGAGATTGCTAGTGCTGTGGGCATCTCGACTGAACGGGTAAATAATATTTTGCATAAACATTTGGACATGAGAAAGCTATCCGCAAGATGGGTGCCGCGATTGCTCACGCTTGACCAAAAACGGAATCGTGTGAAGTATTGCAAGGATGGTTTGCAGCTGTTCCAGAAGAATCCGGAGGACTTTAAGCGTCGTTTCGTCACTGTGGATGAAACATGGATACATTACTATACTCCTGAGACCAAACAACAATCTAAACAATGGGTTACCAAGGGGGAATCTGCACCAAAAAAGGCGAAGACCGTTCCTTCGGCCGGAAAGGTTATGGCGACTGTCCTCATCGACTATCTGGAAAAGGGCAAAACTATTACAGGTGAATATTATTCATCGTTATTGGACCGTTTGAAAACCGAGCTGCAACAAAAACGCCCGCGATTGGCCCACAAGAAAGTCCTTTTCCATCACGACAACGCACCAACACACACTTCAGCAGTTGTGGTCGCAAAATTAATGGAAATAGGATTCCAACTCGTTTCACATCCCCCCTATTCTCCAGACTTGGCTCCCTCGGACTACTATTTGTTCCCCAATTTGAAGAAATGGCTGGCGGGACAAAGATTTTATTCAAACGAGGAGGTGATTGCAGACACTAATGGATATTTTGCAGACTTGGACAAATCCTATTATTCGGAAGGGATCAACAAACTAGAACATCGTTGGACGAAGTGTATAAGCCTAAAAGGAGACTATGTGGAAAAATAAAAAAGGTTTACCCCAAACACATAAGTAGTTTTTATTTTTGCACGGACTTTTCAAACCAGCCTCGTATTATATATATATATATATATATATATATATATATATATATATATATATATATATATATATATATAGATTTATTTTAGGATTGTATATAGGACAGAATAAAAATTGTTTGATATCAGGGGAAATAAATCTTACATTTACATCTCCCACAGAAGTTAACTAAACGTACAAGTTTTGGTATAGCTACTGACATAACGGGCAGAACTACCGCAATCGTGAAATTTTTCTTGTTGATAATGGCTGTTTAAGATTTGTCTTTCACCTAGGCTGGCTGATGGGCTCTGATATGAAGCGAACCATGCATGTACTAGTTTGGTGATTGATAAATGGCACGCCCGTGTAGTCTGTAGTTTGAAACGCCCGTCCTTTTGATGCACTCTTTTCGTCCATTAAAACCGAAAAACATCTTTTCTTTGAATTTTTTCTAATGGATTTTATTCAAAGTAACAAATATATTTAGAAAATTTATTTACAATCATTTCTCTAAAATACCTTCACAATTGTAGCTATAATATTTTCAAGTAAATTATCATTAAATATAATTTGCATTTTAAATAAGGAAACAGAACTTCTTCACACCAAATTTTTAAAAAACAACCGTCTTTCTTCGAAAGAACATTCTACTATAAATATTAAAAACATACCTTAATATTTTCAGCAAAACTATAGAACCCTTGCGTTGTTTCCTACGTAGGTTTCTTGCTGCGAGCGACGCAGTGGATACGACAAGAGTGAGAAAATCAAAATAAGCATTCATATGAAAGTGTCTTTCGTAGCAAAACCACGCGACTAGCGCGTACTATCTAAAGCTATCAAATTTTTGATTTTAAGGTGCAAATTGACCCAGCTGCTAGTTGGCTTTGGGAAAACCTAAAACCTGTTCCAACAAAATAGACTGTAAATATATAGAAGAATTTACCATATTAGCACAGGAAAAACTGCACAATTGTGTTGAATATTGGCCATAAAAACTATCATAATCGCTTCCTAGTTGACAAAGAGTAGACACATTTTAAGACTGATTTGGAAAAGCTAAGTAAGACTATGATTTTTTTTCAAATTACTCATATTTTAAACTTTGTGACTATAATTTCACTCATTTTTCGTTACATGATAAAGCTATAGTTTTCGCCCTGTTTGAATCTGTATCGATAGATTCGAATTTGTCCACTTTTATCATTTGATTTACAGTCATCTAAAATAAATATATTTTTTCATTTATGCATATTGAAACTCTTATAGTGTCTCACACGTACAAGAATAATTGATATAATTTATTATTATAATACTAGTACATTATTTGTACATTTTTTAAAGAATATCGTTGACAATAAAATGATGCTGCCATACCTCCAAAAATGAGACAAGTAATATTTTCTAACAAGATAATTTTAGCTATTTGAGACCTTCTCGGGTCGTTGAAGTTACATCGCCCGCCTAGCATACAGCTTTACACAACGCCAAAAAAAAATAAACTTGTCTTTATTCCGTTCTTTTATCCCTAACTAGCTGTGCCTGCAGCCCCGCTCGCATGGACTACAGACACTTTAGGTTTTGCTGGCGGCAAACTTTTTTCCGGCTTGATTCACTATTATCGTCACTGCTTATTCCTTATATTGCCTAACGTAACAAAATATATACTAGAACATACTAGAAACACGTCGGTTCTTAAGTGATAAGTGCACCAATGGACAGACAGACAGACAGAGAGAAACATTGCGTCTATATATAGATATAGATAAGATAAATTAAAAAAGGAATTTAACAAAGAGAAGCGTACAAAACTCATTTAAATCTATTATATTCATCAGCTGTCAATTACCAAGTAAACTATAAGCTAATTATAAACAGGATACAAATTCACGTCCTATAACTACTTAATCTCCAAAGTCCATAACACTAATTCAATATTCTGTTAGCGATGCATCAACTGAGAGTAAAGTCAAGACCTTATCATTAGTCTGTCGACTTGTCGGTGTCTCCAGTGCTTTAACCAATCGGATTCATTACTCACTCGGGATCAAGTTGTCTGGGAAAATAAGGCATATTCGGAAACGCCTCATTCGTTGCACTATCCCATTCGTATTTTCTTGTGAATATATCAAAAGAAAAATGGTCTTTACCAATTTAGGTTCTTAATCTAAAAGTGGATGACGTTTTAGCCTTAATATATTTTCAGTGTATTTAGAAGTTCTTTACGTATATACATCATATTAAAAATGTATAATTTATTTTATCGATAGAGAGAACTTTTAATCCCTACTAAATACCAAATAATCAATAAAACCCTTTTCAATCGGTACTTCTTAAAATTTGCAAATCATATTTATTCCAGATAATTGTAGTATGCAAATTTTTTCGTTTAGTTTTTCTTGAAGATTTCGATGTTTTGATTTTAATTTTTTCACGTATGTTCAATTTTTCATTTTCATATTTATACCATTTAAAGTCTGGACGCAAGTTGTTACGTGTCCAAAACATATTAGTGTACCTTTCAGAACAAAACATTAAATTGGTTTAAGAGAAGGAGGAACTGATGAAAAGGAACAAAACAATCACCATTTGTACATTAATTGTATGATATTTTTCCAAATTCCTTAGTGTGGTAGGTAAAATAAAGAGAAAATATTATTCCAGGCTAGTGAAGTTATATTTCAGCCACTGTACGGAATATTTTGTAATTTTAATACTTCGTGACTGCACAGCACATTATCATTAGAAGTGGAAAACATTTACTTATATATATATATATATATATATATATATATATATATATATATATATATATATATATATATATATATATATATATATATATATATATATATATATATATATATATATATATATATATATATATATATATATATATATATATATATACATATATATGTATATATATATAAACATATATATATATATATATATATATATATATATATATATATATATATATATATATATATATATATATATATATATATATATATATATATATATATATATATATATATATATATATATATATACATATATATGTATATATATATATATATATATATATATATAAATATATATATATATATATATATATATACATATATATGTATATATATATATATATATATATATATATATAATATATATATATATATATATATATATATATATATACATATATATATATACATATATGTATATATATATATATATATATATATATATATATATATATATATATATATATACATATATATGTGTGTGTGTGTGTATACATATATTAAATTTATTATTTTTTTTTCCAAGCCGAGATTCCAACTCGGGTCTCTGGCATAGAAATCTGTCACCTTAACCACTACGCTATGGCCGCCTTTATATACACATACATATATATACATATATATATATATATATATATATATATATATATATATATATATATCTCGGGGCACGGTAGTGCCCCCGCCAAGTCGAGCAGAAAGCACAGCCGTACCATCCTTTTCTCGAAAACACTCACGGCACTTTCGACCCCCCTGTGTAGTGGATAAAGCTAGAAATCTGAATTTTCAATGACCAAGAGGACATACTATACTAGCTATATTTCTAAATTACCTACTATTTATACCTTATAGTTTACGAACTATCGCCAGTCGAAGTTCTTTAATTTTGTCACTGACACACTCACCGATCATCAAAATTCTAAGGTACTTCTAGCACACACACAAACTTTAAATTTTGAATTTAGTTAGTGTTTAGCCTATAAAGGAAGGAAAAACTGAAACATCCCGAAATGTCAGTCCCGTTTTCTAAATGGTACAGTCACTTAAGCCATAAAAGAGGGTCAACCTCGAAATGAGAGATAATAAGCTGTAAACTTGTATAAACCTTTATTTTGGCATTCTAAAAGTTGTCTTAAAAGTCTCATAAAATCTCGTGTCCGCGTCTTAAGATATTCAAGGTCAAATGTCACAAATTCAATGATATTTTTATTTATTATGAAAACTGTAGAGCATAAAATTCTCTACAAATTCTGTTCTAAACATTTTTTTATACGCTTAACCGTTTTTGAGATAGAGCGCGCAGCGCTCAGCCATACATAGCATAACGCAAGGTCAACCGTGAGTCCCGGTAAATAATACGTCGTATAAAGTTAATTAATCACTAAAAAATCCATAATTATGAATAATTTGTATTATTTATTATTTAATATATTATATTTAATAGTATTTTTCATTTATCAAATATATTCGTTTAATAATACTTACCTACTTCGTGTAATTAAAAAATTGTTAAGTGAAATACTTTAAGTATATTTTATTTATAAAAAGTATGAAGATGATGCTTCTATGACAGCAGGGCTAGAAGAGAATATAGTTATTAAAATAGGAGCAAAAGTCACGTTAAGATGAAATATTGACGTGAGTCTTGGCTTAATCAACGGTTCTATCGGTATAGTACATGGAGTAAAAGTTGATCCTGAAAATACAAATAAAATAAAAAAAAATACATATTACATTTAATAATGAACATCTTTACGAGCTTTGTCAAGTCAAAACTAAATTTGAAGGTATTAATAGAGCTTATGTTCATCGCGAATAGTTTCCGATATGTATAGCTTATGCTATTACCATACACAAAAGTCAGGGGCTAAGTCTAAACAGTGCACTGATGGACATCGGTTCTTCAGTGTTCACATGCAGTCAAGCTTACGTGGCACATTCGAGAGTACAAGTCTGGGCAGATTACATATAATTAATGTCGACTTCGGTAGTATCAAAACTCAGGAGTCCGCAATCGTTGAATATAATCGACTTAGAAACACTTATCGTCCAGACTTGTCAAAAATTGTTACATCATAGCCTTTGAGAAAAACCAATAGAGACAGAGTAAAATGTAAAAAAATGCCAAGTCTCGCAACGCAGTCCTTCCACCACAAAAAGTTGTGAGATCTCATGTAAAACCAAGTCAATTATTTTAGTTAGTATCTATGGAAGCACCTATTCAGCAACTTTGTCATAAATTGTTATCTATTTAGTTACCTACCAACATTTATAGTGACCGTATCAATATTAGACATCTTTATTTCTATAATAAATATGATGACTTGGCAATCGCACGGCAACATAATCACATAAGAATAATCTACTATTTAAAATACTTTATTCTTAAGTACACCGTTTAGACATACTTAGCAATCGAAGCATTTTTTACATTTTTATGTTTTTGATGATATATATATATATATATATATATATATATATATATATATATATATATATATATATATGGTAATGTAATCAAATAAAAAAAAATCTAAGAATAGAGTAGGGCTAATCAAAAGATGTTTATTCCTAATACCGAATATGGCTTCGTTGATTATACGTACAACTTTCAATACACAAATATGAAACGTTGTACGTGTAACAAAAAACTTGAATTGTGGCAACCAATTACTATTGGTTTGGGACAATTTAGTTGAATCATATTAACGACTAGCAGATATTCACGGGCTTCATGGATTACGCAATTAACATCATTAAAATAATAAAAGTCAAAAAAAGGCTCCTTCTTTAAGTGCGTACTCTTCTTAGAAGGGTGTTCGCGATCATAATCTGGGATACTGCCGCTTTAAATAATTGGGCATATGTTAACGCATACCAATCTCTCAAATTTTTCCACCAAGACGTCGTATGCCTAGCGGGCGATGTCCCTCGATTTTGCCCTGCAATACCATTTGCAGTAAGCAATACTTGACATTTAGCATAATGTGGCATAGGTATTGTAATTTTTGTTTTTGACCAGTATCAATGAATTCTGTTATTTTTTGCATTTGTTCAAGGACGTTCTTATTGGTCACTCTATCTACCCAAGAGACTCGACACATTCTTCTATATGTCCATATTTTAAAGGCGTTTATTCTTCTCATAGCTTCTTTGTTCAAAAGCAGCACCGAAAACACATAGCATACAACAACCTTGTTCTTATTTTAATGCGAATTTGTAGCGAACATAATATTTGTCTCATGTTGACAAAGGCTGTGCATGCTTTTTCTATACTACATTTGATTTCTTGGAGGCAGTCATTTCAATTGTTCAACATCGATTCCAGGTAGCGAAATTGGGATACGTTTTCTATAGGTTATTGTTGTTAAGTTGTAAAGCCAACTGAAGGATGAGTTGGTTTCTAGTTATTAACATTGACGAGTTTTTTTTGTATTTATTGTGAGCCCGTATTCCTTCACTAATTGTCGCTACATCATTCAGCATCTCTTCAAGTTATTGTGCTGACGTTGCTAATACCTGTAATAGTATATCGTCTGCATATCGAATCGACCCAATTATCTCCCGATTTATCACTGTACCCATATCAGAATGTTCAAAAGCTGTTTTAAAATATGTACTCCAAATGCTTATTAAATAATAACGGGGACAGAACGCAGCCTTATCTCGCCCTTCGAAGTATCTCAATTTCTTGCATGTTCTGTCCATCAGTTCGAACATATGCATTCTGGTCCGTAGAAAAATCTTATTACTTACGTATCCACTACTAAACCAAGCTAATCTCCTAGCGCTACCCAATATTCATATTTAAAATACCGATAGTGTCGAAACTGTAGAAAGTTATCTTATCTCTAGTATCGATTAACTATTTACAAAGTTCCAAATAGTTTTATAAATATCCCAATACAGTAAAATTTCACAGAAGCTTTTTACATATCATGATATAATTCTAATTTTCTACATTTTCATAATATATTCGTAGATTTTACATTTCTATGTATTGTTTTGAAATAGATTCCTAGATATCGCAATGTCAAAAGTATGTTTTAATGCCTTTAAAAAAAAGTCCGTCCATATTTTTACAATATTTCCTTTGTTAATAAACTCGTTTTAATCAAATGCAGTGAGACGTTGTCACGTGAAAGAAAACTTCAAAAAAATTAGATTAGTCTTTCTCGAATTATACCGGATATACGTACACAAATATATACATGCATGCATACAAACATACAGATATACGTTGAGTTGTCATTTCCAGTCCAAGCCTGACGTTAATTGTCGACAGTTATTTAAAATTCAAGACATGACTACAGTGAATAATCAGCCTTGATTCTCTCCAATCGCAGGACATACCTTCAGTAAAGTAGCATCTCACAGGGATCGTACGTTATAAAGAATTGTATTAAGATTTTCAGTCAAATTTTATTTTCATTCTTGTAATATATGTTATAGAATGTGTCGATTCCCAAAAAATTGGCAATTTTGATGTCTTGAAGCATAACTACAAGAATTTTATTCTTAAGTATAGCGATTTATAATGTATAACATACAATAAACATATACACACACACATAGATACACACACACACATAGAAACAACGTGCACACTTGAAATACAATCAACTTGTAACAAACTGTAAGAAATGAATGTCACATCTTGTACTTGCACAACTGTTTCTTCAGTTGTTGCAGTTTTTAAACGTCCTGAACATGAATCATCATTTACTCTTGCACGACCACGATTAAACTATAGAGTCCATCTATGAACAGTTAGAAATAAAGGAGCAGACTCTTTTAAAACTTTCATTAACTTTGCGTGGATTTCAGTTGCCGATAAACCTGCCAAAGCAAAGAATTTTATCACTGCACGATATCGATTTTTTTCTATTTTTAAAAAATACTCAACATGTCTACTTTAACCAGCTGATAAACAATGAATAACTTGACAGATCAACTTAAAATTTATAGTATATCCATATGACAGATCAAGCTTAAAAATTGTTGTTTTATCTATGGAGCATCACTCCATAGGTAAAACGATACCTATGGACTGATGCTCCATAGGTATCGTTTTACCTAAAGCTCCTGAAAAATTTCCGAAAATATAATTTTTTAAATGAAACTTTTTAAAGCAGAACTGTCATAACCAAATTGTCAAAAGTAAAATTGTTGAACCAATAAATAGTTAAAATACAAAATTTTCGAAAACAAAATTTCCGAATTGTTAAGTTGTAAAAAATGGAATATTTTGCTGATGTTGAGTATGGTTAGGTCAATCTTTCCTAGTGTAGATAGAAGTTGGTTCAAGTTAGTTCGAATAGTAACAAATTATTTAAATTTCAGTTTAATTTAGGATTACCTGAACTAACCTCTGTCCGCCAAGCCAAAGTAATTACTGACAAAGAGATCAGTTCAACTTAGATTAGTTTTACCAAACTAGTCCTTAACGAAATTAAGTTCCTGTTGGGTAAAATACAAATTAAACCACGAATGATTGAACAATTCGCTTAATTTATACGTACCTGAACTAATCTTTCATCGTGTCTTTTAGAATGGTTATTCATACAGTATGGATGGTCCAAACAATATCCACTTCACAATTTTACTTTCGAAAATTTTATGTTTCGAAAAGTACATACATATCAAGGATTTTCTACAGCTGACGCTGTCTTCCTTCTCTCAGCCTTTGATTCCATCCGTTTCTATTTTCCCAGTCTCCATCTGTTAGAACTCTGTCGTCCATAGCCTCGTCCACATCGTCTCTCCACGATCGTCTGGGTCTTCCTCTTTTTCTTCTCCCTATAGGGCGTCACTCCGTTATTTTCTTTATCAACCTATTATCTTCGCCCCGTCTTATGTATCCATACCATTTTAATCGTTTATCTTCAATGGGGTTTACTGCGTTCTCTTTGATATTCATTCTGCTTCTTATTTCTTCATTTGTTATTCTCTCCATCCACTCTATAACATCTTCTCCAATACTCCATCTCTACCGCGTTAATTTTAGATTTATTTCTTTTGTTGATCGTCCATGTTTCTGACCCGTATGTCATTATGCTTTGTGTTATTGATTTGTATATGCGTGTTTTGTTTCTCTTTGTAATGTGTTTGTCCCACAGGGTCGAATTTAATTGTCTTATGCATGTCCGCGTTTGTCCCAATCTAGCTTTGATCTCTTCTTCTGATGTGTTTTTTGAAATGATGGTTCCTAAATATTTAAATCTATCGGTTCCTTTGATTATTGTTTCGTTATCGACTTCTAGATTCTCCGCATTTCCCTCTTTTGTTGTTAGATATTCCGTTTTATCAAAGTTTATTGCTAATCCTGCTTTAGTGTATTCTTCTTTCAGTTTTCTTACCATATAACTGAGGTCTTCCTCATCTTGCGCTATAATTACTTGGTCGTCTGCGAAACTTAGAGTATATAAGTAATCTGCTCGTATTGGGACTCCAATTCCACTACATTTTTGCTTCTATTTTTTTAATGTTTGTTCGAGGTATATTTTGAATTGTGTTGGGGATGTAGAGCATCCTTGTAATAGGCATTTTGATGTTTGGAGTCTCTTCCCTATTTTATGTCCTATTTTTATGTTCACTGTGTTGTTTTCACAGAGAGCTTTTACTGCGTATATTAGTTCTTTGTCAATACCTATTTCTTTCATTTCGTTCCATAATCTTTGTCTTGATACTGAGTCATAGGCCTTTCTTATGTCTATGAAGGCTAGATGAACTTCTCTATTCTTTGCCACCTTTTTTTCCATTGTTTATACATTTTCTGCGGTCTCCCTTTTTAAATATAGATACTATATAGGCTTTTGACCATTCCTCTGGTATATTTTCTCCATTTGTCGCTCTGTGGAACATGTTTCTCAGCATTCGATGTAATTTATTAGACCCGTACTTAATCATTTCATTTACCACACCTCCATGCCCTGCAGATTTATTATTTTTGAGTATTTTTATTGTCTTCTTTACTTCTTCATAGCTTAGTTCTATCTCTGTTTTTTCCTTATTCTGTTCTTCTTCAGGGTTCTCTTCTTGGAATTCTTGTCTGTTTTCTGTTAGCAGTTTTTTATAATATTCTTCCCACTCGCTTTCTGGGATATATTCTATATACATCTTCTCTCTATTGTTGGTCCTTAATGCTTTAATTATTCTCCATGACTCTGTGCTTCTAGTTCCTCCTATATACGTTCATCTTTCGTTCTTTTCTTTATTTATCATCCTTCTCGTTCCTGCATTTTTCTCTTTATATTTCTGTAGATCTTTTTCTGATTTTGTATTCAGTCATTTTTCGTATAGTCTTTTTTTCTCTTTTATAGATTCTTTGGTTTTTTCACAGATTCTAATTTTATGTTTCTTATTCTCGTTGTCTTCTTTACCTAATGTTTCTAGGGCCGCCTGTTTGATGCATTCTTTTATGTGGTGTTGGAGGTTATCGTAGTTAAATTCATTTAATTTTTGATCTAATCGTCGTCTATATAGGTCTCTTATCGTTTCGTCTTGCAGTAAGTGTATTTTGTATTTTATTTCTTTGTCTGCTTTTTCTGTTATCTCATTAATATTTCTGTTTTCTTTATCTATTGTTCCTGTTTGTTTTATTGTCTTGTACCACGGCACTTTTATGTTTGCTACTAATAATCTATGATCTGTTCCACATTCTGCCCCTATCTTTACTCTTACATCTTTTATTTTGATAGTGGTATCGTTTTTAATTATAATGTAGTCTATTATTGATTTTAAGTTTCGTGTTTCTTGCATCCAAGTATATTTGTAGATGTCTTTGTGTTTGTAGAAACCGTTTGTTTGTCCGTTTGTCGAAAAGTAAGCCATTTTAAAATTCTATTTTTCGACCATCCAGGAATTTAAATGTTATGTTTTTAGAAATTTTATTTTGAAAAATTTCGTTTCTAAAAATGCCTTTAAGTTTAAAACCTCAAAGCACTTACGACCAATACTTAAAATGTATATTAGAGTGACCGGATCTCATAGAGGGGGAAAAAATGTCGGAATCTTGTTCGTCTGGACCCCACAAAATGATTCCCCTTTCCAGATATTGAGATAGCCGAAATTTGAGCTCGATTAAACGACGTTAACCCGTGCCGCTCGTCGCTCAAAATTTGAAAAAATCCAAATTTTTGGCCAAAAAGCCGACATATGGAGCCATAACTCCAGAACGGTAAATAATAGAAACACGCTTAATATCTCAAAAGAAAGCTAATGTTGTTCTTCAAAATTTATATTCTGTACATAATTGTTGTTATTTTAAGTCAAACCAAGTTACAACAGACCTGGTACCACTAGGAGCATACTTCGTATATTTTGTTATTAAGTGATAAATTTTGCTTTTTTTTGGTATATTTTTGAGTTTAAAGTAGAAATATAATAAAAAAAACAAGTAATACTGATAAGTCTAATGACATTTTTTATTTTATTTTAAAATATAAAAATTAGGTTATAATACATACAAAACAGACACAGAAAAGATACAGACGTAGTACCTACATGAGTTGATAATTTTACATAGTTATCTAATCCATTCTAGAGCTTTTGTTAAAGTAGTTTTTGAAACGTCAGGATATAATGCTCGGCATTTACTTACAACTTGCAGGACATATTGCTTTTGGTCTTCATCTTTTGTCAGAAGGTCGTTAAAGTCGGTTATTAATTTAACACCACGCTCAGCCATATCATTAACTACTTTTAATGTTTTGACAATTTTCAATCCTTCTTGGAAGTCATTATTTTGAGGCCAGGTGTTTGGATGTTGTCTTAGGAAATCTGTTTTTATATTAAATTGGTCAAAGAATGTAAACGTTTCTTTGGTAAGTAAATTTACCAATCCTCCATCAACTACCTCTTTTAAGTTTTCTTTCCTAACTTTTGGATTTACAACCCTAGCATGCTGTGATGGTTCATCTGTGCTATTGAGCAGTTTATTAGCCATTAACAACTTTTCATCGTCTGTAATGGTGGTTCTCTAAACATTTGCCTTCTATCATGTAATAAAGTTTTCGGGACTTTGTACTCAAGAGGGTCAAGGTTTAGTGCTTCTAGAGTAGCTATTAAAATTCTCGTGGCATTTCTGTCGGATACCTTACATCGATCTAATAAAATGGACAATTTCATGTTTAAAATCTTGCCCCTTGCAAATGAAACTTTCTTCCTTTTGCTCTCAGATGGTCCTGGATCTTCTGCAGCTTCTTGAGGGATGTTCATTTCCTCCAAGCTCTCAAGTTCCTGGTAGATGCTGTCCTCTTCAGTGTCTTAAAATATCTTCACTAGATAATTGTTCGATCTAACCAGCTCAAAGGCACTTTAGAAACTAAACTGAATAAATAAAAGGTCGGTTGTACGCTGCAGTAAAATCACCATCCCTAAAATAGAAATTAGATTCACCCTCCTTTTTATCTGTCAAACGGGTCTTTCTTTGGTAAACTAGTCAGGTAATTCCCATATAATAAAAGATTAAATTTGAACAAAAGGCTCTTTATGTTTGGAGTTCCAGGTCACGTTTTTGGGGCTAAAGGCTGTTGTAACTCGGTTTGACTTAAAATAACAACAATTATGTATAGAATATAAATTTTGAAAAACAACATTAGGTTTCTTTTGAGATATTAAGCGTGTTTCTATTATTTACCGTTCTGGAGTTATGGCTCCATATGTCAGCTTTTTGGCCAAAAATTTGGATTTTTTCAAACTTTGAGCGACGAGCGGCACGGGTTAACGTCGTTTAATCGAGCTCAAATTTCGGCTATCTCAATATCTGGAAAGGGGAATCGTTTTGTGGGGTCCAGACGAACAAAATTCCGACATCGATTTTTTGCGGTCACCCTAATGTATATTGTGCAATTGACAAATACTGATAGAGTTTACCTTTTTCAAATATGTTTTATTATCAAATGTGCCCACGCTGATCCTATTGTGTAGGAATGACACATTATGCTAATTTTACAAATTCTATTGTAAATATTTTACAAATTAATAATGAAACATAACGATTTTGCTCTGCATTTAACAAGTTTATATAAAATCGACATATAACAACTGAAATAGGTTTAGTCCACCAATTTTACTCAAAAAATATGATATAACTTTTTAATTAACAAAACTTTTAATACTAGCCATTTAGACCCACAAAAAAAAACATACTATGACGATTCAATTTTCTCATTTAAAACTAAATTATAACTCAAGAACTAAAGTATACAAACAAAAAGAAGCTTCAAATTTTAATCTAATATGGTTTAAAATTTCAAAAGCGTATTGTACCTATATTGCACTTCCAGATTCTAATAAAATTCAAATTGAGTTAAAATTTCAAAACCTAGAAAGAAAATCAGACGTTAATTTAAAGTTGTTTTGTCTTAATCGCTAAAAAAAGTTTAAAAGCAATAATAACTGCGAAAATTGAGTAAAATCCGTATTTGAAAAATTATTTACTCTTCTTCTATCTATCGATATTAGCCGAGCTAAGATCGATAGAAGAAAAATATTACGCAAAGTACTAACGCAATATATAAACAATTTACAATAATTAGTATATCTGGCTGATGTGAGCCGAATATTGAAAACATAACTACCTTCTGCCGGGAAGCCGAGAAATTTAGTCACTCCGCCAATCCACGCATACAAAAATTAATATTACCAAAATTTCACAAACTTCATTTTTACAATTATCGACATGGCGATAATTATTGGCAAACTGTGAGTATGTTTTTAATATTGGGGTCCTATCCGTTAGAAAAACTAAGTGTTATATATTTTTGTTATAGTACGCTAGTGTCGCGATTAGTACAGTGTGTTCTGTTCTTTTCTCTATCAATCCTAACTCGACCCCTGAGCCGTAATACGACGAAGTCCCGAAATAATGTGATATATTGTTGAACAAAAAATAATTGCTGAAACTTGAACTTTGTTCAATTTTGGGAGGTAATAGTAAATTTGGTATACGTGAACTTGCCGATCCTTAGAGATGATACTGCCTGGTGGTGACTGTTAGCAATCTGTAAATTTGTCCTAGCCGAGAATTGATCTGCCGATTTGTGCTTGAATAGTCCGACAGAGAACAGGTATGTCTTAAATATCGGGCTCACATCAGCCAGAAGTACTAACTGTTGTATTTTGTTAAAAATGTTTAACTATAAAACTAGTCTAGTTTGGTAATTAGGAATTTAAATTTACAAGAATACCATTAAGCCATTTAAAGCTATGAAACTGAGCAGAACAAGTGTAGAAAAGTTGTTTTTATTTATGATTAAACTGAGAAAAAGGTACAATTATTTTAAAATTCTGGTGACCTATGCTATAAGGAGTTATTTCTGTTTTGTTTTCTTATAAAAATATTTCTTTGTTTATATTCACCCCATGGGAAACGAACTTTCATTAGATGATTACAATTTATAAATTCCATGGAAACTAGATCGAATCTAAGTTTTCACTGTTTTTTTTTGGTTCATTCATCTCATGTGTTCGTAACTTCAAAGATGGAAAAGATAGAGGGGAACTTCATTCTGTTAATGATCTATATTAAGGTAGCAAATTTTGAGTAGAAATTTTATACTTGACTAAATATACTAAATACTATTTGATTTATAAACATACAATTTAAGCATCATATAAGGGAATTCTGGTAACAACCGAGGTATCTATTTAATGCTGTCAACATTTAGGGTTGAAATCCTGTAACTAGCGCAGAATATCGGAGAGTTTATTTGAATAAAATTTATGAAGTGACAAATTGGTATGGCGCTAAGGTCGTAAAAGGGGAAGGATGAAACTTATTGATGATATATATTACTACTACTGCGGTGGTTGTTGACACGTATTTATTTATGCCCTTTCGGTTTTTTTCCTAAGAAGAAAAACTGCTTCTTTATTAAATTTTAAAAAATGTTCTTAAAACTGTAGAGATATGTAGAATAGTCTCAGTAATATTTAGTTCGATATAACTCCCATTATTTTATTTAATATATTCTTACTATGTGTATAAATCTTAATGTTATTATATTTGTTTATTCGTAATTACACATAGTTCAGAAAAATTACTAGACTTTACATTTTCCGAACAATTAAAAATAAAACCAACTAATTTGAAATAACTTAAACTTGCAATATTACTCTGACTATAAATGTTTTGTAGTGTCGTGCAGAATTATTTGCTCGTCCTAAAAATGACCACTTCCCGCCCATCATAATTAAGTAACTATTACTCTCATAACATGGCGAATATGGAGTCGATGCTTGAAATGCAAAAACCCACATTAAATTGTTTATTATAAACCAACTGAAAGTAGGCAAAAATCCATATTTCAGAAGTCTACCCACTGTTCTCTTATTCGTCCATCCATCCCGGAACGCGTTTCGCCGTATCACGACTCATCAGTCGGGCTACGATCGACAAAACAGAAAACAGAATTTCTTTTTTTTTATGGGTCCAGCACACGTGCTGCAGGGAAGTCCCTAAAACGCTTCAGGAGTGGCATTTATGCGAAAAAAGCGATTCACGCCATTGTACTCAGTGGGAAACACAGCCCTGGACAAATTGTTCCAAAGGGATGATGTTCTTCATATAAAAGACTGCTTGAGAAGCGTTGTACGCGGAGTAACAAGCTGAACCTCATAAGGATATGAAGTATTAGCGCGACGTGTATTTCTAACATGCACCACTCTGGGAGGAATTGAGCGGGCTACATCCTTCGAACACTTTCCATGAAAATACTTGTAAAACAGATTCAAGTCGCCAACCGTTCTTCGATATTCCAGCGAATCAAGGCCGCCGGTCAGTTCCGGGTCTCTTCCTCTCCTCTAGTTCTTATTCCGGTACTTGCGGAACACAATGGTAAGATATAACAAATTGTACCAAATACGTATACCTAGTACTCAATCGGAGACTGACCCAGCAGCCACAAGCCGACAGAATGGTTGGCACAGCCAACACTAAAGGTAGGCAGCGCGATTTGCGAGGGACCAACCTCAGACCTTATCGTAAAACAAATGAAAATAGGCAAAGCTCTTATTTCAGCAGTCTACCCACTGTTCTCTTATTCATCCATCCATCCCGAGACGCGTTTCGCCGTATCATGGCTCATCAGTCAGGCGTTGTATCTTACCATTTTGTTCTGCAAAAAAATAAGAGAACAGTGGATAGACTAAATGTCCGAGGTTGATCTCTCGCAAATCGCGCTGCCTACCTTTAGTTGTGGATATGCCAAACACTCTGTCCGCTTGTGGCTGGTGTGGCAGCCTCTGATTGAGTACTGGGTATGCGTATTTGGTACAATTCGTTGTATCTTAACCACATTACAAGTTTGACGCGACAAACACTACTAGGTATGTTTGTTGGATACTTGTGGTATATTTTCGAGTCTTCACGTCTTACTAACTGTCTTTAAGCTCTTAAAAGCATTGTGTCATTAACTTTTAGGCCACAAAAATTAATATGTTACACTCGTGACGTTTGTATACTTGTAACGTTCTTCAATTGTAAAATAGCAGAATGAGTTGCGAGTTTTTTGATAAAGCACAGAAAGTATAGCTATCGCTACAAAAAGACAAACACGTTGAACAAGAGGTCGCAGCAAAGCGAAGCGGACTAGCTACCGTCGGCGCGATAAAATGTTCCTCGAGTTTCTCAGAGATGCCACGCATATTTTTAGTGTTCCGTACGGAACATTTATAAGATCACTTCGGTGTCTGTCTGTCCGTCTGTCACAACCGATTTTCTCCGAAACTATTTGTCATAGAAAGTTGAAATTTGGTAATAATATAGGAATTGATGGCCTCATCAGAGCCATGTAGTTTTGAAAGTTAAATTTTGACTTAAGGGGTTAGTTTTGGGGGGTGAAATCGGAAGTGAAAAAAAAAAATTTTTTACTAGGTAATCGAGTGTGGTGTCAAATGAAAGCTTGTGAAAACACTAGTAAAATAAATATATATATATATATATATATATATATATATATATATATATATATATATATATATATATATATATATATATATATATATATATATATATATATATATATATATAATGTAATACTTGCGGGTACTTTTTTTTGTATTATTTTTAAAAAATCGCGAAAAAATCGCTGTCCACCCGCCTTATCTCGAAAAGTACTTATCAAAAAATTTTGAAAAAATCCTGGAATATTCTCCACGGGATGTAGATTGAACGAAAATTATCACGAGTGCATTACCTGTAATAATTTTTCTGGTATATACAAAAAAAACAGAAATTTCAAGGTCATCAATTTTCAGTAAAGATTGGAAATAAACTTTGTTGAAAACTCATTTGGGGTGTGTTTTGTGAAGTCACTGATCATTTTATACTTCCGTTACAACATTTTGTATTTTAAAAGCAATCAACGTACGGAACACTAATTGCGCAAGTACAACTTGCACTTGACCGGTTATTTATTTTAAATCATTTTAACATATAATACAGATTCTACTTGCGCTGCTCTGAGAAACTCAACGAAGCACATTTTAACGTCCGGGTTTGAGCCAACCAACTTCATTTTGCAGCGACGTTTTATTTCACGTGGTTGCCTTTCTATAGCAATACCTATATTGTCTGTGACTAAAGTCTTGTTTACTTCTGATGATGTGACTTATTCGCATTTATTTTTTACTCTATAAAGTAAATAGAAAAAGCAAAACATGATATTTACGAAATAAAATATATCCTAGCAATGTTGTCTAAATACCGTGTCATCTAAAAAATAGGAATGAATTAGAAAACTTTTATATTATGTTGCTTTGAATTCTGAAATAAGTTTTAGAAAACTTCCTCTTAAAAAAACTGCGCTTATGGTAAACATCCTTGATTATGCCATTTCATTGAACAGTAACGAAGTCTAGAAGGTTTTCGCTAATTTTTAATAAACGTTCCCAAGCTGTATAATGAAAAAAAACGAAAATAATTCTGTGCGACTAACCTCTCTATAAATAACACCTGACTAGCTAATTTGTTCGAAGATCAATCTCCACTCTATTCGTCTTAAGGTTTTTCTAATGGCCTTTAGGCTGTAAGATGCTCTTAGCGTTTTATTAGAAAAAATATAATCTTAATTACTCCTAAGTGTCTTGACAAATTTGATTAAAAATAACTAAATACATTAATAGCCTGTTATTAACAATAGGAATAAAATCCTAATTTCCGCTCATTGATCCCTACCATAATTAAGAAAACAACCCCTATTTAATGTTTCGTGCGGAACACTTATAAGATAACTTAGGTGTCTGTCTACCCTTCTGTCTGTGGGTCTGTTTGCCTGTCACACCCGATTTTCTCCAAAACTATTTAACATAGAAAGTTGAAATTTGGCACTAATATAGGAATTGATGGCCTCATCAAAGCAGTGTAGTTTTAAAAATTAAAATTTGGTTAGTTTTGGGGGGTGAAAGCGGAATTGAAACAAAAATTTTTTTTACCAGGTCATCGAGTGGGGTATCAAATGAAAGCTGGTAAAAACAAGTTCAAAAATATATATAATGTAATACTTGCGCATACTTTTCTTTGTATTATTTTTAAAAAATCGCGAAAAATCGCTACCCCTCCCCTTATCTCGAAAAGTAATGGTCAAAACATTTTGAAAAAAATCTGGAATATTTTTCACAGGGTGTAGATTGAACGAAAATTATCAAGGGTGCATCACCTTTAATAACACAGACTAACAAAAAAAATATTTGTAAAAACTTTTTAAACCAATACATCGAAGTGTTATGTACTTTTGGGTGCTGAAACCGTATTTGGTATCAGTTTTTTTATATCACCCACAGTTCTTTCACAATATGACATTGATTAAATTTCCTCTTCCTGCTTGAAAAACTGAGCAACCTATTGATCTCTTGTTCTATAATGTTAAATAGATGTACCAGATTCCAATAAATATTTTTCTTTCAACCTAGAACCAAGCAATTCTGCTTTTTCCTTAGTCAAATCCAAATGTCTCACTAAATCATTTAACTCAGCTTGTGTAAACAACTATGATTTTAAATTTTCTAGAGAACATTGAAACTCATTATCATCCGGTCGACATCATTA
The DNA here is from genome assembly GCA_019049505.1 of Pachyrhynchus sulphureomaculatus. NCBI lineage: Eukaryota > Metazoa > Arthropoda > Insecta > Coleoptera > Curculionidae > Pachyrhynchus > Pachyrhynchus sulphureomaculatus. The sequence continues at coordinate 168,690,626 of CM032446.1, forward strand.
AATTCGGAACTGGACTGTAAAACGTCATCAATAGACTGAGGTGGCTCAGGTACAGGAAGTCCCGGTCCATGTCCTACCTGCCAATTAGTTGAAGTAAAGTTAGGATAGACAATTACTTTCTTATTTTTGGAGTTATATCCAGAAACATCAACGCTGCAAAAATAACAATTATTTGAAGTATTTTCTTGCTCTCTCCATACCATGAGTACTGCAAATCTAAAAGCTTTCTTTTCTCTCTTATACCATTTCCTGATCCATACTTTGTCAGGAGCCCATCATTTTTCTTGATTTCCGGTTTCTACACCAAGATATGCAAAGTATACTTTTTTACAAAGTTAGTAATGTTTCTTTGATGTTTTTTAAGTACAAACTCACCACATACATAACAAAAAGTGTTGGGAGTGTTTTTACAACCACGATTAGCCATACTTTGAGTGTGAATTAAAGCATATGGGTTAAACACTGCAATGCGACGTTATATTAACTGGAAAAAGACAAGCAGCTGTGACATTTGATTTTACTGCCAATCTCATAAAATTCTGATTTTATTGCCAACCTAATAACATACGAATGATAAAAAATAAACTTTTCACATTTTGAATATTAAAATGTGAAAAATTGGTGGGTGATACGACTTTTTTATTATTATTTTCGGATTCAGCACACCAAAAAACAGGTAAAATTATTTAAAAAATTTTTTCATCATTGGCTGTGTAATTCATCGGGTATATAAAAAAAAAATCAGTTTTCAGTATAGATCGGAAAAAAACTTTATTGAAAACTCATTTGGGGTGTGTTTTGTGAGGTAAGAGAATACCTCCGTAACAAATATTTTGATTTTAAAAGCAATCAATGTACGGAACACTAATTGAGCAAAGGCCAACTTGCACTTGACCGGTTATTTAATTATGAACGATATTCAATCAAATAAAAATAGAAAACATAAAATTAAAAAAAAAATCATTGGTAGCTAGTACCTGACATTGAAAGCTGCCAAAGTAAAAATACCTATATTTTCGTTATTTATAGAACTATTCAGCCAAATTTAAATGATAAATGAAACTAATAAAATTAAAATATATCAAACAAAAATTAATTTATAAACTGTTTTTGCAACCATATTCAAAATAGTTCAGTTTAAATATAATATATACAAAAAGAATAATATTTTATCTGGTTCTAGAACCCTCTTCAAGGGTGTGGTGCCTTTCAGTTTTTTTATTATTTATTTCTATTTGAAAGTTAATGCCAGTGAATTCTGCCAAGAAAAATCTGTATACCCTTCGAATCTGCTCCGTTTTCTGATTTCCAAAATTTTCCAAGTCTAATAATTAGTATCATGCCCCTTAAACAGGTTACTCAATAAAAATTTTTATTTTTCAAAACTTTTACAGTCTGGTATTTCCACATTTTCATTTTTTTTCTTGTCCAAAGTAAGTGGAAAATTATTTAATTAACTTATTACAACAAGGACTAATATATTAGCCGAATATCTGCTTGTTTTAACATTGTTATAAATTAATTTGTAAATGTACAACGCATTACACAGCACATAACATTTAATTGAATGTTGCTTTTAATTAAACTATGGTTCTATGCATTATGTGGATGATTGCAAATTAAACTAAGTTTTCCAGTTGAGCTGTTCCAAAAAAAAATCAAGAATCAAGAAACTAGTTGTTATTATTATAAGATAAAAATCTTACAGAATGTAGACATGTTTTGAATATTAAACAAAAATCTTAAATTTTTTTTTTTATATATCTTACTATTTGATCTTTTCTTTTAGAGCACACTTTGAACGTTTACATCTATATTTATCAACTGGTGTACTCTACGAACAATAAAAACTTAATTTTTGAAATTTGCGAATTGGTTTTTATGGGTTCTTCCAAAAAAAGGCAATATTATTCACTTTTTTATAACGCTATTCCAAATCTTTCCTGAAAAGCTTCATTAAATGAAGATTTTCCGTTGACCAATACCTAGTATCACTCTTGTTAAATATTCTTATGCTGATGAAAAGAGATTTATTTATAGTGGATACCACTGAACATTAATACTCTCGCCTGTCTGATTTTCTAGCCTGTCCGTATACTAATGACTAAGGACACCCAAATATGCAAAGCGCATATATTGCATATTTTGCACATTATATGCATTTTTCTAAATATTTGCATAAATGCTTAAAAAAAAAGCATATATGTGCATATTTAAAGGAATTTATAATAATCTAGGTCTTTGGCAGGCATTTTCATTCATTTTTCGGAATGAGGGTCAATGTTTAGGCCGCCGCCGCCGCCGCGCCGGTTGTCTTCCCCAAATAAATTTTATTATTTTATGGTCAGTAAAAACCAGTCAGTAAACCCCAGACGGCCATCAGAGCATACTTGTATTATTAAATTATTAGATTTCATTTTTCGTTGTGCTTTTAAAGTAGTTACGGCGAATTGTGCTTTTTATCTTGAGTCGTATTTTACTACAGTGAAATGCCCAAAGCCAGTAGTGTGTCAGTGTGGATTAAACTCTACAAAGAACTAAGAATAGATATGGGAAAAATCTACTGTTCTGCATGTGTTAAAATTGTAAGTATAATTTTTGAATACCTATTGAATATACAGGGTATTTCATTTTCGTTTAATATTTAAACATAACGAAATTTTTGTCAGGGTTTTGCCGTTGATGCTATTTTCAACGTCATTTAAGTTATTTTTGTTCCATTTAACGAACAAAATTTCTATTTAACGATACCACGAAATAGAAATACATACGTAAACGTATGTATTTCTAGGTAATCTAATAAAAAAGGTACAAAGCAGAATTTTAATTTTTGCCTGCCTTAAGCACCTAGTTTTCTATTTAACGAAATTTCTATTTAACAAATTTTTTCCTTGGGATTTTAATTAAATTTTCTTTTTTTTTTATTGCAGATACCATGTGATAAAAAATTTCAAATAGAGCAACACGTGAAAACTGCTTACCATATTGCCAAATTGAGTAAGACGAAATTTGAAGAACACACATTAATGCAATGTTTCCAACCAACGTACAAAAATAAAGAGCTAAATGAACAAGACATCTTTAACCGAGATCTATGCCGTGCAATGATGACATCAAACATTCCGTTATCGAAGCTACGTAATCAAAACTTTACTTCCTTCCTCCAGAAGTATTGCAAATTTAATATCTCAGGTGAAACAACAATACGGAGAAACGACGTAAGCTCCTTGTATTCAAAGGTGATTGAGAAAATTAAAGGTAAAATTCGCAACGAACATTTTTGCATATGTATTGATGAAACCACCGATTCAAGAGGAAGGTATATTGCGCATTTATTGATTGGAGTTCTTAGCGACGATATTTTGCCAAAATCTTATCTGATTGCTTCCAAACAGTTAGAAAAAAACAAATGCATTGACAGTGGCCAGATTTGTTCAAGAGGAACTATCGAAGTTTTTTCCTCCTACGCCTATTCCAGGAGATAATTTTTTGCTTATTTTGTCAGATGCAGCACCGTACATGATAAAGGCTGGGCAAAATTTGAAAATTTTTTATCCAAACTTAATACATGTAACATGTCTCGCTCATGCTTTAAATAGGGTTGCTGAGGAAATTAGGAATCATTTTCCGCTTGTGAATAGCTTAATTTCTAACATGAAGAAAATCTTGCTTAAAACGCCTTTGAGGATTCAGTTCTACAAAAAAAAACTACCAAACACTCCTCTTCCACCTCAGCCTGTTATTACAAGATGGTGCACTTGGTTGGAAGCAACATTTTTTTATTGCGACAACTTCTGTCAACTAGATGGTCTAATTGCAGAATTATCAGACGAATCTTCCCAATCCCTTACAGAACTTAAACTATTATTCAAAAGCAAGGAGATAAAACAACAACTTTCCTTTGTTAAAACAAATTATAGCTTTCTTTCTAAAACCATAACTCAAATGGAGGAATCTAATTTGCCATTAACCCGAAGTGTTCAACTAATAAAACAATGTGAGGTCGCTTTTGAAAATGTCGCAGGTAAAACTGGGAGCAAAATTTTTCAAAAATTTCGGAATGTTATGGAAAAAAATAGTGGGTTTCGATTTGTCAGCTAAGTAGCTAATGTTTTAAAAGAGGGTTTTACTGATTCCATTGATTTAGATCCTATGCTATTAAATAATTTTAAAAACGCCCCTATTACATCAGTCGATGTGGAAAGGAGTTTCTCAATTTATAAATTTTTATACAACGATAGAAGACAAAACTTTTTAATGGAGAATTTTGAGAAACATTTAGTAGTTTATTGTTTCTATAACTAACGGCGGCCCTGTCTTTTGCAATATTTGCATACTTCCGCTTACTTACTTACATCTCCCTGTATGTATCAAATTTAAAATGTATGTTTTATTATGCTGTTTACTACGTATATAAATTTTTATAATATGTACCTACATTATTATTATTATTATTATATGTTCATCTTTAAGTAAAGTAATAAAATACATTATTATTTATATTTATTTTTTACTTTGTATAATATTATATTTAGATTTAGTTCATTCGCCCTGAATGTTGAAAATTTAAAATGGGTTTTTTATTGCTACATTTGTATAGTACTCGTATCATGTAATGTGAAACAATAAATTTACATTTTTCAAGTCTATTTCGATTTTTTTTACCGCATATTTACAACATGTATGTGCATATTTTGAGAAAATTATTTGCATATTTATGCGCATATTTTAAAGTTTTTCACTTGAATATTTGGGTTTCCTTACTAATGACATATTAATTGCATCCTCTTGAATATAATCATTAGACATTTTAATTAAAATTAATACGGATATTTGGAATATTTTAGAAAGGAATAATTTCAGTCTTAATGTACGATCCGCGACTGTCAAGAAAACAGCTTAAATTATGCAATAACAATGGCGCCATAAAATAAATCAAGGTACTGAAATTCAATAATCCTCCCTTTAATATGTATAGCCAGGAATGAATGGAAGATATAGTGCAGCAAAACCTTTATTTGTCGGGATCTCAGGAACTGAAGTAGAAATAAAATGCTACTAATAACTTTTTGAAAACCCTGTTTTATCTTATCGGTTTATTATTTGTTACCTTGTTACCTTCAATTTAAATTAGGACTTGTGTTAAGTTAAAGTGCAAGTGATAAAATAAAATTATTGATAAATTCGCACAAAATAAAATTATAAAGCAATTTTTTTAATTTTAAAATAAGAGATTCTGCTGACATTTCAGCCACCACGATGTCATTGTAAGTAGTGGAAGTTTCCCTCCCGCCTCTACACTTCCTATCCAGTTTCTTAAAACGCCATAACACCACTGCCATGGAATGATCCACATATAAAATATTAACTACAACAATATTTTAGTTTTTACGATTAGTATTTATTGAAAAAGAAATATAAATAAGACCCTAAAAGAAGTTTCTTAACAGTAGCAAAAATTTTTGCTAAGGGCATTGACGAAGCTAACATACTGAATCTTTCCAGGTAAAAATCTATAACATATTTCAATATACCGTATTTCTTTTATGATTTTACTTCTTGTATTTGGTAAAATGATTTTTTTAGGGATTACTATAAAATATCATGCAAGCCTAATCTTAAAGAATACCCTCTACCATAGGGAAAAAGATAACGATAAAATATATTTTATATTAAGACCTACTGAAACTTTCGCGTGTCACAGATGTAGGGCAATGTGTAAACCAGATAATTCATACGCCATGTGAAAATACTGACAGTCCCCTGAACGTGACGGGTCTAAAAGGTTCCCAATATTAAATTTCTGGTGAAATAACATTTGTGAAGTAAGGGACTTCCAATTAAACTAAAATATCCACTTCGAGAAATGTTAGTTGTTTACAAAATCTGACAAAAAGGATTAAATTTTGCTTATGGCTCTAAAATCCTGTAGAACTATTATATAGAGAGAATTAGTGATAAACAAGCACTTTATTTGACGAGAATAACATCTTTCCATACAATAATATTGTATTGTAATTGTTTCTGTACAACAACTAATTTTTTTGAAATGAAGATTTTAATTATATAAAAGTCAAGTAACCATTTTCAGATGTTTTGTCCATTGACTTTCCAGTTTGTCTGTTCCGGCATCACAGAAAAAAACGGTCAATGAAATTTTACACGAAGATGGAGTAAGTCATGGGCTAGGTTATAAGCCACATTTTGGCCTGGAAACTTATATACAAGAAATATGACTAAAAAGGGCAATTATTTTTACTGAAGAGATTTGAAAATATTCCTTCACCAAAAGAAAACTTTTAATTATGACAGGATAATATAGGAACTAAAACCAACACTGATAAAAAATATATTAAACTAAGAGCTACGGGAAAGTAACGTGGGCAGTAGCAACTTGCCCCTTTGACAGGTTCATATGGCACAGAAACTGTTCACCTTCCAGATAGTCCTACTGAACTGGCGAATGATACCGTACCACGCCTACGGCTCGACCGTTCACGCGAAAAATGGCATATTTGAATTGGGCCTTATTGGATAATGGGCCACTAGCGACGACCCAAAATATCTGGAAAGTGAACCGTTTCTGTGCCAAATGAACCTGTCAAAGGGGCAAGTTATTACTACCCATGCCACTTTTTTTTCCAGTAGCTCTTGGTCTATATATGATACTTCATAATGATGAACGATTACATTTTGTGCAGGAAGGATTTAAAAGTAACACTTATGTTAGTGATATACAAGGGTATAGATAAGACAGCTACTATTTATTTTTATAGTTATTATTTTATTTTTATTATTATTATTATAATTTATGTACATACGTATGTGACAATAATGGAAAATTATCTTCATTATAAAAGGTGAGAAATTATGAGAGAAGGAAAAGTGAGAGAAGATTATTATAATAAATTTTGTAAATTTATTTTTGGTTCTGAAGGTTATGATTGTTGTGGTAGTTATTATTACTACTTTTCCGCTTAGTTATAGTGCAACTCAACTACTCGTATTTTGGTTTTCTCGCCCCCCACTGCGCAATAGATAGATAGGACTGGAAGCAATGTATGTTATGTTGTTTCTTTATAAGGTGGTTATAAGAAGTACCAATATCTATTTAGGCATACGATAATAATTTTTTCTACAAGATCCAAATAAATGTCACATTTGCTAGTTAAAATTGCTTTAAAATATATAACACATACTAAGAGTTTAAAGGTAGGCGACTAATTGATAATCTTATAGGGATCAGAGTGCAGCAACTAAGTCGAATGATCAAGAGCGAGAGATAAAAGTAGGTGTGGGCTAGAAACGCATAAGGTCTGTTACCTATAATTTTTTAATCAAGTTTAAGCAAGGACCCTGTCCGTAACCTTTTGCACGTATATTTTTTCTGTTAGTCTTTCTCAATTAGTTTCATGAAAATATCCTTATACTTAATGTATTAAAATAAGAAAGGTTACTGTACCATTCTGACATTTAGTGTTCCGTACGGAACATTAAAGTCACTTCAATGTCTGTCTGTCGATCACACCCGATTTTCTCCGAAACTGTTTGACATGGAAAGTTGAAATGTGGTGCTAATATAGGAACTGATGCCCTCAACGGAGCTGTGTAGTTTTGAAAGTCCAATTTTTACTTAAGGGGTTAGTTTCGGGGGGTGAAATCGCAAGTGAAAAAAAAAAATTAACGGGTTATCGGGTGGGATGTCTTGTAAAAGCACAAATTCAAAAATATATATAATGTAATACTTGCGCACACTTCTCTTTGTATTTACAAAAAACGCGAAAAATCGCTGTTCCTCCCTTAATCTCAAAAAGTACTGATCAAAAAACTTTAAAAAAATTCTAGAATATTCCCCACAGGATGTAGATTAGCCCAAGGGGGGCCCCCCCCCCCCCCCCCCCCCCCCCGCCCCCCGCCCCCCCCCCCCGGGGGGCCCCCCCCCCCCCCCCCGCCCCCCCCCCCCCCCCCCCCCGGGGGGGGGGGGGGGGGAACGAAAATTAAGTTAATTTAATAATTTATCTGGTATATCAAAAAATATTTATCAAAAAAATGTTGAAAAAATTCTAAAATATTCTCTACTGGGTGTAGATTAAACGAAATCATGAGTGCATTACCTTTAAAAATTAATCTGGTATATAAAAAACAAAAATTTCAAGGTCATTAGTTTTCAGTAAAGATCGGAAAAAAACTTTGTGGAAAACTCATTTGGAGCGTGTTTTGTGGTCATTGATCATTTTATATCTCCGTAACAAAATTTTTTATTTTAAAAGCAATCAACGTACGGAACATTAATTGTGCAAGTCCAACTGGCACTTAATCAGTTATTTATTAATTACCAAAGACTGAAATTACAACGACAAATTATATTTATTGTTAGATAAAGTAATGCTACTAATAAAGTTTTACCACTGTGACATCTACAGACAGTGCATGTCATTATTTTAAAGTTGCGGCAGAGATTTGAAGAGACCCATTCGACTTTAAATATACCTCGGACAATACAACTAACATCAGGAAGCGATACAAACGCGGAGTGTGTTTGAATATGAGTTCGCAGTATCCCCGACGTCTCAGTATATAAAAGTACCGTGCATATGCCTAGAAATCCGTCAAAGAGCATTCCTCATAAACCTATAAGATACACTTGGAGTAAGAATTAAAATTGTCTTACACTATCCAGAGACTATAAAGTTTTTAGCAATTTATTATAAATATTTGAAAATTAAACTTTTCATGAGACACCTATATATATTTTGTATTTTGCTATAAAATTTTACTTCTAAAAATCATAAATCAAAATACCTTTACATTACTAACAATCTTAAATACAATATTATATTCTATATATTATTTTACATATCAAAATAATAAAATTTCAAAAAACGGCCTAGTTTTAGTCTCCGAACTCAAAAAAATATTCAAAATGCTTGCTGAGTATAGAATGGAAGAATGAAAATTGTAATGTATGTATGTAGTAATATATAGTATTAATACAAAAAACATTAAGCTAGAATGAGACAGAATAGAGATGAAAGATTTTCGCTACCTAGACAGCATTATAACAAATAACTGGTCAAATGCAAGTTGAACTTGCGCAATTAGTGTTCCGTACGTTAATTGCTTTTAAAATAAAAAATTTTGTTACGGAGGTATAAAATGATCAGTGACTTCACACCCCAAATGAGTTTTCAACAAAGTTTGTTTCCAATCTTTAATGAAAGCTGATGACCTTGAAATTTTTGTTTTTTTTTTTTTTATATACCAGATAAATTATTAAAGGTAATGCACTCGTGATAATTTTCGTTCAATCTACACCCCGTGGAGAATATTCCAGAATTTTTTCAAAATTTTTTGATAAATACTTTTCGAGATAAGGCGGGGGGACAGCAATTTTTCGCGATTTTTTAAAAATAATACTAAGAAAAGTGCGCGCAAGTATTACATTATATATATATATATATATATATATATATATATATATATATATATATATATATACACACATATATATACATATATATATATATATATATATATATATATATATATATATATATATATATATATATATATATATACACACATATATATACATATATATATAATATATATATATATATATATATATGTTACAATGGAGGTTTTCACGGATGGTGGAATTTAATACAATAAAATTCCGGGTTTCAATCCATTCGTCTAACAATGAATTTGCACGACGTTTCGCCAAAATCTCATTTGGCATTTTCAAGTGCTGCCACTCGAAGGCAGCAGCAAGAGCACAGGATCGAATAACAGTAGCAGCGGGAGCACTTGAAAATGCCAAATGAGGTTTTGGCGAAACGTCGTGCAAATTCATTGTTAGACGAACAGATTGAAACCCGGAATTATATATATATATATATATATATATATATATGCACTTGGCCGGTTTTTTTTAGTTCATGCTTGTTACCACTGTCTTTTGTTAAAATGCTGTATAGGTAGCGAAAATATTTCTTCTCTGTTCTATCTCATCTGGGTTTATGAGTAAATTTATAAAATTTAAAAAAACTCCACGACTGGCTGCCATGTTTGTGACGTGACTATAGGTTATGTTCAACTTAAACGCAAAAATGATTATATTATTTTGTTATTTAATTATTAAAATATTTACATCAACCTGATCTTCACAACAGAAAAAAACTGATGTTTTAATACGTCGTGCTGCTTGGAACCATTGATTTCGACGTTTAACATCTTGGGGCTCATTTAAAAACATTTTTTCGGAAGTTGTTTTTGTAATATTCGTACAAAATGGTACGAAAAAGGTACGATAACTTTTTAGATTAAACAGTTTCAACAAATTTATCAATATACTAATGCTAATAACAAGAATAAATTGATTGAAAACTAAAATACTCGTATCAGCGGTTTGTGATGTTGAGGAAAAATAAACACTGTGACGTCACACGCGCTCTGGATTGATTTTCCTGCGCATCATCGGTAATAGGTTTAAAAATATATTTTCAATTTGATATAACTTTTTAATTATAAGGAAAAAAAAAATAGTTTTGTTGAAAAACTATATGATCTAACCATTGATGACAAAAAAATTTTTTGTTCAAAACCCCATATATATATATATATATATATATATATATATATATATATATATATATATATATATATATATATATATATATATATATATATATATATACGGTAGAACTCCGGTTATCCGAGGTAACGTGGGGGGCACCCTCCTCGGATAACTGAAAAACTGGGAAAATCCGGATTTTTTTTTTATTCATTAAAAAAATAAACACCAATACTTTAAACCGATGTATTAACGTTTTTAACATATAAATAGGTACATACATTATAAAACAGTAAAATAGGTATCTATGCGCCTCTGTTTCATATTGCATTTTCTTTTTCTCGCTGTAATGTTTCTCCATCTATTAAGAAGAAGCAAATCCGCTGAAGTTGCCTCTGCTTGTTGTTCGATATACCTCAAAGCTTTTTCCAAAGAAGCAAAACCTTCTTAATGAGAGATCTTAGTGGGAGACTGTTCATCCACCGCCGCTTCGTCATCGTCATCGTCATCTGAATTTTCAGTTTCCTGAAAGGCATTCGGGATTTGTTCAATACTCATTTCTTCTTCTGAATCATCTGCTGTAATCCATTCAACAACATCTTCTCTTGTCACATTTTCGCAACCTTTTAATTTTTGCATTAATACAAATAAACTTTTTTCTTTTTCTTCTATCTCTATATTTGAACAGGACATTTCTCCATGGCTTCTCAATTTCAAAGCTAATTCATTTAATGGAGTATCATCTTCACTGTCATTATAGTCCTCAAAATCAATAACTTTTGACCAAGTTTTTGAATAGTGGTAGTACACACAGAATCCCAAGCTTGACTTACCCAGTAAATAACATTTTTCAGTGTAACCTTTCTCACCCCATTGATAATATCCTCCTTTTCTGTGTATTCTAACAGATGTTCAAGATATAAGCGCCTATAATTTTTTAAAATATTTTCGAGGATGCCTTGATCCATTGTTTGCATTATGCTGGTTACAATTGGAGGAAAAAATTTTACAACAATTTCGCCCACATGAAGTCCTTCTCCAGGATGAGAGGGGACATTATCCATTAGCAAAATTGCTTTAATAGGAAGACGGTTTCTGTTCAAAAATTTAGTCACAGATGGCATGAACTCTTCTTCAAACCAGCTGGTAAATACGGTCGCATCCATCCATGCGCTCTTCTGACTTTTATAATAGACTGAGCTTTGGGTGAGATGTCTTTTAAAGCTCTTGGACGTGCAGACTTGCCAATCACCATCAGTGGGATTTTGTGCTTGCCAGATGCATTGGAACATACCATTATATTTAATCTTTCCTTACTTCGTTTGTGTCCAGTAGCTGATTTTTCCTGTCGAGATGCCAATGTTTTTGATGGAAGCATTTTATAATTCAAACCAATTTCGTCACAGCTGTAAATTTGACCACATGTGTATCCACAATCTTCGATTTGCTTTTTAAAGTTCTGCTTAAACTTCTCAATTGATGACACATCAGCAGAAAGTTTTTCACCACATACAATCAGTTGTACCCCGTACCGTTTTTTCCAGCGGTCAAGCCATCCAGAACTGGCGGTAAACTGATCTATCTCTGGAAATTGCCTACTAATCATTATTGCTTTCTGTTGTAAAATTGGACCTGACAGAGGCACACCTGTTAATCTCTGTTGGTTAAACCACATGCATAAAGCTTCGTTAGCCTTTTCGTAGTCGCCGGTTTTCATTGATTTTCTTCAGAACTCCAACCGAATAAATTATGTGAGTATACTCGTACTTCTCCGTAGTAAACGTTATAACGCACTGCATTTACACAATTTTACATGCTGAAAGAGTCCAAAAACATAAATAGGGGAACCCCTCACACGGGCCAGGGGGATTCCCCGAAGGCCCCAACGAATTTAAATGGAAATATGTACATACATATTTTAGAAGCTCGGTTAATACGCGCGTATCTCGGATAATCAGGTCCTAAGATTGGCTCGGTTAATCCGGAGCTCGGATAATCGCGACTCGGTTAATCGGGGTTCTACACTATATATATATATATATATATATATATATATATATATATATATATATATATATATATATATATATATATATATATATATATATATATATATATATATATATATATATATATATATATATATATATATATATATATATATATATTATATATATATATATATATATATATATATATATATATATATATATATATATATATATGTGTGTGTGTGTGTGTGTGTGTTACTAGCTAACAAGCGCATCTCTGTGAAAGTGCTTTGCTTATTATTCTATATTGCTTTTTAGTGTTCGGTACGGAACAGTTATATGATCACTTCGGTGCCTGTCCGACTGTCTGTCCGTCTGTCACACTAAATTTTCTCCGAAACTAGACATAGAAAGTTAAAACTTGGCATTAATATAGGAATTGATTACCTCATCAAAGCCAATTTTGACTTAAGGGATTAATTTTGGGGGGTGAAATCGGATATGAAAAAAAATTACCAGGTCATCGAGTGGGGTGCGTTCTAAGATATATATAATGTAATACTTGCACACACTTTTCTTTGTATTATTCTGAAAAAAAATGCGAGAAATAGCTGTACCTCCTCCGTTATCTCAAAAAGTATTTATCAAAAAATTTTGAAATTCCGAAATATTCTCCACTGGGTGTAAATTAAACGAAATCACGAGTGTATTATCTTTAAAATTTTTTTTTTTATTGGTCTAGCACACGTGCTGCAGGGAAGTCCCTAAAGCGCTCCAGGAGCGGCACGAGTGCGGAAAAAAAAAAGCGATTCACGTTGTTCTTGAATCGCTGTAAATTGTACTCGGTTGGAAACACGCGCTGGGCAAATTATTCCAAAGGGATGACGTTCTCCATATAAAAGATTGCTTGAAAAGAGTTGTACGCGGAGTAACAAGCTGAACCTCATACGGATGCGAAGCACCAGCGCGACGTGTATTTCTAACATGCACCGCTTTGGGAGGAATTAAGCGGGCTACATCCTTCGAACACTTTCCATGAAAATACTTGTAGAACAGACTCAAGTCGCCAACCGTTCTTCGATGTTCCAGCGAATCAAGGCCGCCGGTCAATTCCGGGTCCCCAATCAGACCGAGTATTAATCTGGTATATAAAAGAAACAAAAATTTTAAGGTCATCAGTTTTCAGATCGGAAAAAAACCTTGTTGAAAACTCATTTGGGGTATGTTTTGTGAAGCCATTGATCATTTTAATGACCTCCATAACAAAAATTTTATTTTAAAAGTCATCAACTTACGGAACACTAATTGGGCATAATATATACAAAAAAGCTGTTGCTTCTAAACATCTTGCCTACCGACAATGGTGTAAAAATACTAACATCATAAATTGTAACATCTTTGTTCGTACCCGAAATAGATGCAAAAAATAATCGATGAACCCAAAGAGTCACACAAAAAAATTAACAACAAACTTCTTGCCTTCTCCAATAATTCGAGTTTCTTTTGGTAAGTAGCTAAGGACATTAGTCAAAATTTCACTAAATCCCCTAAACCAGCACTCACACCGCCAAACAATACTATATGTTGCTAGCTGAACTCTTTGCTTCACATTCTGCTGTGGATTTCTAAGGAATAACACCGCCCACTATTCCCATAGTGCACTCAAGGATGACCGATATTGTGTTCATACTGCGTGTTATAAAACGTATTTTAAGGAAGCTAAATACTAAAAGCGCTTCTGACGCTGGCTATATGAGCGAACTAACACCATTTTTCTACAGACTTTTCAAGCTATCTTACAAAAAAGGAATATTTTCTTCCTGCTAAAAATGCGCTATGGTTCAGGCGATGACCAAAAAAGGCAAGAAGACTTTACCAAAGGACTTCCGACCAGTCGTACTGCTTTCAATAATATCAAAAGTTATGGAAAAGGCTATCAATTATTATCTTCTCAAATATCTGGAAGGATTTAATATTATTAGCAACCATCAATATGGCTTTCGTAAGCAAAGATCAATAGGAGATCTTCTGAACATTTTGGAGAATCTTGAGCAGTCTGAAACGTTTTGTTTATGGATCTCATATTTCCGCGGACAATGAGTGGCAGTCGTCGGATTTCTTTCTAATACCTGCGCTATCAACACCGGTGTCCCCAAGGCTCTATACTCTCTCCTCCTTTTTCCTCGTTTACATTAACCATCTGCTAAAAAGCACCAGAAAACTAATCTACAGCTTTGCAAATGACAGTACGCTTATTTCTTCATTTATTTTAAACGCTCGAACATTGGCTACTCATGCAAACGTCCTTAGATAGCAGAAAATCGTTCCACTTAACAAAAACCTGGAAGAAATTCTACCTTGGGGTGACAATAACCAAGTAGAAATTAAATCTACAGAATCCCAGATGGCAGGTTTTTTCTGAAATAGTTAACATTGCTGAACCCGACATAGTTATGTCGGGATACTCCAATCCTCTAGCATCGTCACTCAATTTACTGGGCGTTAACTTGCGGGCAAATATGTCTTCGCCTGAACATGTCGCATTCATAGCCAAAAAAGCTTCTCAAAAGCTGTGAATCTTATTTCGAACTAGAAAGCTTTACACTCCACAGCAAATGTTAATTCTGGCAAGGCTGAAATTCGACTTACGTTAGAATACTCCTCCCATGTTTGAGGCTCTGCTCTCAAACATGCACAGCATTTGTTGGATTCTATTCACAAGAGAACTATTCGCCTGATTGATGACCCAGAACTCACCAGAAACCTTGATACCTTGGAACATCGAAGGCAATTCGAGTCTATTTTACAAGTATTTTCATGGAAAGTGTTCGATGGATTTAGCCCGCTTAATTCCTACCTAAGCTGTGCATGCTAATAATACACGTTGCGCTAATATATCCCATCCATATGAGGTTCAGCTTGTCACTCCTGATATAACCTTTTTCAAGCAGTCTTTTATATGGAGAACATCATCTTTAGAATAATTGGCTCAGAATTATATTTCTCACAGAGTACAATTTACAGCGATTCAAGACTAACGTGAACTGCTTTTTCCGCACACGTGTAAAAAATAATGTATCGAACTTACTATATCAGACCAGCGAATACTACATCGCCAATGCAGTGGTTTGGTCCATTGAGTCATATCCCTATTTATTAATAAGATCCAAATAGAGCTCTGGGTGACGTAGCATTTTTTCCATAAGACCGTACAGTTACAGGTTACGCTGTATTCTGCACCGTTATATGATGTCGTATATATGTATACTCTCCTGTTCCTGATTGAACTTCTGCACCTAAAGATTATGCTATTATTCTGTAGCCGTAATATTAATGAACGAAATTAAAAAATTTTTTACTAGTGATATTTTTTGAAAGCATAACACACATATTGAAGTAGCAATTTACGCTGGTATTAAATAGTTGTACACAGTGGAAAATGCAATCCTGAGCAGTTCATTCCAACGCAATAAAGTTCTTCGTATAAAAAAGTCCTTAAAAATTATATGCTTAGCGCAATGTGTATTCCTCGCATGACCGCATTAGATCCACTAAACACTGTCCATAACAGTATGTGAAGAATAGTTTCAAGTCAGCAACATGTCAACTTAAGTTCTGGATCTATAATTAATTATATATTATACAACATACATAAAAATACAATCTTCTGGATATAATATAACAAATGTAGAGTGTGTTTTAGCTCAGAATCTCAAGGAGGAGTTCTGTATTAGTTTATAGCTTTTGAGAAGTGTTCCTTGCTCTACATGAAACATGATCATATTAAGACATGTGTGCTTCCAATTTAACCCCTAAAACGTTTAATGACGATAGAATAGATTATCTAGACATAACTATGTCGGGTTTTGTCAAGTTAATTTTTTTTAGAAAAAAATACTGCCTAGGTTTTGTAGCGTTAAATTTTACTTGGCTACTGTCACCTCAATATTGAAGGTCTTCCTAATTATTGTTAAGTATAACTTCTTGCTGTCTGTGGAGTGCAGCTGGTGTTTAAGCATTCAAAGTTAATGATGAAACAACGACAAAGATATAGATTGCATTATAGTTCTGTTTCAGATGTAGATAGAGATAGTTAATGCAAAAAAGAAATAGAGGGGGAGAAGTATGGAGCCGTAAGGTATACCGCCGTTGATACTGAAGGTACCAATTACCAAGAACGATCTCTGTGGAAACTCGGGAGCCATAAATAAAATCTTTCAAACAAACCATAACAACAATCTATCATGCCAAACACGATCAATTGTCTTGGGTATATAATCCACCCGAGACTAAATATAATGTTCAACCCTGTTGTTGCAAAAATACATAGAATAGCTTGGGATATCTCATATTAATCTTTGACAGAGACAATATTAGTGCTCACGTATATAATGACATATGACATATATATTACTCGTTAATAGCATTTACTACAACCTTCAAATATACTGAAAGCAATGTGACTGGTTGCTAGTTATTTAGTATAGTCTTTGGCGTTTCTAAGGTATTGGCTGAATTTGAGCGCAATGCCAACAGGAACGCAATATCTTTTTTCTGCAGGAAAAGTTGAAAAATGTATAAGAAACAAGCGTAAGTTCTATCGCACAATTTTTGGAAACGATGGTAGGTACTCCATCAGCACCAGAAGCTTTATTGATGTCCAGTCATTAACGTACTCTATTTAAGAAGCTATTTATATTGGAAAAAACTAAAATAAACTCACCGGATGCCCATACTACTAGCAGCAATATTATTTTATTTTATGAATGGTGTTTACATAAAATATGTTACAAATACATGTAACGGTTACCTTTATAAGAAAGAAATAAAAATAGGGCATATAAAGCGTAGAAAAAACTTTAAAATTTGTAGGTTGAAACTAGCTTTTAAACCAATATTTGTTTCATTTAAAGGAAACATATAACATTAAATGATTTATTATAATTCAGTGCTTGAGCCAGTATATAGACTGAACAAATTTTATACAACAGTTACCTACATATACAATAATTCTATCATTTTATATAATTATTCTAACTATTTAAAATTAGTATAAAACATTTTATGTTCGCCTTTATATATTTCAAATGCCAACATAAAGCAGCTTACATCTTTTAGAGTAATATACGCTAAATAAAACACAAACAAAAAATCAGCTTTATGCGAAAATATGAAACAACAACTGCTTACACTAATAAGATTTTTTACAATCAGCATTTCGGCAATATTTAAATTTATGTCAAAAGATAATCCATACGACACAACTTTCCCTCCTTAACCTTAACTCAAAAAACGGAACATTGCCGTTTCACGTTCACCCTCAAGGGGATGAAACATCCGGTTTGAGGCCTCCAATGTCAGTGGTAACTGTCGCCAGCTAGTCAGAGTTGGACTGGGACAGTTTAAAAAGGTGTCAGCGTCGTATCTTGAATCTTTTGTATGCGTTAAAGTAAATAATAATAATAAGATATTTTTGGGCCTCAAGTGCTAATTATGAGTCATGCTTTATTACTTAAATATTACTTGTTATCCTATAAAGGTGATACAAAAGTAACTCTGGCCTACGTAGGGTTTGAACAACTGTAGACAAGCTGTTACCTAATGATTTTTCTTATAAAATACAGCATTCGTTTATTCATTTACACAGAATTCTATAAAATATTGTCTAGTTTAACGGTTTTTGCTTAATCTAAAAGCGATTAATTTACTTTTACCAGCACTTTTTCACTTCCAATCACTTCTTTAATAAAATTTGTCATGTTTTCATAGGGTAGATTACTAAAACTGAAACTGTTCCATTCCAACCCATGTTTGTCCATATGATTTTTTATTGTATCATTAAACCATTGATATTTATTGTTAAAATTAATTATATTGTGGAAATATTCTTCAGTGTTAATATTTATGATTGCAATTTCTTTACACATAAAATCACTATGTTCAAACTGGAACCCTTGCACATCAATTATAAACATTTTGTTTTATTTACTTGTTAAAAAACTTGTATGGTTATGTTTTAAAATAATATAATTGTACTGATTATATCGTTGTTAAAAGTGAGAATTTATACTAGTTAAAAATGTTTTTAAATCATGACGTTATTAGATAATTAAAAAAGTGTGTGTAATGTGAATGTAAAATGCATTCATTGCATAAGACTAAATCAAGATTGAATATAAATTATTAGTAAATTTATTCTAGGTAGAGTGTTGCTTTTATTTTAAAACAATGCAATTATTGCATTAAAATTCAAGGTTTCTCTGTCCGAGTTGCAGCACACATTCTTTAGGAAAAACCATGACTGTATTTTTCTTTGTTCTTCTAATATTACGTAAAAAACATTAGTATATATATATATATATATATATATATATATATATATATATATATATATATATATATATATATATATATGTATGTATACATATACATTTAGGTTATTTACATCTGTTTTTTCGTTTATTGTGGTGGGCGTCATCTGAATGTGTATGGATTCGAGTATTTCTCTTTTTTTTTGTATTTATTTCGGGTGTAATTTTGATGTTTTTGAAATCAAAGGTATGACTTTTATTCATTTCATGATTTGTAAGAGCTGTACTGTTTTTTTTTTTTTGTCGTATTTATGGTCTTTGATTACACTTAACAAAAACAAAAAAAAATATATATTTACATATATATATATATATATATATATATATATATATATATATATATATATATGTATATACATATATATATATATATATATATATATATATATATATATATGTATATACATATATATATATATATATATATATATATATATATATATATATGTATATACATATATATATATATATATATATATATATATATATATATATATATATAAATATATATTTTAATCAACCAACATGAATTATGATATTCGAGCTCCATTTGGTAAAAGGTAAAAAGTTTATAAAAACTCCCATATATTAGTAGTTTCAATTAGAAAAGGAGTTGAAATTTTAACTACTAGCTACAAGTATTCTAAGTACCAGTAATTAGTAGTTAAATTTTTAATTATTTTTCTGACACAAACTACTAATAGGCAAGTTGATACACATGAAACTATTTAAGTAATTGAAAGCTTATAATTTTAGGTTACGTTAAACTACTTCGAGTGTATTATATTAAAGCTTTCTGGCTGAATATTGCTCCTGACTATTTTTAAATTCTGCAACAAAATACACAATAAATATTAATTTGAAAAAGCACTTATAAAACATATTATTCAGATAGGCCGTAATAATCCTAATAAAAATAACTTCAAATAATTAGTTACAAGGGATGGTTTCGGTCGCAAAATTTAAATTAGGAGCAGTTGTCTACCGTTAGTTTGCCACTAACTTTTAGTACTAACTATTTGCTCCTCTTAGGGAAGAACAATTTCAAGAATTCAAAAACTTTCATTCGAATTATTTTTTACAGTTAAGACCTGTAGTAGTAAAATGCCATATTGCTTGCGGCATCCCAGTTAGATTCACCGTTAAAGCAAGTGAGGTTTCCTTTTATTATTATTAATACTAATTCAATTGAAACAACTATCACGTATTTAAAAAAATCTATTAAGTTAAAAAGAAATGTTAGTTTTAAACATTTTTTTTTAAACGGAAAACGCAATTCCCTAAACATTTATAATATCTGCTACTCAAATCTGTACATGCATTCTAAGTTTTATCCATCTGATTTTTTCTTAATTATATAAAATTCTGCTTCTTAAGTACATTTTTAAAAAATGGGTCCCCGACAGAACATTATAACAATACTCCAGTGGAAAGAACCCTTGAGACTGGTATGGGAAATTTTAAAATATATTCTGATATACGCAATCTACGAGTAATATGGTCATTGCTGTTTTTACTACTCAGTATATATCACCACTACACCAAATACTTTATTTTTGCACTCGACGCACGTTTCAATAACCATGTTAGCTTCATCAGGAGTGATGATTTACTTATCATCGCTCCTGATGAAGCTAACATGGTTAGCGAAATGCACGTCGAGCACAAAAATAAAGTGTTTGGTGTAGTGGTGATATATACTGAGTAGTGTCATTGTGCCAAAGATTCCACATTCCCAATCTAATTGCGGTCTTTAAAAAGAAAATGTGTCGTCTCCACCACCGCCTTATGTAAGTTGAAATTTTGAACTAAGAAAATTTTAGTTATTTTTCATGGAACACTCAAAGTTGTTGATTTAGTAAACGTAGTAATAAGCAACTGTTACAGATAAATTACTAGGGAATGTAACTACTTCCTACTACTAACTTGCTCGCTTGTGGGGCGGCCCTAGCTCCATGGTATCGTGTCGGCATAGGATATCAAGAGTCCCGAGTTCCAATCCCGACAGGTCAATGTACTTATTTAGTAATTTATTTTAGTATATTTGGCTTGAACATATATAGAGGTAATAGCTGTTGCAGAAATGTAATAACGTCCGTAGAACCACTACCGCGTTGTCTAAAAAGTGCCGTGAAATTCAAATGTATATTTCGCAAGTTGGAGAACGTTGACGAACCGAAAAAAAAAAACTAGTTTTAAATAAGTTTCAAAATAGACAATTACTCGAAAAGTACTTTAACCGCTGTCAAACTAATTATCCTCATAGCTAATTACTGCCCACCTGTGCTTCTTGCCGTATGAGTTACTTAGCATATGTTATAATGCTATGATTTTCACATAATTTTTACTGAATGGGTGAAAAAAAAATTGTCCCAAAACATTAAAATATGTTTTTTGCAAATAATATCAATTTTTAAAAAAATCATAACTTAATTTTTTCCTGTCGATGCGATTTAGTTTTCTCTTGTTTTCCTGAATAATTTTGTTTGTTGATTTTTCTTTATTTTGTTCGTTATTTTAGAATTAGAAACAACATTGTCAATACATTCATCTTTTTTTAATTTGTTGAAATCAGTTCTTATCACTCTCAAATCTAGACGAACATTTTAAGATAACATTCATTGAATTGGTAATGTCGGTTATGCTGTAAGTGATAGCAAACTTACATATAGTCCAATATTTTTTCAAAATCGTAGAAACTCATCAGAATTGCTTAAGATCTTAATAAATTTCAAATATTCAGATAAAAACGAACAGTTTGGCTGGTCACATTATTTCAGTTACCCTTTATCGTTGCCAAAAATCACTCTATTTAGCCTCAGTCCGAGCCTGACGGTAACTGTCGACAGCTACTTAGAATTCCAGACAAGACCGCAGCGAACAGTCAGACATGGGTCTCTCTAATTGCAGGACTCGCCTTCACTAAAGTGGTATCTCACAGGGAGCATACAGAAACCGTTAATTGGATTCTGCTTCCGTAATTCTTTTATTATAATTTGGTGAATTACAAAATATTTTCTGGACAACACCGCTGATCATTTTCATTTATACATATCAGGTGGCCCCGAAGTTATTATGCATGTTGCTATTTTAAATTACAAAATGAAATCTGGCACCATAAAATAGTTAGAGTAGATGCTTATTTTTGGTTTCAAAAAAAAATATTCTTGTTTTACATTTTTATTTAATGAAATATCCTAATTTTTAATTTTCATACAAATTTTTTTTCAGATAATTATTTAACTTTCTCTAATTTGCTTTTCAAAATGTTGCACGATGGTTCTAAAAAAATTAACAGTTCTTGTTATGGGTATAATATGCTATCTAATGAAGTAGTCGAATTAATTTTATTAGCTATTTTCAAGAGAAACGTAGAACTGGAAAATATATATAATATCATTTAATATAATATTATAAATATAATAAAAATATCATTTAAAATAAAAAGATATTTTTTCCCTGAAATCGCAACTGTCAATTGTTTTCCTACATATTCTAAATATACTAATACATTAATTTTCATTTTGTTATCTAAGTGTCTAACTAGGGCGGCGTCAATAGTAACGTCAGAGCTACCAAGTATATACAGGATGTTATGAAAATCGTTTAATATGTTTAAAATGGCATACCCTTGTGTCAAGAGGAAGAACGGATAAAGAGTAATAAATGGCCCTTGGCTATCATTAATGAGAAAATCAATCCCAAAGATTCATGGCTTTCCAGCATGTATGCCAGTGGTTATAGCCAGTACACACATTGAAAACAATTAACACCAATTTTGATAATAACTTCGATTGCTAGAATCTTGGCATGCTAAAATTAACAGTTTGTTATTTTATTTTATAACAAATTTAAGAAATCTTATCTTTTTCAGTTTAAACAAAGCAATAGAAGAAACAAACCACTTCTAAAGTTCAGTATTTTAAAAGAAATTTTTCACTAGCAAGATAATCACCAACACCAACAATTTTTTATCAAAAGTTGAAATGTTTTACGCTCACTAATAATATAACTATATTTCCAAAAAAAAAATATTTACTTTGATATGATACAAAATATAATTTTTATCGCTGCGCCGGATGTTTCAATAAATAAAACGTTTTCTTCAGGTTTGTACATGCCATTTTCTAATTGGCACTCTCGTTCTGGCTCAGCTAATCACGTACTGCGCGAAAGTTTGCCAGACAATATAAATGTTGGTACTGGTTTAAAGCCAGCAAAAATATCGTCATGTCTGGTTAGTGACCCAATGGCGAGCATTTGTTTGAGTAAAATACCGAGTTCTTAAGATTTTAATTAGTAATCAATTATTTATTAAGTTTTTAATACGGTATTTCGGCTTTAATAACGGCAGCTTATTAGAAACATTCTAGTGTTCTAAAAAGCAACATTTCTTTTTCAACTCAAGAAGTACACTAATTTAGTTTGTTGTGAGAGCATAATTCGCACAGACCGAGAGACCAATGAACAGCAAATTGCCAAGATTCACCGCAGGTGGCGCGATTCGATAAGGCGCAGGCATATGTGGTTCAATGTAAAACCACTGAAAATGGACAAAGTATATATATTTTAGCAGGATACCCACTGTTCCCTCATTTGTCAATCGATCTCGAGCTAGGCTCGATAAACGAGGGAACAAAATTCCGAGTGTTTAATCCCGTACCGGTTTGACATCCGGCAAGATACAATAAATTGTACCTTAAACTGAAAAGCATACCCGCCCTCCATCAGAGGCCGTCTACCGCCGTAGGCCGATAGTAGAATGGTCACAAATTGAAAATATTCCCACATGCGGCGCGATTCGACAACTAACGTATATACAAATGTAGTTCAATGTAATATCGCTAAAATGGACAAAGTTCATATTTCAGCAGTCTTCCCATTGTTCCTTCATGGGTTTTCGAGTAGGAAGAACCACTACTGATAATATCTTCTATATTACCCAACTTTGAAAAAAGAACATCAGAGAAACACATTGTAATATCACTGAAAATAGACAAAGTTCATATTTCAGCAGTCTTCCCATTGTTCTCTCATTTGTCAATCCATATATATATATATATATATATATATATATATATATATATACGAGGCTGGTTTGAAAAGTCCGTGCAAAGTCCGAGAGATGGCACCACCGGCGCGTATCGAGGTCATGTTTAGTTAGTAGCATCTCTTGAATGAACGCACACCAAGTTTCAGCCACATTAGTCTATTTCTTTGTGTTTGGCATTCGTGTGAATCAAGGAAGTCGAGTGATTTTCAAGAAATGGACGAAAAAGAATTTCGTGTGGTGATTAAACATTACTTTATGAAAGGCAAAACGCCTCAGGAGACTAAAGAGAAGCTTGATAAACATTATGGTGACTCTGCACCTTCGATTAGAACAGTTTATAAGTGGTTTCAAAATTTTCGGACTGGCCATATGGGCACAAGTGACGCTGAACGTTCTGGACGGCCTGTGGAGGTTACGACTCCAGAAATCATTGATCAAATCCATGATATGGTGATGGATGACAGATGAGTTAAGGTGCGTGAGATTGCTAGTGCTGTGGGCATCTCGACTGAACGGGTACATAATATTTTGCATAAACATTTGGACATGAGAAAGCTATCCGCAAGATGGGTGCCGCGATTGCTCACGCTTGACCAAAAACGGAATCGTGTGAAGTGTTGCAAGGATGGTTTGCAGCTGTTCCAGAAGAATCCGGAGGACTTTAAGCGTCGTTTCGTCACTGTGGATGAAACATGGATACATTACTATACTTCTGAGACCAAACAACAATCTAAACAATGGGTTACCAAGGGGGAATCTGCACCAAAAAAGGCGAAGACCGTTCCTTCGGCCGGAAAGATTATGGCGACTTTTGGGATTCGCAAGGGATAATCCTCATCGACTATCTGGAAAAGGGTAAAACTATTACAGGTGAATATTATTCATCGTTATTGAACCGTTTGAAAACCAAGCTGCAAGAAAAACGCCCGCGATTGGCCCACAAGAAAGTCCTTTTCCATCACGACAACGCACCAGCACACACCTGAGCAGTTGTGGCTCCCCCCCCCCACCCCCCCCCCCCCACCCACCGCCTCGCAAAATTAATGGAAATAGGATTCCAAATCGTTTCACATCCCCCCTATTCTCCAGACTTGACTCCCTCGGACTACTATTTGTTCCCCAATTTGAAGAAATGGCTGGCAGGACAAAGATTTTATTCAAACGAGGAGGTGATTGCAGACACTAATGGATATTTTGCAGACTTGGACAAATCCTATTATTCGGAAGGGATCAACAAACTAGAACATCGTTGGACGAAGTGTATAAGCCTAAAAGGAGACTATGTCGAAAAATAAAAAAGGTTTACCCCAAACACATAAGTAGTTTTTATTTTTGCACGGACTTTTCAAACCAGCCTCGTATATATATATATATATATATATATATATATATATATATATATATATATATATATATATATATATATGTATATATATATATATATATATATATATATATATATATATATATATATATATATTATATATATATATATATATATATATATATATATATATATATATATATATATATATAATTAACCTGCAAAAACAGAACATCTGTGTGTAGCTGGAGAAACTCGAGAATTGAATATAAAGGCAGGAAGCCCGATAAAACCATTCGATGAGTATATATATATATATATATATATATATATATATATATATATATATATATATATATATATGCGTTGACCTAGTGCAGGACGGTAGGCATGATAAAACAACCCAAAGTAGAGTAACTAGTGCATAAAAGATAATCGGAATACTTAACTCAGTTCTATGGCAAAATAATATCTCAAGGAAAACAGAATTAAGAATATATGATACCATTGTGGAAAGTAATTTAGCTTACGGAAGTGAAGTCTGGCAAAGCAACATAAATATGACTAGAAAACTTTTATCAACAGAAATGGACTACCATCGAAAAGTAGCTAGAGGTTCTAGACGGGAGTGAATACATAATAAGGAAATAAGACGACATATGAACAAAGATAAAGCTATTCTAGAACACATACTACAAAGACAATCAATATGGTACGCACACATTAATAGAATGGATGACAGTAGAATACCAAAAAAAGTTATGCAGTGGACACCAGCAGAGAGGAAACGTAGAGGTTGACCCCGAAATACTTGAAAGATGGACGTGAAGAGAGCTATATCGGAAATAAATCCTAATGAAGGCTGCTTAAGTACACTATAATGAGGAATGAATGAAAGTGTAATCCGTATACTACAAGTGACCCAACGAGCCATTCTAAACATTAAATTTAATAATCGCATACCAAGCACAGGAATAAGACGAAGATCCATGGTAACAAATGTAATAGAAAGGATATGTACATTAAAGTGGAACTGGATAGGGCACATTGGAATGATGAAGAACAGTTGGTGGACATGAAAAGTTATAGAATAGAGACCACGAACAAATAAAACAAACAGGGGAAAACCACAAACTAGGTAGTCAGATGACATAAAAGGTTAACAATAACAGTTATCAATTTTTATTAAAATTAGAAATTAGTGAATACAGGCGTCATTTTCGGAAATTTCTTAATTTAGTAAATTTATAGAAAGGAAATATGAATGCCTCATAAAATTTGTTTTTAGGTACAAGTTGTATTTTATAATAGTGCACAATAAATCATTTAAGCTTTCATTTTAAGAATTAAACATCGATTTTGAAAATTTCTGATGTATTTCTGATAAAGTTCCAAAAAAATATATATTCACATATTTGCGTATACCATAGACTGCCGAAAATATAAAACTATACAACAAATGAAATAGTCATACCATAAAGAAAAACAATAAAATTATATCATTTGCCGATACAAAGTGTATATATATATATATATATATATATATATATATATATATATATATATATATATATATATATATACATATAATTATTAGGAAAAGTGTTTGGAATTTCATTTTATGGTAGTATGCAAAAATTTTGGATAATTAGACAAAAATCCTGGTTAGTCACTTTTTGACCATTAAAAAAGAAAAGTAAATGTTTTTTGAATTTGAAATATGTTTCTTAGACTGATACAATAGTTTAAACCTTTATTTTTTTATTTCAGGTTATTTGTTACTTGTTTTACAATCAAAAATTAAAAAATCCTGATTTTCGTAAAACCACGGCTAATTATCGAAATTTTTTGCCCTATTACGTGCAGTTTGAGTTTTTTGCTTTTTAAAGGACTTTACACTCATAATTTATGGCAAAACATAAAAAAAACAGGTACGTTAATGTTTATTAACCGACGGTAAATTTACTTCAATACTTTGAATGTTGCTAGAATATTTAACGAAAGCATCCTGGTAAAAATGTTCATGAGTGGACGGCAAGACTCCTAAATATCTTGAAACCGCGCAACGGTAACAGTTTTTTACGAAAATTATCATTTTTTAATTATTGGTTGTAAAAAGACATCAGTTTCTTCCTGCCAGATTTGAGCAAAATGGTAACAGAACTTTCAGAAATTTAACACAAAAAGTATTTGAGATAAACCAGCAGTTAACCACAAGTAGTTGCAACTACAAGTAGATTAACTATTTTTTACTCGTAGTTATATATATTCAGACACCAAGCTTTAATTTAATTAACTTCAACCAAATGACTTATGATATTCGAGCTCCATTTGGTAAATGATAAGACGTTTATAAAGACTCCCGTATATTAGTGTTTTCGATTAGAAAAGGAGTTTAAATTTTAACTACTACTACAAGTATTCTAAGCACCAGTAATTAGCAGTTAAATTTTGAATTATTTTTCTAACACAGACTACTAATAGGGAAGTTTATAAACATCAAACTACATAAGTATCTGAAAGCTTATTATTTTAAGTAACGTTGGACTATTTCCAGAGAATTATATTAAAGCTTGCTGGCTGAATATTGTTAATTATATTGCTCCTGACTATTTTAAAATTCTGTAATAAAATACACAATAAATATTAATCCTAATAAAGATAACTGCAAATAATTAGTTACAAGGGGTAGTTTCGGTCCGAGAATTTAAATTAGGAGCAGCATATATATATATATATATATATATATATATATATATATATATATATATATATATATATATATATATATATATATATATAAATATATATATATATATATATATATATATATATATATATATATATATATATATATATATATATATATATATATATATATATATATATATATATATATATATATATATATATATATATATATATATATACATATATATATATATATATATATATATATATATATATATATATATATATATATATATATATATATATATGTATATATATCTTCCAGGCTGGTTAACCTGTCGCGTCCACTGGAGGACATTAGCCTCCCCCAGATGTTTCCAGTTTGTTCAATCTTGTGCCTGCCTCGACCATTGCTCGGAAACTCTTTTTATGTCATCAACCCAACGTCTTGGAGGTCTCTTAACGGTGAGTGGTATCCACTTAATAACTCTTTTTAGCCATCTATCATCCTTGGTTGAGGTAATATGCCTGGCATACTACCACCTCAAGCGTGCAATCTTCACATAATGTCAGCCACTTGCGTTCTTCGACGAATCTCTAAATTTGGTATACGGTCTGTTAATTTGATTCCCAACATTGAACTCTCCATTTTTCTCTGCGCCGCTCGTAATTTTTTTCCATTTGTTTTCGTGAGCGCCAATGTTTCCGCTGTATAAGTGATAACGAGGAGTACCCACTGATTAAATACCTTCCTCTTAAGGCTAATAGGAATATCATTTTTGAAGACGTTACGTAATCTGCCGTAAGCGGCCCAGCCAAGACCAATCCTCAGCTTTAATTCCTTGGTTTGATAATCTCTGCCTAACTTCCTCTGTGCAATCATTGTTCACCATAATCTACCCACCGAGTACTAAGTTGGTCATTAATGCAGTTTTTTGTTTGTTTATGTGTAGACATGCGTGAAGCACTTCTTCCACCTCACACATGTGAGATGAAACTCTTTAAGAAACCTATGGTCTTCATATGCCAAAAAAGCGCACAGTCAACACAGATCTATATATCCATTCCTAAAGAGGTAAGAGAATACTCCCAAACCATTGCAAGCAATATAGCCGATCTACCGAAAACACCATAATAATAAAACCTTAGCACCCTCTACGTACTATTTCAGCCCTGAAATAAATTTTATTTTATTATTTTTCATTTAGTCTTCTAAACCTTAACCTTTAAAGTCTATCTGATTTTGTCAATTACCTCATATGTATTAAACAAATACCCAGCTGCCGAGAGAAATTAATATAATTTTCTCGATTATTTCTATTGTTTAAGGACGCTGCCTAAACATTCCACACGTACTGATCAACGAAACAAAGAAATTCTGTGGCATGATTTAACTGGACTAATTTACATTCAGTATTGTAATGTGGCGCTATTTTTTAAAGTTTTTTAATATTTTTTTCAATTAAAGGAGAGAAGAGAGCTTTCTACGGGACCAGTGTTGATTACAGATTTTCTAAAAAAAAATATACTAGATTGTAAATTGTATTTTGGCTCATTAATTCAAATGTAAAATACCAGCTTTTAAACTAAATATTTTTTCCAGTCTTACATTTTAGTTAAATTGATTTTTTAATATATAAAGACGCTAGGATCCCAAAAGAATTTTTCAGCTCAAAGGCTCTTCAAGAAAACAACTCAAATAAGAAAATTCTTGTTTTTATCGGGTAAAAGGCTGTAGAATGGGATTGTTTGGCATACGTTTGCCAGAAATTTAAATAGAGGAAATATTCTTTATACTTTCACTACATAGACTCCAAGAACATAATTTAGTTCATAGATTTACTTTTTGTCCTTTTAATTTACCTTTAATAATTTTCTGTGTCTAAATTTCTTTATTACACAATTCTTTCCTTAGTTAAAAATTTACCCAATAAGAAACAGAATTGTCTTAAGAGAATTGCGATTTTTTTTATCAAATGGGCACTAGATAACTAAAAAATCTGCTCGTTTTTTGCGAATTTTTGAAGTAAATAAAACAAAAACATTGAAATTTTATTATCACAATTTAAAAGATAAGAGTCATGTAAGTGTGCGAAAATTATATTTATTTAAAATAACCGGTAAAGCGCAAGTTGGACTTGCGCAATTAATGTTTCATACGTTGATTGCTTTTAAACTAAAAAATTTTATTACGGAAGTATAAAATGATCAATGACTTCACAAAACACATCCCAAGTGAGTTTTCGACAAAGTTTTTTTCCAATCTTTACTGAAAATTGATGACCTTGAAATTTCTGTTTTTTTTATGTACCAGATAAGTTCAATCTACACCCTGTAGAAAAGATTCCAGAATTTTTTCAGAATTGTTTAATCAGTACTTTTAGAGATAAGAGGGGGACAACGATTTTTCGCAGTTTTTTAAAAATAATACAAAGAGAAGTGTGCGCAAATATTACAAGCTTTCATTTGACACCCCATTCGATAACCTGGTAATTTTTTTTTTCACTTCCGAGTTCACCCCCCAACATTAACTCCTTAAGTCAAAATTTAACTTTCAAAACTACACGGCATTGATGAGGCCATTAATTCCTATACAACTTTCTATGTCAAATAATTCCGGAAAAATCGGGTATGACCACAGACAAACAAACAGACAGACGAACGGACGGACACCGAAGTCATCTTATAAGTGTTCCATACGAAACACTAAAAATATCTTATAAAGAGAACGCAGCTAAAAACACCAAATGTTTGATATTTCGTTCGTTACTTTATTAAAAATAACTTTCACCAACTCTCATGATTGTCTTCCTTCAAATCAATTTCTACATATTTTTTTCAACTCACTTTAAAAAATGTTGTCGAAACGGCTAATGCTCTTAACTTTTATCAAAAAAATTATTTCTTCTTTTATTATATATCCCTTTTATAATTTTTTTATGGGCATAGCACATGGGCTAAAGCGCTACAGGAGCTACGCATGTGCGGAAAAAGCATTGAATCGCTGTAAGTTGTACTAGGAGGGAAACACACTCGGCAAATCGTTCTAAATAGACAAGGCGAAATCGGCGCCATCGTTGGAAAAAATTTTCTAATTGAATTTTTTTTCATAACCTTCTCCAGGAGATGCCCCTGAAAGAGGATCAACATGTTGCCGGGCGGTAACCTGGTCCGAATTTGTTTAAACAAATTTTTTTTAAACAAAGTCCAAAAATTGAAATTTTCGCCCCGGAACAAGTTTTTTTTAGGTAAATTGGACCATTTTGAATAAAAAATGTCTCTTGTGAATTTTTCTCTAAAATGCGCCGTTTTCGAGATATCGGCGATTTTAGGTGCGAGAAAACGCGAAAATGGCCACTTTCACCTCCCAATATCGGGGTCAAAAATTTAAATTTTCAATGTTGCCAAGTGTCCAAATTAAAGTTTGAAATCTCCTCTACAAATTACCGTAGGAAATATTGCAATATCTTCATTTTTAAATATTGTTTTTTAACAGTTAACAAATTGCGTTCGAGCGCCCGCGGCTGCATCGAAACTGTATACATAGATATATACGCAACGCCCGTACGTAGGCGCACGGAACTGTATACGCACTGCGATGCTCTATAAAGCTTTGTTTCTTGATTTCTTATTAAAATTAATATATTTGAAAAGTATGTAAAAAATATTTATTTATTAAAGAGTAATTGTTATATCAAATTTAATTATTATAACAAATGAATATAAATAAAAATTCAATATTCGATTAGGAAGGTAGAAGAATTAAAACAATTTTATGAAATATAACTTATATATATTTAATAGAATTTTCGCAAATATTTAAATTACACCCACACATGAGTATACAACTTACGTTGTTGCTTTTGCAATTACATGCATTAGTTTTACAATTTTTTGTACATTTACATTGCCTAATTAACGAATCTGGTATCGAATTTTTTAACATGAATTTGGGTAACAATTCACCTGTTTCTATAGTGTAACCAAATTCTGTTGCATCTAAATGTCGATACCGAGAATACAATGACATTTTCCATATGTACGTTTGTAGTGAAGCTCGTGAAATGTGCAATTTTAAAGCATCGGATGTACATGGAATTTTTCCAAAATTAATACCCATCCCACAAGAACGTTCTAAAATTATTTGTCTAGCATTATCTGCTGTTTCTCCAGCTTTATTCAAAATTTTCAAATACAATTTTTCTAATGCATTGAATTCCATGGCATTTAATTGTAAGCCAGTACCAAGGGGGGTTAATGCATTTTGAGTATCTAAATCAAAGACTAAATCTAAAGCTTTATTTTTAGTACCTACTTTACTAGTAGTATCACAGCCTGTAAACGCATGTAAAGCAGGCAAAACTTGACAAACTTGACTAGTTAAATATTCAGCAGCTACATTACAAGACAATAATCTTGGCTTCTGACCAACTACTTTAAAATACAATCCTGTACAACCAATTAATTTGAAAAAGCTCCAATAATGAATTGCTAATATAAAAATTGAATTTTTTGAAATGATTCAAAATTTGGTTGTTGTACAACATCATCACACTTACCACAGAAAATGCACTTATGATCACATTTAATTCGTTTAATAGAAAAAGACATAATTACACATGTACATACTTGTAAGGGCGGAAAAGAAATGAATAAACTATTAAAGTGTCCGACTCTTATTTAAGCAATAGCATGTTTGAACTTTTGCATGATACTTCACGTTACAGCGAGTTGCAGCGCGTATACAGTTCCGCGCGCCTAGCGGCCGCGGGCGCTCGAACGCAATTTGTTAACTGTTAAAAAACAATGTTTAAAAATAAAGATATTGCAATATTTCCTACGGTAATTTGTAGAAGAGATCTCAAACTTTAATTTGGACACTTGGCAACATTGAAAATTTTAATTTTTGACCCCAATATTGGGAGGTGAAAGTGGCCATTTT
The DNA here is from genome assembly GCA_019049505.1 of Pachyrhynchus sulphureomaculatus. NCBI lineage: Eukaryota > Metazoa > Arthropoda > Insecta > Coleoptera > Curculionidae > Pachyrhynchus > Pachyrhynchus sulphureomaculatus. The sequence continues at coordinate 168,723,574 of CM032446.1, forward strand.
CGCGTTTTCTCGCACCTAAAATCGCCGATATCTCGAAAACGGCGCATTTTAGAGAAAATTCACAAGAGACATTTTTTGTTCAAAATGGTCCAATTTACCTAAAATAACTTGTTCCGGGGCAATTTTTGGACTTTGTTTAAAAAAAATTTGTTTAAACAAATTCGGACCCGGTTACCGCCCGGCAACATGTTGATCCTCTTTCAGGGGCATCTCCTGGAGAAGGTTATGAAAAAAAATTCAATTAGAAAATTTTTTCCAACGATGGCGCCGATTTCGCCTTGTCTAAAAGGGATGATGTTCGCCATATAAAAGACAGCTTAAAATATGTTGTACGAAAAGTAACGAGCAGAACCTCATACGGATGTATTAGCCCGACATGTATTAATAACATGCACCGCGTCAAGAGAAATTAAGCAGGCCACATTCAACACTTTCCATGAAAATGCTTGTAGAATAGTTTCAAGGCTCCAACCGTTCTTCGATATTCCAAGATACCAAGGTTTCTAGTCAGTTCTGGTTCTCCAATCAATCGAACACCTCTCTTCTGAAGAAAATCTAACAATTACTTATGTTTACGAGCAGAGCCCGAAACATGGGAGCAGTGTTTTATCGTTGAATGACTTTGAGCTTTATACAAAATTAACAGTTAATTGTGGAGTATAAAGCTATCTAGTTCGAATTAGCTTTTGAGAAGCTCTCTTTTCTATACTTGCGACATCTTCATGCCGAGACGTATTTGCTCCCAACTTAAGTGACGATGCTAGAGGAATGGAGTGTCCCAACGTAACAATGTCGGGTTCCGCAACGTTAACTTTTTTATAAAAAACTGCCACTTGTGTTTTTATAGCATTAAATTTTACTATCAACCCAAGAGAGAATTTCTTCTAGGTCTTTGTTAAGTTGAACGACTTCCTGCTGTCTGGAGATATTTGCATTGTTCAAACATTCAAAGTAAATGAATAAATATAAGTTCTGTCATCTGTAAAGTAGCAGGTCATCATTATAAACGAGAAAGAAAGTAGGAGACAGTATGAAGCTTTGGGACACAACCTCATTAATATTTAAGGTATTAGAAAGAAATATGTCAACTGCCACTCGTAAGGGACGCTCTCTTAGAAAATCCCAGAGCTATAAACAGATCCTTTTATACATACCATAAAAGAATAACTTAACTAACAATCTGTCATGCCGAACACGGTCAAATGCCTTGGGTACAACAAGTGCAACCTCTCGAAATTCTCCAAAATGTTCAATTGCGTTGTTTCAAACATGTGTTACATAAGTTAGACGATTTCCTGTTGTTCTTTGATTACGAAAGTCATATTTATGATCGCTAATATTTTAAAAGCTACTGATTACTTTCGATATTACCAAAAGTATTGCAACGGGTTAGTAGTTTTTTGGCAAGATCTTCGTGTCTTTTTAGATATCGGCTGAACTTAAGCGTATTTCCAACACGAAAAGAATATTCCACTTCTGTAGGATAGGTTGAAAAGTCTATAGAAAACTGAAGTTACATCGTTCGCTCATTTTTTGGGTACTATGACAGCTATTCAATCAGCGCCAGAAGCCATTGCAACTTTATTAAGATACGTTTTATGATACACTATGTGAAGACAATATCAGGCGTCCTTGGCTGCACTATGAGAATAGTAGGTGGTTATTTTCGTTGGAAATCGACAATAGACAGTGAAGCAAGGAGTTCAGCCAACAAGTTGGCTTTCTGAACAACTGTTGTAATAGTATTATCTGGTCATGTGAGTGGTGATGTAATAGACTTCGTGAAATTTTGACTAATGGTCTTAGGAACTAGCCAAAAGGATCTGGAATTGTTGAGGCAGGCAAGAAGTTTGCTATTAAGTCGTTGATTGTGAGCCTCCTTAGTTTTTTTTCTACGGACCTAGCACATGTGTTGCAGAGAAATCTCTGAAGCGCTACAAGAGTGACACGTGTGCGGAAGAAGCGATTCACGTTGGTCTTGAACCGCTGTAAATTGTACTCGGTCGGAAACACAGTCCTGGGCACATTATTCCAAAGGAATGAGGTTCTCTATACAAAAGACTGCTTGAAAAGTCTTGTAAGAGGATTAACAAACTGAACTTCATACGGTTGTAAAGTGCATTTCTAGCATGCACCGCTTTGAGAGGAATTCAGCGGGCTACATCCATCAAACACTTTCCATGAAAATACTTGTAGAATAGACTGACTACAGAAAGAGAATATTTCCATCCTGCTGGAAATGTGCCACGGTTCAGCCGATACCTAAAAAAGGCAAGAAGACCTTACCAGATAACTACCGACCAGTCGCACTGTTTTCAATAATATCGAAAGTGATGGAAAAGGTTATCAATGAGCATCTTCTAAAATATCTTGAACGATTCAATATTATTAGCGATCACCAATATGGTTTTCGTAAACATAGATCAACAGGAGATCTTCTGACTTAAGTAACACATGTTTGGAACAACGCAATTGAACACTTTGGAGAATCTCGAGCGGTTGCTCTTGACATATCCAAGGCATTCGACCGTGTTTGGCACGATGGACTGTTGGCTAAGTTACGCTCTTATGGTATGTCTGAAAGGTTCTGTTTGTGGCTCTCATGTTTCCTCAGAGAGCGTTCTTTACGAGTGGCGGTCGACGGATTTCTTTCTAACACCTTCACTATCAACACCGATGTGCCCCAAGGCTCCATACTGTCTCCTACTCTCTTTCTCATTTACATTAACGATCTGCTGGAAAAGACCAGGAATCCAGTCTATAGCTTTGCAGATGAAAGTACGCTTGTCTCTTCATTCACCTTGATCGCTCGGACATCGGCTGCCTGAGCAGACAGCAGGGGGTCGTTCAACTTAACAAAGACCTGGAAGAAATTCTGTCTTGGGGTGACAGTAACCAAGTGGAATTTAACGCTACAAAAACCTAGGCGGCAGTTTTTTCTAAAAAAATTAACGTTGCTGAACCCGACATAGTTATGTCGGGGCACTCCATTCCCCTAGCATCGTCACGCAATTTGTTGGGCGTTAGTTTGGGAGCAAATATGTCCTGGCATGAACATGTTGCAGTCATAGCAAGGAGAGCTTCTCAAAAGTTGGGAATATTATTTCGAACCAGAAAGCTTTACACCCTACAACAACTGTTAATTCTTTACAAAGCTCAAATTCGACCAACTATGGAATACTGCTCCCACGTTTGGGGCTCCGCTCCCAAACATACACTGCATTTGTTGGATTCTGTTCAGAGAAGGGCGGTCTGTCTGATTGGAGACCCGGAATTGACCGGCGGCCTTGATTCGCTGGAACATCGAAGAACGGTTGGTGACTTGAGTCTGTTCTACAAGTATTTTCATGGAAAGTGTTCGAAGGATGTAACCCGCTTAATTCCTCCCAAAGCGGTGCATGTTAGAAATACACTTCGCGCTGGTGCTTCACATCCGTATGAGGTTCAGCTTGTTTCTCCGCGTACAATGCTTTTCAAGCAGTCTTTTATATAGAGAACATCATCCCTTTGGAATAATTTGCCCAGCGCTGTGTTTCCCACCGAGTACAATTTACAGCGATTCAAGAACAACGTGAATCGCTTTTTTCCGCACATGTGCCGCTCCTGGAGCACGTGTGCTAGACCCATAAAAAAAAAAAGAAGCTTTATTTTATTTATATAAAAATTTTTATAGTTTGGAGTCTTCGATGTTCCAATGAATCAAGGTTGTTGCCAGTTCCGGTCCTCCAATCAGGCGAACAGCTCTCTTCTGAATAGAATCCAACAAATGCAGTGTATGTTTGAGGGCGGAGCCCCACACATGGGAACAAAATTCGTCGACAATTTCCTTGCATCTGTTTCGGGCACGAACAAAGATGTTACGATTTATGACGTTAAGATTTTCACGCCATTTTCAGTAGGCATGATGTTTAAAGGCAAGAGCTTCTTTGCATTTTGGATCGAACCAACGCTTGCCGTTAGAAGGGCATTTCTTCGAAAAAGGTATGTAAGCTTACATAACAGCCAAAATTGTCAATATTATTTAACCAATTTCAAACCAAAATTGTAAAGTTTGTTTTTTTTTTATTTCACTGTATGATCACTTCACATACTATTTCAGTTGAGATTAAAAATAATTGAAAAAGATATTTTCAGATTCCAGGCCTCCAAGAACTCTGAGAAGAACGTACAACACAATGGTTTTACAACCGCCCCTCTAACGCCTATTAACCCATTATTCATTTGACAAAAAAATGTTAATTAAAGTTTGTTCCTTAGTTCAACCAAAAACCAGGAAATATTTTCATAAATCACTATTGAAACTGTATACAATTTATTGGCCCCAACCCTTCTCACCCCCTTCTCTACAAGCAATATCGGTCAGAAAGTAGTTCCATTTCTGCTTCAAGTATTATATACGAAATTCGCAATCGATATAGCATTTCGTTCGAAAGTAATGATGCCGCCAGACAGAAAGACATAGACTTAAACAACAAGGTATAATAAGTATCGAAAGCTTTAGAAAACTCTGTAAATATGCCATCAATCTGGTTACTCGATAGCAACTATGTTGTTCTGGTATACTGTAATTTTTAAACAATTTAAAAATCTTAGCGAGAATAGATTCAAAGAGTTTTGATTTTTCAGAGAATAGTGAAATACCAGGGCAGTGACAATGCTCATTCTATTGCCAGATTTAAAAACCAATATAGTGAACTATCCAGTGAGTTCGATTGCAAACATAGTAAGTACTGAATTAGACTTTTACGCACTAAGGAATATTCACCACATGTCCATGATTTAAATAATAGGTGCTTTATGTACGAGTAACAGTCAAGTAAGAAAGTAACCTCTCGTATTTTTAAAAAAAATGTGTTTCGAGATAAGTTAATTAAAGTCCTCAGAATATTTCCTCTGAGCTTTCTCTTTACAGGAGACCAAACGTTTTCAATAGGGTTGGCGTACGGCGATTGTGAGGGTCACTCTAGAATCTTATCGTGGGCCTAAGCTAGCCGCTTCGCGCCGTGATTTTCATCCAGCAGAGGTTTCTTCAACATTCTTCGGAATTTTACATGACGAGCATGAAGATGTTTTTATGACACGGAATGTGTCATTTTAGGCCCCTTTGAATGGGAAAAAAAAAAGACTGCCTCGAACCGACGCGCAAACAAGTGACTCATTTTGGATTTTACATGATTTCGACGAAAGTTCGAAATCGACTAATATTTTTACTAAAATGCGTCGTTCTTGTTGAATCGCTAGAATCGCATCTACCATACATGAATTATCGCGGACACTTACTTGGCAGACTGTGTGAATCACAAGAAAAATTTAGGAGAGACAGAGCTCTGTAGATATTAACAAATAAAACCTGATATTTCTTTCTAGGTAATAATATTATTACTATTATTTTTATAATTTTATGTAAATAGGACATTTAGGGAAATAATATTCAAACCGAACATTGTAAATATAGTTTCTTTTTTAAATTTATGTTCCACTAAACTAAAATTCATATTCATTAGAATTTTACAACATCGAATAAAAACTTTACGTTCAAGTTTCTGTCATATTACAGCTACAAAGTACGTAGAAAGTAACGCAGGTATAGAATTTGATAGAGGGGTTTATTAATAGCCCTGTAAAGTAAAATTTTGAGAAACAACGTTTGTTTTCTTGAATTCCTAACTTAAATGTAGGAGTCGAGAATGAATAGTTAAGGATAATTCTCCGATGTGGTACATTATGCGATCAAGATTGCACAGAAGTAGAGAGGAGCAACAACGTGACTACGCAATATTGGCGCAGACGTAAGTATTTTTTTTTTTGGTTTATAAAAACAAAATTGATCTGAAGGTAGTAAAAAATTATTTTTTAAAAAGGAAAAGGTATTTTTTCAACTTTTTAGATCAAAATTCTTTAAATATGCGCAGGCAAAAGCAACATTGTATTAATATCACGCTAAACAAATTATATGGTAGTTTTTTACACCAGAATTGTTTGAAATATTCACTTAGTTATTTTTCTTAGCCAATAATCTTGATTTTGATATGAGGGTTGTATGATAAATACGTGGCCTTTCTTAAACCTAACCTTTTATAAGAATCCTGTCAAATTTTTAAGTCATTGCGTGATTTAGTTTGTAAGTGGCCATCCATTTAAATAGAACAACTTTTGTGATTTTACAACAATAAAAAAAATTACATATTGAACAGTGATAAGATATCGGGCAAAATGCCATGAGCTAGGATACAAATTGCTTCCGTATCCACCATATTCGCCATATTTAATCCCCAGCGATTATTTTCTATTTTTGAAGGAAAAAAATTAGCTCAAATGATGAGGGATTTACTGAAACAAACGCCTGTTTTGAAGAATTGAAGAAATCGTATTTTTTAGATGGGCTACAGAAAATAGAAAAACGTTGGACTAAGTGTACGAGTTAAAAGGAGACTAAGATGAAAAATAAAATAAAATTTAAACATAAAGATGTTTTTTCTTGTCAAGGCTAGGTAATTATCATGCAACCCTCGTATGTTTACTGTTAAGTATCCTTCCATCTAATATCAAATTTGATAATCTTATTTCATGATGGTTTTACATTTTTAATAGCCTCAGTTATATTAGATTCAGTAATTCATTGAGTAGTTTAGGCTTCATAAGGGATCGAATACGTTTTTTGTCTGTACGTGCTTTTTTGAACACCCTGCATATTTTTATCTTATAAAGATACATATAAATTTAAATTCCCTTTTATCTGGTAATCCAAATTGATAAGTTTTTAAAATTTTGACTTTAGCGTGTTGAACAAAATTGCATCTGACGCCTTTCATGTTGGTTTGTGGGATAGTCATATAGCCAGCGTCACTCGCAAAATCCTAGAAAATTTTTAGAGACTTATTCATGAACATTTATCCTTAAGTTTAAGATATTTTCAATTTGAGGCTCCATCTTTATGGCTTAATTTTTTAGTACTGTTTCTTCTCCTAACTGATTAATATCAGTTTATTTACATTCAAATCAGTACGAATATATCAACATGCAAATAGAAATAAAGTATCGAGTTAAATATTCAAAAATAGTTTAATATGTTATCTTTCTGCTAATGCTAGTAATACAGAAAACTGAAAAAAATCCAACAAATATCAATCATAGCTATAATAATTGTACTGTCCAAAACAAAACGCAGAAACTGTATAGAGATATTGAAATAATGATTTGATGTCAGTATAATATCCGGCATCAAAGTGAATCCAATACGCTACTCTCTGAATACAAAAAGAACTATTCTCATATATGGTAATAACAAAACCTATGACAAAATTTTAATTTTAAATCCCTCTTTATTCTTAGCGTGTGAATCATATAATTATAGGGGAATCCTTCAGCACTTAAGATCAGGAAATTTTAGTACAGTTTTTAGATTGTTACCAATACCGAACTTGTACAGAAATTTGAAAAATAAAGTCCACGTGGCAACTCAAAAATCTTACATCTTTCGTAGATACAGTGTGACCAATTGCGGCTTATTTCGTATTTTGACATTTCATTTAGAAGAATCGCCTCTTACTACTCTTACTTTCACACGCTACTACTATTGAAAAGTATTATTATGTCAAGCCTACTCCGCTGGCCTAGCTTCAGGTACCTGCCACTCGCGTTTTGATCCAGCTTGAGAGCTTCTCAGATTAGTAAATTGGCATAATGGATTACCTTCTCCAAAAAATGTTGTTTACACACACAGTATAACCGATTATTCCTAATTACTAGGGGTCATTGGCTATCATTTTCAGTGTTTATTGTGTTCAACTTGCATATTGCTTCTGTTTATTTTACACCATCCATGCTCAGCACGTAGCTTGAGAGTTTTATTAGGTATTGTCAGTTTTAAACACGAAAGCTCGTGTACTATTTGGCAATAGATTAAACTTCAGTATCAAGACTCTAGCTTAAAGTGTCGCAACTAGCGCCTTAGCCTTCCAAACCAGCCTTTTACCGTTATGTAGGTACAGCTCAATGTAAGATGTCCGTGAGCAGGAATCTTACTGGACCAGAAGAAGAAAATCACTGGAGCCTTTGACTTTGATTTTCAAATGGTCAAACCAATCCGACGATTTGTTGAAGTTATGTGAAATACAGTGTTCAGAGTAATCTGGAATGTCTGCTCGGGCTTCGTGAGCACATTCTCGGTATTAGCAGCGTTGCATCCAGTCTTCTTTGAAGCCTTTAAGACAGACAACATCGTCGTCAGCTGTACTATGGTAGGTTCACCGTTAATGATATAAATGTTTTGCATTGTTACCGTACATAAAATGATTCTCGTAACTATATATTGCTGATTCTTAAATAAATACATATTTATAGAAAAAGACTTTTTAAAAAGTCAAATTAAAGCTTGTTGTATAAGATCTGAAAAAACCACCCTATCCAAAAACAACCGTCGGGCTTGCACAATTAGTGTTCCGTACGGTGATTGCTTTTAAAATAAAGATTTTGTTACGGAGATATAAAATGATCAGTGACTTCACAAAAACACACCCTAAATGAGTTTTAAATAATGTTTGTTTCTGATCTTTGTTGAAAACTGACGGCCTTGAAAAATTTGTTTTTTTATATACCAGATAAATTATCACACTCGTGATAATTTTTATTCAATTTACACTTTATGAAGAATATTCAGGAATTTTTTCAAAATTTCTTGATCAGTACTTTTCGAGATAAGAAGAGGACAGCGATTTTTTAAAAATATTATGAAGAAGAATTTGCGCGAATATTACATCATATATATTTTTCAACTCGTGTTTTCACAAACTTTCATTTGACACCTCACTCGATGATCTGACACTTTTTTTTTTACTTTTTCACTCCTCAAAATCTAACCCTTAAGTTAAAACTATACGAGTCTAATTGAGCCATCAGTTGCGATATTTGTGCCAAACTTCAACTTTCTAACTCAAGTAATTTCGGAGGAAATCGGGTGTGACAGTCGGACGGACAGACGGACGGACAGACAGACGGAACACTAAGAATGGTGACCTATATACCTAGAAGCAGATACACTACAGTCATTTTACTATTTCTTGTTTTCTTTCTTTATACTTTGTTTAGTATTACTTTTAAAAGTTTCCTATCTTGTTTTTTTTTTCGTTAAAATCTCCAATGCCCGAAGTTTGTGCAATTTTTTTTTCTTTAACAAAAAGATAAAAAATTCTGAACTTTACTTTACTGAAACTTTTCTGAGTTTTAAATGTCCGGATATATGAGATACTTACCAATTAAAAGAAAAATGTATTAGTAATAAACTACTATTAGGAAATTTTTCAGTTTGGCAGATTTTTTTTATTGCCATTATGTCACATGTATGTGTAAAAGAATTGCAATCTATTTGTGAAGGAGTCCGGCTTACAATTACCGCCTAGATATATATATATATATACATATATATATATATATGTATATATATATATATATATATATATATATATATATATATATATATATATATATATATATATATATATATATATATGTATATATATACCGGGTTGTGATGGAATTCACTGCATATATTGGAACTGGTTGATCCTTGTAGCAAGACCGATTGCAGAAAATTCACCTTAAATAGCGGATCTCAACTATAAAGGAAAAAAATCGACCCTAAAGAAATAATGTCATGAATATTTTTTTCGCACCCCATTAATAAACGCCGAAATCCACAATATCAAAATACGTAAAGTAGACAGAAAGTCGTTTTTTTATCTCGTCAGCCGGCTCAAATAAATTTGATAAAAAAAAAATTAAAATATTTTTCTATTTTAAAACCGAAAGATTTGCAGCTCCTTTGTTATTCGCATTCCAGAGATTAAGGCGTTTATGCCGCGACTGCGGGGTTTTCTTTTCAGTGAATGTTTACTAATTACGTGGATAAGCTGTCGTAAAGATCAATGTTTTTTTTTTAAAGAGAGATGGACTGACATAGGGTTTAAGAAATTTGCAGTAAATGCAAAATATAGTAGCAAGTGAGATAGACTGTGTCATTGGTAAGGTTGGTTAAGTTTTAAATTCGCACGTGTAGATATATTCTGTTTTCTTAACGCCATGTTAGGCGAATCTACTAATAAAAGCCAAGGGAATATCCCCTATATTTTTATTGTTAAATTACTTAAATGAAAATACACCCTACACCATCAGTCATAACAAGTGTTTACTTAACTACAAATTTATCTACTATATAAAGTAACAAGTAAACTTTATTGAACTAACCATCAGTATATAAAAACTTAACGAGTTAAAGAGCAATAAAAAATAGAAAAAAGGCGTAAAACGACGGTTCCGCCTAGATCTATCTTAAAGCTCTTCGGTAAATTAACTCGGCAGGAAATCGATGTATTTTCTAGGTTTTTATACGACATAACGTAACGTAACTGAATTAAATAAAAATAAAAGTGGCATTTTGAATTATTTATCGGTGTCTTTAAGTGATTTATGTCACATTAAAATTATACAAAGAAACTGAGTCCAAGAAAAAGAGTACATAAAGATAATTTTTAGATAAAGAGACCTTTAATGGCTGTAGTTTAGTGACAGGTAAAACAAATGAACAAAAAATTTTCATTTTGGTTAAACCATGCCCACTTTATCCAATTTTCAATTTACGACTAGCTTTGTTTAATGAAATTATATTTATAATTGTAATTTGTGTGTAGATATATATATATATATATATATATATATATATATATATATATATATATATATATATATATATATATATATATATATATATATATATATATATATATATATATATATATATATATATATATATATATATATTTATATATATATATATATATATATATATATATATATATATATATATATACTCGTATATACAGTAGAATCTCGATTATCCTAAATAATATGGACCAAAGTGATTTCAGATAATCGAAATTTCGGTTAATACAAATTTCTTTATAAAACAGAAGTTTAGAATAAATAAAACATTGCAGATTGACTTAAGAGCATTTTTACGATATGCTATTACGTACACAGGTATTTATTAAAACAAAGAATAGAACAATTAGTTTACTTATTTTATGTATATATACGGAAAATCGAAAATAAAACAGTTTCATTCTTAACTTTAATGTCTTAAAAATGAGGTAATTTTTAACTGAACTCATTATGCGTTAGTTCTGTTTTTGGCTGCGATGTCTCTCCAACGTTTGGTAAGCAAAACGTCCGCAGCAGTTGCATTTTCTTGTTGTTCTACATAAGTTAACGCTTTTTCTAGGGCCTCCAGTCCTTCTGAATGTGACATTTTTACTGGAATATTGTCAGTGGCTTCTACTTCGTTATCATCATCGTCACCACTGTCTATTTTTATTAGTATTTTTGCATACACTTTTAATTAATTCTTGGTCAGTCATTTCATGTTCCACACTATCACTGTTTAACCATTCACAAACATCGGTTTCCGTAACACTGTCTCATCCTGATATTCTTGTAATAATTTGATGTAAACTTTCATTATCTTCTGTTTCTGCCTCTAAGTAATGTCTCTCCTCTTGTGGAATCAATTTTGACCAAGATTTTTCCAGAGTACTAATCTTTACTTGATTCCAAGCTGAAGCTATCCAATATATAACATTTTTCAAATTTATCTTTTTTAGACAGTCAGTAAGATTGCCACCTTCATCTACTTCTTCTAAAATATGCTCCAATAACAAACGCCTGTAATTGCGTTTTAAATTTTCCAGTACACCCTGATCCATAGGCTGAATGAGAGAAGTTACAGCAGGAGGCAAAAACATTGCTTTTATTTCCCCACTTTCAAGTTGCTCCGCACTTGGGTGAGTGGGGGCGTTATCTAGTAACAGAATATATTTTCTAGGATATCCACGTTCTTTTAAAAAAAGTTCCACTTTGGGAACAAAATCTCCAAAAAACCAGTCTTTAAATAGAGTCGCGTTATTCTCAAAGGTTCGTGGATTTGCTGACTTACCAATACATAATAATGGGAGTTTGTGTCTTCCAGAAGCATTACTGCATGCAAGAACAGTAATACGTTCTTTGCTACGTTTGTAACCAGGTGCTCCAGCTTCCGTTTTTGAAGCTAAGGTATTTGACGGCAACATATTGTAGTTCAAGCCTGTTTCATCACAATTATAGATTTGGTCTGTTTTTTCATAAGCTGGTCAAAATTCTCTGCAAATTTTTTTGCAGCAGATACATCAGCCGACAATCTTTCTGCACAAACTTTTAGTTGACGTACACCATGTCTTTTTTTCCACTTGTCTAGCCATCCATTACTTGCAGAAGAATTTACAGGCGCTTCAATAATCGGCAACTCTTCGCTTAAACTCGCTGCCTTATATTTTAAAATTGTTTCTGAAATTGGTATTCCACGTTCTAGATTCTGTGTAAACCATAAAAATAAAGAATTATCCACTTTTTGGTATTCACTTCTTTTCAGACTTTTTCGTGCCTATGTGGGCGATGACAAAACACTACACTATTTTTCAAGTTTTTCGCGATTTTTTCTCCACTCTGAAACAGTACTCACGGCTACACCTAAATCCTTCGCTATATTTTTAAGAAATTCACCATTATCTAAACGTTGAATTACTTCAAGTTTCTCTTTTAAGGTAATAACAACACGTTTACGCTTATTATTATTAAAACGAAATAATAGACGTAATGAGTAACTTATAACACTCGTCGACTAACCAACACATAGACAGCGGTGAAATTCTAGACGTCGGGGAGTTCCCGACGCGTTAAGGAAACCACTCATCGTCTGTTTCGAATAATGGGGATATTTTCGTTTAATAGGAATACAATTTGCTTTTTAATAGTTTGTTTCGGATAAGCCGGATTTCAGATAAACGAGATTCGGATAATCGGGATTGTACTGTATATATATATATATATATATATATATATATATATATATATATATATATATATATATATATATATGTATATATATGTATATATATATATATATATATATATATATATATATATATATTATATATATATATATATATATATATATATCTATATATATATATATATATATATAATATATATATATATATATATATATATATATATATGTATATATATATATATATATATATATAATATATCGCTTATATATATATATATATATATATATGTATATATATATATATATATATATATATATATATATATACATATTTATATCTATATATATATATATATATATATATATATATATATATATATATATATATATATATATATATATATATATATGTATATATATATATATATATATATATATATATATATATATATATTATATATATATGTATATATATATATATATATATATATATATATATATACATATTTTATATCTATATATATATATATATAAATATATATATATATATATATATATATACATATTTATATCTATATATATATATATATATATATATATATATATATATATAAATATATATATATATATATATATATATATATATATATATATATATCGCGGCTTATTTACAGCTATTGTGACCGTTTACCGCATCCTAGTTTCCAAGCCTTTCTACCTCTAAAGGTTTCTTCCTCCAAATCCCGTTTTTGCACAGCTTTTGCTACCTCTGTGTTTTATCCTTTTCTTGGTCTTCCTCTTTTTTGTCGTTGCCGAGGTTTCCATTTCCATATTCTTTGTGGTAGTCTTTCTTCATTCATTCGCCTCATATGTCCATTCTATAGGTGCTCTTTTCTTTCCACTCGATCTATTAGCGACTCTTGGACTTTCATTATATTATTATATATATGTAGAAATTCTCTAAAAATTGTTCAGGACTATGCACTAACGAGTAGAGGATACTATTAAGAAATTTCCACTACTCTACAAGTCGGAAAAACGTATTTTACGATGTTGATCGGTGACTTTAATGCCAAAATTGGAAGCAGAGAGGACGAAGAGGAAAATGGAATAGGTCATCATGGGCTAGGAAATCGAAATGAAAGAGGGAGGGCAGTAATAGATTTTCTACATCAAAATAATTTATATGTAATGTACACTTTCTTCAAATAGAACAAAAACAGAAAATGGACATGGTCTAGCCCAGATGATAAGACAAAAAATGCAGTATATTTCATAATCAGTAACAGGAAAGACATTATCCAAGACGTAAGTGTCCTAAATAGATGTTCAGTTGAGAGTAACCATCGCACTGTGAGACCAAAAATGTTTATTACCATTAAACAGGAAAGAAACAACATGATTCTTAAAAAAAACCATAAGAAATGGACAACCCCGGAAGATGTGGATTCCTGTAGAAGAGAGATCGCAAGCTCCTTGAAATACAATGAAGATACAGTAGTTGATGATATATTTGAAAACAACAAAAATAATATAGAAAATGCCATTAACAAAACTAACCCAAAACAACGAAAAGAACAGAAGTTAAATCAAAGAGTAAAACAGCTAATGAAGCAAAGGAGAGAAATGGTAGATAAGACTACAGATGAATACAAAACTAGAGACAGAAAGATATCGAGCGAAATTAGAAAAGACAAAAAAAATGCAGAGAAAATTAAAAACGTTGTAGAACAAACTAAAAGCTTAAAAGTCCTGAGAAGGAAGAACACAATGGGAAGGAAAGACATATGCAAGATTAAGCATATGCATGGTAAGGTAATAACAAACCGAAAAGATATTTTACAGATCATCGAATTATTTTACCAACAATTATATACCTTACAAGACAAAAAAACAGAAATCAACATACCAAAAGTCCTAAATTAGGAGTCGGAGGGTATCCCAGGCATCACAGAAGAAGAAATCACATCAGCCTTGAAGGACATGAGAAATAACAAAGCTCCGGGTGAAGACATTATTGTAGTAGAGGTAATGAAACAAGGAAAACAACAATTTATCCAATCACTTAAAATGTTATTCAATAAATGCCTCCTGGAAGGAATATTGCAATGGAATAATACAACTATTGTCATCATGCATAAAAAAGGAGATACTTCAGACCTTACAAACTATCGACCCATTACCCTCCTGGGCCATATATACAAGTTATTTACGAAAATACTTACCAAACGTATAGCAAATAAATTCGAGTTTTTCCTTTCGGAAGAACAGGTGGGTTTCCGCTCGGGTTATGGAACAAACGAGCATCTGCTTACAGTTAAAATCGTCACTGAAAAATGTATAGCATATAATCAGCCTCCTGTACTCATATTTGTGGACTTCGAAAAGGCTTGTGATTCTCTAAATAAGCAAAGACTTTTGAAAGCGCGTGCTGAGTGTCATATTGATCATCGATATTCCAATGTAATTAAATACATATATGAAAATGCCAAGGCTCATGTTAAAACACAGACTAATCAATCCACCAGCAAATTTCGAATCGAAAGAGGAGTGCGGCAGGATGATACGCTCTCTCCCAAGCTTTTCGTAACACCTATAGAAAGTATTCTAAAATCAATAAACTGGGAAAGAATGGGACTTAACATTGACAGTGAAAAGTTAAATCACCATTGTTTCGCCGACAACATTGCCTTAATAACAGACACAATACAAGGAGCTGCTACACATGCTTCAGGAAGCTTCAGAAAAGGTTGTTCTAAAAATCAATCTATCCAAGATCGAGTTTATGACAAATCTTGTATTAGGCGACACTATAAAACTGAATAACGTAGAGATAGAGCAAGTGCACCAATGTAAACACCTGGGACATGAAATCAACATAGGACGAGATAACCAAACACATAAAATTCAGCGGCGAATAGGTCTCTCCTGGGCTGTATATGGCAAACTGGCCTACTTATTTAAATCTAACCTTCCCATGTGTTTAAAAAGAAAAGTATTTGACAGACGCATACATACTCCCCGTTCTTACGTACGGAGCCGATACTCCCACGGTGACGAAGAAAAACATCGATAAAATATGTATCATGCAACGAAAAATGGAGAGGTCATTGTTAGGCGTTACTGTTAGAGATCACATCCCAAATCACATTATCAGGGAGAAAATGGGGGTACAAGACGCAGTCAAATTCATTCTATATCTTAATTGGAACAGGGCTGGGCATGTCGCTAGGTTTAAAGAGGAGCGACGGACAAAGAGAATTATAGAGTGGCGACCAAGATCCGAAGCCTGTCAGAGCAGAAGTAGAAGTAGACCACCAAGTCGGTGGACTCATGACTTGAAAAGAGTGGCTAGAAATTGGGTACAAGCGGCCCAGAACAGAAAAAAGTGGCAAGACTTGAGGGAGGCTTTCGTCCAGCAGTGGACAGTATAAGCTGACGATGATGAATTGTAATTTGAATGTGTATGCTCGTATAATATTCGACTATAATTGAAACACCGGATTGCAGAACTGCCTCTACGCGTGACCTCTGTTTCCCTAGTAGGCAGGAGAGCGGATAACGCTGTGTGTCGATCGACCGATAAAATCAGTTTACAACGCAATAATCAACTCGTTTTTCTGTTAATAATTAACGAATCAAGTTAATTTTTACATAGAAACACTATTTAGGCTTGTGGGCTTCTTATGGATATAGTCGTTTGATAAAATTGTTTGTTTGATTTGTTATTAATAACTTTACGCTGAAAAATTTCAATATGAATTGGCCAAAATGAACAATGTCGGATTATTTTTCATACATTTGCTAGTATTATATCAAAAACTCAGGTCAGTATGTTAATTTTTGCAGCAATGATATGGATAAATAAACAAAAGCGCCCGAGCTCATGGCGCATATGAGCGTTTTCATGCAGCTAATCGTAGTGAAAATTTGGTTTTTTGAATGCTTTCAGCTGCCAAAAAGAAATTTCGTTTTCTTGTTTGGTAATTTCATTTGAAATATGGAGTAACCAAATATTAATGTTAATTCGTTAATTTGTCTTAGCAAAATCAAATAAGAAAACTAAATGGTGTAACTGTGTAGATATAAATTTTCAGAGTAAAATTATTATAAAAATATTATATACGCTTTAAAATTTTTTTTACAATTTTTAACGCCAAAATTGAAGAAACATTTGGTCTCACATTTTGGTTTTTTCGATTGGTTAAACTATTGAGAAAACCTAATTGGAGAATCAAATAGTCAATAGGCGCTATTTCACTGAGTTTCCACAACGTTTACAATAATGGTTACCATTTTTGAAAGTATAAAATTTTTTTTATAAAACTTTCTTAAATATTCGATTTCATCAATGGAAAAAAAAGGTTAGAACGAAAACTTTTCTATACAGAGCAAAAAGTTTGGACTCAAGACTATTTTAACGTAAAAAAGTTTTGACTTAAAACTTTTTTCCCTTTTTAGTAAAAATTTCTATACTGAAATATTTTTTCTTGAGTGAAAACTTTTTTTTCTGAGTGTACAAAAGAATTATACATTCTAAATTTTTGTATAGACATTTGTTTCTTAAACATACAATAATAATTTATCATTACATCCTTCTTTAAACCAAATGGTTTTGAATTTTGGGGTGAAAAAATGTTACAACGATTTTAAAGCTCGCATATAGGTATTTTTTTATAATTATTACTTGAAAGTTTTTATACTTACAACTCAAAAAAACACTCTAAAAAACACTTAACTAATTGAGCGTATTTTAAGTTGAGTGTTTTTACTAAAAACACTCAACTTCAGTGTTACGTTATAAAAAAGACAATAAAAATTTTTAATAGAATAACCAAATAAGAAAACAATATGTTTTTTTGGCATCTGAAAACATTCAAAGAACAAATTTTTACTGCAGTTAATTGCATGAAAACGCGCGAGTGAGCTAAGAGCTTGTGCGCGCTTGTTTATTTTTCCATATCATTGCTGAAAATATTAGCATACTGACCTAAATTTTTGATATAATAATCGCAAATGTATGAAAAATAAGCCGACATTTGTCATTTTGGCCAAGTATTTAATTAATATTGAAATTTTTCACCGTAAAGTTCATTCATTATTAATAACAAAAATAAACAAACAATTTTATCAAACGAGTAAATCCATAAGAAGCGCACAAGCCTAAAGAATGTTTCTAAGCAAAAATCAACTTGATTCGTTAATTATTAACAGAAAAATGACGAGTTGATTATTACATTGTAAATTGATTTTGTCCGTCGATCGATGCATTCACAGCGTCCTGCCCACTAGGGATTCAATTTAAGACATGTAATTTATTTACTGATTTGAAAATCAAGGCTATCCCATATCCGGACGCAATTGGACAATAAGAATACATATAGATCAGTCACGTAAATTTCTACGAAATAGCGAGAAATTTAGTTAAGCGGCATGACTCTTGGTGAGCATGATTCTTGTCATGATTGTGTTCAAAGTTTCAAACAGATTCAAAACGCGATTGTTTGTTGGCAGCTATAGTAAGTGGTCGCTATTACAGGTTTCGTATAAATGGGAAAAGCTGAGAATCGTGCAATGATAAAACATTTTTATTTAAAAAACTGAACTGTGGCCCAGAAGGAAACTGAACTGAAGAAAGTTCATAGGGACTTTGCACCAGCACTCAAGACCATTTATTACTACATAACTGAATTTGAACGGGGCCTTACCAGCACTGTGGATGATGCCGTTCACAACGCCCGATTGATGTTTCTTTAGAAGAAATGGTCGATAAAATTCATGAAATTGCTGAGATGATTTACAGCTTTGCAGAGGATAACACGCTCTCTTCAGTTATTTTGAATGCGCGAACATCCTCTATTCATACAAATATCCGCAGACAGCAGGAAGTCGTTCAACTTAACAAAGACCTGGAAGAAATCCTATCGTGGGGTGACAGTAACCAAGTAGAATTTAACGCTACAGAAACCCAGAAGGAAGTTTTTTTTTTTTTCTAAAAAGTTAACGTTGCTGAACTCGACATGGTTTTGTCGGAATACTCCAGTCCTCTAACATCGTCTCTCAATTT
>CM032446.1:168747517-168792517 GCA_019049505.1 Pachyrhynchus sulphureomaculatus
TATATATATATATATATATATATATATATATATATATATATATATATATATATATTAATTTACTGTCTCTGAGTTGACATTGTTGAGACTTATTTTTCTTAGATCATTTGTATTAGTCATTAACTTGGTCATGTTGATCTTCAATCCTATTATCTCTGACTCTTCTGAGAGTTCGCTCACTATGTCTTGCAGTTCTTCAAAGTCAGTTGTAATGAGTATAATGTCATCTGCATATCTGAGATGGTTTAGCTTTTTGCCATTTATATTTATTCCTTTGTGTGACTATTGTAGCTGTTTGAACATGTCTTCCATTGCTAAGGTAAAAAGCTTTGGGGAAATGACATCGCCTTGTCGGAAGCCCATTTTTAATGGTGTAAGCTTTGTGGTGTCTCTGTGTATTTTTGTTATTTCGTTCTTCCCTCTTTTAGCACTTCAGCCACTATTCCATCTAGTCCGAGAGGCTTTATTGTTTTTTAATTGTGAAAGTGCTGCTTCTATTTCATAACTTTCAATTTTTGGTATTTTTTCTGAGTTTACATTCTTTTTTGTTGTATGGTTGTCAGGTTTTATTTTTGTAGCATATAGATTATTATAGAATGTTTCCACTGTTATTGTTATTTCATCTATATCTCTTTGTTCTTTTCCGTTTTGATCTTTTTTACAAATTATCTTTGATTTGCCTAAGAATGGTTTTAGGCATTTCAATCCACGGTTTGTTTCTATTATTTTTTTCTATTTTGTTTTCATTATATTTTCTTAAATCTTCTTTTATTTTCTTTTTTATTGTCTTGTTCATTTCTATATATTCGATAGTGTTCCTTTTTCCCTCATGTAGAGCTATTCGTATTTTGTCCATTAGTTTTTTTTTTTGTTTCTTGACTTATTTTATTTTCTTTTGTTTTTTCCTTCTTAGCCAGTTTTATAGCTGCTGTTACTAGTTATTTGCTTATGTTGTTATTGGTTCTGTTGAGGTCTATTTCTTCTTTAAATGATTTTGTTTCTCTTAATATTTTGCTAAACTCTTCTCTTTTTTCTCGTAGTTTATTTTGGTCTATTATTTCTAAGTTTGTGTAATCTGTGTGTGTTTCTTTCTAGTTTATTATTTAGTTGTATTCTAGCTCTCAACATTCGGTTGTCGCTGCCTGTAGTAAATATATTTACTGTTATAACATCCTCAAAAATCTGCTTGTTTTTACAGAGATAGTAGTCAATTTCGTTCTTTGTCTCTCTAATTGGTGGGACCCATGTCCATTTTCTACTATCTTTCTTGTTGAAAAATGTGTTTACTACATATAAATCTTGATATTGGAGATAATTTATGAGTATTTCCCCACGTGAGTTTCTTATACGGTATCCATACTTGCCTACTTTGTTGTCTTTCTCATCGGCTTTCTTTCCGATCTTAGAATTAAAGGTTAGTTTTGTAGGAGTCTCTTCTATTGCTTTTGTAATCTCTCCATAAAATATTTCAATTTCATTTTCATTATAATCTGATGTGGGAGCATAAACTTGAATAAGTTATATTTTCAGCTTTTTATTTATTTCTATTATTATGTAGCCTACTATGTCTGAAATGGCTTTAAATGTTTTTACATTTTGTTTTATGGACTTTTTTATTATGAATCCTATTCCTCCATATGTTTCGTCTTCAAGACCTTTGTAATATAGTTGGTTGCCTGTTTGAAGTTCTATACTGTGTTCTCCTCTTCGTTTCACTTCGGAGAGTCCTACAACGTCCCATTTTATCTTTGTCAATTCCTCTTCGAGTTAGTATATATTTTCATCTTTTTCCATGGATCTGATATTATATCTGTAATTTGTTTTTCTTTTCTTTTCGTTTCTCAGTTCTATTTGTCGTTCTTTTGCCTCCCCCAGAATCTATGAGGCTGACCGGCAGGCCGGTGTGGGATTGTGGATGTTCTGTCCTACCCACCTGGGGTAATTTTCCTTTTTGTTTTAAAACCGACATGTTTGTTCGTTTGAAGGGGTTGGTTATAAAACACGACGCTTGCCAGGCGTGTTGGTGAGTGTGGATATTGGGAATATGAGCGGGATTAAATTTAGGTTTAATATGGAATTTAAGGTTAGGACAAGGTTTCTCTCTTGTATAGGAAGTGAGAGAAATAACCTGGCTCGCATGGGCAGGGTTGCGTCCCTGAAGTAAACCTATCTCTGTCGGGGTCACAGAGAATGTTTACCCGCTACCCTGTTCATTACTTAGAAGAATATCATCGGCAAATCGTAGCTGTTTATGCCTTTACGTGACTAATTCATTTCGCTGAAGATGTTTTCAAGAGATGATATAAACAATTTGGGAGAGCCTTAAACCTCTCTTTATTAGAGCTGGAGATTTTCTTTCCCAAAGGAGGATATGCACTGTTGCCTGCGAATAGATGTTTTCTATTAATTTTGTTTAGCTACTGTCTATACGACATTTCGCCATTGAGTTTAGTACCACCCACATCTCGATGGTGTCAAATGCCTTTTCATAGTCGATAAAGGCCTTGTAGAGACTTAGGTTGTATTTATTATATTTTTCTGTTAGGTTGTTAACTGTATATAAATGAGCCATAGTACTATAATCCGAGCGAATGCCGGCTTGTAGACGAGGTTGTTGATAATCTATTTTTGGTGTCAATCTGTTGTGAGTATTTTCTTAAACAATTTGTATATTTGAGACAGCAGATTTCTAGACCTGTAGTTACTAAGTTTTGTTATATCTCATTTCTTGTGAATGAGAATGACTTCCGCTTCTATTCATATAGAAAGTTTCTTAACTATATTACGAGTATACTGCAATTGTAAATTTCTGGGTAAAATATAATATATATATATATATATATATATATATATATATATATATATATATATATATATATATATATATATATACATATATATATATATATATATATATATATATATATATATATATATATATATATATATATATATATATATACATATATATACATATATATATATATATATATATATATATATATATATATATACATATATATATATATATATATATATATATATATATATATATAAATGCATGCAGTAGATGGTCTCCTTATTTCCAGTTTGATGAGGAGTGATTGAAAATGATTATAGTAAACAGCTCAAGGTAGAACTCTCTTTTTTATTCTAAAAGCAAAATATGCAATACAAAAAAGTATATGTTTCTTTAAATCGCCCAACAAAACGTTTCCTTCAGTAGCAAGAATGTAACCATCAAGAGAAACTTACATAAGTGTACGTGTCATGGCATGTAAGCCCATTGTCAATGACAATGACTCAAAAATTCACACTAGTACCCTTTATTATTGAATTAGTCATAAAGAGAATTTTTTGGGTTTTATGTTTATTTAAATTCATATTATCAACATAAAGCCATATTTATTCTTGATTTTTCTATATATATATATATATATATATATATATATATATATATATATATATATATATATATATTCTCTAATTATATCAAGATCTGCTGAAATAAAAAGAATGTCTTCAGTAAATAATACACAATTGGATTTAGGCTTAAGTAACTCAAACTTAGTATTCACAACAAACAAACCACCTCAATACTTTTTCCATCACATTTAACAGCAGTTCAAAAAATCGAATTCAACAGATAAAAAAATTTTGGCCTGTCAACACTACAAAACAAGAATCATCCGAGAGGGCATAGAAATTGAGAGAAACGGCATCGTAAACTATGTTTAGATAACTGGTATCTTCAAGTTCCGGAACAATATCGCCACTATATATGTTATCCTAGACAGCGCGGTGCCGGCACCAACTAAACACCGCTGCAATCTACGGTAAAGATAATATATTAATACGAGTAGCTCGCACAGTTCAGAATCCCTCGGTGTACCGTCCACTACAGACTAGTAAGTACCAGTAATACCCAATCAGCCTTTTTTTTTCCTACTTTCTTATTTTTATTAGTTTTAATTAATTTCTATACTGTTTTTTTTTTGCTCCCACGTTTTGCCACCACGATTAATACACCTTCAAGAAAGTAAGTTGTATAAATAAATAATACCAATTGTTCATTTTTTATAAAAAGCATAAGAAAAAAATAAAGAAAGGTAGAATACGAAAAAATTTGGAGAAATAGATAGTTTGTAGCAATATGCTATACTGATAAAAAAAAAGATAGTAAAAAACAAATACCTGCCCTCAAACGGAGGCCGCTTACGGCCACTGGGTAACATACACCGCAGGCAGCTCGAGTCCATATTTCAGCAGTCTATCTAAGGTTCTCTCATTTATCATTCCTCTCGAGACACATTTCATCGTATCTCGACTCATCAGTGGAGCTATGATCGACAAACAATAGAACAAAACTTCTAGTAGTAGTACTGGTGTAAGATACAATAAATTGTCCCTAAAACTGAAAAGCATAGCTACCCTCAATTAGAGGCAGTCTACGGCCACGGGCCGGTAGAGGAGTAGTCATAAAATTATTAACAATCACCGCAGGCAGCGCTCTTCAACGAGAGTTCCACTCCATGGATATATATATATATATATATATATATATATATATATATATATATATATATAAACTTTAAATACCACAAAAAAGGAGAGTCGGTTAATATTAAAATTTTTCCAGTGTCTTCTACTTTACTTTTTATGTTATAAATTTATTTTAAGATTGATACTACAAAACTTAGAAACTATTCGATTTAAAGAAAAGGCAACCTTTTGCAAATACAAACGAGATTCACAAAAGTTTTTATTTCAGAAATACGAATACTCTAAAACTTTGAAGACCTCAAACGTCCGTATTATCCTTGTAAATATAAACTTTTGCGTTTAAAGAAGAGAAGCTGGGAAGGTAAAGTATCCAAGTTTTTCCAGGTTCAGTTTAAGTTTAAGATATGATTGTTAGACCCTTTTAGAAAACATAATCCATTAAAATATATCTAAATCTATAACACTCTAGCAAATTGTTTACGTTACTACGAGTCTGTGGACACTAACGTGCCTTGATGCGATTAGTTGCAGCAACTAATCGTATTCTGCAACTTATCAAGTGGTTTTTAATACTTCAACTCACCAAAAAATACACAAAAAGATTATGTTGTAAGTGCAGCTGTTCTCGGCCAACCTATTACATTTGATTTCCAAGATAAAACGTTTCTTTTAAATCTCGCACGTGCAACGTATTCAAAACCGTATAAAATTAATTATGTATGAGTAGTTCGAGTAGTTAGTTTCTGAAACAAATCGCATCAAGTTGCATTAATTGTAACTTTAGTTTTTTGTTATGTCAAAAAGTAATGCAAGAATTACTTACATGTCTGTTAATGCTTTTATATCTATAAATTTAAAACTAACTTAAGACAATAGGATCATTTAACATATTGATTCAACATTATAGACATTAAAATTTAATTTCAGTACACTAAAAACATTCAGGTAGAAAGCGTTATCGACGAAGAAGCTCCTCGCTATTTTTTTCAAAAAAAAACCCTTTCTGTGCAATCTGTATACTCTTTTCAAGTAAGCAATCGAAATTCAAGATAACCAGAAACCAACTGTTCTATCCGACATTCAACCAGCCACAAGATGAAGACAATCACTATGCTTGTCGGGTAATTATGCCTAAGAATGGTTCAACCCCGTCAATCGATACAGATTACGTATTAGTATATAACTCAATAAAAATCAGTCCTTATACTGGACCAACTGATAATAAAATATTTTTTTATGGCCCTTGGACACGTGCTGCAGGAAAAACCCTAAAACGCTACAGGAGCGACACGTGGGGGGAAAAAACGATTCACGTTGGTCTTGAATCATTGTAAATTGTACCCGGCCAGAAACAGTTCTGGGCAAATTATTTCAAAACGAACAGGTTCTCTATATAAAAGACCTTCTGAAAAGGGTTGTACGATGAGTAACAGGCTGAAACGCATACGGATATGAAGAATTAGTGCGACGTGTATTTCTAGGATGCACCGCTCCAGGAGGAATTAAGCGGGCTACATTCATCCAACACTTTCCATCAAAATGCTTGTAGAATAGACGCAAGTCGCCAACCGTTCTTCGATGTTCCAACGAATCAAGGTGGCTGGCCTGTTCCGGGTCTCCAATCAGGCGAACAGCTCTCTTCAAAATAGAATCCAATAAATGCAGTATATGTTTGGGAGCAGGGCCCTAAACATGGGAGCAGTATTTAATCGTTGGTCGAATTTGAGCTTTGTACAGAATTAACAGTTGTTGTGGAGTATAAAGTTCGAAATAATATTCCCAGCTTTTGACAAGCTCTCTTTGTTATATTTATGCGAAGACATATTTGCTCCCAAATTAACGCCCAGCAAATTGAGTGTCAATGCTAGAGGCATGGAGTACTCCGACATAACTATGTAAGGTTAAGCAACCTTAATTTTTTTAGAAAAAAACTACCGCCTGGGTGTTTGTAGCGTTAAATTCTGCATGGTTAGATAAGCTAGACAATTTGATAGAAATGATCAGAGAGCTAATGTCAGATATAAAGGATATAAAACAAGATCAAGTTGAAGGAACTAAAAAAGGAGAATGAAGTATTGAAAGAGGAAAATAAGATAATTAGAGAAAACAGAACGAGAAAAAGAATGGAAAAAGGGTGAAAATAGGATATCAAAAAATCGTAATCGAAGGAAAAAAATATAAATGGGACATTAAGGAAGAAAAACTGAAAAAAAAAAAAACTACGAGCATCAAGTCAAAAAACTCAGAAAAAGGAGAGAGATAGGTAGATTGACGACGACCCTGGCAAAGATAAAGGATACGGAAGAGAAGACTAGTGAAATGAATATAAATAAGAAGATAATCAAAGAAATAGATAGGAAAAAAGAAATGGGAAATAATTATCGAGTTATTAGATTAAGAACACCGAATAATAGGGGTATAAACGGAAAAGAGGATGAACTGACAGAAAAACAACAAATGCACTATGTAGGAATCACTGAAACAGAAAGGAAAGGAAATGAATGCAAAAAATTAGAAGGAAAAGCATACAAAAGTCAACCGGAATAAGAAACAAAAGAGGCAATCGACAATTTAAACAGGATGGAAGGATATAGAAGGAAATATGGAAAAGACAGATGTAGAATAACTCAACTCCACGGGCCTTACACTCCTAACAAAAGGGGTAGAAAAGCATAAGGATTAAGTAAGTAAGTAAGTACTGTCACCTCAATATAGAATTTTTTCCAGGTCTTTGTTAAGTTGAACGACTTCCTGCTGTTTGCGGAAATTTGTATAAGTAGACGATGTTCGAGCGTTCAAGGTGAATGATGAGATAAGCGTACTGTCATCTACAAGGCTGTAGAGCATGGATTTTTTGCAACTTATCTATCCACACAGATGATTATCAAAGAAAAATTAACTTCTTTTAATCAAGAAAAAAAAATGTATTAACAATGAGTTATCTTTTTAACGTTTTGTATAGAGACAGAAATATAATCGTTACTTGTGCTTTAGATTATTGTCTATACTATACACTGATCTAATATTACTTCATTTGTTAGAATGCTGAAGATATATATAAACTATAAACAAGTTAGACTATACATTGACAATCAAGCTCAGCGCTGTTTGTCGCCATCATCGCTATGTATTGTAAAATTTTTGTTCCGTTTCATTGAAAATTATCATTCTTACCAATAAAAGGAAACCTGTATTTTAAATGTTACATAAAGTCTAAATACCTTTGTCAGGTCGGTTAGATTATTTTTGACGTAATATAAGAACGATAATAATCTCGTAATAATGTTTGTCTCTGTTTTCATGCATGTTGTCGGTATATTCAAAAATTTATAGTTTTAAAATGTCTTTCATTTACTTTACAAATCTAATCGAAAACTTAACGTATATTTTAATATACAACACTACAACTTAATGAACAATTGTCTAGGTAATGAATTCACCCTAGTATTGCTAAACATTCAGTCTGTTCGTAATAAAATTGATGAACTGTTCTTGTTCCTGGAAACCATAGATTTCCCTAATATTGTTGTTTTGGTGGAACACTGGCTCAGACCTGGGGAGTCTTTATATGTGCCTGATTACGTTTTAGTATCAAAATTTAGTCGAAACATACATGCTCATGGTGGCACACTTATTATGATACGAAAAGATTTTCTGCAGAACTGTATGTTCTCTAATAGTGAGAAATTTAATTATATTTTGGAAGAGAAAATTTTCGAATTCTCGATTGTCCATTGCAGTGAACATAACCTGTTTATTATTGCTGTTTATAGAGCACCTTCTGCAGATGTAAGTATGTTTTTGGAGAAGCTTGAACAATTGTTGAGTGAAATTTCGATAGGTGCGTCTATAGTGTTGGCTGGTGATTTGAATATTGATTTTTCTAATGTATCAAATTCGTCTGCACGAGTACTGAATAATTTAATAACTTCGTTTAATTTGACTATGCACGTTTCTGGGCCGACTCGACTTTCTCCACACTCTTGTTCTACAATTGATTATCTTTGTACGACTTTTGATAATGATGATGTCGGGTGTGAGATTGTTAATGCGTCCCTGTCAGACCATGAGGCTGTTGTTGCATGTGTACCGCTGCTTCGATCTATTTCTAAAGATAAAATAAGGCGCAGCAGGCTGTATTCAAAGCGAAACTTCGATAAGTTTACGGCTAATTTTGAGCGAACGGAGTGGGAGAAAGTTTTATGCACTGATGATCTCCTACATGGATTCCATACTGCTTTGGTTAATGCATTTAATAGTGCCTTTCCTGTGGCCGTTATTAAAAACAAAAAGAGAAAATCTTGGATCACACCGGGTCTCCGAGTTTCAGCAAAGAATATGAAATCCTTGCATCTTATAAGGAAATTCAATTTTGATAATATTGCTTTTATAGAATACTTCAATAGTTATCGTAACATATATAGGAAAATCATAAAAACGGCTAAACGAAATTATTATCATTTGAGAATATTGAATGCAAAAAATAGATCTAGGGAAACCTGGAAAATTATTAATAAACATAGAGGCGGCTTTGGTATCGAACCGGTTTCTTCTTGCACTCTTGACGCCGGTCAAATTAATGATTACTACTGTAATATTGCACATAACTTATCAACAAAAATTGTTAATCCAGAGGATCCCATAAAATATCTCAGTCATGTCTCAGTGTCTGATACTTTTTTCTTGTCCCCAACTTCCACCATTGAAATCAGTGAGGTTTTAGGGGAAATGAGAAATAAGAATTCCTTTGGCTGGGACGGTGTCTCTCTGAGAGTCCTCCTGGCAATGCCGCACAGAGCCGTATGGGCCCTGGCAGATGCAATTAACGGCTCGTTTTCCAGTGGTACTTTTCCGGCATGTTTGAAGAGGGCTCTGATTGTGCCATTGCATAAAGGTGGAGATTGTAATATCGCTTCGAATTTTAGACCCATTTCTTTACTCCCGACATTGGCGAAAGTGGTGGAGAGGTTGGTCAGGAAGAGAATGGTTGATTTTTTGAACAAACATGACCTTCTTAGTGCGCAGCAATTCGGATTTCGTGCCTCGAGGAGCACGAACGATGCAATTTTTAATCTGCTTGAACGACTTTACCTCGAATTGAATTCTGGTGAACATGCTGCGACGGTGTTTTGTGATTTGACAAAAGCTTTCGACTGTGTTGATCATAGGATCTTGCTGTCAAAGCTGGACATTTATGGGTTCAGGGGGTTAGCTTGGGATTGGTTTCGGTCGTATTTGTCGGGTCGAATCCAGAGAGTGACTTTTAAGGGTCAATGCTCGGAGGGGGTTGGGATCAGTGTGGGTATCCCTCAAGGCTCTGTACTTGGACCACTATTGTTTTTGATCTATGTTAATGACCTGCCCCGTTTGACAGTGGCTGGCAGTTTTACCATCTTTGCTGATGACACCACAATTTTGTGGCACAATAAGGATGTGGGGAGACTTCGGGCCGATGTTCAGGCAGATTTGTCTAAGATGAAGGCTTGGTGTGATGATAACAAACTGTCCTTCAATATAGCCAAGACAATGATTCTGAGCTTTTAGATGCAATATAGAGAACGTTAATATTGAGAATGAGAACATCTCTTCAGCTGCGGTTTGAGGATCACATTGGCAACATCTGCAGCAAAATTTCTTCAGGCTGCTATGCCCTTAGGGTTATTGCAAGTAGCCTGGGGCTGGATGTAGCTAGAACCTCTTATTTTTTACTAGTTGAGGCTCATTTGAGGTATGGGATCTGTTTCTGGGCTTGCTGCTCTCGCGTTCACTTTAGTTCTGTTTTTATATTGCAAAAGAGAGCTATTAGATATATTTCAGGAGCTGGATTGCGAGAGTCATGCCGACCATTGTTTCCGAGATTAGGGATTCTTACTCTTTGTGCCTTATTTATCCTGGAAACTGCTATAATGATCTTTAAAAAACATCGTCTTGAGGCAATGCCAGTCAGCCGGCACGGCACTAGGCGTGCGTTCGTCCTGCCATTGCCGGCCCCGAAAACGGAGCTGGTCAAATCTGCAATTGTTTATAATGGCAAAAAAATATATAATCATCTGCCTCTCAAATTGAGAGGATTGAATTGCGAGAGAGCCTTTAGACTAGAGACTAGGGCTCTACTTATAAAAAGGCGTACTATGTACTTGAGGAATTCTACAATGATAGACTGGAATAAGCATATAACAGTAGTTGAGTGGTTGGCATTTGGGTTGACATATGTGTAATTTTTATTTTTTTATTTCTTTTATTTTGTATTTACTGCATTGACTACTAATCTTGTTCTGTTTTTTTTTTTTATTATTTTTTCTTTTGTTGAATTTGTGTTTATTAATAGAATAATAATTTAAGTTAAGCTTGCTTTGTCAACAAATACGTTGTATTTTAGGACAATAAAGCATATTTCTATTCTATTCTATTATTAACAAAATAACATTACAAAATTTTACTAACAATTATTAATTTAATTTGTAAGGGCTTCTTTTACCACCAAAGTCTTGTTCCATTAACTAACCTGAAACATGCCAACTATTTTTGCTTTCGATAATGGTGATATCTCAGATCTCGCACTTATACTTTCTCCGAGTTCAAACTCTGGTGGAATTTATATCTTATCAAATATTTGTCCACTACTAGGCCACTGTGAAGGATGAAGTAAAGACTAAAACGTTTATGGGTTCATTACAATAAAAACACCATTGGTTCAAAATAATAACATAT
This sequence comes from Pachyrhynchus sulphureomaculatus, assembly GCA_019049505.1. Taxonomy (NCBI): domain Eukaryota; kingdom Metazoa; phylum Arthropoda; class Insecta; order Coleoptera; family Curculionidae; genus Pachyrhynchus; species Pachyrhynchus sulphureomaculatus. Next base: position 168,758,732 of record CM032446.1, read on the forward strand.
TAAAAAAAAACCGGTTAAGTGCAAGTTGAACTTGCACATTTAGTGTTCCGTACGTTGCTTTCAAAATGAAAAATTTTGTTCCGAAGGTACAAAATGATCAGTGACTTCACAAAACACACCCCAAATGAATTTTCAACAAAGGTTGTTTCCAATCTTTACTGAAAACTAATGACCTTAAAATTTTTGTTTTTTTTATATACCAAATAAATTATTAAAGGTTCATTACCTCGTGATAATTTTCGTTCAATCTATACCCCGTGGAGAATATTCCCGAATTTTTTCAAAATTTTTTGATCAGTACTTTTCGAGATAAGTGGGGAGACATCGATTTTTCGCGATTTTTCGCGATTTTTTAAAAATAATACAAAGAAAAGTGTGCGCAAGTATTACATTATATATGATATATATTTTTTACTGGTGTTTTCACAAGCTTTCATTTGACACCAAACTCGATGACCTAGTAAAAATTTTTTTTTTCACTTCCGATTTCACCCCCCAAAACTAACCCCTTAAGTCAAAATTTAACTTTCAAAACTACATGGCTCGGATGAGGCCATCAATTACTATATTATTACAAAATTTCAACTTCCTATAACAAATCGGGTGTGACAGACAGACATACAGACTAGAGTCATTTTATAAGTGTTCCGTACGAAAAAAACTAAGAGAATGAACAATGGTAAATAAAATATTGACAATAATGTGTATATTGTTTAGGCAACTCTTGTTCGACGCGTAATCCACGTTCTTTGTTCGTAGCTCGCCTCTCCTGCGTTCTGCTAGTCTTAGGACTTACGTTTATACATTTTATTATTTATACTCGTATATGATTTTTGCGTTCTGCGCGGAATCAAGGTGGCATACCTGAAATAAAAGAAAAACATAGTTGAGCAACTAATTTATCCTAATATATATTTTAATATAAAAATAACTCAGTATAACAACGCAAACAAACGAGGCTTTTAAAATAGTAACTCTGGAACATACCAATATCTACCTGTTTATTTCCGGTAATCTTTAGTATGAGGTTTTGAGTGAAATATATATATGATATTACACGATCTCGTGAAAAATCGCTTACATAGGTCAAGCTGAGTTATCTGACAAATATGGCCACAATAATAAAAAATAGGAAATAAGTAAATAAATGTGTGGTGAAGCTCAAAAATTCCCAGACTAACGCTATATAGCAAAAACGCGAAAAGTGTAATTATGTCTCTCTGTGATTCTTACGATGAATACAAAACAAGAGCGGCATATATATGTGAAATTTTATTTTCAACTCGGGAAGAGTGCTAGTGAAACTATGAAATGTTTCGGAAAGCATTTGAAATTGAGACCTCGAATCGTATGCAAATTTTCGAGTGGTTTTCACGATTTAAAGTCATCCGAACATCGGCGGAATCCGCCAAGCGTTCCGGAAGACCTTTGTCTGCAAGTATGCCTAAAAACATCTCTAGAATTCAACAAATCATTTATACAGACCAATTTCGTATCATTTAGAGCATCTCTGATAAACTTTCTATTGTTCCAAAAAGGGCCAAAGCTTTGAAGCGAGAAGAGTTACTGCCTGCATCACGACAATGCACAGTTCATCCTATGCACAAGAGTTTTGGTGGAATTCCATGGTTGTTATTTCCCACCCACTTATTTGGCATCCTGTGACTTTATCCCGTCTTGAGATGATAGAGAGGATACAATGCGAATGATAGACAGAATTGACCTGCCAACATATGTTCAACCAGTGAAAGAAAAAGTGGGACTTGTACATTCTGGTGCAAGGGGACTACTTTGAAGTTGGCAGGAGTCACGAAACCCAAAAGCAACTACTTTAAATTAGTAACTCTTGAATTGCACCTCGGATTTAAAAAATATATATTATTTGTCGTCTAGAAAATTGGGATTATAAACAAGCAAGAACAAAAACACAGAAATAGGGTTAGGTTTTTATCAGAAGACTTGCCTTTTGTAAAAATTTGTTTTTTATCCCAAAACCTTAAATGTAACGTTCCTTATCTTCTGATTAAGTTTACTTTGAATATTAGTTTATACTTTCTATGGCTTTAACAATTTTTAACTGCTTTCATTTTCTACCACAGGATTTACTAATTTTTTATTCTTATATGCTGAAGTACTTTAAAAATAAAGTACCTCCAATTGTGACAACTTTGGACGTTCGAAGTTTTTAGAGGATACGGAAAAGATTTGTAAATCTAAAAAATACATCAATACATTTTTTATTGCCTTAATTACTTATACATCAATAAAGAGACTCCAGAAAATAAAAGTAATTAATTAAATTTTTATAATTATTAATGTCCAAGTTTCGCCACACAAAAAAAAACGAAGTAAAAACTTTTCTTTTAATATCGGAAATTTTCAAATGACGATTAATTATAGATTACAATGTACAGCAGGGGCGAAAATATACGAAAGAATATAAAAAATTATTTTATATTCTTAGTTTTGTAAAAAATAGTCGGTTTTACAGAGATTCAATGTTCCTACAGTCCGAACTTTAGTTTTTTAATATAGGTTTCTTTCGGGAGTTGAGATCGATATCAACTTCCTGACATCTCGTTAACACTACGGTCAACATTTTCAAGGCGATGTGGCAGTGGTCGAAGGTTTCTTCTTGGCTGTTCACTCTCAACTGTGCTCGACAACGCAGTGCTGTTCGATTTTGTGTATTCCGGTGTAGGCGTGGCCATTTGGACTCTCGGCCAATCAGGCGCCAACGACACTTCCCTGTTTCTTACCGCTTTTGTTTGTCGTAATGCGAACGTTCAAGTTTTGCCTGAGATTAAGCCCTTCGTCTTTTTTATTGAAATTCCTTTTGTGTGTGGATTTCAATAGCCTCTATGTATAACCTCGGTTAGTAGCTCGATACGTTGGCTAGAACTTGTGTCTGGTCGAACAGTATTTTGTGGTCTTTCTGGATCAACGTGTGCTCGGCCACGGCAGATTTGTCTGTATGTCCCAGTCGGCAACTCGTTTTGTGTTCAGCTAGCCGTATATTAATGCTACGTTTCGTTGTACCAACATAGACTGAAGCAGAGTTGCATGGAATTCGATATACGTCTGCAGCGGAAAGTGGATCTCTCTGGTCTTTGACCGATCTTAGACTTTGTTTTATTGTCCGTGTTGACTTGTATGTGGTATTAATGTCGTGCCGACGTAGCAATTTTCTAATGCGGTCCGTTACATTTTTCACAAAAGACAAGATAACTCTTTGGCATCCACTGAATTTTGTCTTCGTTGTCAGTTTTTGTAGTTTTATTCTGCCGAGTGGTTCTTTCTATTTCTTGCCGAGAGTAACCGTTGTTCTGTAATGCTGTTCTTAGATGTTCTAATTCATTTGGCAGGTGTTTTAGTTGGCATATTTGGATTGCTCGGTCTGTCAAAGTTTTTATTATCCCTCTTTTTTGTTTAGGATGATGATTCGAGTCCTTATGTGTTGCTTTGCGATACACTCTGTGACTCAATTTTCCATTATCTTCTCTTTCAATTAGCATATCTAGAAAGGCGATTTGTTTGTCCTTTTCCTTCTCCATGATGAATTGGATTCTATTGTTAATTGAACTCAGATGTCTCAAGAACTCGTCCAAATCTTGTTCCCCATGGCTCCATATAACAAATGTATCATCAACATATTCGAACCAGTGAGATGCCGCTCGCTAGCTGTTTCCGGTTCATGTTGCTCGAATTTTTCCATAAAGAAACTGGCTATAACTGAACTTAGTGGGCTTCCATTGCCACTCCATCGTCTGCTCGTAAAAGTTCTGGTTCCACTGGAAATAAGTATTGCTTAACCTGCGAAAACTTGAACTAACCTGAACAATACCTTAATATTCTCTGGAAAGTGGTGGCCGATGTACTGTAGAGCCTCCCAACAGGTACCATCGTGAAAAGTGAAACCACGTCAAAGCTTACTAGTATATCAAGTGGTTTCAGTGTGATGTCTGTGATTTTTTTCAGAAAATGTGTCAAATCCTTTACGTAGGTATCCGACTGGCCCACAGTGTGTCGCGCAGAACATGCTAGGTGGACAAAATTCATGTTATGATTTCCAGGAAATCTTATTTGCAAAACGTAAACAACACCACCAAACCCCGAATTCCGAGAAAAGGTTGTTTATCAAATTTGCAAGCGGCGAGTCATAAGCGTCAGAAGTCAGGTAATGAGTTTAATGCAGCTCTTTCAATCAATCAGTTGCAATTTAGCGACCCTTTCGTGCACATCTTATAGTGACATATTGTAATATTGTGAAAGTTTTTGTGATGAATATTAATACTGAGGGTAAGTACTATTTTTTAATGTATTTTTTTAATCAGAATCTATTAATTTGAATTTTTAGTATTTTTTTTAAATAGCCTATATATTTTAGCGTGTTTTTTAAAAAAAAAAAAAAAAAAAACTTTGAAAGTTCAAAATATACAGACATTCACCTCTATCCGGGCTAGTTTTTTGATATTACACAGAAATAACTTTATTCTTCGTAAAAATACACATATTGTTTAGCACACTTCAGTACAACATGTTTTTTTTTTTTTCCAGAACACGTTTACTCTATTTCAAGGGTAGCCTTTTTTGAGAAGTGGTTGAAACACACGAAGAATGAAAAAAACTCGCGTGTATATGACTTTCTTTCTTCAAAATTTCACTTTGGTGACATTACTGAAAGCAGCCAAAAAGAAATAAAGTTGAAGATATCCAACTTGTCTAATAAGCAGACATACAGTTTACTGCGAGTTCTTTTGCGCCACAACCTTCAACATCAAGTGAGAATGTGACTCCTGCAGGAAGACCTCGCAAAGATTTCGAGGAATCGTCGTTTAAGACGAAGAAACGTCGCGTCGTGGATCTCGTAGAATCCCGAAGTATCAGTGAATTGGTGACTGCTGCCGAAATTGCTGTGCGTTCAGCAGGGCAAAGGAAAATTGCCAATGTGATTAGAGACATTAGTGAGAGCCCAGATAATATTATTAAGTCTAAAAATACCAGTTCCGTTAATCCTAGGCAATTAAGTAGTGACGAAGCCTTAGCTTACTATATAAATTCTAAGTCAACAACGCATTCTTACAAACAAACTAGGAAGTGGTCCATGAAGGCGGGGCATAATGTGTTTCCGTCATATTTTAGTTTAAAAAAGTCCAAACAGGCCTGTTACCCTGCAGAGGAGCACATTGCTATAACAGAAACTCGTGCTGAAATAAATTTGCAAGCCTTATTAAATAAAACAGTGGAACGTCTAGTATTAGCACAGAATGAAGTTATCAGCAGTGTGCTCCCAACAAGTTCATCGTTTACACTTGTTAGTAAATGGGGATGTGATGGAAGTTCTGGGCACAGCATATACAAACAGAGATTTGAGAACACTGAATATACGGACGAGTTTCTTTTCGCATTTTCTTTAGTTCCCCTTAAGTTATATGATGGATCCAAAATTATTTGGCAAAATCCTCGGCATCAACATTGTATTGTCGCCAAATCAAATTTATATTTGCCAAAGAAACGAACGACTTCACGTTAGTGGAGACAAATAGATTGTGGGAAGAAGTTAATGCTCTTCTTCCAACACTTATCAACTTTGGTGATTCTCAAATCTCTGTAAAACACGAACTTTTGCTGACAATGACAGACGGAAAGGTGTGTAACGCCTTAACGGAAAACTAGTTCATCCCAAAAGTGTTTCATCTGTGGTGCCACCCCCAAGACGATGAACGATGACCCCGCGATGTTTAACAGCAATCAAGAACATTTTGGCTTTGGTTTATCTACACTTCATGCTTGGATTCGTTGCTTCGAATGTCTTTTACATATCAGTTACAAGTTGAATATTAAAAAATGGCAGGCTAGAAGCAACGAAGACAAAGCAGATATCAAGGTTCGTTCCGAGGAAATCAAATTGAAATTTAAGAACGAGATGGGACTCATTGTAGATAAACCAAAGCCAGGATTTGGTTCTTCAAATGATGGAAATACAGCCCGTCGCTTTTTTAAGAATGCTGAGATGAGTGCTCAGATCACAGGGTTGGATGTTACAATTATAAAAAAGTTTGATGTTATTTTGAGAACATTGTCTTCTGGATTCGAGATAAACTTAGTTGAATTCAAAAAATTTTGTCTTGAAACCAGAAAACATTATCTTAGTCTCTATTCGTGGTACTGTATGCCTGCTACTGTGCATAAAATATTAATTCACAGCACAGAAGTCATCAAAGCGGCATTGCTTCCAATTGGGCAGCTTTCCGAAGAGGCTCAAGAAGCACGGAACAAAGATTGCCGCAGATTTAGGGAGTACAACACCCGCAAGTGCTCGCGTGTTGCCACGAATAGAGTCTTACTGTGCATGTTAATTATAACATCTGATCCTTTGATCAATAGCCTTCGAGAGATTCCCAAAAAAAAGCCGGAAAAAATATGTACAGATGTATTAAAGTTAATTGTAAGCCCTAGCATAGAAGAGTCAAGATTGGAATCGTCATCATATTGTCGCACAATGCCACAAAATGATGACGATTATACAGTAAACGACTCATGAGAAGACTCTGATGATGATTATTAGATTCAGCTACTATTTTTAGTTATGTAGTGCTTGTACTAAGCATGTAAACCTTGACTTGTAAATTTTTCTTTATCAATAAATGAGTATTTTTATTTTACATATAATTACAGTCAGTGTCATTATGCTAAATTTATTACAGAGCATTTATAACATTTATTTTAAAATTAAACAAAAACAATTTTTGACTGGAATTTTCAAAAACATTTTTTTTTTGAACCGAACAGCAAGAAATATGTACCTTAAAAAAATCAAAAACATTTTAAAATACCAACTACTTATGTATGTATAATGCACAAGTTACCTACCTGAAAGGCAAGTATTATTTGAGTTTATCCTTTTTGTGTCAATAAAACTAAGTAATATGGATTAATTGTTTTATTTTTAATTGACAAATGCAATAAATGATTTTTCATCTGGTTATTATTAAAAATAATAATACAGTGTCTTTCATTTAGTTGCATATTCAAGTTTGTAGAAAAATTCGTGCACATACGCAGAATATTTTGTTTTTGTTATACAATGTTTTGTGCAGCTGGACAAAAAATACAGGTAAGCGAAATGCAGCTAAATGAAAGACAGTGTATTATAATTTTTAATTCTAATAACCATACAAAATACCCTTGCCCTTTAGTTCCGTTATCTGCCTGCTAAGCTGATGCAATCCTACCGCGATATGCAAGGGTGGCTGTATTACACAAATTTTATCGATATTGAGTACCTGCGGTAAATTGTGAATAAAACCCACATTTTATTAACCGATTTTCATGATTAATACCTTATTTTATTTTCCAGATACGCAGCTGTCAGAAAAATGTATAATATTTTGTTTTTCTTTTGTTATTGCGCTTTTTTACCAAAAAAAAATAATGAATTTTACACGAAAAAAATTTTTTGCTCTCCATTAATTTCTAAATAACTCCAAAGCGATAAAAGATAGAATAAAATAATATTCAATCAACTTTAATAAAATTTTGTTACGCATTTTTTAATGTTTTATTTATAAAAATCTGACAAGTTGTTCCCGAGTTATCGTTAAATATGTCTGCGTAGCTGACTAATTTAGGGGAAAAAATTAGCCACGCCCATAAAAAAAACCAACGCGATGAATTTTTTCTTAAAATAACTTAATATGCCTAGAATATACATAAACAATTGAAATAAGTGAGAAAATAATTTTGTCCAGCTAACTTGTACTAGTCGACACACTGTGTGGCCGATGAAAGGTTGCAATAGTGTTGTCAAATATTTTACGATATCATATGTAGGTGAGCCAATTGCGCTGACTATTGTTCTTAACGGCACGGGGTGTTTGTGGATTTTTGATAGTCCATACAGCCGCAGAGGGAAATCTTCAGTGTTGCATAATTTTGATTGCAGTGCTGGTTCAATTGATGATTTTTTAATTAATTGGAATATTTTTCGCAGAATGCTCATGGTTAGGGTTTGTGAAAGTTTTCTATAAATGGCTGGATCTAAGAGATTTTCAATTTTGTTATTGTAATCGTCTGTATTTAAAATCACTGTCGCATTTTCCTTGTCAGCTGGAAAGGCTAAGATGCTTTTGTCTACATTCGAGTTCTTAATAGCTCGTTTTTCATTTCCACTTATAATGCTTTTTGGTGTTTTAGAATGGTTTAGAATCCCCTATGTCTCTAAGCGGATTTCTTCTGCAATTTCCGACGATAATGTTCTTATTCCTGATTCTACATTTGTGAAAAATGTAACGGACTGCATTGAAAAATTGCTACGTCGGCACGACATTAATACCACATACTCGTACAAGCCAACACGGACAATAAAACAAAGTCTAAGATCGGTCAAGGACCAGAGAAATCCACTTTCCGCTGCAGGCGTATATCGAATTCCATGCAGCCGTGGTTCAGTCTAAGTAGGTACAACGAAACGTAGCATTAATACATGGTTAGCTGAACACAAAAGGAGTTGCCGACTAGGACATATAGACAAATCTGCCGTAGAGGAACACACCTTGTTCCAGGAAGACCATTAAATACTGTTCAATCAGACTCAAGTTATAGCCAACGTATCGAGCTACTACCCGAGGTTATACAGAGAGGCTACTGAAATCCACACACAAACGGAATTTCAATAAAAAAGACGAAGGGATTAATCTCAGCAAAGCTTGGACGCCAGCATTACGACAAACAAAAACGTTAAGAAACAGGGAAGTGTTGCTGGTGACTGAATGGCCGAGAGTCCAAATGGCACGCCTACTCCGGAATAAACAAAATCGGACAGCGCTGCGTCGTCGAGCACAGTTGACAGCAAACAGCCAAGAAGAAACCTTCGACCACTGCTACATCGCCTTTGAAAATGATGACCGCATTGTCAACGAAACGGCAGGAAGTTAATACCTGGAGAACACGGCCCCAACTCCCGATAGAAACCCATATTAATTCAATCGGTCGTGAAAACCGCTGCAACAACTTTATTTTTCTTTGTACTTTTTTTTATGGGTCTAACGCACGTGCTGCAGAGAAGTCCCTAAAGGGCTCCAGGAGCGGCATGTGTGCGGAAAAAGCAATTCACGTTGTTCTTGAATCACTGTAAATTGTACTCGGTGGGAAACACAGCGCTGGGCAAATTATTCCAAAGGGATGATGTTCTCCATATAAAGGACTGCTTGAAAAGCATTGTACGCGGAGTAACAAGCTGAACCTCATACGGATGTGAAGCACCAGCGCGAAGTGTATTTCTAGCGTGCATCGCTTTGGGAGGAATTAAGCGGGCTACATCCTTCGAACACTTTCCATGAAAATACTTGTAGAACAGATTCAAGTCGCCAACCGTTCTTCGATGTTCCAGCGAATCAAGGCCGCCGGTCAGTTCCGGGTCTCCAATCAGACGAACAGCTCTTCTCTGAACAGAATCCAACAAATGCAGTGTCTGTTTGGGATCGGAGCCCCAAACATGGGAGCAGTATTCCATAGTTGGTCGAATTTAAGCTTTGTAAAGAATTAACAGTTGTTGGGGAGTGTAAAGCTTTCTGGTTCGAAATAATATTCCTAACTTTTGAGAAGCTCTCCTTGCTATGCCTGCAACATGTTCATGCCAGGACATATTTGCTCCCAAACTAACGTCCAACAAATTGAGCGACGATGCTAGGGAAATAGAGTGCTCCAACATAACTATGTCAGGTTCAGCAACGTTAACTTTTTTAGAAAAAAATGCCGCCGTCTTTTTTGTAGCGTTAAATTCCACTTGGTTACTGTTACCCCAAGATAGAATTTCTTCCAGGTCTTTTTTAAGTTGAACGACCTCCTGCTGTCTGCGGGTATTCGCCTGAGCAGCCGACGTCCGAGCGCTCAAAATGAATGAAGAGACAAGCGTACTGTCGTCTGCAAAGCTGTAAATTGAATTCCCGGTCTTTTTCAGCAGATCGTTAATGTAAATGAGAAAGAGAGTAGGAGACAGTAGGGAGCCTTGGGGCACACCGGCGTTGATTGTGAAGGTGTTAGAATGAAATCCGTCGACCACCATCCATAAAGAACGCTCTCTGAGGAAACATGAGAGCCACAAACAGAACTTTTCAGACATACCACAAGAGCGTAGCTTAGCCAACAGTCTATCGTGCCAAACACGGTCGAATACCTTGGATATATCAAGAGCAACCGCTCGAGATTCGCCAAAGTGTTCAATTGCGTCGTTCCAAACTTGTGTCACATAAGTCAGAAGATCTCCTGTTGATCTACGTTGACGAAAGCCATATTGGTGATCGCTAATAATATTGAATCATTCAAGATATTTTAGAAGATGCTGATTGATAACCTTATCTTTTTAACTATGCTAAGCAAATCCTAGTTCACGCTACAAACAAACGGCATTATATTCAAAAATTATCAAAATTCATTTAGTTAACATTCTAAACAGATCTGGGACAACCAATTTTTAATTAATTAGGAATCGTGATATTGAGAAACTACCAATTTTCCTATCAAGAAATCATATGTGTACAGTTTGAATAAATTACATCCAGTTTTCCTCAAAATTCGAACTTACCAGTACTGTCCGAAGTTACTTACAGTTCAATGATTCCTCCTTCAAAATAGATTTCTATATTTAAATATTTTCGCCTGATTATGTTACATTTCTACCTTAAAGCTTCTAAGTATTGCCAGTCACGTATCACTTTTGATATCTAGCACACACACACAAAAGGAGGACCAGTAAACTACAGAGGGAAAAACTGCAGCAAGAACCATAAAACTAACACTAAAGTAATTAATAAATAAAATCAACGTGCAGGTCGCACTGATAGAGAAATAACGCCGATTTAGATCAGAGCAGTCTTGCACGCATACCGTCATCATCTTAAAGCAAATTACACAAAAGTTAAAAAAATAAAAGGCCAACCTTCTAGTGACTTCGATATCATGACTTCGATAAAGCCCTCGATGGAATACAATTAAAGGAGGTTTCCTTTCCGAAAAGCACGTTCCACACATCATCAAACCAATAGCTAATATTATCTCCAAAAATGACATCGTAGCTAAAAAACATGGTGAACTCACAGAACCTATACCGGTAGAGAGAGGAATTTGCCAAGAAGGCTTCTTGAGATTATTTCGTTTTACCATAATAATGAATAAAATAATGAGACAACGTAAAAGCAAGAGATATAGAATGAGAAACAAAAATATTTTGCTATAGTGACGATGCTCTGCTGATAGCAAAGGGCAAAAAGGCTCTTCATAAAAAGCGATTCACGTTGTTCTTGAATCAGATGTAAGTTTGTTGTTTACCAAAAAATTATACAACAAAAATAGAGTTAAAATGTCTCGGCAAAGATATGTCAAGTTTTGGTGATATCGATACACAAGTGAAAAATCCAATTTATTGGGGGGAGGCATATGAAAATTTCTTTAAACAACATCAAGAATAATAATTATATCTTTTTTTAATAATTCTTATATTTTTCAGGGAGAATTGGCAGCAGTTCTGCAGAAAAAAATAAAATGAATTCTATGAAACTTGAAATTAGTTTACTCGTTCAATAAATATTTACACACCAAGTTAGGTAAAGTTTTGTTTTACTATACGAAGTTTATACTGGACTAATGAAAGTATTTTTGTAAAAACTAATAAGAATATTTAAGAGATACTATTGGTTATTTATATGAATATCATTTTCCTTCGTAGCGCCCTAATGGAAGAAACGGTGAAATAATAAAAGATATCCAACACTCATATACTTGGGATGCCACTGTAAACAGACTTGGAAAAGTCAACAAGGTAAGAGAAAATAGTTTTTCTTATATGGTAAACAAAGATAGTCGGTTTTTCTATTTTATTTTATCCTATTTTCATGAGGACGGACCCGGTTCTTTTCCGGTATAATACTAATTTAAATATTATGGCGTATGTTAAGGCTTCAGAAAATTTCAACATGTATTTTGACTGTTTCTTAAATTTACCTAGAACTGACCTTCTAAAATAAATATTGGCTTTCTCCAAGCATCATGTATGGATATTTTAAATTACTAAGCAGAAGAAAGACTTCAGAGATATTTGCAACTAAAGTGTCATATTTCCCTCTACACACGTTTCCTAATAAAACCGAAATAATTAAAAAATAACGTAACGTTCCTCGACTCCAAGGAACCTGAACAGGATACTATATATACATATATATATATATATATATATATATATATATATATATATATATATATATATATATATATATATATATATATATATATACATATATACATATATATATATATATATATATATATATATATATATATATATATATATATATATATATATATATATATATATATGTATATATGTATATATATATATACATATATATATATATATATATATATATATATATATATATATATATATATATATATATATACATATACATATATATATATATATATATATATATATATATATATATATATATATATATATCTTTATATTCGAAGCATATCTTCTGATTCTTTCCGCCAACTTAACAAATTAAAATCTTCTATATTTTATAATTATGTTCAAAATTCCTCCATAATTCAATCAAAGAGCCCAAAAAATAATATTTTAAATAATTATTGTATGATTTTAATAGTATCTGGAAACTTGTGCTGTTTTTTTGGTAAGATAAACAAATTTGATGCATACTTATTTACAGTTAAGATGTGGTTTCTTATATACAGTCTGTCAAGTAAGAACGTGTCAGCGATAATTCATTTTTGGTAGATACGTTTCTATTAATTCGACAAAAAAATCGATAGAGGGAACCTTTGTCTATGACGCATTGTAGTAAAAGTGTCAGTTAATTCGAAACTTTCTTTGAAATCACGTAAAATCCAAAATGAGTCACAATTTTTAAATTTGTCGACTCCAAGAACCCTCAGAATAAATTGTAACACGATATATACAAAATAACACCTCTAACTCCCTTCCGTCTGTATCTCATTTACCCCTTACGTATTTGCTTAATTACAAATAATAAAGAACTACTAGTACTCTAAAAAAAAACTTATACGCAACGTCTCTCTGTCTGTCTGTCTGTCCGTTAGTGCGCTTATCACTCGAGAACCACTTATCTGATTTACGTGTTTTTTTTTTTAATTCATACATTTGTTCTCTGGCCAGGCTATCTATAATATATATAAAATGCAACGTCTCTCTGTCTGTCTGTTTGCCTGTCTCTCTCTGCCTGGCTGTCTGTCTGTCCGATAGTGCGCTTATTACTGGAGAACCACTTATCCAATTTAGGTGCTTTTTTTTTTACAACATACATATGTTCTCTGGCCAGGTTATTTATCCATAGTACATATGTAATGCAACGTCTCTCTGTCTGTCTGTTTGTCCGTTAGTGCGTTAAGTGTTTTTTTTTTTTAAACATACATATGTTCTCTGGCCAGGTTATAGGATATGTTTTATTGCGTTAGGTAACATAAAGAATAAGCAATGACCATTATAGTGAATCAAGTCGGAAAAAAGGTTACCGTTAACGCGTTCTCTTGCAATAGACTGCCTGAACCATTAAATATGGAGCAATATCATGTTGCAAAGAATATAATATATATAAAATGCAACGTCTGTCTGTCTGTCCGTTAGTGCGCTTATCACTTATCCGACTTAGTGATTTTTTAAATTCATACATACGTTCTATATAATTCGATATAAGCCTAGATAATGGGAAATAACGTGAGATAATGGGATATAAGTATAAATAATGGGAGATAAGGAGATATAATGGGAGATAAGCAGAGATAAGTCTAGATAATGGGAGTTATGGTGAGATAATGGGAGATAAGAAGAAATTATGGGGAGATAATGAGAAATATTGCGAGATAAGTGGAGATAAGCCTAAATAAAGGGAAATAAGGTGAGATAATGGGGGATAAGGAGAAATAATGGGAGATAAGGAGAAATAATGGGAGTTGAGCAGAGATAAGCCTAGATATTGGAAATTATGTAGAGATAATGGAAGATAAGGAGAAATAATGGCAGATATTTGATTACGTTAGGTAACATAAGCAATAAGCAGTGACGATGGCAGTGAATCAAGTCTACGCGAGCGGAGCCGCGGGCACGGCTAGTCTATAATATAAAGTAATGCATCGGGATCTCTCAAAAAAACTTACATAAATTTAGACACTGCGAATAGTATCTGGTCTTAAAAAGAAGCAATGTTTTAAGAAAGCCCATATTAGCTCAGGCTTATTATATATTTTTGAGAGTGTGTGTGTTTGTAAGGAAAAATATGAATATTTGTCAGAGAAATGTAACTTTTTTTTATGGGCCTAGCACACGTGCTGCAGGAAAATCCCTATGGTGCTACAAAAGCGACACGTGTGCGGAAAAAGCGATTCACGTTGGTCTTGAACAGTTAAAAATTCTACTCGATCGGAAACACAGTTCTGGGCAAATTATTCCAAAGGGATGAGGTTCTCCATATAAATGACTGCTTGAAAAGTGTTGTACAACGAGTAACAAGCTGAATCTCATACGGATGTGAGGTATTAGCGCGACGTGTATTTTTACACCGCTCTGGGAGGAAGTAAGCGGGTTACGTCCATCGAACACTTTCCATGAAAATACTTGTAGAATAGACTCAACTCGCCAACCGTTCTTCTATGTTCCAACGAATCAAGGTTGCTGGCCAGTTCGGGACCTCTAGTCAGGTGAACAGCTCTCTACTGAATAGACTCCAACAAATGCAGGTATGTTTGCGAGCAGAGCCACAAACATAGGAGCAGTATTCCATCGTTGGTCGAATTTGAGCTTTGTACAGAATTAATAGTTGTTGTGGAGTGTAAAGCTTTCTAGTTCGAAATAATATTCCCAGTTTTTGAGAAGCTCTCTTTGCTATGCTGGCAACATGTTCATGCCAAGACCTATTTACTCCCAAATCAACGCCCAGCAAATTGATTGACGATTATAGAGGAATGGAGTGCCCCGACATAATTATGTCGGGTTCAGCAACGTTAACTTTTTTAGAAAAAACTGCCGCATAGATTTTTGTATCATTAAATTCTACTCAGTTAACTGTACCCCAAAATAAAATTTTTTCCAGGTCTTTGTTAAGTTGAACGACCCCTGCTGTCTGCGGATATTTACATGAGTAGCCGATGTTCGAGCACTCAAAATGAGTCATGATATAAGCATACTGTCATCTGCAAAGCTATAGACGGAATTTCTGGTTTTTTCCAGCAGATCGTTAATGTAAATGAGAAAGAGAGTAGGAGATAGTATGGAACCCTGGTGTACACCGACCTTGATAGTTAAGGTGACAGAAAGAAGCCCGTTGATTCCCACTCGTAAAGAAGGCTCTTTGAGGAGCCATGAACATAACTTTTCAGACATATCAGAAGAGCATAGGTTAGCCAACAATCCATCGTACCAAACACGGTCGAATGGCTTCGATATATCAAAAGCAACCGCTCCAGATTCTCCGCAATGTTCAATTGCGTTGTTCCAAACATGAGTTACAATAGTTGATGGTGTTTTTCCTTTTGATGTTAGGATTTTCACGCCATTGTCGATAAGCAAGATGTTTAGAAGCAACAGCTTCTTGGCATTTTCGGTCGAATGAAGGCTTGCCGTTGGAAGGACATTTCTTCGAGAAAGACATGTGTAAGCATCCATACTAGCAGAAATTACATCAAAAATCTCTTTAGCGCAGTGAGATGGGTCGTCGAATCTAAGACAAGCGTCTAACCAAGGGAAAGTTCGAAAATGTACCATGAGTCCTACCCATTTAGCAAATTTGTACTGCCAAATCTTAGGCAATTTAAACGCCTCATTGTCACTATTTTATCACATTTTAATCTTATGTATTCTAACTACTATCGAAGTGTGTTTTGTTCTAAGTGCACTTGTGAAGAGCCTGTTTTTTGATTAAATACACTGCTTTGAAGAGAAAAATAAGAACAATTTTTTAAATAAAATTAGCCAGCCTTTATTTAAAATGCTTTAAGGTGCATCGTTTAGATATTGTAGATAATTTAAGTATAAAAATTTGACTTCTTATATGCCGATATCTCGAAAACCCTTACTTTTCGTCAAGTATGTTAATAAGAGATTATAATAGTTTTGCTCTGGATTTGATGTCGGTCACATCGCTTGAGGCCTGACGACAATCTAGGACACAGCGTTAGCATGATTATTAATAACCTTCTTGCACTCAACTTTGCAAATGAAACACTCCTTCATATAAGAGTTACCTATGCAGATCGTCGAGTACTGGTAAACTGCTCACACATGTTCGCTACACCTTTGTAAAACAAGAGAAAGAAATTTCACTTCTGTAATTTTATTCGGCTAATATGGAAGGACCAGGTCGCCGCCTGCGCCAAAAAGGTCAAACAACTCCTCGGCAAGTTGTACCCACTTCTCAACAAGACCAGTAAATTATCAACTAGCAACAAATGGACAATTTACAAAATGGTCATCAGAGCTGGCCTGACCTACTCCAGCGTGCCAAATCTTCAGATGCCGACGATCCGGGAATTGATGAATAACGCCCAGGACAAGTTCCTACACAAAGCTATACACCACCCCAACCCCACAGTCAGAAATGCCTACGGCCCTCCCCCACGTTATGCCCGACCCAAAACCCTCGGGCCCCCTACCCCTGGATTAGCTTAGGTTAGCCTTAATTAATTTTAAGTTTAATTTTAAGCCCTATATTCATCTTAAGCTCAAATATCTTAAGTTCAATCAATACATTTATATAAAATTTTTACTTAGGCTAAATTAATTAGGTCCCTGACATGTATATATATATATATATATATATATATTATATATATATATATATATATATATATATATATGATATTATATATATATATATATAAGATTCAATATGTATTTTGAGTTTTTAGTCAATCATTGTATAATAATAATAGCTAATTGCTACCTAGCAAGTCAATAAACGAATCTATCCTTTTGACGGAACACTAAATGAAGCAAAGATATAAATTAATCCTCAATCTAATTTTAGTTGAACTTATGATCCCACATCAATAGAGGCTGCAAACAAAGGATGATGTATAAGTAGGTCGCTTCCAATTAATGGGTCGAACAGGTACAGACAGTTCATCCACAGACCCCCTTAAATAGACTTTGTGGATTCCTGATATGAATACGGTTAAGAAAACTTATCCATTTAGTAGATCATTTATATTAGTTATGCTTTATTGTTAAAGTTATGTAACATACAACTCAACGATTTATAACGTTACAGATGAAAGTATTTCTGCAACAAATTCTAAACTTCGTAAAAGTTTTGAAATTCGCAAATTTATTTGTTGGAACATTTATTATTTATTATTATTATCAAACATAGTATTCTAGAAACAGATAAAAAGTGGTGTATTTTACCTAATTTGCAAATAGAATAATTCAAACAAATTCAAACAATTTAAAACTTTGTAAAAAATATTTATTTCAACTGATTTCCACATAAAAGATCAGGAAGCATAATAAAAAATGTTTTATTTTTCTACTATACACTACACTTTAGAAATATTTCTAAACTATCAATTTGGTTTCATTTAGAACCAGATTTTTGAAAAATTATTTATTTGAACTTTATAAGTAAGAAAGTTTATTAATAGGATGTTCTAATCCTTCACTTTATTATTTATGCTTCTGTGTTACATTAATATTATGATATGCTGAATAAATCATTAATAAATCGAATTGTCTTATTTCAAGACAATGGTAATTTTGGAAAAATGCCGTTGTATTACTAATTTAGCACCATTTATTTATTTTTTGGTTCAAAACACAGTTTTCAAGTGACTTGGAACGTTCTAGAATTTTATACAATATCAGCTTCAAATGTTTTAACTAATTTTCACATCGATGTGACTAAACTGTCATAGAGTGTTTGAAAAATTATTTATCTTCTTTATTTCCTACATAGAGAATATTTTAGTAATTTGTAAAAATATATCGTTCCTATCTATTTTGTGAGTAAAATATTGTTTATCAAAATGTTTCATAATTTTATATATTTCCAGTTTTTCACATAAAAGTTTATTTATTTTACGGTAATTATATATTTTAATTAATTTTATAAAATGTATATAAATATGTTAGTTCTATGGGACATGTGAATAGCACGCTCTAAAACTTTTTCAGGATCGTATATTTTAACTGACTTTTACACAGAATATTCCGGAAATATGTAGTAGTGTACTGATAGCATCTGATTTGTAAGTCAAAAACTCCAAAACTCTGTCACTGTATAAATTGTTACAAAGATTTTCAAAACTCTGTATAATTATCCTCATCTGATTTGTTTTCGACTTATTTTTATGCCAAGTATTCTAAGTAGATAAAAATTTGTCGCTCTATTTAAAGTTTCTAGGACTTTAAAAAATATTATAAGTTTACTAATTTTTACACTGTTTTCTCTCATTTTTTTACCTAAAACTTTGTAAAAACTAATTATATATCTTATGTCTTTATAAACCATTATTCATTTTGTCTACTCCACAACCCAACCTTCCTCAAACAGTATGGAATGGGTTCACTTCACCTTAATGTAATAAAATATAACAATTTCAAATTGATATTGTTATATTTTATCACACTGAGCATAATGGTATCTTTTGTGAAAAAAAAAATTGTATGCTCCCAAATTCGCTCCTGGTATTTATGGTATATCTCCAAAATTTCCAACGCAGTATTGCTCAGTATTATTCATTTCAGTAGTTTCATAATAACATTTAATAAAATTCACATATAATCCTTGGTAATGAAATTGTGAATTATATTCATAGTTTACAATGTGCAGATTTCATCTAGAAGCAGGCACAAGTTGCATCTAATTATTCTGTTAAATTAATTGAACGAATTAATTTATGCCTCTGGTTTTAATCAATACTATGAAAGTGTTTAAACTTCCATTTCAATGGTCACATGTATTGATTAATTTTAGGCGTATGAGCAAACTTCGAAAAATCGAAACCTTGTTTTATCATAAAACTATTCCGCCATAATAAATATATTCGAATAGACACTTTCAAAAAAGCAAAATTAAAGGATACAGAATGACCATTAAATTAGTTTAATAACGAAGTCTTAACTGCTCTTCAAATGGATATTTTGATCTAGAGTTAATTTGGCAGATAGTATAAAAATTACATAGTTTTTAAAAAATAATGGAGATAGGGTTTGCATTCCTTCTTAAGTTGATGGAATGAATTTTAATAATATATTTAATAAGAAATTCAATTTTAAATAAATTGGCATTAAAAATTAGAAATATACAAATTTTCAGTCACATTAAACCAATACCAAATATTGAAAAATGTTTTCACTTCGCCTGGGAATCAACCTGGACTTTTTTAAGCAGCTATAAGTTGTGTGGGAGTATTGGTAATTATACAAGAGGGATCACCTTCAACTTTTATGAGACTTTTAAGAGCTATTTATTATTATGTCAGCGAAAAATCCGAATCAGAAGCAATCGTTTAGAGTAGTTGAAAAATACACGCGGGATATATGGAATTTGGATTTGATAAATGTGCCGTTGTTAAGCTCGACAGAGCAAGCTATCGTGAACATACAGAGAACATGCGCTTATCCAATGAGAACATTTTACACAGAAAACATAGAACTATCTAAGCATTGTACAACTCGGCAGCAAGTATAGAAAACGACTAAAAAAGAATTGGTCGTCAAAACTCACGGGACTTCATAAAGTTGCCGTTACCAGTATTCTGGCGATACCAGTGCCTCTCTATTCCTTTGGAGTAGGCAAGTGAGAGGAAAAAAAACTGCACGATTTGGATATTAGCATACGAAAAATCATGCACTTGAATAAAAGTATTCATCCTTGATCCTCTGTTTCTCGAATATACTCTCAACAAAGGAAGAGAACTTTTAAGCTTTTTTTATGTGTCTAGTACACTTGATACGAAGAAGAATGCTAGGTCAGTTGCTGCATACAAAATTAAACATTTAATAGGGAATTTTAAGAAATAGCAATTTATTAAACTATATTCATAAGGCCGAGTAACCTTAAGAATTACGCTAATTGAATTTTTTTTATGGGCATAGCCACGTGCTCCAGGAGCGGCATGTGTGCAAAAAAAGCGATTCACGTAGTTTTTGAATCGCTGTAAATTGTACTCGGTGGGAAACACAACCCTGGGCAAATTATTCCAAAGGGATGATATTCTCCATATAAAAGACTGCTTGAAGAGCGTTGTACGTGAAGTAACAAGTTGAACCTCATACGGATGTGAAGTATTAGTGCGACGTGTATTTCTAACATGCACCGCTCTGGGAGGAATTAAGCGGGCTATATCCTTCGAACACTTCCCATGAAAATACTCGTAGAACAGACTCAAGTTGCCAACTTCAATGTTCCAGCGAATCAAGGCCGCTGATCAGTTCCGGGTCTCCAATCAGACGAACAGCTTTTCTCTGAACAGAATCCAGCAAATGCAGTGTATGTTTGGGGACGGAGCCCCAAACATGGGAGCAGTATTCCATAGTTGGTCGAATTTGAGCTTTGTAAACAGTTGTTGTGGAGTGTAAAGCTTTCTGGTTCGAAATAATATTCCCAAGTTTTGAGAAGGTCTCCTTGCTCTGCCTGGAACAGGTTCATGCCAGGACATATTTCCTCTCAAATTAACGTCCAACAAATTGAGTGACGATGCTAGGGAATGAAGTGCCCCGACATGACTATGTCGGGTTCAGCAACGTTAACTTTTTTAGAAAAAACTGCCGCCTGGGTTTTTGTAGCGTTAAATTCCATTTGGTTACCGCCACCCCAAGATAGAATTTCTTCCAAGTCTTTGTTACGTTGAACGACCTCCTGCTGTCTGCGGATATTTGCCTGAGTAGCCGATGTCCGAGCATTCAAAGTGAATGAAAGATAAGCGTACTGTCATCTGCAAAGCTGTGACACCGGCGTCGATATTGAAGGTGTTAGAAGGAAATCGGTCGACCGCCACTCGTAAAGAACGCTCTCTGAGGAACCATGAGAGCAACAAACAGAAGTTTTCAGACATACCATAAAAGCGTAGCTTAGCCAACCCTGTTGTCTACCCTGCCCCGCCCCTGCCAACCCTGCGTGTCTGCATAATCGAATCGTCGTGGGACTAAGCGTATAAGGTTGCAAAGAGTTACGATTCTCTCCTAGAATTGGTCTGCGGCTTGAACAGAGAAAAGTTTTCTGTTTAGAGCTGTCGAAACTTGGTGAAACTTGGTTTGGCAGTAAAGTTCAGCGACGTCATCGAAGAACATAATGATGAGATTAACATCTTTGATTTAGAACTACCTACGCCTAAGACAGTCATTAGAATAGCATAGACAACAACAATTTTATAGACAGCACACAGAAAAACCCTAACTTTGAGTATTTTATAGGAACATCGATTCGCTGCAGCTGTCAAAAAAACTAACATTTATTTTTCTACAGTCCGCAAGTTTTAAGTCAGAGACCAAAGGATTTTTACTAGTTTATCAGGATAGTGTGATTAATTGTATCGTAGTCGATTTACCAAACTAGAATTAAGTGTATACCTTGCAATAAAGAACCAGAATCACTGTTGCATTTACTTTTAAGGTATCCTGTTCACTCAATAGCATATTACATCCATCGTCATAATGCAGCGTTGTGTATCCTTTTGGCATTGATGAGTTTCCTAGACTGCCGTATTTTCTGGGAGAGATCGAGTCGGTTGTAAAAAATGATTGGTGCCACAAATACTCCAATTTTTCCTTTTCGACTATAATGCCTTTGCCAGCCTACAAACCTGATATAGTACTTTTCTATAAAATAACAAAGAAAATTTATGTAATGGTATTTTCAGTACCTGCAGAAATAAATATATCAATCAAAGAGGAGAGAAAAAACAGTCCAAAGATAGAAACTATGAACTTCGTGCTTTGCTCCTTCGATATTCCCTAACAATGGTGGCCCTAATCAGTCAGAAGTTGTAGGAGGAATTAAGAATGCATCCTAAAAAAACCTTAAGAAGATACTGGTTTGCAGTGCCGTGGCTGATTCAATAACAGTGAAGATGCAGAGGGCTATCTCAGATTACTCAGGCACATAAATTTGATCGATGGTCACTAACTGAACGGACGTGAGGCGTGATTATTATTTTCAGACTACACCGCGTGAGAGCCTGTATGAATCAGAAACACAAGTTTTATCGCCTGGGATTCTTCTTTTGCTTTTTAGATAATAATAATAATAAAAATAATATTATATTTATTACAAAAGAAATATCAACTATCTTAATATAATATTTAAAACGTAATGGACGAATTTCAGTTCATCTAATACCTCTGACGTTTATTCAACTAAATCATAAAAAAAGCAGAAAAGAAGAAGTCCAAATTCTTATCTATTAAAAAAAATTAATTTGAAGAAATCCCTGACTAAAAGAAAATTACAAGTTTAAACTTTATTGAATGGAAATAATTTTAAATTGAATTAAAGGGAATATAATAACCACAATAGCAAATAATACCAGGTGTACAAGTACGAAATGCGGATTTCAGACAACAGATGGTGCACCAATGCAGTTTGTTCTATAAAGATTTGACACTGCGCCATTTTGTTGTGTCATCAACAAGTATCAGACGCGCACGAGTGATAAATTGGAAAAGTGTGTGCATAGTGTTGTGTTGTTATATTCAATATGTCGAAATTTATACCGAACAAAGAGCATTCGCGGATAGTATTACGCTACTGTTGAATCATACCGATTACTTACTTCGAAAAGCTTATGGTGAACATGCTCCATCGCAAGATACGTGTGAACGATGGTTTCGGCGGTTCAAAAGTGGTGACTTCGATGTCGCAGACAAGGAACGTGGAAAACCGCCAAAAAAATACGAAGATGTGGAATTGCAAGCATTGTTGGACGAAGATGATTTGCAAACACAAAAACAACTCACCGAACAATTGGGCGTTTAGACAACAAGCTGTTTCCAATCGGCTACGAGAGATAGGAAAGATTCAGAAGCCGGTAGATGGGTACCACATGAGTTGAACGACAGGCAAATGGAAAAGCGCAAAACACGTGTGACATTTTCCTCGCTCGGTACAAAAGGAAGTCGTTTTTGCATCCTATAGTTACAGGGGATGAAAAGTGGATTTATTTTGAGAATCTCAAGAGCAAAAAATCATGGGTAGACCCAGGCGCAACATCCGCATCGACCGCAAGACCGAATCGCTTTGGCAGAAAGACGATGCTCTGTATTTGGTGGGACTAGAAGGGCGTGGTCTATTATGAGCTGTTAAAACTTGGGGAAATGATTAATACTAAATGTTACCAACAACAATTGACCGATTTGAACCGTTCGCTGCTTGAAAAAAAGGCCAAAATACCGAAAGACAAAGTCATTTTTCTTCATGATAATGCTCCATCACATACAGCAAAACCAATTGCGCGACACGTTGAAACCACTCAGATGGGAAATTCTGCCCCATGCGGCTTACTCATCAGACTTGGCTCCTTCCGATTACCACTTGTTTGCATCGATGGGTTACGCACTTGCTGAGCAGTGCTTTGGTTCGTACGAAGATGTGAAAAAATAGCTCGATGAATGATTCGCAGCAAAAGGGGAAGATTTTTACTGGCGTGGTATTCACAAATTGCTCGAAAGATGGGAAAAATATATAACAAGCGATGGAGCATACTTTGGATAAAAGCACTTTTTATCATTCTTCCAAATTTAATATGTTTTTTTAGAAAAAAAATCCTCATTTCATACTTGTACACCCGATAAAAATAAAAAACGCAAACTAGAGTAGTCTAAAGAATACAGAGAATACATACACATTCAAACTCCCAACATATTCCTCAAAACTAAGGCTCTAAATTTCCCTTTTGAAATCGGTTGATTTATTTATTCAATATTGACTTCACTTAGACATATCAGGATGT
Source organism: Pachyrhynchus sulphureomaculatus (assembly GCA_019049505.1). Lineage (NCBI taxonomy): Eukaryota > Metazoa > Arthropoda > Insecta > Coleoptera > Curculionidae > Pachyrhynchus > Pachyrhynchus sulphureomaculatus. The sequence continues at coordinate 168,782,711 of CM032446.1, forward strand.
TTTATGAAAATGAACTTTTAAAAATTTACGTATTTTGCTAAGGAATGCAAACCTAATCTCAGTATAAAGACATAGAGGAGTTGTTGGAGAAATTTCTGAAAAAAAAAAACAGACAAGCAAATGCAATACCATAGTTTGCAACTGATTACTCAATTTTTTTTTTTATATCGAGATATAGTCTGTCAAGTAAGAACGTGACCGCTCGTATCCTTGAAAAAATGTGTTTCGAGGAAATTTTTTTGTCATCCATGTATTTTTTGGTGTGCTAACAATGGCGCAATTACCTTAGTAAGTTCTCAAATTGCCTCCTGCCTCAATAATCGCCTGGCATCTTCGAGGCATGCTGTCAAATTTTTCATATCTCGCGAAACAACTAAGTCAAAGTCTTTCCTCTGACAAGGAACTAAACGTTTTCAATAAGATTGGCGTCAGGCGATTGTGAGGGCCACTCTAGAATCTTATCGTAGGCCCAAGTGAGCCGCTTCGCCATATGATTTACGCCTTGCAGAGGTTTCTTCAACATGCTTCGGAATTTGACATCATGAGCACGAAGATGTTGTCGACATTCAAACCCGATTTTCTTAATTTTGTCGCTCCTTGACTCAGCGTCAATTTCGGGTCCCGTGAAAACAAGGACACGTTCACAATCATTTTTCGACTTTCCGAGTGACTTTGCCTACCGATCCACGTTTTGGCAAGTAATAGACATTTTTCGTCTCGTTAAAATGCACTTCGTCTTCCACTTCTTCACAAACGATACCTACTTTTTAATACATTTAGCGGCCGCGGAATGTATCATTTTAGGCCCCTTTGGATAGGAACAAAGAAAGACTACCTCAAACCGTCGCGGAAATAAGTGACTCATTTTGGATTTTACATGATTTCGACGAAAGTTCGGAATCGAGTGATACTTTAACTAAAATCCGTGGTAGACGAAGGTTCCCTCTACCGATTTTTTGTTGAATCATTAAAGAACCGCATCTACCAAAAATGAATTATCATGGACACGGTCTTACTTAGCAGCCTGTAGTGGCACAAGGATAATTCACAGTGATTGGAGTGTGAGAATACCAACCTATCACATAAAATACTTTAGACTTCCCCATTAAGAAAATTTGTGTCCTAATTTTAAATTCATATACCATTTTCCTAACGCTTGATACACATGATTTGAACACTTTTATTTCGGATCTGAATGTAGATGAAAATTTTTAACAGTACTAGTCACAGTTATATTTTTATTATTCACTTTTATAAGTTGTTTTTAAGTTGTCCTAAAATATATTATAGCAGCAGTTTTGTGGATTTTATTTTAAGAAATATTTAATGGAAAACTAATCTCAAAGAAATACAATTGACTTCCTCTATAAAGAATAGTTCACCTTCCCGCCAAAATTTTCACCACTACATGCACAGTTGACAAACCTCTACAGGAAATAACCGGTGTAGTGCAAGTTGAATTTGCGCAATTAGTTGTCCGTGCGTTGTTTGCTTTTAAAATAATGTTACGGAGGTATAGCATGATCAGTGACTTCACAAAATACATCCCAAATGAGTTTTCAACAAAGTTTTTTTTCCGATCTTTACTGAAAACTGATGACCTTGAAATTTTAGTTTTTTTTATATACCATATAAATTATTAAAGGTAATGCACTCGTGATAATTTTCGTACAATCTACACACTGTGGAGAAAATTCCAGAATTTTTTCAAAATTGCTTGATTAATACTGTTCGAGATAAGGAGGGAAAAGCGATTTTTCGCGATTTTTTAAAAATAATACAAAGAAGAGTGTGCGCAAGATTTATATATATATATATATATATATATATATATATATATATATATATATATATATATATATTTATATATATATATATATATATATATATATATATATATATATATATATATATATATATATATATATATATTTAAACTCATGTTTTCACAAGCTTTCATTTGACACCCCACCCGATGACCCGGTAATTTTTTTTTCACTTTGGATTTCACTTCCTTAAGTCAAAATTTAACTTTCAATGACTACCCGGCTCTGACGAGGCCATCAATTTCTTTATTAGTACCAAATTTAAACTTTCTATGTCTATACGTTTGATTTCATATTAACAGATAAGAAAAGGATAATTCAGGATGTGGAAGCTTTGAACAAATTTTCAACTGGAAGCGACCATCGATTGGTGATGTTAAAGATAAGACTGAACATAAAACAAGAAAGAGAAAAACTTACAAGGGAGAATATCAAACACAGCAAGTGGAAGCCGATTGAAAATCCAGCAGAATTCTCAAAGACAGTAGAACAAAATCTGCAGCAGTAGGACGTAAATTCTGAATTTACCTGAATAATGCTCCTGTTAAAGTAATAGAAGATGCAATAGATAACCATTCTCCAAAACAACCCAAAATATTGGAAAAACTAAGTGAACAGACAAAAAAATTATTAAAGAAGCGAAGAGAAATGACAAGCGGTAATACACAAGATCATAGAGCTCTCAATAAAGCAGTATCAACATTAATAAGAAGAGATATTAGAAAGTTTAATACCGAACAAGTAAGAAAAGTAATCGAGGAGAATAAAAGTCTAAAAGTTTTAAGATCTAAATTATCTACGGGAACAAAAATTAAACAAAAACTAAAGAACGAAGATGGAAGAGTGATAACAGATAGGGAAGAGCTTTATAAAAACACTAATAACGACACACCGGATGAGATCCCACATATTCAAAATCAAGGTTCAGAAGATATTCTCGAAATAACAGAAGATGAGATCATATAAGTCTTGAATGAGAGGAAAAATAATAAGTCTCCAGGTGAGGATGGTATTGTGGTTGAAGCCATAAAGCTGACTGGACCTACTGTCATCAGGGCCCTTACAATACTGTTTAACCTATGTCTTACTGAGTCTATAACACCAACACAGTGGAACAACGCTATTATCATTCTCCTCTATAAAAAAGGCAATTCAACAGATCAGTCAAACTACCATCCTATAAGCATCCTCTCCCATGTTTATAAGATGTTCACAAAAATACTGACTAAACGTTTGGCCTCAAAGCTCGACTTCTACCAAATACCCGATCAAGCTAGATTCCAAGCAGGCTATGGTGTCAATTGGTGTCTATGGCAGGCTATGGTGTCAACCTTTTGACTGTTAAGTTAATTGTAGAAAAGTGTGTCGAATACAACAGGCCTTTAATATTAATCTTCATGGATTACGAGAAGGCCTTCGATTCAGTGAATAAGCATATGCTTTTTAAAACTCTTGCTGAATGCCGTATAGATTCAAGGTACATCGAAATTCTAAGACATATCTATATCAAGCAACATCAACAGTTACATAGGGAAACAAACTAATTTCAAGTGAAAGAGGTGTGCGTCAAGGTAACACTATTTCCCCAAAGTTGTTTATCACCCTTCTGGAACACATGTTTAAAAATCTGAATTGGAGCAACATGGACATAAATATAAATGGAGAAATGCAGAATAACTTGAGATTCGCCAATGACACAGTTCTGTTAACAGATCGCGCAGATCATGCGAATGTCATGCTTAACATCCTAAAAGAACAGTCCCATGAAACTGGCCTAAACATAAATTTTTTAAAGGCCCAGTTTATGACAATTCTTTTTTTTTTTTATGGGTCTAGCACACGTGCTGCAGGGAAGTCCCTAAGGCGCTCCAGGAGCGGCATGAGTGCGGAAAAAGCGATTCACGTTGTCCTTGAATCGCTGTAAATTGTACTCGGTGGGAAACACAGCGCTGGGCAAATTATTCCAAAGGGATGACGTTCTCCATATAAAAGATTGCTTGAAAAGCGTTGTACGCGGAGTAACAAGCTGAACCTCATACGGATGTGAAGCACCTGCGTGACGTGTATTTCTAACATGCACCGCTTTGGGAGGAATTAAGCGGGCTACATCCTTCGAACCCTTTCCATGAAAATACTTGTAGAACCGACTCAAGTGGCCAACTGTTCTTCGATGTTCCAGCAAATCAAGGCCGCCGGTCAATTCCGAGTCCCCAATCAGACGGACCGCTCTTCTCTGAACAGAATCCAACAAATGCAGTGTATGTTTGGGAGCGGAGCCCCAAACGTGGGAGCAGTATTCCATAGTTGGTCGAATTTGGGCTTTGTAAAGAATTAACAGTTGTTGTGGGGTGTAAAGCTTTCTGGTTCTAAATAATATTCCCAACTTTTGAGAAGCTCTCCTTGCTATGCCTGCAACATGTTTATGCCAGGATATATTTGCTCCCAAACTAACGCCCAACAAATTGAGCGACGATACTAAGGGAATGGAGTGCCCCGACATAACTATGTCGGGTTCAGCAACGTTAACTTTTTTAGAAAAAACTGCCGCCTGAGTTTTTGTAGCGTCAAATTCCACTTGTTTACTGTCACCCCAAGATAGAATTTCCTCCAGATCCTTGTTAAGTTGAACGACCTCCTGCTGTCTGCGGATATTCGCTTGAGCAGCCGATGTCCGAACGTTCAAGGTGAATGAAGAGACAAGCGTACTGTCATCTGCAAAGCTGCAGATTGGATTCCCGGTCTTTTCCAGCAGATCGTTAAAGTAAATGAGAAAGAGAGTAGGAGACAGTATGGAGCCCTGGGGCACACCGGCGTTGATAGAGACGGTGTTAGAAAGAAATCCGTCGACCGCCATCGTGCCAAACACGGTTGAATGCCTTGGATATGTCAAGAGCAACCGCTCGAGATTCTCCAAAGTGTTCAATTGCGTTGTTCCAAACATGTGTTACATAAGTCAGAAGATCTCATGTTAATCTATGTTTACGAAAACCATATTGGTTATCGCTAATAATATTGAATCGTTCAAGATATTTTAGAAGATGCTCATTGATAACCTTTTCCATGACTTTCGATATTATTGAAAGCAGTGCAAGTGGTCGGTAGTTATTTGGCAAGGTCTTCTTGCCTTTTTTAGGTATCGGCTGAACCGTGGCACATTTCCAGCAGGACGGAAATATTCCCTTTCTGTAGGATAGGTTAAAAAATCTACAGAAAATTGGTGTTAGTTCCCTTTCACAGTTTTTGAGAACTATGGCAGGTATTCCGTCAGCGCCAGAAGCCTTCTTGGTGTCTAGCTTCATTAAAATACGCTTTATGATGTGCTGTCTGAAGACAACATCGGGCATCCTTGACTACAATATGGGAATAGTAGATGGTGTTTTTTTCCTTGGAAATCGACAGTAGAATGTGAAGCAAAGAGTTCAGCCAACAAGTTCGCTCTCTCAACAGGTGTAGTTGCAATGGAATTATCTGGCCGTGTGAGTAGTGGTATGGTGGATTTGGTAAAATTTTGACTAACTGCCTTAGCGACTGCCCAAAAGGACCTGGAATTGTTGGGACAAGCGAGAAGTTTGTTTCTAATTCGTTGATTGTATGCCTCCTTGGTTTCGTCGATAATTCCCTTGCATCTGTTCCGGGCACGAAAAAAGATGTTACGATTTACGGTGTTAGGATTTTCACGCCATTGTCGGTAGGCAATATGTTTAGAAGCAACAGCTTCTTTGCATTTTCTGTCGAACCAAGGCTTGCCGTTGGAGAAGCATTTCTTCGAAAAAGAGATTAAGCTTCCATGCCAACCAAAATAACATCGGAGACCTCCCTGGCGCAGTCAGATGGGTTATCGGATCGAAAACAAACGTCCAACCAAGGGAAAGTTCGAAAATATTCCATGAGATCTTCCCATTTAGCAGATTTGTAGTGCCAAATCTTGCGCGGCCTAGGCGCCTCTCTGTCACTGATTGGCAGGATACTCGATGTCGAAAGCAGTTTATGGTCGGAAGAACCTAACGGCGGATTTACGGTGACCGTGTAAATCTCCGGATTGGTGGTTAAAAACAGATCGAGAAGACTGGCGAACTCCCCGTCTCGATCAGGGGTCCATGTTGGTTCGTCAATAAGCTGAGTTAAGCCATAACTGATTGAGAATGATTCAGCTTCACGACCTTGTTCGTCGGTAGTATTTGAATATTTAAGCCAGTTGATATTGTGGACATTAAAGTCGCCCAGGATGGCAATTTCGGCACTTGGATAGTTAATTTGTAAATGATCGTTGGTGTCTGCAAGAGAAGCGAAAAGTGTTCGAAAATTGGTATCACTTGGTGGTCGATACAGGATACAGATGAACCTTGTGGTTTGTTGAGTCGTTATTTTTAACCACATAACATCAAAGTTTGGGGGCTCCAGAGCTTCTTCTCGTTGACAAGAGAGGTTGCTTCTGACAAAAAGACAGATTCCAAAGTTAAGCCTAAATCGGGAATAGAAGTCGTACCCAGGATAAAGATAGTTGACCGTGCTGGTCGATGGACTGACCTTGGTTTCACATAGAGCGAGTACATGAGGTTTATTTGATTGCAGGTGTTGATGCACTGAATTTATGTTCGAGTTTAAACCTCGCATGTTGCAAAAATCTATCTTAAAATTATGATGTCTGCAAGTCGACGCCCCCGAACCAGCCCCCACCCGAAGATCCGAACGGAGGGCCATTCTACCTCCGGAACTTCTTGCATCCAGGCGCCTCATCATGCTCTTTGGTCCCACAGTAGTTAATGTGGAATTTTCCTGTTCTGTCACATGTTTATCTTTGCCTTCTTTGGCTTTGATCCAGGGGGTGTTATTATTGGGTAGTTTGGGTTCTGACCAGATACTTTTCCAATGATCTGTGAGTTCTTGTTTGTTTGGTGGTTCGGTCACTGCTGTACATAGTTTTCCGGTAGAACTGTGATTCGCTTCTTCGGAAGAGGTTGTTGGTGTCTTTCCTCTCGTTTGGTTCTTTGTATCTACGGAGCCTTGCGGCATATACGGATAATTTTTGTTTCAAAGTATCCAGGATTTCTGGCAGTGTTCTGTTGGGGGACCCGGACTTGATATTGTCTATACTCTGTGTGACTCGTTTGGACACGTTCCCGTTGATAAACTGGGTAAGGTGTCCTAGATATCTCCTGATGTTGTTGAATCTGAATCTGGGGTTTACCAAACCAATATCGGTAAACGGGGTAAGCATATAAATATTTAGGACATGAAATCAAGTTAGACAAAGATAATCAGACTCATGAACTACAACGAAGGGTCACTCTAGTTTGGGCAGCATTTGACAAACTACGAGAAACGCTTAAATCAGGCATACCTATTTGCCTTAAACGAAGCAGAAACTCTAACTTTGACAACGAAGACAATAAATAAGATAAGGGTAACTCAAGCGGCAATGGAGCGGTCAATGTTGGGTTTGTCTCTTCGAGATAAAGTCCCATATAAAGAAATTAATAACCCGACGAGAGTGATAGATGCAGCTGAGAATGTTCTATCTTTGAAATGGAATTGGGCCGGTCATCTAGCCAAAACGCAAGATAACAAATGGACTAGGAAGGTGTTGGAATAGCGACCTAGACAGGAAGCGTGTAGGAATAGAGGAAGACCTCCCACCAAATGGACAAATGATCTGAGAAGAGTAGCAGGAAACTGGATCCAAAAAGCCCAAGGCCAGTTTAACTGGAAAAGATTAATGGGGGCCTATGTCCGGCGATGGACGCTAAGGGCTGATATATGATGATGTCAAATAGTTTCGGAGAAAATCGGGTGTGCCAGATAGACGAACAGACGGACAGACAAGCAGACAGACACCGTTGGAACACTAAAAATAGCTTTCATCACTTCAGATATTCAAAACTTTGTCGTCTGAAAGGTTCGTTAGAGCAATATTTCTTCCGTGTTCCTTCCTGAACTTAAACTGATTAGTTGATAATACTTGATTACTTTCCACATGCTCTCTAGGCTGAGTTTGAATAGGTTAGTTGATATATTTGAAAAAGTTGATTTGACGCTAATTGGTCTAATTTTTTTAAAGGTTTGAGGAGTTTTTCTATGAAGGAGGCTCTCATTTCCACACTTAATGAACTACCGAGTTTAATATTCAATATGGTAAAGTGTATTAAAGCATCAAGCTGATAATTAATTAATTAAGCTAAACCGTAACTGTTACCTAACGTGTATAACTCTCGCTTATATCCTAGATATGTAATTATAAGCAATAACAGATACAGAGATAAGTCACTTCTCATTATTGTGTCAGACTGATATAACTCTAATTTATTTCAGAGACCGGCTTAATTAGCCTTTATAGATACATTGTATTAATATAGTTAACCAAAGTTATTGGTTTGGTTGGTCATTAGTTGAGCAGAGGTAGTTAAAATGAAAAATTTATTAAGTATAATAGAATTTGAGTCTTAGCCAGAATTAAAAGGTATTTCTCTCTAGTACAAAATAATATTCTCAGCTATTCGCAAGCTCCCTTTACCCTAAATAGGGAAATAGTAAATCAGGTGAGCCACTTAAAAGTTAAAATTCATTGGAATGCCCGGACTGAAAAATGTTATTAAATGGTGTGCTCATATGTGCCGTTTAAAGAAATCCTTGGCTTTTATTTACGAATTTAGTACATATTTTATACTGATTTTAACTAAAAACAATGCCAGAAGTTTTGGTTCGATCAAAATATGTGACGGGTTGTTGAACATATACACTGTTTGCAAATGTATGTCAAAAATTCGATAAAAATTTTAACAAAAATGTTTGTGGAATTTGCTCGAACTAATAAAATTCTTATTTTTACTCTTTTTCTGACCAAAAATTTAGTGCACAGGTTGACTCAGAAAAAGACTTAGCATATTGAATGAAAATTTTTTTCAGAGAACTTGTCATTTTTGCTTATTGAGACTTTGTGGGTAATTCTGACCACAACTGTTATACTATACATCTAAATTGTAAACAGTTACACAGTTGTTCTTACCTTAAAAGTGACATTTTTACGCTTGGACAAGCTATAGCATTCTAATATTTTGGTATAAAATGATTGTTACATTTCTATTCTAGCCTATGTATTATTACCAATTTTGATAATGCATTAGCTCCAATTCTTTCCTGTTGTTTTAACATCCAATTTAACGATAAGTAAATCTGCAGTTGCTATTTTTAAACTAAGTATTATAAAGCATGTACGTTAAAAACCAGCAAAGATTGCTAAAGTAATTTATAAATGGAAAGATTAAAGCAGTTCTCGCAAATTTTAACATTTTCAGCAAATTTGTGTGTGCATTTGTATTAAAGGAAATTGTAAAAAAAACTATTATAAGTTAGAAAACCTATCTTAATAAACTTCGAACTCGTGATTTAATGTAAAACTACTGAAATCAGACAAAGTCCATATTTCAGTAGTCTACCCACTGTTCTCTTATTCAGTCGGGCTAAGATCGACTTTTGCGAGCGCTAACTGACAGCTGAAAGCATTGTAAAAATTTGTTTTTGTTTCAAACACCGAATTACTCAGAAACGGTGACATTCTCACATCAACGATTACCTGTATCAAAATTGTGAATATGCGTTATTTACCTGTTAGTAAGAAATTTCTATATTTTTTTTAAATTTATTTGAAGAATACCTGAGTGACAACCTAGGTAAGTACTTCTTTATGCCAAGGATTATAGCAGTGTTGACTAACAACTTTGAAAAAATACAACGAATTGTACTAAGTACGCACACCCAATACTCCATCGTAGCCTGACACAGTAGCCACAGGCGTCAGAGTGGTTGGCAAAGTCAACACTTCAACGCAGGCGGCGCGGTTTTCGAGGGATCCCCCTGCATATGAGCCGTGATACGGCGAAATGAGTCTCGGGATGGATTGACAAATAAGAAAACAGTCGGTAGACTGCTGAAGTATGGACTTCGTCTGTTTTCAGTAGTTTTACATTAATCCACATATGTCTCT
>CM032446.1:168797517-168801424 GCA_019049505.1 Pachyrhynchus sulphureomaculatus
AAAAACAGAAAGACTCCTGGGGAAGATGGCATTAGGAGAGAGATGACCCTGCACGGAGGAAGAAAACTACACAAAACGCTGGCCAAATTATTTACCAAATGCCCCTACGACTGGAATAATGCTGCATTATTGTTATACATAAAAAAAGGCGACTCTACTCGATTGGAGAACTCTAGAACGATCAGCCTTCCTCTTAATTATATAAGTTGCCCTAAAATGCAAGATTTTCATAAATTTACAGGAACAAGCTCTTATATATCTGCTTATGGAGACCGTAGAGAATTACATTTCCTTGTGGTACAGGATAGTTGTAGAAAAAGGGAATCAGACCACCGAACTTGAGAGACGTATCTCGCTGGGATGGACAGCTTTCGGAAAGTTAAACCAAACTTTCAAAAGCAACTTCCGAATATATCTTAAAAGGAAGGTATTGAACCAATGTATCCTTCCAGTTTTGGCTTACGGCATGGAAACAACTTACTGTCTGCCGACTCCGAGTATCCCAACGTGCCATTGAGAGACGTCTGCTGGGTATCTCACTTTGTGGCCGAGTTAAAATGAAGAACGAAGATCGCTGATAACAGGTGGATAAAGAAAATCCTGGAATAGCGCTTTAGAACTCTAAAACATTCACCTGGCCGTCCACCAAAAAGATGGGTGAATAATCCAAGGAAACTGATAAAAACTGGAAGTTGAGGGCACAAGACAGGTATCAGGGGAAACATATAGGGAAGGACTTCACCAGCAATGGATATAGATGGCTTGTGATAATGATAATGATGATGATGATATTTATATATAACTAATCGGACCTTAGAAATTTATGATTTTTCAATATGTTCGCCAACGGTTGTAGTCACTACATACAATAAAACAACTGACATCAATTTTTAATAATAACCCGTATTGTTGCAATATTACCACGATTAAAATTAACAGTTCGTTGTTTTAATTAAAATCATGTAAGCAATTTCACCATTTTCCGTTTAAAAATAGCAGCTGATGCTGAAGATATACAATACTTCAAAAGTTTGTGTTTTAAAAAAATAACTCACTAACGAAATAACCACCAACATTAACAAATTTTTATCTTATTCAGTAATAACTACATTTTCTTTAAAAACATTATTCAAAGATAAAAAAATATAAGCTTTTACTACTTCATGTTCTCTTACTGGCTCACGCATTGCTTATCATATCTACGAGGATGTTTTTTTTTTTAAGTTGTCTTACCCTGCAATGGTTGCGTTTTGCAATTTTAATGATTTTTTCTTCCAGAAAGAGGGTAGAAGTAATTTGGAGCAACCCGCAGGGAGAATATCTCTTACTAAAAAAGGAAAAGGGCCAAACGGTATTCTTGAAAAAATGTCCAAGGTGTATAACAATGTCGGCCCATCTTATTTTTTAATGGCCTAAACTCCAGATCAGGAAGATCGGTTGAAGCCAAAACTAAGGAAACTATCAGGCTTGATAAGGATATACTGTTGTAAGATCGATAATTAAAGATCCCAGTACTCGCTAAAGAAGCTAGAGTATCAAAAGTTACAGTTTTCATGATTGTACCCGATTATTTAGAATACACAAAAAATTGTTCAAGAAACGTTCTATTGGAATTCTGTCATAAAATATGGGTTTATATAGATTCTTCAACTCTAAAGAAGGCGAAAAATTGGTCATCTTCCAGAAAGTTGAGAATGATCGTTTTTTGGAGCTGCGCATGAATTTTTCTTATTGAGTATATATGGAAAAAAGGTCCACACTTAATACTGAGGTTTACGAAAGGACGATTCAAAACCTAGAGCAGGACATTAAAGAAAAATGTCCATTGAAGAACCAAAACTTTTTATTCCACAACGACTACAGGGTCCGCAAAGCTCACAGAGTTCAAACCATTATCGAAAGCTGTGTATTTACTGAGTTACAATTAATATTCAATATTAAAATCCATTTTATTGCCCCGCGCTCTGCGACCTAGTTTTTTCATATATCTACAGAATCACAGAAGCTGATAAATTGGAAGCTTCTTTCTCGTTGTCTTTTGCGACGCCTGGAATTAGATAAATTGATAGACGCTAGACCAATTAATTATCGTAGACCATAGTTACGCAGGTTTTTTTTGCATTGCCAGGTATTAAACTTTAAAAAAATTGTTAGTTTAAAGTTAAGCTGCATTAATATCATCATGTCTCGTTAGTAACTTCACCTAGAGCGTTTTTTATGACCCAAACATAATAGTTTGAATCGTGTATTTCAGTAGTGTATCTTGCATATTCTTTACATTTTCATTAAAGAGAATCATTTTAGCCTGAAAAATATCGTTCAGTTTATTTGATGAGTTTTTGATAGTGTATCGCTTTTAATAGCAGCGGATTGTTTAATACATTCAAGTGTCCTGAAAAACATCGTTCTTAGTGTTCCGTACACTGTCACACCGTATATCCTCCGAAACTATTTGACATATAAAGTTGGCACAAATATTGGAATGGATGGCCCAATCAGAACCATGTAGCTTTGGAAGTTAAATTTTGAGTTTTGAGAAGTGAACTAGGAAGTGAAAAAAAAAGTTTTTACCGTTTCATCGAGTGCAGTGTTAAATGAAAGCTTGTGAAAACACGAACTCAAAAATATATATGATGTAATATTTGCGCCCACTTTTCGATGCGTTATTTTTAAAAAATGGACAAAAATCGCTGTCCCCCGATCTATAAAGTACCAAAAAGTTTTGAAAAAAATGTGGAATAATCTCCATAAAATGCAGATTGAGCGAAAATTATCACAAGTGCATTCCATTTAACAATTTATCTGGTATAAAAAAACTGTAGGGCTGTATAATATGATGAAGATTTTTTTAATGGAAACTTCTACTTATTCGGTGCAATCAGTAATATACTCATTGTGTGCTTATACAGATAGAGGAGCTGTTGGCTTTAGTGGGTAAACTGTTCATAGCGCGCTAAGTCTTCCAGTTTCGCAGTACTATTATGGCATGCCTGATTTATCTCGAAGTCTTGCAAACACATTCGCATGTAAATTAAGCAAAGTAAAATTGGTTATTATAGATGAAATTATAATGCAAGAAGGTATGACTTTAAATCAAATTAATAAATATGGGAGATTTTAACATACATTTTTTAGAAAGCGTTAATAATAATTGATCTGCCTATTTGAATAGCATTGGGCTTATACACATAACAAAAGGTACTAGTTCTTCTAAAGACAGATCTTAATAGACAAGTGGTTTGCAATTTTTCTAATGATATATAAGTTCATGTGTTGTAAAAAGTTTTTTTAGCCATCACAAATAAATTTGTGTCCGAATTGGAGATCTTGATTTTGGAAAATTCATTTGGGTTGTGTTTTGTGAAGTGACTGATCATTTTATACCTCGGTGACAAAAATTTTTATTTTAAAGGCAATCACGGTATAGACTACTATTTGCGCAAGTCCAACTTGCACTTAACCGGTTTTTTTAACTTGAGTAGTGCAGTATTTAGGATTCGTGTCCACCACGTGGAAATTCAAATGTAGTTTGTTGTAACACCATATTATTTAATGGTTTAATCAGACAAGTATTTTATTGGAGAGGAAATTTAAATATTGATGTAAGTCTAACCTTTTTGATGAGAAATAGAAAATAAAAAATAGAAAAATAAAATATGAATTTTATGAGAAAAAAATATTTAAATTTCGATCAAAAAGTAGTAAATGTTTTTACTTGATCCAAAAAATTACCCATTTAAATGTAACGACAGATTTTTCATCACATCTTAAATATATATTCACTAACCATGCCCGCGGCTCCACTCGCGTGAATTTGATTCACTATTATGGTCACTGCTTATTCCTTATGTTACCCAACGTAATAAAATACAGGCTATAACCTGGCCAAAGAACATATGGATTTTAT
>CM032446.1:168801524-168839024 GCA_019049505.1 Pachyrhynchus sulphureomaculatus
CTAGCGACCTAGATAAACGTTTTATAAGACAATATGATTTAAGAAACAAGACTGTGACTAGTTCTATAATAAGAAACGAACTCGAAGCTGTTCGCAATGTCACAATTTTCTTCTAAAATAGTTAGAAGACGGTTAAAATGAAGCTGGATTAAATAGTAGGAGACCAGCCACTGCGCCCTTGATTACTAGGGAGAACAGAGTTGCCAGGTTACGTATTGCTCGAAATCACGAAAACTGGTCTGTGGATGATTGGAAACAAGTTTTCTTCACAGATGAAACTAGGGTTAGTCTAAAATAACCAGATGGTCGTGAGCGAGTACGGCGAAGACCAGGAGAGAGGTTTGCTCCTTGCAATATCTCTGCAAACCATTCGGCGGTGGCTCTGTTATGTTCTGGGGTGATATCTGCTTTGATGCTCGCACAGAGTTAGTTCCTGTCCGTACGAGATCATGAATGCTGACTACTATCAAGAGAATATTGTAATAGAACATGTGATGCCTTTCGGTCATTTTGTGGGCCCAATTTCCTGTTTATGCAAGACAACGCTCGGCCTCACGTGGCTAGGGAGGTACTCGATTATCTTAATCAAGGTTGATATACCGATTATGCAATCGCCACCAAAAAGCTCGGATCTGAATCCGATAGAACATGTATGGGATCATCTTAAGAAAAATGTGAAACGTCATATACCTGCACCTAGAAACCTGAGGGAACTTGAAAATGCTGTTATCACAGAATGGGAGCAAATTCCTCAAGATTTTATCCAAAATTTAATTAGAAGCATGCCTAGGCGCATAAACGCTGTCATCCGAAGTAGAGGAGGCAACACACGCTACTAGTGTCCCAGTTATACCATTAATTTTGCTACTAGTGTAGTTTATTTTTTTCATTATTACATAATTTCAACGATTTTGTTATTAGGTCTTAAGAATAATTTTAATGCGAATCTTATAGAGAAATTTGGTAGCTAATTCACTTTTAAAGTATCCGAATAAGTTTTTTCTAACTTTTAGTGTAACCAATGTTCATAAAAAATTATTAAAATTAATTCATTACAGAGATTTGTATGATTTAATATATTGTTGCGTTAATTTTGTTCAGGAGTGTATATATATATATATATATATATATATATATATATATATATATATATTATATATATATATATATATATATGTACACAAGAGTTTAATAGTAACTTATCTAAAATCTTTTTAAATCACTTGAAATTTTAATTCTGGTCTTGAAAAAAAGTTCAAGTACTTTAATAGGTCATAGTGTATTAACATAATAATAGTCAAATCTCTCAATTTGTTAACATTTATTTTTCAACTTTACTACGCTTTCGTAGTCTGGAATCGAAAACTTAACAATGTCAATAAATTTAGGCAAATAGATGCAGAATTTTAGAGTTTCTAAGGTTGACCTCAAACAGGACCTATTTAATTTCTCGTTACTAACTTAGACTGAAAATGAGTAATTAAATCCTTGGTTAGCCCAGCAAATATCTCTCGGGCGTTAAGGGCACTACTAACTACTGTTTGTCGCAACTACGATTTAAATTTAGTTAGATGGTTTGTTTGCTAAAAAATAAGATAATTTAATGACCAATTAGCTTAGAAATACTAGAATTGAGAATAATTCCCGTCTGCTGTTGCTAATCAATACGCTAGTATTATATTTATAACTGTATTAATACAATCTTGTTCTTTGAACTAATATATACAGGGTGCTCCATATGTATGGAATAATGATTCCACAGCATTTATTAATCAGCGTATCAAAAAATGTTTAAATAAAAGTTATAGGATGTTATACGGCGCACATGCTGACGTTGACTATGAAATGTTTTGAACTGTCAGTTCGAAGAAATTACGCCATCTTGATTTTTAAATGGAAAGCCCTGTATATTATTTTATATTTTTGAGTGCTACTAAAAATTTATCTAACATACCATATGTCTAAATTGAACTGTTTTGGAATTATTGTCATTAAA
Source organism: Pachyrhynchus sulphureomaculatus (assembly GCA_019049505.1). Taxonomy (NCBI): domain Eukaryota; kingdom Metazoa; phylum Arthropoda; class Insecta; order Coleoptera; family Curculionidae; genus Pachyrhynchus; species Pachyrhynchus sulphureomaculatus. The sequence continues at coordinate 168,803,521 of CM032446.1, forward strand.
ATTTAAAATAAGAAAATAGACAAAAAAAAACTATTAAAAAATGCTCTGGATTTATTTTTAAGGTAACAGTTGCTCAAAATGTCTACCGTTAACAGCCAGGCAATGACCCAATCTGTCATAAACAGCCTGAACAGAGTTTTGCAGAGAATCCGGGGTGATCTGTGCTACTTCATATCGAATTGTTTGTTGTAAATCTTCTACAGTTTCAGGCTATTCTACAGCACCTCTTCTGCCTATCTACCGATTAGGAAAAATCGCATCCAAATATCTACGAACATTACCCAATCCGTAGTTAGCAAAACATTAAAACGATTGGGAAACACTGAATAATTTAAGTAACTGTAGAATTGACAGCAGATTTTTTTGTAGGTCTAGCACACGTGCTGCAGGAAAATCTCTAAAGCCCTGCAGGAGCGACACGTCTGCGGAAAAAGAGATTCACGTTGGTCTTGAATCGCTGTAAATTGTACTCGTCGGGAAACATAGTCCTGGGCAAATTATTCCAAAGGAATGAGGTTCTCCATATAAAAGACTGCATGAAAAGGGTTGTACGAGGAGTGACAAGCTGAACCTCATACGGATGTAAAGTATTAGCGCGACGTGTATCTCTAGCATGCGCCGCTCTGAGACGAATTAGCGGGCTACATCCATTGTAAAGTAGACTCAAATCGTCAACCGTTCTTCGATGAATCCAATAAATCGAGGTCGCCGGCCAGTTCCGGGTCTCCAATCAGGCCAACAGCTCTTCTCTGAATAGAATCCAAATGCAGAGTATGTTTGGGAGCAGAGCCCCAAACATAGGAGCAATATTCCATAATTGGTTGAATTTGAGCTTTGTACAGAATTAACAGTTGTTGTGGAGTGTAAAGATTTTTAGTTCGAAATAGTATTCCCAGCTTTCGAGAAGCCCTCTTTGCTATGCTTGCAACATGTTCATGCCAAGACATATATGCTCCCAAATTAACGCCCAACAAATTGATTGACGATGCTAGAGGAATGGAGTGCCCCTACATAACTATGTCGGGTTCAGCAACGTTAACTTTTTTAGAAAAAACTGCCGCCTGGGTTTTTGTAACGTTAAATTTCACTCGGTTACTGCCACACCAAAATAGAATTTCTTCCAGGTCTTTGTTAAGTTGAATGACTTCCTGCTGTCTGCGGATAATTATTTGAGAAGCCGATGTTCGAGCGTTTAAAGTGAATGAAGAGATAAGCGTACTGTCATCTGCAAAGCTGTAGATTGGATTCCCGGTCTTTTCCAGCAGATCGTTAATGTAAATGAGAAAGAGAGTAGAAGATAATATAGAGCCCTGGGGCACACCGACGTTGATAGTGAAGGTGTTAGAAAGAAATCCGTAGACCGCCATTCGTAAAGAACGCTGTCTGAGGAAACAAGAGACCCACAAACAGAACCTTTCAGATATACCACAAGAGCGTAACTTAGCTAACAGTCCATCGTGACAGACACGGTCGCATGCCTTGGATATGTCAAGAGCAACCGCTCGAGATTCTCCAAAGTGTTCAATTGCGAAACCCGTCGATTGCCACTCGTAAAGAACGCCCCTTGAGAAAACATGAGAGCCACAAGCAGAACCTTTCAGATATACCAGAAGAGCGTAGCTTAGTCAACAATCCATCGTGCCAAAGATGGTAGAATATCTTGGACATATCAAGAGCAACAGCTCGAGATTCTCCAAAATGTTCAATTGCTTTATTCCAAACATGTATTACATAAATTAGTAAATCTCCTGTTGATCTATGTTTAGGAAAGCCATATTGATGGTCGCTAATAATGTTGAATCCTTCAAGATATTTTAAAAGATGCTGATTGATAGCCCTTTCCATGACTTTCGATATTATTGAAAGCAGTGCGACTGGTCGGTAGTTATTTGGCAAGGTCCTCTTGTCTTTTTTAGGTATCGGCTGAACCGTGGCGCATTTCCAGCAGGAAGGAAATATTCCTTTTCTATAGGGTAGGTTTAAAAGTCTACAAAAAACTGATGTTAGTTCCCTCGCACAGTTTTTAGTACTATGGCAGGTATTCCGTCAGCGCCAAAAGCTTTTTGGTATCTAGTTTAATTAAAATACGTTGACTGCACTATGGGAATATTAGGTGGTGTTTTTCCTTGGAAATCGACAGTACAATTTGAAGCAGAGTTCAGCCAGCAAGTTCGCTTTCTCAACAGGTGTTGTTGCAATAGAATTATCTGGCCGTGTGAGTGGTGGTATAGTGGGTTTTGTGAAACCCTAACATGAACTGACTGCCTTAGTGACTGACTAAAAAGACCTGGAATTGCTGGAACAAGCAAAAAGTTTGTTTCTAATTCGTTGATTGTGTGCCTTCTTGGCTTCGTTGATAATCTCCTTGCATCTGTTCCGGGCACGAACAAAGAGGTTACGATTTATGATGTTAGTATTTTCACGCCATTTTCGGTAAACAAGATGTTTAGAAGCAACCGCTTCTTTGCATTTTCGGTAAGACCAAGGCTTGCCGTTGGAAGGGCATTTCTTCGAAAAAGGGATGTAAGCTTCCATACCAGCCAAAATAACATCGGAAACCTCCTCAGCGCAAACAGATGGGTCGTTGGATCGAAAACAAACCTCTAACCAAGATGTTCGCAGATTATTCAAAATATATATAAAAAATGCAACATTTCAGGTTGTATTGAAAGAAAATACCAACAAGATAGAAATTAAACGAGATGTACGTCAGGGAGACACCATATCGCCAAAATTGTTTACGTTGACGCTAGAAGATCAGTTTAAACAACTCTCATGGATAAATAAGGATGGAAACAAAGAAGGAGAGCAACTGAATCATTTGGGATTTGCGGACGATATTGTGCTTATATCTGAGAGCAAAAAAGAGTTGAAATGCTGAACGATCTCAACAACAGTTCTAAAGAGGTTGATCTGAAGATAAGCATCGCCGAAACCATGTTTATGACAAATGTCGGTAACTACGTTAAAGAAGCAATACTTAATATTGAAAACACGAAAATCACAAGAACGGATTCATACATATATCTTGGACAAAAAATGAACAAAAAATATCCAAAGAAAACTTAAGAGTGGACTTATCAAGGAGAATATCATTGGCTTGGTCAGCATTTGGCAAACTGCGAAACATCTTCTTTTCTAATGTTTCAAACTCACTAAAAGTAAACACATTTGATCAATGCGTATTGCCAGTATTGACATATGGAACAGGAATGTAGACCCTAAATCAAGAAATTTTAAATTGCCTGCAAGTAGCTCAACGAGTCATGGACAGGAGAATGTAAGGTGTGTCATTGAGGTATTCGAAGAAGTTCCAAGATAACTGATATAGCTAATAGGGTGAGCAAATTGAAGTAGAGCTGGGCAGGCTACATCGCTAGACACTCTGATAATCCATGGACCCATAGGATAATCAACTGGAGGCCCTGGAATGAAAAAGAATTAGAGGAGGCCCCCAAACCCGATGATCTAATGATATCAAAAGACTAGTGTGATACAACTGGATAAACAAGGCCCAAGAGCGAAGTAGATGGACGTACCTAGGGAAAGCTTATGATCGACAATGGACAAGATGGCTGAAGTGATGATGATATATACGAGTATTAGTAATATTTTTTCTTGGGTATATGTATTTCTGTTTTTATCTATAAGTTATAATAACACAGATTTTAATGACGTTTCCCCAATAATGAAACTATATCAAATTTTATTTTTATATTTGGATTACCTACAAAATTAAAAGATGTTAAAGACATATAAAATATACAAATTTTATGAACCACAACACTTAGTAATAATTTATTTTATTTAATGAATTTTGAATCTAAAAATGATTTAGGCACCTCTATTCCTTAAACGGATGTGACCTATTACTGTCCAATCTTCGTGGATAATAGATCCCATATAAGGGGGGGTAACGGTGTAGATCTGAAGCCATTTTCACTTATTTTTCACACTTTCGCGACCTTTCCTTTCTCTAAGTTACCAGCAGTTTGGCATATGGAAACTATTTAATCGAGGTCGTAGGGTGTAGCAGAAATGTTAATTAACGATATCTTAGAACCTATATATATCAGGTATAGGAAAATTGAAAATTCACTAAAGAAAATAAATAATTTAGAAATTTTATGTCATTCTATTAAAATTATTGAAGTTATATGACCTTCAAAATTAATTTAAGGTACCCTTTCAGCTGAACCGTAATAATTTACTTGTTAACGTTTGCTTTTTTTATGCATTATTTGACATTTACAGCGGTCGTTTTCGTCAAAAACTGACAAAAAAAATTATAGGACATAATATATTTTTGAGGATTAGTTTTTTTCCGTTTAGTTTCAATGATAGTGAAAATGTTCCATAAAAAAAAAACGAAGTTGATTTCGATTTCGGCTACACTGGAAGTAAAGTTACTTCTTTTACGGTCAAAATTAGAACGTACTTGAACCATATATGTCTCTTAAATTGCAATTTAGTATTTTTCAATGCCTGCATAAAACAATAGGTCAATATCTAAGTTGAATGATTATTTTGCTTGCAAATTTTATATCACCCGCAATAGTATCCAAAACTCTTCACGAGGACCAACGTAAAGTTTTAAGACTTTCAGAATTTAAATCGTCATATTCAATAATAAACAACCATTTCAAAAAAATAAAGATAAACCTAGGGGAACAGAATCTCGTGCAGTACAAATTCAAATAATGAGCAAGGAAACGCCTTTCAGTATACTCGAAATCGGCTCATCCACTGAGGTTGATGCTTTCGCTGAATATTTGATACACTAATATTAAAACAAAAGAACGATATATTCTTCATGCCGATTCCGCTCCGAGTCCTTGTTCGAAAAGAAATTTTGGAGCATAGCCGTTTCGTAAGTTCAAAGTAGTCGTGGCAAGCTGGCCTAATTGTTCACTGATTTACTTTTTCATCTAAAGTTACCTCAAGGAGCAAGTTCATAAAAGAAGAATTAGAAGAATTTCATCACTCTAACAACGCAATTGAACACTTTGGAGAATCTCGAGCGGTTGCTCTTGCCATATCCAAGACATTCGACCGTGTCTGTCACGATGGACTGTACCTTACCGAAAATGCTAAGTTACGCTCTTGTGGTATATCTGAAAGGTTCTGTTTGTGGCTCTCTTGTTTCCTCAGACAGCGTTCTTTACGAATGGCGGTCTACAGATTTCTTTCTAACACCTTCACTATCAACGCCGGTGTGCCCCAGGGCTCCATACTGTCTCCTACTCTCTTTCTCATTTACATTAACGATCTGCTGGAAAAGACCGGGAATCCAATCTACAGCTTTGCAGACGACAGTACGCTTGTCTCTTCATTCACCTTGAACGCTCGGCCATCGGCTGCTCAGGCGAATATCCGCAGACAGCAGGAGGTCGTTCAACTTAACAAAGACCTGGAAGAAATTCTATCTTTGGGTGACAGTAAGCAAGTGGAATTTAACGCTACAACAACCCAGGCGGCAGTTTTTTCTAAAAAAGTTAACGTTGCTGTACCCGACGTAGTTATCTAGGGGCACTCCATTCCCCTAGCATCGTCGCTCAATTTGTTGGACGTTAGTTTGGAAGCAAATATGTCCTGGCATGAACATGTTGCAGGCATAGCAAGGAGAGTCTCTCAAAAGTTGGGAATATTATTTCGAACCAGAGAGCTTTACACCCCACATTAACTGTTAATTCTTTACAAAGCTCAAATTCAACCAACTATGGAATACTGCTCCCACGTTTGGGGCTCCGCTACCAAACATACACTGCATTTGTTGTGTATGTGAAGGTGTTCAGAGAAGAGCTGTCCGTCTGATTGGAGACCCGGAATTGACCGGTGGCCTTGATTCGCTGGAACATCGAAGAACGGTTGGCGACTTGAGTCTGTTCTACAAGTATTTTCATGGAAAGTGTTCGAAGGATGTAGCCCGCTTAAAAGTAGTGTAGTAACCCATGAACTGCGACCGAGAATTCCCTAGATTTTAGGGAAAAACGGATTTTTGCCAGGTATATAAATTTCCCTAAAAACTTTTTCCCTAAAAATTTGTCGGTTTTGCGGGTGGAAAAGCAAAATTTTTGGTGAAGAATCCAGCAAAAAAATAGTGCAAATGGGGCAAAAAGTGCTGGAAGTTGTTGTAAAAGGTGTTTACGGTCCGCATAAAAGAAACTGCGACTGAGGATGGCCAGTGTCCATCGGTCGCACCAAAGATTGGGGGTGAAGGCATTAGTTTGAGGGTGAAAATGCAAGAAGTGGTGGTGAATGACCAGTGGTTGTTGAAAAAGTGGTCAAAAGGGCACTAGAGGGTGGTCAAAAGGTCCTTATCGTGTTTAAGGGTAGTAGGTCATAAAGGCGTTATTGGTGAAGAAGTGACGTAATAGCGCGGCAATTGACCAGTGGTTGTTGACCCGAGGGGCCTTAATGGTTACCTGTGTAGGTTGTTACCTGGATTACGTGGCGAAGAAGACGAAGAAGTAAGGTGAGCTGAGGTGGTCAATGATGATGATGATGACGCAAGAAGAGGTCCAGTGGTTGTTGAAACAGTGTCCTTTTGGCAAGAGATTGGGGTGGTTTGGGGGATCGTGTTTATCGTTACGGTAAATGTGTTTACGGTTATAGGGGGGTGTTTGGCAATAGAGCCGATTAGCAGGGCTTCATTAAAACTTGGGTAATAAGGGGTAAAAGTGGATCATGAGGTAATATTTTGGTGTTAAAAGGTGGTCAAAAAAGGTGTTATTCGGATGTATTTTAGGTGTTAAAATTGGTAAATGTTCCCCTATTTCGTTGTATGGCGCCGTAAAGTCGGTAAAAAAATGTTTCGTATTTAGTTGTTTGGTGCCTAAAAGTCGGTAAAAATGTATAAGATAAGGTAAAAATGTAAACAAAATGTGTGATTTATGCTAGTTTCCTTGAATTGAAAACAAGTAAACATGTGCCTCGATAGGTCACAATATGACAAGAAAGGTCAAAAATAGCTGATAAGGAGTTGAGTAAAATGCATTGAAGTGTTGTAAAATTGGTTATATTTGACAAAAATAGTAAAATAAGTATGAAATGAGCTAAAATTAGTTTAAAACAACGAGTTTGGAGGAAATAGTTTGAACTCGTTGGCCTGTAATCATAGTAAAATAAATGAACCTAACTTTTTACGTTTTTACCGTATTTCGTTGTCGTAACGTTAAATGTAAAAGTAAAATTTTTTCAAGTTCCTGCTGTAGAGTGGATATTATGTATGAAATGAGCCTAAATTAGTTTAATTTGGCCTTGTTGGATTGTAATAATAGTAATATATATACATATATATATATATATATATATATATATATATATATATATATATATATATGTTAAAATGAGATGGGCCTAGCCTAGTTTGGATTCGTTGAAATGTTTTTTTTTTGTTTGTAACTTGTTGGTTTTCTATAGGAGAAGATGAGAGAATAAAAACACAAGTATGAGCACACACAGATATAAGAAAATATATTAATAAAATTTAAAAATAGTACAAAATGTTACAAAATATTAAAATTTATATTGTTAAAATAATTCATTCAAGTCATCTATTTTCCATTTCGTTCGTTGGCTTCTCTCTCATTTCCTCGTTGTTCTTTACTGGTAATATACCTTGATAGCATGTGTTTTGCACCATCCATTAATTTGAAAACCTTTTTAGCATCACATGCCAAACATCTTTCATTATACAGATCTGTTTCTCCTTTACATTTGGGACATTTTATTCGTACAATAACTGGCATTTTTAATGATAGTTTTCTCTCTTAGTTGTTGTTGTTTACTTTTTATAGAGTTTTTAAATTATGACAACCTATATCTAAGAGGTCTATAATAGTATTATTGGGAAGAATATGTAGGTCCCTCAGCGATGCAGGGGCTGGACCATCAAAACTTAATATTACAATAATAATCTGTATGAATGAGCTTAGCCCCGTCTGATCAAATCTTGGTGACTACTACTATATATGCCTTAAAAAGGAGAAAATTTGGTATGAAATGAGCCTAAATTAGTTTAATTTGGCCTTGTTGGATTGTAATAATAGTAAAATATATATATGTTAATATGAGATGGGCCTAGCCTAGCCTAGTTTTGATTCGTTGAAAATGTTTTTTTTTTTTGTTTGTAACTTGTTGGGAGTAAAATAAAACACAAGTATGAGCAGAGATTTAAGAAAAAATATATTAATAAAATTTAAAATAGTACAAAAAATGTAAACAAAATGTGTGATTCATGCTAGTTTCCTTTGTTGAAGATAAGGGTAAAAAGTATTAAGCAAAAATATTTTTATTTATTATGTAATAAATTAAGGCTTTTTTTATAATGTTATAAATTCTATTAATATGTTCAACCTTTCCTTGGACATCATAGCAGATACATTCATCAGGTCCTTCACGAGTCCCTGGAAGTGACCAAACACATGACACGAAATGTGTTTCTACTCTTTCTTCCCCATAATAGTCTATGGTCAGAGTCACTTGTTCTTGGTTGATATATGGTACTAAAAATTTTTTTAATATCAAGCCAATTTTCAATAAATATTTGTGGATAAACACCAAAAATATTTCGGTAATTCTTCTATAATAAAATTAATTTTTATACAAGCTTCTTGAACATTATTATTATTACTTATCGAAGTCATGATTAATACTAACCTATATATTGGAGAATGATTTAGAGGAAGGGTGCTACAAGCATGCAAAATTTGAAAGTAAATATTTGTGAGAGTGCTAGCATGCATGCAACTTAAAAAAAAAATAAAACACACAATTTGAAAAAAGGCTTATTAATTTATTATATATATATTAGATATGACCACACAATTTTTTTCTGTAGATCCAAATCCGTTTTCATTTCTTTCTGTCTTTGTTAGAGATGTAACTTCTTCCAGATGGGGATGGAAAATTTTTTCACATATTAATTGCGCTATTCGGTCTCCAGATTTGACGTGGAAATCTTTGGTTGAATGGTTGAATAGTAACACAAAAAGTTCTCCTCTGTAGTCTTCATCAATTACACCAGCTATATGAAAATAAAAAAAATTTTAGTGTAAGATAATAAAAGAAAATATATTTTTAATCTTTACCTCCTACATCGATGAAGTGATTTATAGCCAATTCAGATTTGGGAGCTATACGACCATAACAATTTTTAGGCAATTCAAACTTTAGACCTGTAGAAATTTTAACTCTTCCCATAGCTGGGACAGTTATGTCATTCAGACTCTTGATATCAAATCCTGCTGCTCTTGGACTACTTTTACTTGGTGTATAAGCATGAGGAACAATTTTGAGAAATTTTAAACTGTGATCTTCTTGTTCATGAAGCATATTTGAAACTGTAAGACAATTAAGTCGAAAAGGACTAGATTAAGTGGCTAATATTTTTTAAAATTGATAACCCCAAGGCAGTGTATCAGTTGACAACACCTGGAAGAGCAAGTGTTTGTTATATGCTATATATATGTTAAAATGAGATGGGCCTAGCCTAGCCTAGTTTGGATTCGTTGAAATGTTTTTTTTTTGTTTGTAACTTGTTGGTTTTCTATAGGAGAAGATGAGAAAATAAAACACAAGTATGAGCACACACAGATATAAGAAAATATATTAATAAAATTTAAAATAGTACAAAATGTTACAAAATATTAAAATTTATATTGTTAAAATAATTCATTCAAGTCATCTGTTTCCATTTCGTTCGTTGGCTTCTCTCTCATTTCCTCGTTGTTCTTTACTGGTAATATACCTTGATGACATGTGTTTTGCACCATCCATTAATTTGAAAACGTACAATAACTGACATTTTGAATGTTGTTTGCTTAGAATGACAATAATTTTTATAGAGTTTTTAAATTATGACAACCTATATCTAAGAGGTCTATAATAGTATTATTGAGAAGAATATGTTTCCACCTGGTAAAAGAGTTACTTGACACCTTTTTACCTGTGGTTTGCAGGTGTAAAAAACACCTGGAAAAGCAAGTGTTTGTTATATGCTATATATATATATATATATATATATATATATATATATATATATATATATATATATATATATATATATATATATATGTTAAAATGAGATAGGCCTAGCGAGAGAGTAAAATAAAACACAAGTATAACCACATTAAGAAATATATTAATATTACGGAAATAAGTAAAGTAAAATTTTAAATGAGGTTAGCTTAACTCAGTTTGAATAAAACTCTTTGAAAATGTATACAAAGGGTTCAGGTAAATAAAGTATGTGCAAAATAATTTTTTGTTTTATCCTACAAGAAGAACGAAACACTTTCAAAGTATTAATAAAATGAATTCAAAACTAGAGACAAGGTGTTCCTCTATCAAAAACTTAATAAGAACAACCTGTATGAATGACCTTAGCCCCGTCTGATAAAATCTTCTTTACAACTACTATATAACTATGAATTGTCTAAATTATTGACTTAACGAGATAATGAGAATTTCGTTTGATACAAAAAGTACAAAATGTCTTAAAAAATAGGAGTAAAAATCACAAAATCCTTATAGTATATATATATATATATGTTAATTAATATATCTTGACAATAAATTTAAACAGTTTGTTGTAAAATTCAAGATATAAAAATACTGCTGTTGTTGCTATTGTTGTTGCTAATTCAATTATGATAAGAGATATGTTTATAATAACAAATATCTTGTGAATGGAAAAATTTGTTGGTCTGATTTAATTAGCGCTATCTTTGATTTATTTTTAAAACAAATTGCAATAGTAACAATATCTGGTGATTGAAAAATTTTTTTTCTTTAATATATTAGCCAAAAACATTTATTTTTAAAAACAGCTCAATAGACTTACAAATAGTTTCGATAATTGATCAATAAACTTTTTACTATTATTATTATGATTGCAATGAATACTACATTGTACACATTGGTTTGATGTCAACAACGATGATAATTCTTCATTGACACGTCTTAATACCATACGTACGTAGAAACATTCACATGTATCGGGTCCTTCTTGAACTCCAGGATGTGACCATACACATGATACGTAATGTGTTCCTAACTTGTTTGTTGTAACTTGTTTGCAATTGATATAAGGTGTTAAATATTCTCGATAAGATATTAATCGAATCCTTGATTCACAACATGCTAATTTCTTGACAAAACTATCAATTCTTTTACAAGTATTATGTACTATATTATCTTGATTGAATAAATTCATTATATTATATACTAACGTTCTTCTTCTTTGAGAAGGGTTATATATGTTGTCTTTAGTTAGTAATAGTAGTAGTCAGTATTTGATACACATAAAATCAAATAAACAATAAGTGGAGATCGTCAAAGACAACAACAACAACAACGAGACCAAGTATATTTAGTAACAAAAAGAAATGCAGTTTGGATTAATCGTGATGCTATCGACTTAACACCTGGTAAATTGTTAAGTGGAGTCGGTTTATATCAAAATGGGGGATCTATAGCCTGTGGTGTTCGTGATAACGATCTGTTATATCGTTCAGTGGGTCAACAACAAAGAATCCATTCAAAATGTCATGATATCTGGAAGGCTGGTACACATGATCTTATAGATAAATATGTACAATCAATATTTCCACGACCCATTGGTGAACGAGAATACCAACAACGATTACAACAACAACAACGACGAGAACAAAGAGGCAACCCTTGATAATTCTTATTACATATACAGAATGTTTAGTTTTACGTGATATATATATATATATATATATATATATATATATATATATATATATATATATATATATATATATGTATATTTGTTCTAATAAATTCCTTATATCCTTAAATATTGGATGTTTTGTTTTTTAAGTGGTATTTATGTAGATTTTTAGTTTTGGTACATTCTAATAAAGTCATTATATTCTTACTACTTTTATAGTTAATAAAGTCCTTATATCCTTAAATATTGGATGTTTTAAGTGGTATTTATCTATATTTTTAGTTTTGGTATCTAATAAAGTCATTATATTCTTACTACGTTTATATAGTTAGTATTTGAATAAAAAAATGTTATTACTACTACTATGGTTTTGTGTTTTTAAGAGCTTTTTATAGGTTTTTTTAGTCGTATTAAAACCTTTATAGGAAATGATTTCTTCTGTCTACCAATAATAAAAAACACACAGGTTTGACATAAAAATAATTTATTACTAAAAGCATCATCGATTTTTCTACAAATTATTCATTTTAACATTGGTTACAAATTTCCTAAATCTAAGTTTATTATTATTATTTGACTTCCCACGTAGACATTATGGGATGAATATTGAGAGCCATGTCAATAGTGCCATACAATTTGTTGTACTACATTGAACTTTAGCATTGTAGGTTAGATTATGATCTAAACAGGAAGATTTTGTCGGTTTAAATGTTGGCAGGTTCCATACATTCAAAGTATCTATATCAACCATCTTGAAATTGGGATTAGTAGGAGTAGTACTAGCAGCAATGTTGTCTTGAATAAATCGAAACACATGTTTTCCTTTTACATACAATACATCAATATTGTCCAGTACTCTATCCAAAATTTCTCCAACTTGATTGTAATTTACATAGCCGGAAGAATATCGTATACCATGTTCCTTTTCAGCTTTACGAACAGCTCTTTTATTGAGTCGAGATAAGCTGTTAAATGCAATTTTCGGTTTCAACACATAATGACTTGTCTGTAAACCATTTGATATCGTAATTTCTTTAGCATGGAATTCTTCCACATAAACCTCTTCATTAACATCATCATCAGCAGCAAATAAAAAGTTAAATCCCTGAATATCGAGAACAGCCAACTTCATCGTGTCACAGTTACTCTTCAACTACTACAACATTTACAAAGCACACAACATATATCATCAGAATTGACTCAATTTTCCTTGTTTAACTGATTTGATCTCAATATTACCCTTATTTGTTTTTCATAGTAGTTTGTATTATCAAATAGTTAGGTCTCTAGAGATTTTTAATGTTAAAATTTTACAGAAGAAGGGTTAATAAAAAATTTTTAACCAAATTTTATATGAAAGAAATATTTATTTTTTAAAAACATTTATACAAAATACATAAACTAAAAATCTAAACAATCTAAACAACTATATATATAAATATTACAAAATCTTATATCCTAACTATTATTAAGGAATGATTAGATGAAAAGTTGAATTTGTATTGATTTTAATACCATTCTATACAAATATTTATAGGGGATTTAATCACGTACATAGTCGTCATACTGGATTAGATTGGGATCAATTTAATTTTAACAATTTACCATTTGAAAGTATTACAAGTTTTCTACAAGGTGTAGTAAAAAACGAGCAAGTTTTTGTGAAAGGAAACAAAAAAAAAATTGGTTAAGTGATTTAATATCTAATGATATTAAAGATCTATTTCAATTAAGATGTAAAAGTTTAGGCAATTTAAACGCTAGAAATTATGCTATTTGTTGTAATAATCATGTTGAGTATATAGTACAAAATGTCTTTTGGATAGAGGTTGAATTTGAAATTTGTGTGTTAAATGTAGTTTTAGTAAATTCTAATAATAATAAAACATGTTATTACTTAAACATATTGTTTATTTTATAACTGGATACAATTTAAAATACAAACACACAAGTACTAAATATTAGCTAATTACATATTAAAAAAAATATTCTACAACTATTGTTTTTTCTATTTATTCCTCGATAAGATACCAAATAGTAGTACGCTCACACTTGTAACAATAATCCCGTAGTCTGAGTCGAGGTTGAAGTTGTCGAACAGCATTGTTACGTCTAATGATTAAATTTATTTGAGCTATATGTGGTTGAAATGGTATACTTTTCGATTTTTTCCAACAACCACTACATAAATAAGTAAAATTCATGTTGTTATTTCTATGAATATTTTCTAGGATACTGATGTCAAATTATTCCTCGAGAAGATACCACATAGTTATACGGGCACATTTGTAACAATAAACCCTTACTCGAGTTCGAGGTGGAAGAAGATGAGTTGGATATGGAACACTATGTTTTTCTCTCCAACAACTACTACATAAATAAGTAAAATTCCAAAGCATGTTTTTTCTTAAAAGTAGAACACAAAGTTGTTTCTATAAATGAGATCTCTATGATACTGATGACCGATACTTGTGTGTTTAACTATTAAATTTTAACTTTCTCCTCCTCGCAGTTTTCTATTATTTTTTCTACATGTTGACAATCGAATAATATATTTGTCTTTCGTTTCCAAAAGTACTTCTTCTCATTCTAAACAGTCTTTCAGATTTATGAAAATTTTCGTTTCATCTTTCACTTGTTGTTCTAAATCCTTTTGACATTTGGACAAATCGTTATCTAACTGATAGATTTCACGAGTCAGATCGGTCAAATTACGTTTAAAATTTCCTCCTTAAAATCGGCAATTACTACATATGCTACTTTGTTTTTTTCTTGACAAATTTGTAATGTTTCCGTTAGATTTTGTTCTCAATAAATACAAATCCGATTCCAATTTGATATTTTCCTTGAGCAGAGTAATATGTTTCGTATAATTTACCGACATTGTTAAATTCGCAGCCAGATTTTCATATTCTTGAATTTTTCCCATACAAATATCATTAACAGCTTGTTCATTATCGTATAAATCCATATAATTGTCCAGTGATTTAATACATTCTTGATACAAGTTTAAACTGGTATTATAAAGTGAATGATAATCTTCTAATAAATATTCATAATTTTGATTACAAGAATTATTGACGATGACATCATCATCGTAGTTGTTTGTACTTTGAACCAAAACAACAACAGCAGTTGTAAACAAATAGTTTAACAATAGATATGTAGAGAACATTTTTGGACAATGTTAGTTGAGTGAATGATGATGTTTCCTATTAAAATGAGCCAAAAATTTATTTAGCATCTGTTTTATAGAGATCGTTTTCCTTCCGAAAAGAATAATAAGAATAACCTCTTGTTGTTTGAACCATATAAATAATAGTTTCAACAAAAATGGAAAAAGTAAATTTTAACTGTTTAAAATGTGGATGTCAAGTTAAAAGAACTATAAATAGTTACTATCGAGATCGAGTCAGAATACGCAAATATTGTACATATTGCTTAATTAATTATGTATATGGGAAAAATAGTCTAATTTCCATGATTCTATCAATTACGATGACGACGACTAATAGTGACATGTGACTACATTTATCACTAGTAGTAATAGTAGTAGTAGGGAGAGATAATAGAAAGTACTTGGAGAGAGCATTAACTAATATACACATCATATCATTTATTCATTCAAACATAAAATGCCAGTTATTGTAAGAGTAAAATGTCCACAATGTAAAGGGGGAAAGTGAAATACGAAATCAAAAATGTTTGTCATGTGTGGTAAAAGATCGAATCAAAGAGACAAAAGGAGCAAAACATGTGCCTGCTGAATTGCTTTCCTTTGGCAAAGAAGAACGAGGACTTGAAAGAGAGGAGAGAGAGAGAGAGCTGCTGCAAGACAAGGAAACAGATAAATTGAGTAGATTTAAATAAAAACATACATCAAGAATACAATCATTTTATTAGTATCTCTGCTTACTATTGACACATACATATAAAATTAATGGCTTGTATAAGAGCTTGGTGGGAAATATCCAATTTTCCCGATTTTACCATCAAAATTTATCATTTATTTTCAAGATTTTGTCAATTGGAATATCATATCACGAAAACAACATTTAGACGAAGATCTAATACGAACTTGTATCAATAAAGTCAATTGGCAACTCATCTCCCAATATCAGCAATTAAACGAACGATTTATGACGGAATTTGCCGGAATGTTGGATTGGAATGAATTAGTATCCATCAAAACTTGACTGAAGATTTTATCCGTCGACATAGAGAACAAGTTAATTGGACATTTATTCAAAAATTTCAACGATGAATCAGTCCTGCCTTTTTACTTGAAATGAAACCCTACATTGATCAACAAGAACAGTTTCAATTGTTGTTAAATCAATATAATTTTAAGTGGTACTTGTGTGTATTAATTTTCTATATATTTTTTAATAAAAAAGTTATCAACAGAACAAATTTTTGTTATTTTTTAACTACATCCTGCTAATACACTTTAATTTTATTATTGCATACAAGCACGCGTTACGATAAAAACCATTTATATTGTACATTCAATGCATTTTCATCTTATTTGTTTTTGCTGAACTCTCTCGCTCATACATTTCTTAGGAATTTTGTTGTTATAAAAGATTGAATTGGTAAATACAAACATCAGTTATCAGCTTTCCTCTCACAACATAATAGTTTTTTATTTTTGTTTGACATTGTACTTAATTCATCAAGTGAGTTTTAACGGAAAAATTTTTTTATACAAACCACATCATATCTAATTCGAATGGTTGTTTGCAGTATGTTATCATCAGCATCTTTAAACGAATCTACTATGCGTACAAAAAGTAAATCATCTAATCTATTGATTGATATGGATGCAACAGAACAAACTCCTACTACTACTATATATATAAAAAACAAGGAAAAATTTCCACTTTGTAAAAATATATTTTTGGATGGTCTTACATATATGGGACTAATCAATTTTCTCAAGAGATATTCAAATGTACACCTTTATAATTCTGTTAAACAACAAAATAGTAGTGAATCATTAAAGTCTTTTAGGCAAAACCTGTACACGTTAACAATTATGAATAAAATGCAACAACAAAAAGAAACCGAGAAATCTCTATTTGAACGTTCACCACTATCTCAATTGTATTTTTCCTTAATATTTGACTCGTTGGAAAATTTTGATGAAAAGAATGTCATCGCTAATATAAAGGAAATTCCCACAGAAATATTTGAACAATTTTCATCGGTAATAATTATCCCTAATAAGTCAAATTTTAAGGACATTGTTTGGAAAATTACGCAAAAACAAGAGAATGAAATAGATTTAAGTTCAGCCATAAAATATGTAAACGCTCAAATTAATTTTTTTACCTTATTGTTAAAATACAACTTTTTCAACGAATATATATTTTTACCCCCTTACCCCAAAATGTATAATAAAGCTTATTTTTCCGACTTGTATGTACGTATAGAAAGGGCAATTCAAATACTCGATGACAACGACGATGATGATGACTGTAATTCGAAAACAGCAAATATAATTATTCCTGGGAATAATTCTTGTTGGAAAGCCTATAAATTAGATGCAGGTTTCGATCTTTGTATTAAACAGGATACATTTTGTCCCGCAGGGAAAGCCACAAAGATTGAACTGATTGAAAGGGTAAATATTCCTATAGGATTCTATGGACAAATTGTTGCAAGATCCTCTACAAATGCTATAGGAACTATACGGACAGGTATCGTAGATGCAACCTATAATGGACCTCTGATTATTTATTTTATCTCGGATGAAAATATTTTATTGGAAAAGTATCGAAAAATTGCGCAATTAGTTATATGTCCTTTGGTAAATGCTTCAATTGAAAGAAATATTGCAAGTCTGAAGAGTAGTTTTATCAGAAAATCAAACAATTTTGGTTCTTGGGGAAAATATAAAATTCCCGTTACCCAATTCTTTCGACAATATTGTGCACAACCTCAAACAGATGTTGAAATTGCCGATTATAATCGATGCACTAGAAATTTAATCTATTCCGATTCTTCCGATTCTGAATAAATTATTTTATTTACCTATATGATTGTTGTTGTACCTCTAAGAATCTTTTTTATTTTTACCTATTGTAGTACAAACTTTCTCACACTAGATTAGTTTTAAGATTTATCTATTATTAGTATATATTCATAAGTTTAACCTAGTAATAATTTGGATATAAAATAAAACAATGTTTATAAGATTTTTGGATTTATTACAAGTCTGAAGAGTAGTTTTTATCAGAAATCAAACAATTTTGGTCCTTCGGGAAAATATAAAATTCCCGTTACCCAATTCGTTCGACAATATTGTGCACAACTTCAAACAGATGTTGAAATTGCCGATTATAATCGATGCACTAGAGATTTAATCTATTCCGATTCTTCCGATTCTGAATAAATTATTTTATTTACCTATATGTTTGTTGTTGTACCTCTAAGAATCTTTTTTATTTTTACCTATTGTAGTACAAACTTTCTCACACTAGATTAGTTTTAAGATTTATCTATTATTAGTATATATTCATAAGTTTAACCTAGTAATAATTTGGATATAAAATAAAACAATGTTTATAAGATTTTTGGATTTATTTAAGACTACATCATTTCCATACAAAAAACCTTTTTCACTAGAGGCCTCGAAATTTCATCCCATACTTCTTGTGTCGGTTCCAACTTTAGTTGTATATGAATACTCTTCAGATTCATATATTAAATAAAGTAAATAATCTCTACTAATCATCTGATATGCAGTTTATTTTTTAGGAATATATGCTAATTACACATATTTATCAGTATAAATGCAACATAACAATTTAATTTTGGAAAATTACCAATTATCTAATAAACTCATATATTTGAAGTAACTAATTTAAAATAACAAATTTTTATAAAATATCCTGGGGAAACTATTTCTAAAGGGTCTAAGAAGTAGGAAATACATACAACAATATATTAATATATACGTATGTTTTATTAGTTTTAGTCAATCATTCCATAGATCATTCAATATGATTGAATCAAATGTGTTTATTGACATTCATGGATATAATTGCTCTTTTGGATAAACCACCATTTTCAAAACTATGATATCTGCTGCTAAAGATCAAAAATTGGTTGATTGGTCAGAACAATATCATGGTTTATGTTGGGAAAATGGATTTGTTGAAATAAATGATATCGAGAACATTTTACAAAATGTATTGAAAATTTATCAAACTCCATATCGAATTTATGTCAAAGGAAATACAAAAATGAATATTTTAAAGAAATTCTTAAATGAGGACTACATACACAACATTCCCATTCAACAAGAACCTAAATTAAGTAAATTTAAGATGATTCCAGAGTGTTATTTTTATAAAAATATTAATCCATGGCATTGTGCATTATCCAATGTAAAACTACTATATAATTATCGAAATTGTTGGAAATAAAGAACTTATTTGTGTGCTTTTAGGCAAACATTATATTTACAAGTTATTTCAGTTTATTTATTATTCAAATCTTTAATAGTAACTTGAGAAAAACAATTTTTACGTCTACATTTTACGTTACGACAACGATATACGGTAAATTTCATATCAGACAAAATTCTTATCAGCTCTTTGGATTATAACTAATATAGTAGTTGTAAAGAAGATTTTATCAAATTAGACGAGGTTAAGCTCATTCATACAGGTTGTTCTTGTACCTTGTCTCTCTGGTTTTGAACAAATAAAAATTCATTTTATTAACACTTTTGGAAATGTTTCGTTCTTTTTGTAGGATAAAACAAAAAACGACTAAAAAATAGCTCATTTAAAATTTTACTTTACTTATTTCGTAACATTAATATATTTCTTAATATTGATTAACATATATATAGACTATTTATTATTGTTTTATAGATATTTTATACTTTTAAATATTTAAGTAAGTCAATAATTTAGACAATTCATAGTTATTCAAATTTTCTTCTTTTTAAGGCATATATAGTAGTAGTCGCCAAGATTTGATCAGACGGGGCTAAGCTCATTCATACAGGTTATTATTGTAATATTAAGTTTTGATGCTCCAGCCCCTGCATCGCTGAGGGACCTACATATTCTTCCCAATAATACTATTATAGACCTCTTAGATATAGGTTGTCATAATTTAAAAACTCTATAAAAAGTAAACAACAACAACTAAGAGAGAAAACTATCATTCAAAATGCCAGTTATTGTACGAATAAAATGTCCCAAATGTAAAGGAGAAACAGATCTGTATAATGAAAGATGTTTGGCATGTGATGCTAAAAAGGTTTTCAAATTAATGGATGGTGCAAAACACATGCCATCAAGGTATATTACCAGTAAAGAACAACGAGGAAATGAGAGAGAAGCCAACGAACGAAATGGAAACAGATGACTTGAATGAATTATTTTAACAATATAAATTTTAATATTTTGTAACATTTTGTACTATTTTAAATTTTTATTAATATATTTTCTTATATCTGTGTGTGCTCATACTTGTGTTTTATTCTCTCATCTTCTCCTATAGAAAACCAACAAGTTACAAACAAAAAAAAAACATTTCAACGAATCCAAACTAGGCTAGGCCCATCTCATTTTAACATATATATATATATGTATATATATTACTATTATTACACCAACAAGGCCAAATTAAACTAATTTAGGCTCATTTCATACATAATATCCACTCTACAGCAGGAACTTGAAAAAATTTTACTTTTACATTTAACGTTACGACAACGAAATACGGTAAAAAGTTAGGTTCATTTATTTTACTATGATTACAGGCCAACGAGTTCAAACTATTTCCTCCAAACTCGTTGTTTTAAACTAATTTTAGCTCATTTCATACTTATTTTACTATTTTTGCCAAATATAACCAATTTTACAACACTTCAATGCATTTTACTCAACTCCTTATCAGCTATTTTTGACCTTTCTTGTCATATTGTGACCTATCGAGGCACATGTTTACTTGTTTTCAATTCAAGGAAACTAGCATAAATCACACATTTTGTTTACATTTTACCTTATCTTACACATTTTTACCGACTTTTAGGCACCAAACAACTAAATACGAAACATTTTTACCGAGTTTACGGCGCCATACAACGAAATAGGGGAACATTTACCAATTTTAACACCTAAAATACATCCGAATAACACCTTTTTGACCACCTTTTAACACCCAAATATTACCTCATGATCCACTTTTACCCCTTATTACCCAAGTTTTAATGAAGCCCTGCTAATCGGCTCTATTGCCAAACACCCCCCTATAACCGTAAACACATTTACCGTAACGATAAACACGATCCCCCAAACCACCCCAATCTCTTGCCAAAAGGACACTGTTTCAACAACCACTGGACCTCTTCTTGTGTCATCATCATCATCATCATTGACCACCTCAGCTCACCTTACTTCTTCGTCTTCTTCGCCACGTAATCCAGGTAACAACCTACACAGGTAACCATTAAGGCCCCTCGGGTCAACAACCACTGGTCAATTGCCGCGCTATTACGTCACTTCTTCACCAATAACGCCTTTATGACCTACTACCCTTAAACACGATAAGGACCTTTTGACCACCCTCTAGTGCCCTTTTGACCACTTTTTCAACAACCACTGGTCATTCACCACCACTTCTTGCATTTTCACCCTCAAACTAATGCCTTCACCCCCAATCTTTGGTGCGACCGATGGACACTGGCCATCCTCAGTCGCAGTTTCTTTTTTATGCGGACCGTAAACACCTTTTACAACAACTTCCAGCACTTTTTGCCCCATTTGCACCATTTTTGCTGGATTCTTCACCAAAAATTTTGCTTTTCCACCCGCAAAACCGACAAATTTTTAGGGAAAAAGTTTTAGGGAAATTTATACCTGGCAAAAATCCGTTTTTCCCTAAAATCTAGGGAATTCTCGGTCGCAGTTCATGGGTTACTACACTACTGCTTAATTCCTCCCAAAGCGGTGCATGTTAGAAATATACGTCGCGCTGGTGCTTCACATCCGTATGAGGTTCAGCTTGTTACTCCGCGTACAACGCTTTTCAAGCAGTCTTTTATATGGAGCACATCATCCCTTTGGAATAATTTGCCCAGCGCTGTGTTTCCCACCGAGTACAATTTACAGCGATTCAAGAACAACGTGAATCGCTTTTTCCGCACACATGCCACTCCTGGAGAGCTTTAGAGACTTTCCTGCAGCACGTGTGCTAGACCCATAAAAAGCCATTAGGGGTGATGTCAAGAATTTCGACCCAAATAAGACTTATAAAGTTTTGAAGTCTTTAAAGGTGTCGGGAAAATTATTACATTCAAGATCTCCGTATCCGGAATGATAATTAATTGAATAATTATTCTTCATTCTGATCACTTTATCTCGAATTTATTTAAATGAATTATGTCAATCCTTATACACTGAAAAAGTCGCTTTCCCTTCGTCTCAAACTTGAGAGGTTATTATTATTTTCTCTTTTTCATTTTAAATGCACTTGATGTACATCATATTTAATTCTTTGTGTAATTCTTTCACTAGCTCAGTCATAACAAATTGGGCAAAATCCATTCAGTTTAATCTCCCTCAAGAATTTTATAAAGTTTTTATCTATTTTTTAGACACTACGTATACCTTTTTCTCAAAAAGATAATTGTTTGAGTAATAATGACAGTAGGAAAGAAACCTCTGCATATTTACATTATTACACTATGACTCATGTAATATACCTTGAAAATTAGTTAACTAGATCGACTGCTAACGATTTGAAGAAACTTATGAAGTTGTATCACTTCCAAGATATTTCTTGATTCACTGTGTTTCCCAATATCATATAGTCCAATCTAATGAAAGACTTAGATTTTGCTCAAATATAAGAAAGTAAATAACATTAGAATATTTTCTAAATTTGTATTTTAATATTGACATATGCCGTTCCTCCTTCTCTACAGGTTTAGAAAACATAACCCTCTCTACACGACACTTCACCCTTAATGATTATTTCTGCTAAAAAAACGCCGTTTGAATTTATCTACTCCATCGTCTCCAATTAAGAATAAAAGTATAATTATTATATTTTTTTCCAAATCATACAAAAAATATGTGTCTCTATAATTTAAATTGTCCTAGCAAAACTAAATATAGACCAAAATTTTTATAGATGAAATTTTCAAATAATTGTAACAACATTACTAAATAAATACAACTGCTAATTTAGTCTTTGTAAAAATTATGAAGACAAATATGTTGAGTATTTGAAGAACACACCTCTTAATTTAAAAACTAATTGTTTAGAGGGCACTGTAAATAAAATAATGTATCACACGAATAAAAAAAACAAGCTAAGTAAGTCTGTAATTTGCTTAGCTCTTTGCCCTATTTGGGCAGCAATTTAATTAAATAGTCTAAACAAGTAAGTTGAAATTGGGTCAAAAGAGGTAAAACGGTATTTTTCTTTAATTATTTTTGGAATAAACTTTAATTACAAGATAAACCAAAATAAAACAAGAATAAATAATTATCTTGCCGATTAGAAAGTTTTTAACACCAAAGAATGTCATAAATAACACTACAAAATTTAATAGAACTTTTTGCCTCATCAAAATGTGTGCGATAATTTAATAGTGTTATGTTCTTCCTCTTCTTAATGTGCCTCATCCGTTTCGGACATTGGCGATTATTCATAGTGATTCTCATTTTATTTGCGGCTATGCGGAAGAGTTCAGTTGAGCTGAGTCCGAACCAGTTACGTAAATTCTTCATCCAAGAATGACGTCGTCTACCTAAACCTCTCTTTGCCTCAAGTTTGCCTTAGAGTATGAGCTGCCACAGTCGATATTTTTCATGCCCCATGATATGAACCAGGTATTCTAGTTTGCTCTTTTTGTGGGTACGGACCAATCCCAGATCTCTATGCATTCTCCCGAGGACATTTTCATTTGTTATATGTTGTGTCCTGGAAATTTTCAGTATACGACGGTATAGCCACATTTCAAAAACTTTAATTCTTTTTAATTAAGTTCCATTGGCTGTCCATGCTTCAGCCCCATACAGTAAAACAGAGAACACGTAACACTCCAACATTCGAATTTTTAGTGATAGTGATGCGACTCTGGCCTTTTCAATTTGGCATTTAATTTTCGCCCTGTGATCCTCTATATCGTAGATGGTTGTACCCAAATAATTAAACGTCAGTACCCTCTCCACTCCTGTCCCCTTCCACAGTCAGGAATCTTAGTTCGATGTATTTGGTTTTGGAAACATTTAGACTAAGGCCATATTGTTGTGAATATTGATGGATTCCTGCAACTAAGTTTTATAAGTCTTCGAAAGTACCAGCCATAATAGCAGTGTCGTCTGCATATCTGACTTTTTGATATATTCGCCATTGACTGTTATTCCACTCTGTCCAGTTAACCTCTTCCGAATTACTTGTTCGGAGTATATATTAAATAAGGTTGGAGAGAGAAAGCATCCCTGACAAATATCGATCTCATTAGATGTACTACCGTCCACTTTTATCACGGCTCGTTGTGTCCAGTAAAGGTTATCAATTATTCTTATGTCTTTCTCATCTATTTCAGTCCATCTGAGTATTTCAATGAGCTTATCGTGATGGACGTTAATAAGGGCTTTGGAGAAGTCGATAAAACAGATGAAAATGTCATGGTTCATGTTTCTACATCTCTGAACAAGTAATTGTAGACAAAATAGTGCCGAGGGCGTCACGGA
This sequence comes from Pachyrhynchus sulphureomaculatus, assembly GCA_019049505.1. NCBI lineage: Eukaryota > Metazoa > Arthropoda > Insecta > Coleoptera > Curculionidae > Pachyrhynchus > Pachyrhynchus sulphureomaculatus. The sequence goes on from CM032446.1 coordinate 168,827,953, forward strand.
AACCAAACTGGGTTTCAGATATGTCAGATTCACATTTACGATATATTCGTGAATCGATTACTGTAAAAAAAATCTTAGTGATGTTACTTATTAAACTAATCAACCGATAGTCGTCGCATCCCCTGGATAATAGTTTCTTCATTATAGGTATAAAAGTAAAGGTTAGCGATTTCTGAGGTATTTTATCAGAGTCGCAGATTAAATTAAAAAGCCTCACTAAAAGATTAAGAAATTCTTCACAGTCAATGAGCAGTTTTAAGACTTCAGTATAGATTTCGTTCGGACCTAGTGCACGTCCATTTTTCATATGGTTTATTGAATTAAGAATTTCATCCTATATATACATATATATATATATATATATATATATATATATATATATATATATATATATATATATATATATATATATATATATATATATATATATATATATATATATATATATATATATATATATATATATATATATATATATATATATATATATATATATATATATATATATATATATATATATATATATATATATATATATATATATATATATATATATATATATATATATATATATATATATATATATATATATATATATATATATATATATATATATATATATATATATATATATATATATATATATATATATATATATATATATATATATATATATATATATATATATATATATATATATATATATATATATATATATATATATATATATATATATATATATATATATATATATATATATATATATATATATATATATATATATATATATATATATATATATATATATATATATATATATATATATATATATATATATATATATATATATATATATATATATATATATATATATATATATATATATATATATATATATATATATATATATATATATATATATATATATATATATATATATATATATATATATATATATATATATATATATATATATATATATATATATATATATATATATATATATATATATATATATATATATATATATATATATATATATATATATATATATATATATATATATATATATATATATATATATATATATATATATATATATATATATATATATATATATATATATATATATATATATATATATATATATATATATATATATATATATATATATATATATATATATATATATATATATATATATATATATATATATATATATATACATATATATATATATATATATATATATATATATATATATATATATATATATATATATATATATATATATATATATATATATATATATATATATATATATATATATATATATATATATATATATATATATATATATATATATATATATATATATATATATATATATATATATATATATATATATATATATATATATATATATATATATATATATATATATATATATATATATATATATATATATATATATATATATATATATATATATATATATATATATATATATATATATATATATATATATATATATGTTATCTATCAATTTAATATTGGAATATTAAAAAATACTTCTGTTGTAAATAAGTTTGGGAGGATATGAGGACGGTGTTAAATCGTCAAAGGCCAGAGGTGGTACAGGGTTCGTAGTGATGTTAAAATGTTACCGAGAGTTTCGTATGTTACCAAAAAAAAGAGATTGATAAGAAAAATAACATAGGTGCTAATATAGCAGATGGTAGGGATATAGAATGGGTTACAATTGTGATAAAAGGTCAAAAAACTAATGGGGTAACAATATATTTTTTAAGTTCCTAACATAAATAAAATATTTATCTTTTAACGACTACAGCCAATTAGAAAGTTGTACTATTGATTTTATATATATTTAGTCAGATTATACTACTCTTTTCTAGCCTATATAATAACTTCCTATAGAAAACTAACCAGAATAAAATTTGTATGTGAGTTTTTGGAAATTTAAACTATTAACTGACCCATAGTGTACATATTGTGTGTTGACACTTGTATCTTTTTGATAGTTTTGTAAAATTAGTTAGTGTCTTTCAATTCATAAATCGAAATATTAAAAAATAATTTAAAGGACTTGGATAGCAAAGGCTCGTTAGCTTGGTCTGCGTTCGGAAGGTTACAATCGATATTTAAATTGGACTACCCAAATACAATAAAAGCTAGAGTATTCGATCAATATGTACTGCCGATATTAACATATGGCACTGAAACTCTCTCACTCCAGGTAACCCAAAGAGTAACGGAGAGCAGAATGCTAAATATTCGACTCCAAGATCGTATTCCTAACATCGAGATACGAAGAAGATCAAAAGGGACAGATGTAATACAACGAATATGTATATTAAGGTGGAATTAGGCCGGGCAAATCGCAAGGCTGAATGATACCAGATGGACACGCCGTATAGTTGAATGGAGGCCTAGAGAACACAAAAGATGCAGAGGTAGACCATAGACAAGATGGACGGAAGACATAAAAAGATTAGCAGGACCCGATTGTATGCAAAAAGCAAACAACAAAGCTCAATGGAGACAACTTGGGGAGGCTTACATTCGACTATGCATGGAATAAGCTAATGATGATAATGATGATTTCATTTCTGTCAGCTCTATAGTACTTATAAAACATAACAAATCAATCAAAATTTTAATTAATATAAATTAAACAAATTTTATCTCATACCTAAAATGGCTCTTTGATCGTAATGAAAACTATATGTAAACTACTGTATCAACAAAAAAATGTGCATATAGAACATTACTTGGAACTTTGAGAACTGAACTTACACCGATGTAAATTTGGGACCGCATCTAATGACTTGTTAATGGATTCTCTCATCGGAATTTAAGCCTTGAAAACGAGTAATCCTGATTTTGCCGTCTATTTCCGTGTGATGTTAGTTTTTGATTATTTCTGGATCTTAACGGCATTTATATTATTTCATAGTTTTAAGCTTAACTAAACATAAAACACAAGTACATTTTGACCCAACTCAGTTCTAATTATATATGTCAAAAACTCGGAGAAAGTCACACTTTACTAGAACTAACAGTACAACTGGAGCTACTAATTCAGTAATTTGGCTCTAGTGGGAAAATGTTTTAAAAAACCCAGATACCTTTCATAGAGTGGTACAACAGAAACGCTCAAATAGAGGAATTTATCAGAGACAACTTGGGAACCCTTACATCGGACTATAGATGGAATAAGTTAATGATGATGATATATGATACGATATTAATAATATATATATATATATATATATATATATATATATATATATATATATATATATATATATATATATATTCCATTGTTGTATAATATGTATCCTCTGCCACGGTTTAGCATTATAGTTTTGTAAAACAAGGCTTTTTGGGACCCGGAGGCTTTTCTTTGTCAGTGCACTATGTTCCATGTCTAATCATATGATTAAAACAACCGACTACCGCTGCGGTTTCACACAAAATAAATTTTAAGGGTAGCTTTTTATTTAAGCTGAATGTTTTTGATAATTGTATCAACGCAAAACAGGATTGTTTTAAACGAGGGGAGAAGCGCTTTTATATGTTGACTTAGTAATTGAGCCCTAAAATAAAAATAGAATGTTGCTTTGTTAGTATCCATGCCATTGATGAAAATGCAATGTTACCATATTTAATTTACAATAAAAGTTAAAAAATAGCTTTTTACCTAGATAAGAATATTTGACAGAGACGGAAGCTGATATTTGTCTTTATAATTATTTTCATTTGGTGAGGGATAAACGTTGCGTCGATTTTTTTTCTCACAGAAATATGTTAGTTGTCAGAATCAAGTAAATGTTAGAGAAATACCAAATTTCTCTTGGAGTTTCTCCAGCATTCAAAATCCCTAAGTGGTTTTCTAATCTGTTAATAGATAACAGCACAATATATTTTTGGCATTTTTGCTGTTTTCGTTTTCCACCACCGAATGTACGACGTCAAAAAAAGTGGAAAATAAATTTTCTTGTTAGAACTAATGCAAGTGATTAAAGAAAAAATGGATAGCGTCGGTTTCTGATGACTAGACATTCTGGAAAAAGAATTTGATAAGACTTTTCTTGATTAGGACTTAGCATTAGTTAAAATCAGCTGATCCTGTAATGAAAGGGTAATATTGACGGGGCATAATGAAAGGGTCACAATATTGAGCGGGGCATATAGGCCTTTTTTGACACCAATATTACCCTTTCATTACAGGAACAAATAAATGCTTCATTATGCTCAGAAACCGGTATCCATTTTTTCTTTTTTTAATCAAAATTATATTCTGAACTAAAATCACTCACATTGTCATTGTCCTAGGCGTACTACAAGCAGAGGAAGCAAGTGATCTTCTTCGTATCTATATATATAATATATATATATATATATATATATATATATACTCTATATATAGTATATATCGATTGTAACCTTCCGAACGCAGACCAAGCTAACGAGCCTTTGCTATATAATATTTACTTGATTAGATTATGGTAGATTTGATTTAAGCCCTTGATATAATTTTTATCATTTTTGATTAGATTCGTTTAAGCCCTTTTTCTCGTCGTTTTATTTCGATCATCTCTTAGAATATCAACTTAGTATAGTTTGGTTCCTGTGTTAAGATCTAAGTATTCTTGAAGTTAAATTCATGTCTTGTTTGTGTTTCATGTTTATGTAGGGCAGTTGAAGCATTTTTGGTGTATTTATAACCGTTTAGTCTGTTGTCTAAGTATTGTGTTGTTCTTCCTATGTATTTCTTTGGGCAGTTTAGACATGAAATGGAGTAAACTGCGTTAGATTTCTTTTTTTTAGGTACTTTGCTTTTAAGTGGCGTGAATAAAAAGTTTACTAAATTTTGGGCTTTATGGCAAACAGTAATGTTATGTTTTGAAAGAATATGACTTATTTTTTCCGAAAGACCGGCTGTGTATGGCATAGCAATATATTTTTTATTATTTTGTTTGCTATTTTTTTATTTGTCTTTTATCTTTATTGTAAAGTAAAAAAATTCTCGGTTTGAATATTTTTGAAATTGTGTTTTTTGGAAAAAATGGTTACTGTAAAATGTTTGTTTAACTTTTTGTAAGGTTTTTGGCCGGTAGTTGATTGTTGTAACCAATAGTAAGCTCTTGTTTTAAACGCCAACCAAAACCCAAGAAAAATATTACCAATTATATATATATATATATATATATATATATATATATATATATATATATATATATATATATATATATATATATATATATATATATATATATATATATATATATATATATATATATATATATATATATATATATATATATATATATATATATATATATATATATATATATATATATATATATATATATATATATATATATAGTATATATATATATATATATATATATATATATATATATATATATATATATATATATATATATATATATATATATATATATATATATATATATATATATATATATATATATATATATATATATATATATATATATATATATATATATATATATAAATATATATATATATATATATATATATATATATATATATATGTATATATATATATATATATATATATATATATATATATATATATATATATATATATATATATATATATATATTTTCAATTTCTTGGGTAATTTCTCTATCCTTAAAACAAAAGAACCATAAAGCCCAAGAAATTGAAAAAATATATATTCAATATTCCAAGGTTCAAGAAAGAATTCAATCCAACGTATCTAACAAAATCCTAAGATATGAAACTAGTTCGGGAACTTGGCAAATGGGCAACAACAGATGTTCACACTATATTCATTTAGCCAATATTTCGGTCCTAGGTTGGGACCTTCATCAGGGCACAAATCTGGAAGCGCTGGATCTTGCTATTATCATTCGATTTATCTGACATTAAGTTGTTCATGCATCCAAAGTTCTGTACAATGTGTCTAGGGATAAGGCCCGTTGACCTGCATTTCAATAAAAAGTTCCTTCTACTGGTCATTTTTGCTAATTTTAGGTTAAACTTGGCCCAATTTCGGAAAAGGTTTGTTGTTTACGCTCCATATCTATTGTGTAAATCTTGAAAAAACCCCATTTCTATAACAAATAAAGAGAGAGAAAGCAAAAGTTGCCGTATCTAACAAAATCCTAAGATAACTAGTTGGGGAACTCGGCAAATGGGCAACAACAGATGTTCACGCTATATTCATTTAGCCAATATTTCGGTCCTAGGTTGAGACCTTCATCAGGGCACAAATCTGGAAGCGCTGGATCTTGCTATTATCATTCGATCTATCTGACATTAAGTTGTTCATCGAATGATAATAGCAAGATCCAGCGCTTCCAGATTTGTGCCCTGATGAAGGTCCCAACCTAGGACCGAAATATTGGCTAAATGAATATAGTGTCAACATCTGTTGTTGCCCATTTGCCGAGTTTCCCAACTAATTTCATATCTTAGGATTTTGTTAGATACGGCAACTTTTGCTTTCTCTCTCTTTATTTGTTATAGAAATGGGGTTTTTTCAAGATTTACACAATAGATATGGAGCGAAAACAACAAACCTTTTCCGAAATTGTGCTAAGTTTAACCTAAAATTAGCAAAAATGACCAGTAGAAGGAACTTTTTGTTGAAGTGCAGGTCAACGGGCCTTATCCCTAGACACATTGTACAGAACTTTGGATGCATGAACAACTTAATGTCAGATAGATCGAATGATAATAGCAAGATCCAGCGCTTCCAGATTTGTGCTGTTACTCGATACTGTGATCTTGCTGCTGCTGCCGCTCGAAGCTAACTGAGGCTTGTGCAAATTCACTGTTGGACGAACGGATTGAAACCCGGAATTTCAATGTATTACATTCCACCATCCTTGAAAACCTTTATTGTAATATATATATATATATATATATATATATATATATATATATATATATATATATATATATATATATGTATATATATATGTATATATATATATATATATATATATATATATATATATATATATATATATATATATATATATATGTATATATATATATATATATATATATATATATATATATATATATATATATATATACATATATATATATATATATATATATATATATATATATATATATATGTATATATATATATATATATATATATATATATATATATATATATATATATATACATATATATATATATATATATATATATATATATATATATATATATATATATATATATAGGTCAGAACTTCATATTATTGTAATATATATATATATATATATATATATATATATATATATATATATATATATATATATATATATATATATATATATATATATATATATATATATATATATATATATATATATATATATATATATATATATATATATATATATATATATATATATATATATACATATATATATATATATATATATATATATATATATATATATATATATACATATATATATATATATATATATATATATAGGTCAGAACTTCAATTTTTTTTGTGAATTGTTTGGTGTTCAGTTGAAAGTATATCTTGTTTGTAATAAAAATATTTCATAACATATCAATCACATCCCGACACGTATCTTTAGATACACATTTTTATACTTTGTAATTTTATCGTTTCTTCTAACCTCACGTTGAAATAATGATTGGCAGTTAATATAATTTTATTTGACGAATAAAGATCTGCCGGAATTGAAATATTTTCCGAGAAAATGTAAATTTAATTATTATAAAATGCATGGGTACTCTTTATACTTCATATACCTAAAGTATCATCTGTTCTTTACTAAGAGATCTCCAAATAAACGTTTTTTTTTTATAACATAAACTATCACATGAACTATAAAAACCAAATAATAGTGTTAAAATTACTTTCTATCCTCCTGCTCCCAACCAACAAAACAAGACCATGAAGATGTATCCTCATAGTTCAGTGCCCCAAGCAGCTAAAATTAACAAATCTCGGAATCCAATTACTTTGTGTGAATTTTCATAAAACCTTGTGAATTGCATTGTTCATAATGTACATCAAAAAGTTTACCAATGAAAATATGTTGCTTTATACTTAATAATAAAATAAATAAATATAAAAATCAAAAATATATATATTCTAATAAAATGTAGGCTTAATAAAGTAGTACCATACAGAAATTATGTAACGACTATGTTTCTGTAGGGATCAAAAATATTGAGAAATTAGTAGTAAAAAATATTAATTTCAATAAACGAAAGAGTGCCTCAATCGTTTATTTGGTTTATAATACAAAAATTGAGAATTACTATAATTTGTTTCCAGTTTCACCGCTTTCTTCTACTTGATTTATTTTTATAATAGGAGATGTATTTGAATAGCTATCACTATGGCACTATGAACAAGCTACAGTGCAATATAAGCCACTTTGTCAATATTCGGAGGCAGACTCACATCCTGTTTTACAATTACAAAACAGCATTTTTGGTTAACTATCTGAAGTTATGGATTAATTCATCGTTATTGGCACGAACATATTAGAAACATACTTCCACTCCAAATTTATTATTACCTAACCATATTTGTACTTGTAGGTACACTCTCTTTAGATGTTCAAATGCGGCATCAGATGTAGGCATTAAAGGTGGTAATTGAACCCAGGTATTTTTGGCTGAACCTTTCACAAAAGAATTGAATCGCAAAGTATTTAAATCTCTGATTTTGCTCCAAAACACGGTAGGTAGAATTCTTATATGAATTTCTGTACAAAAATCATATTTTTGAAGGGCTACAAAACTTAATAAAGTATCTTTTAAAGTCGTACTATTAACGTATGTAATTTGTTTTTTTTGTCTTTTTTGAGTCATTAGCTTCTACATCGTAAATGAAAAAATTATTTTCCCAGTCGAAATTCGTCGAAATACTACTTCGCAGTTTTTTCTTCAGTAAAGACTATGCAGAACTTTCATTTCCTTTAGTTTTATGCATCTCAGTGTATTTATTTTATTAGTTGTTAATAATATATTTCTGTCTGCATATTACATAGATATACATAAACTCAGTTTGTAAAAAATTCGCCAATCCATCTTGTCGTTGACTTGAAGCAGCTCCCAAAGTTGCTATGTCTCTGGTTATTTTTATCATATTTCGTAAATTTGTGCTTGATCCTAATTTATCACAAGTTATACAAATATGTGCAATATTATTTTCGCTGCTTCTTAATTCTTCCATTTTTAATACAAAACCCAAAGTAAAGAAAAAAAAAATCTTAGGAATGTGTATTAAGATTTAATGTAATATATTATACCGAAAATGCGATTAACTTTGCTTGCTGTAGTGGAATTACTTTTCATATGTATGCAATAATTACAATCTTGGATCGCTTAACCTTCGTCAAAAACGCAAAGCAAGATGGTACTTACATCATATGTATATATATATATATACATATATGTATATATATATATATATATATATATATATATATATATATATATATATATATATATATATATATATATATATATATATATATATATATATATATATATATTTATATATATATATATATATATATATATATATATATATATATATATATATATATATATATATATATATATATATATATATATATATATATATATATATATATATATATATATACATATATATATATATATATATATATATATATATATATATATATATATATATATATATATATATATATATATAAATATATATATATATATATATATATATATATATATATAATATATATATATATATATATATATATATATATATATATATATATATATATATATATATATATATAGATATATATATATATATAGATATATATATATATATATATATATATATATATATATAGATATATATATATATATATATATATATATATATATATATATATATATATATATATATATATATATATAAATAAATAAATAAATAAATATATATATATATATATATATATATATATATATATAATAAATATATAAATAAAATATATATATATATATATATATATATATATATAAATAAATAAATAAATATATATATATATATATATATATATATATATATATATATATATATATATATATATATATATATATATATATACAGTCGACAATCTATACATAGTGAAAGACCAAAATGTTGACCGAAATTTCACTATAGAAAGTTTTTCACTATATAAAGAAAAAATCCGTATATATTGCTATGTATGTATTTTATATTGGTAATTGAAAAAATTGCACTATAAAGAGTTTTTCACTATATAGAGTTTCACTATAAACAGTGTTTCATTGTCCTTTTTTGCGCACGTGTCGTCAGACCTGTATCCATCCTGTTCCGAGGCATCTTTTCAGTTCTTTGACCATGTTACTTTTTTACCTCGGGTAGGTTGCTAACCTTGTCTTTGAACCCTCCTCCTTTATCCGGGCCTGGGACCGGCAACTCAGCTTCTGAACTACTCAGTTTACTCCACAATTATGCAGGAGGATTTATGGTGATAATGTAAACCTGTGAATAAGAGGTTAAACACAGCAGGGTAAGAAATTTGGCAACAGCGTTAGAACTAAGGTAAAGCGTCTAGTAACTTTTATTTCAAATTGTTATATTTTTTATTAATAAATTTGGTCGATTATCATATGTTTTTAATGTTTTATTCTTTTAAAATAATCATAATTTTTTTCTTATTCATTTGGTTAATAATTGTTTCCTATTTTTATTTAACTAACAAATCCGGCGTAAAGCAATGTTATGTTAGTCTCACTATTTTGTATGAGATTTGTTTGGCAGTTCATTTTTCCTGGATTTCCTGCAAAAATATTTTCACCATTCTTGGCCATTGTAGAGATAAAAACAATAGAACCGTTTTTAGTGTTTATTGGCAAGATTTCTATGGTATTCTTTTTTTTGTTGTAAAGTTGAATATTTTATGAAAGCTTTTTTTTATTTGTTGCAGACCAAAACTTTTG
>CM032446.1:168844024-168936524 GCA_019049505.1 Pachyrhynchus sulphureomaculatus
CTCCGTTATAAAATCTGTCAACCAAAATAAAATAATGGTCACATTAAAATAAATAATACTCAACAGATATTAGAAAAAACAAGAAACGGAAAGGCACTTTCTACGAAAATTTACAAAGCCACAAAAAACGGTGAAAAAACAATTACTCTAGGAGATTTCAATGCGCGGGAAGCAATACACCCCTAAATGTAGCAAAACAAATGTTTAATGAAGAGACAATAAACGGGAATGGAGGACGGCTCATCGAAATTTGCCTAATGCACAGCCTTCTAATATACAACACATATTTCGATCAGCCTAAAAATCACTTGGTCAGATACAAGAGGGCACAACTCCATGATCTACTATATGATAACAAACGGAGAAATACAACCCAGAAATATAATCAATATAATTACTCTGTCATCAGCCAACGTGAGTTCCGATCATGTACTTGTATTAGGAAAAATACACATAATAAACTAAGAAATATAATAACTGAAGAACGACTAAACATAGATAGTCTAGGCAATGAAGGAACTAAGAAGCTCTACCAAAACAGATTAATAGAAAAGCTCCATAACTTAGAAATGGTCAATGATACAGAAGGAATCTCAAAAATTGTCAAAGAAAGCATCCAACAAGCAGCGGGGAGCACTGGCAAGAAAAAAAAATAGAAACAAACGGGAATATAAAACACCATGGTTCGACGAAAGAATGAAAATATTCGCAAAGGAAAAGAAACTAGCATTCCTCAATTGCAAAAGCAAAGAAACACCTGAATCCAGAGAAGAATACGTTATAATAAGAAGCAGAATTAATTAAGAAATACACAACATCTAGAAAGAATATTGGGAAAAATTAATATATGGATCCCAAAGGAAAGTGTGGAAAATGCTAAGAAGACAAAAAAAGGCATCAACGAATTTACACGTATCGACTATCTCACCGAAGAACAGTAGACCAAACACTTCACAAGTTTATACGGAGAAATAGAAGAAGAAAACTTCTGAGAAAGAAGCAATGGAGAAAACAACACTGATAAAGTACAAATAACATAAGAAGAAATAAATATAATAAAAAATCTAAAAAATAGAAAATCGTCAGGCCCCTATGAAGTATACAATTAGCTAATAAAATATGGGGGAACAACGTTACCATCATGGCTACTAAATTTATTTAGGAATATAATAACAACGGAGACAATCCCAGAAGAATAGAAAAATGGTGTACCATTACCAATACTTAAAAAGGGCGACCAAAAAGACCCTGGAAACTATAGTGGCATTAGTTAAAAAACAGTAGATATAAGGATTCAGAAAGAATCGCAGTAGAATGGATGCCACATTCATTGTTAGACATATAGTGGAAAAGTCATAACAAGCCCGCATATATGTGCTTTGTAGATTTAAAGAGTGTCTTCGATCGAATGAAAAGTAACGACATTCTGAAACTGTTAGAAACTCAAAATGTAAACTATAGACTACATAAACTGATAGAGAAAATAAATAAAGATAACAAAATGGAAACTATAACGCCAAGAGGCGAAATGGGCGAAGTAAAAAAACAAGAAGGATACAGGATAGGACCTAACAAAATTAATATACTATATTACACTGACAACGCATTGCTCACAGCAGACAATGAAGACGATTTACAAAGGCAACTCCACACATCAAATACGATAACAAAAATATATAACATGAAGATCTCTTAGAAAAAAACAAAATGCATGGTGATTAGAGAGCCTTGAAGGTGCAAACTGGAAGTGGAAGATATAAGCAACAGGTGATGACTTTGAATTGTTGTGGTTATTACTTGATGGAAATTCATAACGAATGTAATGAAAGACTGATTTTATCAAAGTTTCACTTTATTTAGTTTCACTGAAACTGTATGACGCGTTTCGCTATACTATAGCTTCTTCTGATACAAAATGATATTTGAATATTAGTGTTGTTACATTTATACAAATACCCTAAGGTAGATAGGTAATAAAATTAATACTATATGCTAATGAATATTGCTGGGAAATCCATTCTGAATATTAATTGTATAAATTGAGTAAAGGGGAGTTACCATGGGCCAGACAGGTATCATTTTGTTCGTTTAAGATGATGTCTGAATTTCTAATTCTATTTATTTCTAAATTTTCTAATAGGTTTAATTTTACGCCTTTGTTTTGTATGTGTAGAATTTTACATTTATCGTCAAAAAAATTATTTGATTCTGTTAAATAATTACTGTACGCTGAGTCAGTTTTGTTTTCTAAATAGCTTCTTTTATGTTCTGAAATCCGAGTTTCGAATGAGCGACCTGTCTGCCCTATGTAACTTTTATGACAAGAACCACAATTCAACTAATACACTCCAGGTTTTTTTTGATCTATTTTGTTTTCCTTTTGCGTTTTTAATGAATTTTCCTAACGAGTTGTTTGTTCTAAAAGCTATGTTGATGTTATATTTGTTTAAGTGGTTTTAATTTTCTCTTACGTGTTACCAAAATAGGTTAAAACATTATATTTTTTCCCTGTGTTTTCTTTCTTGGGGTATACCAAAGAAATAGCTTTATTTTTTAATTTTTTGTTTAGAATTGAGACTTAATCAAAGTTCAGTTCAATCAGTAATCATTTAACAGAATCAAATCATCACTTTGAGGATAAATTTAAAATTCTACAAAGGCGTAAAATTAAACCTATTAGAAAATTTAGAAACAAATAGAATTAAAAATTCAGACATCATCTTAAACGAACAAAAAGATACCTGTCTGGTCCACGATAACTCCCCTTTACTCAATTTATACAATTAATATTCAGAATGGATTTGCCAGCAATATTCATTAGCATATAGTATTAATTTTATTACCTATCTACCTTAGGGTATTTGTATAAATGTAACAACACTAATATTCAAATATCTTTTTGTATCAGAAGAAGCTATAGTATATCATGGAATTTACATAATGAGCGATATGAACATAGCAGCAGAAGTGAAAATACAGATAATGAAACCTTTGGAAGTCAGTGGCTGCTTAAGAGAATCCACATAGAATAATAAACATACGTCCACAGAGTAAGAGTATACAAAACACCTGAGAGCCCGATCTTAAACCACAGGCAGAAATCCAAGCGCACACTAAAAGAACAAAGCAGGTAATAAGTAATGTAGAAATTAAGACTTTAAGAATAATACGGGGTATAACGATCAGAACCAGCAAACAAACGAGAGCATACGGGAGCAATGTAACATCCAGGGTACCACTTAATGCAAAAATAACAAACAGTACAGTAAAAGACCGATAGGAAGACCAAAGAGATACTAACAACAACAACCACAGAAACAGAATAAGAGGCAGTGTTATTAACAGGAGCAATCCTAGTCAAGAAGAAGACCGTACGTCTTCTGTTAGATTCTTCCGGCCATCACCTGGTTGGGACATTGAGTGTTCTACCAATCAGTACCAGCGAGGCACATAAACAGTACAAGATTTGGAATTACAATTCTGCAAGATTGATGGCTTGAGCATATTCTCTAAGTGCCTTTATGGGAAGTGTGTGACGGATATAGCCCGCTTGATTTCTCCAAGAGCGGTGCATGCAAAGATTCTTTTTAATGGAGAACCCCATCCCTTTGGAAGAAATTGTCCTGGACCGTATTTCCTTCCGAGTACAATTTGCGTTGATTCAAGACTGACTTGAAATGTTTTTTTTCTGGCAAGCGTTGCTGTTGTACTGCTTTAGGAAATTCCCTGCAACACATGTAATGTGTCCATAAAAAAGACATTTTTCTCGCTACGGCCTTACATCACTATCTTTTTAACAGGTTTTAATACTGAAAGTAAAATACTATTTTAATATTCACAAAAGTCGGTAACTTCCTAAAGATGCTTTCTGTGTTTTAATTTATTTATGGTTAATTATACGACATGATGAAAAAAGAATCCTTTATATCTAAATGTCAGAATTAAATCGTCTGCGCTATTCTATTTAAATATCTCCACCTTAATTTAATTTCAAGTCAAGTTTAATTACACGAAGAGTAAAAGCCATAGAAACAAATTTAAAAAGTTTTGAACTTTTAAATCCAAAGTTCTTAACACAACAAAAACAAAAAGGAAGTTTATAAACGGTCTAAAAAACTCTGAAAAGTAGAATAATAATGATGAAACCCACTAAAATGTGTGCGGGTTTAAAACTTTACTGCAGCGATAATATAACTACACTAAAAAAAATTAAAATCGATTTTATTTGTTAATCATTCCAAGAAGGCAATGTTATTAATATCTTTTCCATAGGTTGTGATCTGTGATGTGTTTAGTTTTTAAAGTTTCACTGTATGAAAGTGCTATCACCACTACTCTGAAACTTAGTACTGAATGAGCGGTTTACTCGAATAAACTCATAGGGCTTTTCCGCATAAACATGTTGATGACACAGTTATACTCATCCAAGGGAAGCATACCGCCACCGTGGCAGAGCTCTTGCAAAAAGCACTGAACACTGAACAGCGCTGGTGTGTGGGAATAAAATCTGGTAGTCTACGCTGCAGAGAGTGCTGTTATAGCGTCTCCAAGAAGAAGAATCCAAGGCAATTATAATAATCTGAGTATTTTCGGAGAACCGATAAAAAAAACCGTTAATAATTCCAAATATCTGGACTTGACGCACAACTGTAATAAAGTAAAAATGTGTCTCATGAGCTGCAGAAGCTTGTTTCGGAAAACCTGGAGTCTTAAATCAAAGATGGTGATTTGGCTATACATCACGGTCATGAGACCCTTGGTTACATACGCAACTGCAGTATGGTGGATGAAAAAAGACTACTAGGGACTTAAATAGGCTGCAGAAGTTCGCTGGCTTATAATTTAAATAAATAATTCTAGTACTAATACCCCTAGATATATACATCAAAAGTAAGGTTTATAAAGAGTGCCTATCGAAAAACGACAACTGGGAAATGGAAACAACCTCCTGTACAATTTGTACACAGAAGAGTTATGAATCTAATCGACGATAAACTTTTGGATTTGCAATCTGATTATATGGTAACGTATAATTTTAAAAAACTATGTAGAATTGGGTGCGATCCAAATCTATGGATGGAGATGGAGACTTTGACAAAGGCAACGGGTCTGGCCTATTATGCAGACAGTTCAAAAACTTCAAGCGGAGTACGCTCTGACATATGTGCAGAAAAGCCCAAGTGTAGGTTGAGCATTTCACTATGGACAAATGCAACAATATTCCAGGCAGAAATTCACGTAATAAGCATATATTCACGAGAACATTAGACGAGACTACCGCAACCCAGAAATAGATATTCTTTCAGACAGTCAAGCTACTCTAAAGGCTTAGATGCCTATCAAGCCAACTCCGAAATCACGATAAAGTATAAACGTAACTTACTAGAACAATCCTTCGGGAAAAACAGGGTTGCACTTCTGTGGGTTCCAGGATATTCGGGGATAAAAGATATTGAAAAGCGAGCGAATTACGAAGATTGGGCGCTACAAAACCATACAGCGATCCAGAACCTGCATTGGGTATACCAAAACACGTGGTAAAATTACAATGAACAAATGGTCATATCAGCAAAATCACACAACATCTGACCAAAAATATGCGAGGGGCGTAATTGGCGGCCCCTCAAAGGAACTGACGTCCCGTGTTTAACAAGGACCCAAACCAAACTGCCACTGTTACCTGAGGAAACAAATACATAAAATAGGTATTTACAATGATCCCAAGAGATGTAGATTATGTGGTGAAAGGGAGAAAACCACTATGCACATCCTATATGAATGTGCGGCTTTAACTCGGAACAGACAGAAACTGCTCAGAGGAGCAGCTCCTTCATATGGTAAATTATTGCCAGACATCGTGCCAATAATTTACCATATGAAGGATTTGGAAGAAAGCTAATAAACCTTCTTAAATGAACGACGCTCATATAACCAAGAAAGAGGAGCACAGTAAGCCAAGAGGCTGCACTGCACAAACAGGCCAAATCACCTACGCCGCCTAGAACCAACCAACCCAGGGTCCCTTTTTACTATATACAAGGATCCTTTTTAGTTTTCCGTATCAAAATTGAAAAACGGAACATTTTGGAATTACTTCGGTGTCTGTGTATCTGTCTATCACAGCCATTTTTCTCTGAAACTATTTGACATAGAAAGTTGAAATTTGTCAAAAATATAGGAATTGATGGCCCAATTACCGCCGTATAGTTCTAAAAGTTAAATTTTGACTTATGGCGTTAGTTTTGGAGGATGAAATCGGAAGTAAAAAAAAATTTAACGGAATCTAGTGCGATCTCAAATGAAATCCAAAAAATTATATAATACTCGCACAAACTTTTATGTATATTATTTTTAAAAAATTGACCAAAATCTCTGTCTCCCACCCAATCTTTAAGTACTAATCAAAAAAATTTCAAAGAAATTCTGAAGTATTCTCCATAAGGTGTACGTTGAATGAAAATTATCACAAGTTCATTTTCTTTGATAATTTATCTTGTATATACGAGGCTGGTTTGAAAAGTCCGTGCAAAAATAAAAACTACTTATGTGTTTGGGGTAAACCTTTTTTTATTTTTCGACATAGTCTCCTTTTAGGCTTATACACTTCGTCCAACGATGTTCTAGTTTGTTGATCCCTTCCGAATAATAGGATTTATCCAAGTCTGCAAAATATCCATTAGTGTCTGCAATCACCTCCTCGTTTGAATAAAATCTTTGTCCCGCCAGCCATTTCTTCAAATTGGGGAACAAATAGTAGTCCGAGGGAGCCAAGTCTGGAGAATAGGGGGGATGTGAAACGAGTTGGAATCCTATTTCCATTAATTTTGCGACCACATTTGCTGAGGTGTGTGCTGGTGCGTTGTCGTGATGGAAAAGGACTTTCTTGTGGGCCAATCGCGGGCGTTTTTCTTACAGCTCGGTTTTCAAACGGTCCAATAACGATGAATAATATTCACCTGTAATAGTTTTACCCTTTTCCAGATAGTCGATGAGAATTATCCCTTGCGAATCCCAAAAGACAGTCGCCATAACCTTTCCGGCCGAAGGAACGGTCTTCGCCTTTTTTGGTGCAGATTCCCCCTTGGTAACCCATTGTTTAGATTGTTGTTTGGTCTCAGGAGTATAGTAATGTATCCATGTTTTATCCACAGTGACGAAACGACCCTTAAAGTCCTCCGGATTCTTCTGGAACAGCTGCAAACCATCCTTGCAACACTTCACACGATTCCGTTTTTGGTCAAGCGTGAGCAATCGCGGCACCCATCTTGCGGATAGCTTTCTCATGTCCAAATGTTTATGCAAAATATTATGTACCCGTTCAGTCGAGATGCCCACAGCACTAGCAATCTCACGCACCTTAACTCTTCTGTCATCATGGATTTGATCAATGATTTCTGGAGTCGTAACCTCCACAGGCCGTCCAGAACTTTCAGCGTCGCTTGTGCCCATATGGCCAGTCCAAAAATTTTGAAACCACTTATAAACTGTTCTAATCGAAGATGCAGAGTCACCATAATGTTTATCAAGCTTCTCTTTAGTCTCCTGAGGTGTTTCGCCTTTCATAAAGTAATGTTTAATCACGTTTCACACGAATGCCAAACACAAAGAAATAGACCAATATGGCTGAAACTTGGTGTGCGTTCATTCAAGAGATGCTACTAACTAAACATGACCTCGATACGCGCCGGTGGTGCCATCTCTCGGACTTTGCACGGACTTTTCAAACCAGCCTCGTAGAAACAAAGATCGAAAAAGTTCTTTTTATTTTAAAAGGAATCACGAAACACTAGTTAAGCAAGTCAGACTTGCACTTGGTCGGTTTTTTATTTTATATCAAGGGGCTTTGCCCACCTTCGTTTCTGGTGACCACCTGTTTATCGATTGAGACTTCTCCCTCTATAACCAGCTCAATCTTTAGTGTTCTATATTTTTTCCTTAAAAATACCCTTTATGTCCATAAGCTCCCTCCCTAGCTTCTTAAACTTGGCTACTCCACTGATTGTGATTTGCTTCAATATAGTGAAGACCAATATGCTAAAAAGATAGGTATTTCGGCCACATTTAGATTCGTATAAATATAAGGTTTTTTTGTCAATGAATAAGCAGTAATTTGTTATAATAGATAACTTCAACCTTATTTAACTTATACCTAGAACTCAACGGGGACGAAGTATAAGGTGGGGGAATAAGGCGTAAACCCATCCTTGGAAATTTACTTGCTATAGAAGGTTTCACTGGAGGGAAGCGTGCCTTTCGTGCACGGTAGTCTTACAAAAATAATAATTTTGCAACTACCTTGTGATAAAAATTTCGCGTTCAATATCATTTGCATTTGCGTAAATAAAGAGTTTTTAGCTAAGTAAATAAACTGATTTAATTTTAAGTGAAGCTCGAACAGGGCAAGCACCGATACGGAGTGCATTAGAGTGAAAATTCGCGAGAACCCCGACTTCTCAATACGCAAACGATCAACTGACGTAAACATGCCAAGGAGTTCGTTACAGTGTATTTTTCGTAAAAATTTGTTTCCGCTCCCTTACAACACATATAGCTCCTACAAGAATTAGAGATAACTGATATTGCTCAGAGATTCAAATACGTTAATCCAATGTTTGAATGCTTTTTAAATTTTACCAACTTATTCTTTGATGAGGCATATTTCCACCTTAACGGTAACATCAATAAACAGAATTGCAGTTATTAAAATCCTATAAATTTAAAACTAAAGCATCAAAACCTTTTACATTCCCCTAGTGACCGCTTGGGTAGCCATGTCGGAGGTGAAATAATCGGTGTGTACTTTCTTGTGCATGACAAAGTATGAAGGTGAAAATGAAGCATTTTAAAACTTCAACTGAGCATGCGACAGAGCACCAATAGAAACGGGATATAAATTTAAAATTATTTAAAGATCAACTAGGGCACTTTTCTGTTTGTGCACTAATTAAACAATGCTCTGCTTTTACACTTTGTCACACACTACACCAACTCGTGAGGTTGGGTCCTCTTCAGTCTTCTCTTCTGGTTCGAGTTGTCGAAGAGCTGAATGGCCTCGATGTTTTCATGATGAAGGGGTCTTTTTTCATGACTTTTTGCAAACTTTTGTATTTCTCTGTAGATGAACTCCATTCGTAGGTCCCTATGGAGGTCTTCCATATACCAGGGTGCGTTAACTATGCCCCTTAATACTTTGTTTTGAAATGTTTGTATTATTTTTATATTGGTCTTCTTGGTACACCCCCATAGTTGTATTCCGTACGTTCATACTGGTTTAGAATTTTCTTATAAATGAGAAGTTTATTATGCGTTGACAACCCCGAGTATCTTCCTTATTATTTTTTAAAAAAACCGGTCAAGTGCAAGTTGAACTTGCGCAATTAGTGTTCCGTACGTTGATTGCTTTTAAAATAAAAAATTTTGTTACAGAGGTATAAAATAATCAGTGACTTTACAAAACACATCCTAAATGAGTTTTCAACAAAGTTTGTTTCCAATCTTTACTGAAATCTGATTACCTTGAATTTTTTTTTTTTATATATCAGATAAATTATTAAAGGTAATGCACTCGTGATAATTTTCGTTCAATCTACATCCCGTGGAGAATATTCCAGAATTTTTTCAACATTTTTTGATAAGTACTTTTCGAGATAAGACGCGGGACAGCGATTTTTTAAAAATAACACAAAGAAAAGTGCGCGCAAGTATTACATTATATATACATTTTTTACTCGTGTTTTCACAAACTTTCATTTGACACCACACTCGATGACCTAGTAAAAATTGTTTTTTTTCACTTCCGATCTCATGCACCAAAATTAACCTCTTAAGTCGAAATTTAACTTTCAAAACTACACGGCTGTGATGAGGCCATCAATTTATACATTAGTACCAAATTTCAACTTTCTATGTCAAATAGTTTCGGAGAAAATCGGGTGTGACAGACAGACAGACAGACAGACAGACAGACACCGAAGTGATCTTATAAGTGTTCCGTACGGAACACTAAAAAATCGCGAAAAATCGCTTATCTCGAAAAGTACTGATTAAAAAATTTTGAAAAAATTCTCGAATATTTTCCACGGGGTGTAGATTGAACGAAAATTATCACGAGTGCATTACCTTTAATAATTTATCTGGTATATGAAAAAAACAAAAATTTCAAGGTCATCAGTTTTTAGTAAAGACTGGAAACAAACTTTGTTGAAAACTCATTTGGGGTGTGTTTTGTGAAGTCACTGATCATTTTACACCACCGTAACTACATTTTTTTATTTTAAACGCAATCAACGTACAGAACACTAATTGTGCAAGTTCAACTTGCACTTGACCGGTTTCTTAAACATAAATCACAGGACCGGTCTCACTTAATTCGTGTCTTAATCTCGATACAAATTTTCTGCTCTAGAGGTCTTACTGCGTCTTGAAATTATGTATCAATTAACCCTAAAAATAATATAAATATATGCAATTTAATACTAAATATGCCTTCATACCAATAACATCATTTACAAAATAATTCATTTTGTTTTTCCAAAGATAATCTACAATTACGTTATTGTATTAATTTCGATCTACGTGGCACAAGACATGACTGCTCTATTTATTTACATGGATGAGAGGCAAAGTGACAGCCGAAATTATTTTTGTTGCATTAACAAGTGCAAGTGCACTACTGAAACTGAAAGATGAAATCCCTTTTGTGGTTATTCTATCATTACTATTATCATTATTATGTACTCATTACGATAAACATGTAACCCAACAAATCTTCAAATAAACAGACCGATGGAAATGAAACATTGCTTATTAATTTGAAGAATTGACTCTAAGCCAAGAGATGCATTCGAAATGTGTGCATACAGACGCCTTCTACGAATTCCTTGGGCAGCCCATCGAACAAATGAATCTGTTGTTCAAGAACTAAAAATTAGCTTAAGTTTATCAAAAAGAATAAGTAAATACTTCTTAACATACATAGACCGTATTTTAAGAAGAACGAATTCACTACAATCACTCATAGTAGAGGGTAAAGTAGAGGTCCAGCGTCCGCGAGGAAGATCGCCAAAGGAATTGGTCAATCAAACTAAAGACCTGATTGGTGGAGGACTACATGACACTGTTAATTTGACTTAGAGGAAAACAGAATGGCGTGAGACAATCGGCACTGATATTGCATCAAAGTCACTAATCCCTTATCAGGAATATGGATAGAAGAGAGAATTATAACACAGGAATGAAAGCAGAGCGTCAGGGCGTGATTCTTTTCTAATAAAAAAAAACATTCTTGTTGAATAAAAAAAGAACAAAATTTTCATAATTAATTTATTTTTATTCTAAATTGAATAAGCGATATTATTTATTCTTAAATTCTGCATTTTTTAAAAAAAAAATGAGTTATATCGACAGTAGCTGCATTTTAAAATTCATCTAAATCTATTTTTCAACAGAGATTGTACACGTTCATCTTGTTGGTTTTGAATCAACAAAAAAGACTGAAAGATCACAAAAATATTTAGAGTATATACTAATCAAACAAAATAGCCAACACAAGAAAAAACACGAACACAGAAGCAAGATGTTTCTATACCTATATAAGTTTGATAATCGTGATGTATATAGCAATCCACCTAAGAAAAAAGAAGAAATCATCACTTATTTCTTAAGTTATTAAAAAAATAATCCCTCTTCTCTCCCTTTCTTGCATTGTTTCATTTATTATGTCTTTATTTGAAACAATACTCAACAAAACTCCGGTGCTCATGATATCGAGCTTAGTCAACATTCTAGCAACCCATAAGGGTGATTTACATTCTCGAGTTTGAGGGTATTTTCGTAGATTATTCGATATTCAAGAACAAGAGAAGGTAAGCGCTGTCACTAGTATTCAGGCCAATGGCATATTTATGCTATATTGAGTTCCCGTCCTCTGGTAGAGTCTATTGCATACTTTTTTTTAATGGGTCTAGCACATGTGCTGCAAGAAAATCCCTAAAGCGCTGTAGAAGCGATACGTGTGCGAAAAAAGCGATTCACGTTGGTCTTGAACCGCTGTAAATTGTACTCGGTCGGAAACACAGTCCTGGGCAAAGTATTCCAAAGGAATGAGCGTCTCCATATAAAAGACTGTTTGAAAAGGGTGGTACGAGGAATAACAAGCTGAACATCATATCGAAGTGAATATTAGCGCAACATGTATTTCTAGCATGCACCACTCTGGGATGAATTAAGCAGGTTACATCCATCGAATACTTTTTATGAATGGCTTGTAGAATATACTAAAGTCGCCAACCGTTCTTCGATGTTCCAATGAATCAAGGTTTGCTGGCCAGTCCCGGGTCTCAATCATCAGACGAACAACTCTCTTCTGAATAGATGTTAATAAATGCAGTGTAGGTTTGGGAGCAAAGCCCCAGACATGGGAACAGTATACCAAAGTTGGTCGAATTTGAGCTTTGTACAAAATTAACAGTTGTTGTGGATTGTAAAGCTTTCTAGTTCAAAATAATATTCCCAGCTTTTGAGAAGTTCTCTTTCCTATGCTTGCAACACGTTCATGCCAAGATATATTTGCTCTCAAATTAACGCCCAATAAATTGAATGACGATGCTAGAGCAATGGAGTGTCCCCACATAAGTATGTCAGGTACAGCAAAGTATGTCGGTTCAGCAAAGTATGTCAGGTTCAGCAAAGTTACCTTTTTTAGGTTATTGTAGTAATAAGTTTAAAAAAATAAAAATAAATTCCACTTGGTTGCTGTCACCCCAAAATCGAATTTATTCCAGGTCTTTTTTAATGACCTTCTGCTGTCTGCGGTTATTTGCAGTAGTAGCCGATGTTCGAGCGTTCAAAGTGAATGAAGAGATAAACGTACTGTCATCTGCAAAGCTGTAAATTGGATTCCTGGTCTTTTCCAACAGATCGTTAATGTAAATGAAAAAAAGAGGAGAGAGGAGACAGTATGAAGCCCTGGGTCACACCAGCTTTGAGAGTGATGGTGTTAGAAAGAAATCCGTCGACTGCCACTCGTAAAAAACGCTCTTTGAGGAAATATAAGAGCCATAAACAGAACTCTTCAGACAAACCAAAAGAGCGTAGCTTAGCCAACAATTCATCGTGCCAAATACAGTCGAATGCCTTCGATATATAAAGAGTAACCGCTCCCACTATGATGACAATATGACTTTTTCTGTCAGGCTCGCTTCCCACCAGCGCATCTACTACATCAGACTTAACGTCAAAATTCCAATACGTGTCAAAAGCAATGGAAACACTAACGATAATTTCGGGAAATATCCCCATAGAGAATCGGTAGAATTTTACCTTAATATCAAGAATAAAATATCCTTCTTTTCACCTCGAGAAAATCGAACATGAAAATCCACTGCTATCAAAGTCTTATCCCAGGCCCTTTTCACTCGACCGATTCTAACACAAAATACCTACATACCCTAAAATACCGCTATTCTGTCCTAGGTGGCATTATTGAGATATTTTACCGCCTTCACTTAAAGTGCATGTTTTGGGGAGGCATAGTCGGAATTTATATTTTTGACAGTAATTGATAACGTAATTCAAACATAATCTGCGAGATACCGCTATTCCGTCTTCATAGTTTGACAGAACTAATTAAACGCCTTCAAGAGAGTTTATTCCTTGAAATGCTATTATTATTACCTAGTTCTAAAAACCAATCAAGAATTTCATCAAGAGCATAAAAAAACATATGCTTTAAATTAAATACAGTTGCATAAATTGCGTGAAATATTCACTGAATTAGTTTTTAATTACACTATTATGGGCGATTTGCCGCCTATGGAAATTTCCTGCCTGAATCGTTGTCCTACCGATGTCCCAGATTATAGAAATAGAGAAGGGTTCATTATTATTTAGTTAAGGCACTGTCGAAAGCCCACGTTAAAATATAGTTAACAACTTTGTCATATTTTGTATTTAACTTAATAACACTTATAGACATAACTTTCTCTAACAGCCCGCCCTAATTATGGTCTCTCAACTCAAAAAAAAAACAATGAATTGACGTATCCAGTACTTCCCTTGCAAACGCGCAGTTTTAAAATAAATACTAAATATGACTCGATAGATTTGGTCCAACGTTTTTCTATCTCTTGTATCCCTTTTAAAATTACGATTTCTCCAATACTCCTCGCCAAATACGGATGTTTTTCTTTCATAGCATGGTTGAAACGATCCAATAAATTGACATAATACTCTCCATTAATCGTTTTGTCCTTTTCAAGGTAATAGAAATGGATTATGCCTCAAGACACCGTGACCATGACTTTGTTGGGCCATAAAGTCGCCTTGGCCTTCTTTGGGGCCGGCTCGCCAAGGAAAACGGACTGTTCTTTAGACTCCGATATACTGTGATGAATCCATGTTGCGTCAACTGTAATGAATCGATACCAAAATCATTCCAATTGTGTTTTAACATCGCCAAACATTCTTTTGAAGTTGACACACGTGCGTGTTTATTGTCAGTTGTGAGCAATCGCGACCCCCATCTTGCGGAAAACTTTCTCATATACAAATGAGATGTTAAAATGGTCTGCACCCATTCAATTGAAAAGCTCAGCAAATTCACGCACTTTCACTCTCCGATCATTTATCACCATATCGTGGATTTTTTCATTCATTTCTGATGTGGTGACCTCATTTGAACGACCTGGACGTTTTTCATCAAAATGCTTGTATAGCCGCGTTTTAATTCAGCTGTCCAATATTTTATGGTCGATAACGAAGGTGCAGAGTCCCCATAAACTTCACTTTTATCTCATGATTCGTTTTCTTTTTCAGAAGCAAATATATTATCACTGTTCGATATTTAGTTTTTTCCATTGTTGTAAAATCACAAAAATTTTTCTATTTAAATAGCTGCCACTCTAAATCACGCAACGACTTGGAAATTTGACAGGATTTTTGTTAAAGGTTATGTCTACGAAAAATTTAATTTTTTAAATAGTAGTAGCGTCATCTCTGGCTGAGGCCAGGTACTTGTCATACAAGCCTGGTAGTTTAAATAATATCTACTTTATGGTGAGATGTTAAGGTTATTTACCCAGTACTTCTCTTACAAATATAAATTATAAATTAAGTACTGAATATCAATTTTTCATTACTACACAATATTTTAAATAATACCATATGGTAGGATATCAGTCACAAAACATTGGAATTTACCTCTATGTCCCAAACTTTTTATATACGATAGAATGATTACATTTGAAATTAGTAGTTCTTCTAACAAGTAAAGTTGTGTCTATTAGTTTGCGAGTTACAGCTATTTAAGTGACTTTTGATTTTTGCAAAACGATAGAACAATAAGAATGTCGTGTGATGATTAAATATTGCTTTGTGATGAAAAAAAATACAGTCAGAATACAAGAATAACTTCAGAAGTGTTATGGTACATCTGCTCCGTTGAAAGCAAATATATGTCGACAGTTTAATGAACTTAAATGCGGTCGTACACGCAATGATGATGAACCACATTCCGGACGTCCAAATGAGGCAGTCACTCCAAAAAACACAAAAAAAATCCTCCATATTGTTCTGAATGACCGCAAAGTGAAAGTGAGAGAGATATTTGACATCGTAAAAATATCAACAGAACGCGTGAGGCATATTTTATATGAATATTTGCATATGAAAAGGCTGTACGCTCGATGGGTGCCGCGCACTTTCACGATTGAGCAAAAATAGCAACGTGTCGAATATTCAGAATGCTGTTTGGCACAGTGTCGCCGTAATCCAAAGGAGTTTTTGTGTCGATTCGTAACAATGGATGAAACATGGATCCACTACTACACGCCTGGGCCCAACAGGCAATCCGCAGAGTGATTGGAACTATATGAAAGCCGACCAAAACATCCAAAAACACAAGCATTAGCTGGAAAGGTTTTGACAAGTATTTTTTGTGATGCGCATGGAATAACACTCACCGACTATCTTAAGAAGGGGGAAAAATCACAAGAGACTATTATGTTAGTTTATTGGATCGTTTGAATGGTGAAATCAAGAAAAAAAAGCCGCATTTAGTGAAGAGAAAACTCTATAAAATCGATTGTGAAATTGGACCAGTTGGGCTATGAATTGCTTCCTCATCCACCGTATTCACCAGATTTGGCTCCCAGCTATTATTAACTCTTTCCAAACTTGAAAAGGTAGCTCCAGGGAAAGAAATTTGGCTCAAATGAAGAAGTCGAACGAGAAACTGCGGCTTATTTTAGAGAGCTCGACAGATCGTACTATATGAGAGGTATCCAAATGTTGGAAGATCGCCGGAATAAGTGTATCGCTCTTGAAGGAAATTATGTTGAAAAATGAAACCGTTTTTAGGTAAAAACATTGTTTTTTCTTCAAAAATCTCGGGACTATTCACCCAGCAGTTTTTCGTCATCTGAAGACCTTCAAATAAGAAGAAATGCATTTTTCTTCCTCCCTTTAGGAAAGGGAGTAGAAAATTACAACGGAATAATGTGTAAAATTGGCAACTTTAGGATTCCCCAAGAAGCCTGACAAGGACGTGTAACAAGATATATTCAAGGGAACCCCTCTAATCTTGTTCTCCACCCCTTCGTCCCCCATGTATGTATTCTTCTTCTTGAACTGCCCATCCAGCATTATTGAATGTGGCATATACTTTTCTGTCTATTGCTGAGTGGACAAGGTCTTAATGGTTCTTAATTCTGTCTATTCCCTATATTTTGCGGCCAGGACATCTGCTTTCTCCTTATTCCGCGCTGTATTTTTCCTTCCACAATCCATTGTAGTAGGTGGTATTTTCGGTTTCTCAGTCTATGTCCAAGCTACGCTGCCTTTTTTTTTCTTTAAATTGACCAAGATTTCTCTGTCTTTGTCTATCCTACTCAAGAGATCCCTATTCGTTACTTTGTCAATCCACGGTACATTCAATATTCTACGGCAGATCCCCATTTCGAATGCTTCCAACTTCCTTATGGATAATTTTAATGTCTATGTTTCCGCTCCGTAATATAAAACGGACAACACGTAATACCTAGCATAGTGCATTCGTAATATCAAGCTGATGTCTCTACGGATAAGTAAGTTTGAAGAAATGTATTCGATTTCCTTATCGTTGTCCCAGTCCTCATGTACTACTTCCTAAGTATTATTTGTATCTCATTATTCGTTTCAGAGTCACGACAACTATAACTATTTGGGTGTCTGCATGAGGCACCCTTCGTCTACTGACTATAATAAATTTGGTGTTGCTGATATTTGCTCTAAAACCATAATCCATGCTGACTATTGATCCCTTTACAAATCTCTTCTTTTCTTATTGGTCCAGTTAGGGTTTTTTTTCAATTATCTCATCATCTTGAAAAGTTCTGTTATATTATGTTCCCATACATTCTTGTTTCCTTCATTATCAAAAATAACTTTCTCTTCATCATTCACGAGCACTGTAGAAATTTAGGTTTTATAAATTCCAGCTCCTTTCTTTAACTTTTTATGTTCTCCGTAGGTGTCGTATTTTTGTTGCAATTGTTCTATTTCCCGACATTCTTGCTTAAGCCATCGCCTTTTAGCTTTTCTGATTTCAGATCGTATTTTGACATTTAGTCGATGATATTCTTCGGTCTACTTCAGTCTGAGTGTTTGTCTTGCCGTCCTTCATCCATTAGTTGGAGAATATCTTCTGTCATCAAGTTCTTATTAGGAATGGTTTTTTGGGGCTCTAGCTTGTCCTTAGAATCGGCTATTAAGATCGTTTTGAGACTATTCGATAACTCATGTATATCATTATTAAGACGACTTTTCTGCACATTCTTAGTTGGACATTTATATTCTTTTGCAGCATTAGTTTTATACCCGCATTCTTAAGATTTTCAATTGCCAGTTGTCTGGAATCATATTTTTTTACCAACGATAACTTGAGTCTGCAGGACGCCATGGGAAGAACCTGATCTGAAGGTACATCACCACCCTGGAATGTGCAAACTCTTTTGATTGACGTGCTATATCTTTTGCTAATAAGTATGAAGCCGATCTGTTCCTAACGGTGGTACCTATTGTCTCTCAAAATTTCCAAATATACAACCTTCTGGCGGGAAGAGCAAACCAAGTGTCAGTAATTTTTAGATTCTTATTTTGAGAAAACTGTATAAGCCGATCTCCTTTGATGTTTCTTTTGCCCAAACCCCATGCGCTAATAATCCCATCTAAATGTGTGGGCCCAATCTTTGCATTAAATTCGCCCTGAACTATGTTGATTTCGTACGGCCTAGTGAGGTTTAATAGTTGTTTAATTTCATCCTAAAATCGTTCCACCTCTTCACCTTTTTCAAGAGTCGGGGCATATAGTTGTATTATATTGATGTTTAGAGGATTGACTTGCATTTTTAGTAGCATTGTCCTGTCAGAGTAGGGAATAAAATTTATGACGTTCGTAGATATTTCCTCACTGACTACTACTCCTACATCCCTTTTATGATCTCTGGTGTCATTTCCAGAGTAACATAGCGTCTTATCTTCGGTGTAACATTGTCCTAAGCCCAGCTACCAAGTCTTACATACCCTGAGAATGGACAATCTGGGCCTATCCATTTCCCGAATCACCTTTGCCAACTTTTCAGGCTCATACATGCTTTATACTTTCCACGTTCCAATATTTAAGATTTTTAATTTTTGACTTCGGGGATACTTAGCACTCTTTTCTCGAAGGAGACTGAGAACCGTGATTTATTTGACTCCATCCATATAATTTTCTTGAGAAGATACTTCAGTGGTTTCCCGTTGCCTTCTGAAGGCTATTGTAGTTTTTCTTCTGCATCTCGCCGCCTCTAACCTGGAGCCAGGCACCGTTGAATTCATCCAGTTCTAGGCATTTATAACCGTTGTGGTCTCTGCTCGGAACCCTGGGCAAGGGTACTGTTAGCTGGAGAAAGCTGAACCCAGATTTTTTAATGTTACTCCTCGATACCTCCTCATTTCTCATTGCTTGCTCACGAGGCCCCAACATTGAGGCTGGTATAGTGGAGTTTATGAATGTTTCATTATTATGAATGTATGTATGTTTCATTATTAATAATTGTGCTTAAAATTTCTTGATTTTCACAAGCAAAAACAAGCAAAAATGTTTATAATACTATTGAAATTATATAGATTTATTGATCACCAGTCCTTTCGCCGCCTCCCCTTGAAGTGATATCGCTAGGACTACGGATTCCTTTCTTATTTAACTATTATAAGTGTACCAAATCTAGAATCAATAACAAACAGACTGGCGAATATTGAATATTGATGTTTCTTGCAATCTAAGCACCCGGAAATATGAAGAAACTCAAAAATCTCGGAACGTAATTTCTCCACGAGTACAAACTTCCTTATAATAAGGAAAGTAAAAAGGATAATTTTATTCAAGCACTAAGTGTGGTTGGAATCTCATAAAACAGAGATTTAAACTTTTGCGTAGAAGTACGGTATATTAATCAAAATCTTAAGACTCAAATTGCCTCTAACTATCTCTACATTGCAGAATATTTCATTACGTCCAGGCAATCCCTGCTTACTCGTAAAGCTGGCTAATCTTTCTTATTTATAGGCTTTTGTATCAAATTAAAGGAAGAGAATGTGGCCCAATATCACTCGGTCAATAGCGTTGGGAACGGAATAATCCCCTTCCGATGGCCATTTATTTTCCGATATCGCCACAGACACAACTCATTAAAATCAGCACAGTACAAGACGACGAGAATAGGATTTTGTCCCGTGATCTAATTCGACCTTTCGGCAGTTTCTTTGGACCTTTTACAAACTTTCCTTTTCTTATTTTATCGTGTTAAAACTTTTTTGTCTAAAGCTTAAAGTTTTAAAATTTGTTCCCATTATTCTCCGTATTTCCTCAATTGCTCATTCTCATTTAATCCTATTTAATTATTTTTTTATTTGTTCAATTGTCATTCAAATTATTATTTGTTTCTCCCTTAGTCGATTCTAGCTCTGTTGATGAGCCGTGAAAAGGATAATGCGCATTTGGAGATGAGGTGACATAAAGAACACACCGAGAACGAAATTTTATTTACGAGATATTTTCTAATTTCTTTTGATACCTCGATAGTATTGAAAAAAGGTTGCTGATATTCATGGACGAAAAATCACAAAATCGAATCTCCTATTTTCCAGGAATATGTAACGTGATGTTTTAAAATAATCATTTCATGAATATCTGAAGAGGTTACTGTAAATTGTCAGGAACGTAGATTTCTGACTAGTTGCCGATATAGCAGATATGGGTAACTAATTACACTAAGATGGCTGGCACAACAAGGCAACATTTTGTAAGTTGAAGTGAGGCACCAAGGGAAGAACAATTAAAATATATTATTAACAAATATAACTCTAATTATAGTGAAATTTTACTTAAACTTAATAAAGGATCTAAATAATGAATGATGTTGTCTCTTCCAACAAAGACGAGAGTCAATTGAAGATAATGAACGTCCTGGTCCTTGTCACAGACTGGTGACGAAGGAAAATAAAACAAGAATAAAGCAAGTAGTAGCTCATTATTGTAGTATTCGTATAAAGAAGAAAACAACAAAGTGAACATTAGTAAAGAATGTATTGAGTAATGTGAGTACACGTGGGTACCAAAAATGCTAGCACTGCCTTGTTGAATGTTGTCGAGAGTTTCTTGCCTTATGTGAGAATAATTCGAATGCAATTTATTATCATATTACATGTCAATGCGGTTGACAGAAAAGGGATATGTGATGATGATTTCAACGAATGTCAGCAAAGCCTATGGCTCTTATTTTCTAGAACACGAAATGAATTATTCTTATTGACTGCCTTCCAAAAAGCATTACAGTGACAGGTAATTATGTTGCTCAATTAACATTTTGCTTATTCACTACAATGCACCTGTCCACATAGCCCAACTTGTCACACGTGGTATTCGAGAAGCTTGATTTGAAAAAATAATCATCCACTTCTTCTTCCCGTAGAAGTCCACTCCTGGATATAAGCCTCTTCCAGAGATTTCCATGCCGATCTTTATTGGGCGGTCTGAATTCAGTTTTTCCCCGCTTATCCTTAGAGATAGTCCCTCCATCTCGCTTGTGGTCGTCCAACACTTCTCGTTGTCTCCCTTGGTCTCCACTGCATTAGGGCTTTGACCCATTTAGAATGACTTCTGGCCACGTGTCCCGCCCAACAGTACTTGAGTCTGGCCACACGCTCGATGACTTCGTAGACTCCCATTCTTTCGGATTTTATCTCTCAGGCTTACCCCGAGCATCCCTCTCTCTATTGCCCTCTGACAAACCCAGAGACGATTGGAATGGAATAATTTTGCGGTGAATGTCACCGTCTCAAGTTCAGACTTGAATCATCAACACACTCAGTGATTATTATTTGTTTAGAAAATTAAACAAGAAAATTGGATAGATGGATAAAAAAGAGATGATATCAGACGTGCGAGAGAATTTTACACGTTACACCACACCTTCAAAAAAGTATTTTGAAGGAATAAAAAAATTAATTGAAAGAAATTGTAGAAAGTGGATTGAAATTTTTTACCAAGCGTTTTTTTTTCTACGTTAAGTTCACTTTCTGTCAAACATCTTTCATAAAATAAGAATATAAAAATTTACATCTTTGCATTGTTATACTATATATAGAAATATGATGCAAGCTTTGTTATAAAATGGGTTTATGATTCTGTTTATTAACAGGTATAAACAGATGGATGGATGGATGGATGTTATGGGGTCAGGGTGCATCGACTGCTGGGTCATTTAGCGCCCCTCTATAGGTATAAACAGAATGTTTTTTAGAAAGTAAAGATCAACAGGAGATTATATCAACATCTTAGAGAATTTAATATATCCCAGGAATTTGGGTTTCGCATGACGGATTGTTGGCTAAGCTATGTACTTAAAATGTCTATGAAATGTTTTGTTTATGTCTCTCGTATCTCCTTAGTATTTACGAGACGCAGTTTGTGAGTTTTTTTCTAATACTTTATTTCACTAGCATGGCCGGCTCAGCCCTGTCTCTTACTCGTTTTTGCTATACATTAACGATCTGTTGGAAAAGACCAGTGATCGAATCTACAGCTTTGCCGATGACAATATACTTGTTTCTTTATTTAGTTTGAACGCTCGCAAAACAGCTACGCATGAAAATATCTACAGATAGCAGAAAGGAACTAAAATTTAACGCTGCAAGAACGCAGGAGGCAGTTTTAAAAAAAAAAAGGTCTGTTCCTCTAGCATCGTCAGTCAACTTGCTGACCGTTAACTTGGAAGCAAATATGTTTTGGTATACACATGTTATTTGCATAGCATGCTCTTTCTCACTCAATCCTTTTAGCCCAATAAGAGTATCGGTGATACTATGCGATTGCTGCCTACACAGTCATTATCCAGGCATCTCGATCCTGTGCAACCTGACTTGACTCCTGCATATCCATACCAAGAAGAGATCTTACTTGGTCAGATCCTCTTGTTGGAGACCAACCTCTCGATCTTCTACCTTCTAGCTTGCCCGTTACTACAAGCTTTTTCATGGCATCCACTTTCCTCATAATGTGACCAAAATATTTCAGGTATTGTATTAATTCTATTTGAAAGGTCGGTCATTTATACTAAGCTCTTCAAGAATAGATACATTACCACGGTGTTCGGTATATTATACTCTGAGGATTCTTCGATATGTGCATATCTCAAACGCACCGATTCGTCTTCTGTCAGCTTGTTGAATGGTCCCTGTTTCCAATGCGTAAGTTGTTATGGAGAATATAAGTCTGGATAGCAATCTTAACTTTGTGTTTTTTGTGACAGCTGGATCTTTCCAGACTTTAGTGAGTTTGATCGTCGCGTTTCAAGCCATAGCTAAACGTCTTCTTACTTCCGCTTTACAGCCACCAAGTTATGAGAGATCCCAAATAGTTGAAATGGTCTACAACAGTGGAACCAGCAATTTCATTTATGTGTGACAGATCTTCATTACGACTAAGATTCATTATTAATAACTATTAATTGTCAATCCACAGTTTTTGCTAATTATTTCAAGACGCTCCATAATTAGTTCTAGGTCTTGTATTGACGTTGCAAGTATAGCAGTATCATCTGCATATCTAAAGTTATTTAACTTTTTTCCACCGATTGTCACACATAGCATGCAGAGCATCTCAACAGAATATTATTTCATACTAGAAAACTATACACTTCACAATAATTTTTAATCCTGTACAAAGCTCAAATTAGAACAAAGATGTAGTGCTGCTCCTCTGCTGAGGGTTCTGTTCCCAAACATACGCTACAATTGTTGGATTATATTCAGAAGAGAACTATTCATCTGATAGAAGACTCAGGGCTCACCAAGAAATCATTCTTGGGACAGCAAAGCACAGTGGCCTACTTGAGTCTATTCTACAAGTACTTTCATGGGAAGTGTTCGATGGATGTAGTCCGCTTAATTCCTCCAAGGGTGATGCATAATAGTGATAAACTCGCGCTATTACAATATATCGGTATCAGATTCAGCTTGTCACTCCAGGTGCCACTCTTTTCAAGAATTCTTTTACCGGAGAACCTCATCTCTTTGGAATGATTTGCCAAGGACTGTGTTTCCGGCCGAGTACAGCGACTTAAGATCAACATATTCTGCGTACACTCGTCGCTCCTGTAAGGTTTTAGGGATTTTTCTATAACACTTGTGCTAGACCTATAAAAAAATACAGCTCTATAGCCTAAAATAATCGTCTTAATGTAATATGTGCCAAGTTTTATACGTCTATCAAAAGCTACAAAACTGCTATCCTACTACTACACTTAACTGATAAAATGAACAAAAGATAACATAAGTAAACATGTATTGCATTTAGTGAAGTTCATAACAAGACACACTTGAAATCAAAATGCAAAGTTTGGGGAATACTAAACATTATAACAGAAACACTTTAAAGATCTGAAGCCGCCGATAAGCCGTAAGCGAAACATGATGCGGTTGTGAATCTCATTTACACAAAATGGCTCGATTTCAGTAATATAATATGGCACTATTAGCAACTTACCTATACCCTGAGGCTATAATACGGCTTTGGTGAGATTTTAGCCCGATATCCTAACGAATAAGGGCTTTAATGTACTTATCATTCTTGTTACACATCCTACGTAGATGGGCCTAAAATTTAACACACGATGTTGTTAACCATTTTTTCGATTGGCAATTTTCAACGTTGCTTTAAAATGAAAGTTAGTGGTGCGTTTTCTCTTGTTAATTTCAGGTATTATGTATTTACGAAGATTGGTCCGTTTTAATTAGTGTGAAAAATGTCTGCTTTTAAAGAACACATTTCATTTGATAGGAACTAGTGCGTCCACCTTTCTAATTTCCTGTCAATTTTGTAACATTTAAAAACTATGTTGAGAATGTAAAATCTTTGGCACAATGACACTACTCAGTATATATTACTACTACACCAAACACTTTGTTTTTGCACTCGGCGTGCGTTTCGCTAACAATGTTAGCTCCAACAGAAGCGATTATTGACTGTCAGTTATCGCTCCTGCTGAAGCTAACATGGCTAGAGATATGCGTGTCAAGCGCAAAAATAAAGTGCTTGGTCTGGTGGTTATATAATAATGAGTAGTAACATTTAAAAACATTTTTTATTTAAAATCCAACATTTATACGTAATTTTTGAAACCCATCAGGCAGTACTTTTAATACAATTATCGAGCCCTTGAACTAGTTGTCTAGCGTTCTTGATGTATGAGAAAAAATTGATCGTTTCACAACACTTTATATCCGATTTCTCCGAAATTGTTTGATATAGAAATTTGAAATTTGGCGTTAACATGGGACTTGATGGCCCCACTACAGCCGTGTAGTTTTGAAAGTTAAATTTTGACTTAAAGGGTAAGTATTGAGGGGGTGAAAAAAAATTTTTTTTACCAGGTTATCGGGTGGGATGTCAAATGAAAGCTTGTGAAAAAACGAGTTCAAGAATATATATAATGTAATACTTGTGCAGACTTTTCTTTGCATTATTTTTAAAAAGTTGCCAAAAATCGCTGTCTCTCCAAATCTTCAAAAATAATGATCGAAAAATTTTGAAAAAATCGGGATATTCTCCACAGATCATTATTCAATCATTAATCAAGAGTGCATTAACTTTAATAATTTATCTGGTATATAAAAAAAAATCAAGGTCATCAGTTTTCAACAAAGATCGGAAACAACCTTTGTTGAAAACTGATTTGGGGTGTGTTTTGTGAGGTCACTGCATTAAACAATTTAGTGGTGTAACTAGGTGTCCCATGAAAAATTTAATTTAAATCTTTGACACCAAAAACTAAAATAAGTAAATGAAAAAATAAAACTTAAACAAATTAGAATCAATAGAAAACTATTTCTTAAAAATAATATCATCGCAATATGAATCGTCACGTTTCCGGTACCGCTCTAAGTGAGTAATACGTTGTTTGTATGATCGCTGCCATTTCTTGCCGCATATTTTCATTCTACTGATCCAGGTAGCATTACTGTTAACTTTAGGTTGGAGATACCCATAAATCAAGGCTACAAAAAGACTAACTTCTGCCCCTACCTCTTTTGAAAATTAATATTTTCGGGAAAATTTCTTAAATAATTAGCAAAGATATGTTCGAAGTGCGCAATCTCGCTCTTTTCTATGGTTATAAACATTAACAGTTTGTAAAGCAAGCATTTCCACATATTGCTTTAAGTTAACAATTGTGTGACGTCTACCGTTTTCAAAAAGGTATTGTCCTATTATTTCACTTACCGATGCTGCACAGAAAAATGTTAAGGCTTTTAATGCTTTAGTTTTGAATTTATCAAACCCCAATAACTGCAATTCTGTTTATTGGCGTGGACGTTAAGATAGAGATGTAATTCATTCGAAAATAAGATGTTAAATGGCAAGGAAAGTTTATTTTTATTAATGGAATAGGCAATATCAGTTGGCTCTAATTATTACACCACATATCTCTTGTAGGAGTGGAGGCAAAAATTTGTACAAAATACATTGCAACGAACTCAAAGAAATATTTGCCGCATTTAATCGTTTTTGTATTGATAGAAGGAAGTTCTCGCAAGCTGACACTCGAACGCACTCCACTTCCTGATGTTTGAGATTTATGAAAGTCAGACCAGTTTCTTTTTTACTCATTTTTACTTCTCTTACTATTGTATTGTATTTATGAAAAAATTAGAGTCGGAGATTTTTGTATTTCTTTACGTTTCAGGATCCCCAGATAGCTAAAAACATAGTCCCCGATTTCTGGAGGTCTTTCAGCTTATTGGTACCATAACTTTCAAATTATACATATAACACTTCAACAGAAATACGGATGGATTAATGTTTCTGGGGGTTAGAGGAATTACCTCGTGTATATTATACATCGTTTTCTGGGTTCCCAGAGTTGAGGAATATAAAAATTGTGTTTTTTTTTTTTTTTTATTACTTTGAATTTGTCGAAGATTTAAGTTGGTAACGAGTTATCCGACCTCCCTTATTTTTTTGAGTCGAGGATTCTAAAAATTGTATTAGTTTTTCAATATTTTCAGTTTTAGCGGAAATATTCAGTTGAAAATATCTCTGAAGCTCTACCTCTTCTAAACTCTTGTTTATTCTTAATATTTTTCCACAAATTATCTATTATTTAAAATATCAACTTGTATTCTGGTATGATTAAGGATTTTTTAGTGGTATAAAGTCAAAATCGTTATTTATTTTAGAACTACGTGTTGCCAGGGGAGTGCTGGGAAAGTCTCTTTACCAATTTTTTAATCAGTTAAACATGCTGAGCTTCAATCACGCTGTGTAGTCATCATAGATAATTTGAAAATATATGTAGAGAGCCAACGCTCGCAAAACTAAACATGTATGGGCACATGTACAGAAGCAGTTATATATGTTAGCCTATAATTACTGTCGACTTTATTCGAATAGTTCATTACGAAGAAATAATAAAAAAATGATGTAAAAGAGGTATTGAAAAGGGTGGTACGAAAAGTATCAAGGTGGACCGCACAGGAACGGATCATTTTAGCACGACAGGTATGCCTAGCAAACACCTTTTTTACAATTTATTCTAATACGCAAAAATGGGTTATGCTTCTATTTTCTAAAAGAGAGTTTCTGTTACCTGAATGAATGTAAATGAAAACTCTGGTTATGTTACTTCTGTTTTATGATAATAATTAAAAATAGTTTCACTTTTGTGACTGTGATAAATTGTTCATTTCGCCCTGTTTTAAAATTACCGGTATAGAGAATTGGCAGCAAAAAGATTCTTTCTTTAGGGTTAAAATTTTTATTTATTAACGGTAATTCATCAATTCTGTTAACTACATATTATTTGGGAAAATATAAAGTGTATTTATAGAAATACATGTTGGGGTGCGCCCAAGAAAAAGAGATTTCTTATGCATTTTACTGGATTTTGCTACCTGTTTTGAATTATTTTTAAGGGTTCACCCTCTTTTAGGCAGAAAACATCTGCTATACAATAGTCATAAAATGTAAATGAGGGTTCATCGGTAGCATAGCCGACCGAGCATAACCTGCTTTTAGTGTTTAATAAATAAAATTATCTTAAAAATAAAGTTATAGAAATATAAGATTTATTACCAAAAATTGTTTAATCTATAGATCTATGTATATATACAAATTCACAATTCACGATATATAAGTACCTTAATTAAATCAAAAATAATCATCATCTTCAAAATCTGAAGACTCGACTTCTCTTAAATTGACAATTAAGGGTTCTATTTCCACAGTTTCTTCGATCTATTCGTCAAGTTTCCAGATTTTATTTTCTGCTTCTATAACATATCGAATGGGATTTTTCCAATTATCCTCTTTGATTCTCTCTATTCCGGCGAGTAATAATTGCCTTACGTCATCAAGTTTGAACGTGGTGTTTTTCCATGCAACGAAACCTTTCATTTGTGCCCAAATTAGCTCTATGGAATTCAGTTCACAATGATATTAAAGTAATCTAAGCAGTGTAATATTCTGTTCCTTTACCATATCACCGACTGCGTATTTCTTGAACTGGGCCTTATTTTGTTTCGCAATTTTGAGTAGTTCTGCTTTTAACATACCATCTTTATGTTTGAGATTTTTGTCTCTTATCCATTGAAGAATATCCGCTTTTTTTCCATGAATTTGTCAGGAGTCGTTCTAATAATCGATAATGGCATGGGGCATTGTCTAATACTATAACTAATTCTGCTGGTATACATTCAACTATTTGTTGGAAGTACTCTTTAAAAACATCAACCGTCATCTCCTCATGGTAATCATTAGTTAACTTTAATTCTAATTCCAACAAGCCACCCTCGGGAAATCTGTTTTCACCGTATGTGCTATAATTAGCCAGCGACCTTTTCCTGAAGGGGGTTGTAATCCAGTTGACCAACCTTCCATAAAAGCTTTTTGGCACTCTTAATCTTTTTGTCAATCCAGAATTTTTTCACCTTGTATCCCTCACTAACCCAAGTCTCATCTAAATAAAAAATATTTCTTTCTTCGGCTGGAAATGTCCTGATTGTCGTAGACATTCTCTTTTCCCAGAAAATATTTCTGTTTTAT
Organism: Pachyrhynchus sulphureomaculatus; assembly: GCA_019049505.1. Lineage (NCBI taxonomy): Eukaryota > Metazoa > Arthropoda > Insecta > Coleoptera > Curculionidae > Pachyrhynchus > Pachyrhynchus sulphureomaculatus. The sequence goes on from CM032446.1 coordinate 168,872,646, forward strand.
CGATAAGAACAGATTTTCTATTGCGTATAGAAGTATGCATGGAGTGAGGAATATTTTAAATAAACCGGGCAAATGCAAGTTGGACTTGCGTAATTAATGTTCCGTACCGTGACTGTTTTTAAAATAAAATAAAATCCTTACCTAAGCTAAGCTAATTAGCTTCTGACATCTTAAGATCCAATATATGTTTTCATGTTTTTCTTAGTCAATAATGTATAATAGTTATAGCATCTTAGCTACCTAATAGCCAATAAATCAATCTTGCTCAATCCAGAATCTAGTAATAAAAGTGTAAAGCAAATATTTACTATTTAAATATTTGTTTAATTATAAACAAATATAATAAAATTATTTTATCTCTATAAGAGCGACGCTTGGTACTGAAAATATATTTATCTGCACCATACTGTCCGGAAACCTCCTCGATATTGTCAAGGCATAGAGTATTTTTTACCAGATAAATTACGACAAATAATACACTCGTGATAATTTTCGCTCAACCTACACTTTATGAAGAATATTCCAGAATTTTTTCAAAATTTTTCGATTAGTACTTTTTGAAGATAAGATGGAGAACAGAGATTTATATATATATATATATATATATATATATATATATATATATATATATATATATATATCTCCGGTTTATAGCGACACTCTGCGCCTTCCGGTTCCTAGCTTCCATTCTCGCCAATCATCCCACTCACTTGGTCGTAGATTTCGTTCGGACATTGCTTTTGTTATGCCCATAGACCAGGTTATTTTCGGCCTTCCCTTTTTCTTTCTTTCTGTAGGTGTCCACTGAAGGATTTGTTTTGGGATTCTATGGTGTTGCATCCTTTGGACAAGGCCGTACCACTTTAATTGTCTCTCCTGTACGTCTTCTATCAGTGTTCTTTCCATTTTCATTTTTGACCGGACCCTTTCATTTGATATCCTATCGAGCTTGGAAATTCTTGCCGATCTTCGCCAAAAATCCATTTCCAGAGCATTTAACCTTCTTTCAAGAGTTTTGTTTGGTTGCCATGATTCGCACCCATATAGAACTTTTGAAGATGACGTTGTAAATCTGTTTCTTTCTTTGCCTACTGACATTTTTTGACCACAGAATGGAATTCATGGCACCGATCAGTCTTTTCCCCTTTGCTATCCTCTCTTCTACTTCATTTTCTGTACTTCCAGTGCTGTCTATTCTAGTTCCCAGGTAAGTATATTGGTCGCAAGCTTCAATTTCGATATTATTGTCCAGTTTCAGGTCCTGCCTATCCCCACTCCTTCGCAAGTACTTTGTTTTGCTCATGTTTACTGTGAGTCCCCAATTGTTATATTGGCCTATGAGCTTCCTTATCATATATTCCAGATCTTCTGGATCTTGGGCGATAACCACCTGATCATCGGCAAAATGTAGCGTATGGAGTGTTGTCTCATCGTCTATTTCGATACCCATTCCTCGACAAACTCTTCCTCCAATGATCGAGGGCCGCATCAATATATACTTTGAATAACGTTGGCGACAAGCAACACCCTTGTCTAAGACCTTTTGTGATATGAAAGCTTTCAGATATTTCTTTACCAATCTTTATTCTTGATTGACAATTTGAATATAGTTGTTTTATCGCATGTATGGCGGTAATGTTAATAGATATTCTTTCCAATACCTGACACAGTTTCTTTATTGGTACATTATCGTAGGCCTTTGTTAAATCAATAAAGATTAGATGGACTTCTCTGTTGGTTACTACTTTCTTTTAGGTTAGTTGATTAAGGCTAAAAATGTTATCCATACAAGTTCTTTCTGCTCTGAATCCCGCTTACTGTTTAATTTCGTATGGAGCGTATTCTTGTTCAATTATTGCTCGAATCAGTTTTCCATAAAGTCTGCTTAAGGAGCTGGTGACCGATATGCACCTGTAGTTCTCATATTTATCCTTCCTTCCCTTTTTGTGAAGTGGCGTTATCCATGCCATTTTCCATTCTTTAGGAATTTGGTCGCCATTTATAAATTTTTCGGAAAGGTTGATGAACATGTCCTTTAGTTTGTTAGATCCAAATTTCAACAATTCTGCAAGAATTCCCTCTGGTCCACTAGCTCTACCGTTCTTCATTGCTTTGGTTGCTTTTGATAACATATCTCTATTTATTTTAAAACTTGGACCCTGAACTTTGTGAATGGATGGAGACAGGGTAATATATTCTGATCGATGTTCAGCCATTTCGTGTTGGTCTTAGTGCTCTAACGAGTTTCCAAGCCTCTGATGATCGACTTCCCCCAATATAATTTTCAGAGATTTTTTTAAAAAAATACAAGGAAAAGTGTTGTCAAGTATTGCATCATATAAGTTTTTGAACTCGTGTTTTCATAAGCTTTCATTTGACATTCCACTCGATGATCTTAGACAAAAAATTCACTTACGCCTACAAGCTAACCCTCTTAAGTCAACATTTAACTTTCAAAATTACATGGCTCTGATTGGGCCATCGATTCCTAATTTGTGCCAAATTTCAACTTTATATGTCCAATAGTTTCGGAGAAAATCGGGTGTGACAGACGGACACCGAAGTGATCTCATACGCATACACCATAGTGTATTTTTCAAATACTATACTACAAATTATCACTCAACATTCATTCTATTCATAATTCTCAATGATATACCTATAATATTTAATATATTTTATGAATGCTAAATAGACATTAAATTTAGACGACCAAATTACTTAGTAAACATTATTGAAATAAATCTCGAAAACGATGATGTTTTAACTGAAATTTACATTTACGTTTAAAAACAGTTTTATAATAAATATTCATAATTGCAATCCATTTGAAATACGGTAATTTCTGCTGCTTACCGCAATCATAAATATATAATAAAATTTATTTTAACCGTAGTGTACAATACGTATTACCGTTTTTGTAAAATATTTGTTGTATTGTCAGTTAAACGACAACCATTTTAGGTTAATAATCTATAATAGTAAATTACACAATATTTATCGTTTATATTTAAAAATGCCAATATAAAAATATTAATGTGCATACTTGGTACAATTCGTTGTATCTTACCATTACGTTCCGTAACTGCCTGGATAAGGACTAGTAAATTGATGAGCCGTGATACGGCGAGACGCGTCGCAGTAGGTAGACTGCTGAAATATGGACTTTGTCTGTTTTCAGTTTTACATTAAACCACGTATCCCTCGAAAATCGTGCCGCCAGTGTTGAAATAACATATTTGTCGGCTTGTAGCTGCTCTGTCATTCTACGTTGGAGTATTAGGTGTGCATACTTGTACAATTTGTTGTATCTTACCATCATAAAATTAAAACATTTAATACTTTAACCTAAACTAAATTTAAGATTTTTTTAAACTTGATATTAACACACAAAAAGCTAAGAATTCATTTTTTAAATATGATTTTGTAACAAGAAATATGATGTTTTATTATTACTTCTTTTCAAATCAAATTCGATCGATTAGATTAATAATAATCAAAGAGATACGGCTATTTTATTTTACTGTTCTAGCATTTTAGAATAAATTAACATTATGTAAACAATAAATATTGTTTGGAATACAGTATTGAATCAACAGTTCTAGAGATTCAAATTATATTTGCATACTCAAAAATGTTTGATTTCTTCTTGCACTCAATAAGAAACAATATATTAAAGAAAAGGTCAAGCAAGAACAAAAAATATATTATAAAGAAACCAAAAGAAAATATAAAAATTCTTGATTTGCTTAGCTCACTTATATAAGTTATTATTTAGACTTAACTTTAAAATTAATTAGTACTAATTTCAGCTTTAGAGACAAAATGAGTAGAAAATGAAAATATACCTCCAACTTGGCTACCTTTCAACTGAAATAAAGAAAATAAATTCTCTTCTTGCTAAGCCAGTTATGAGTATTCTTAAAGTACAGGACAATACTTATTTATTTGTTGGCATTAGTAAATTAAAGATGATTTACACACGATCTCGTTTTACTTGCACCGACTAGATCTTTCAAGTATTTTTTTTTTTATGTAAACCCCAGAACTAAACAAATTCTGAACTATCAAGAAATGGGAAGGGTATAAAAAGAGGGTCACTTCTGAGGAACAGCATAATAAAATCGAGAGAAATGAGTTAAAGGCTGATGAAAACTGCAATTAAGTCATTTTAAAGCAGAAATACTTTATTTTTACACTTTCCTATCGGTAAAATGGAGAAACATGAAGTAAAGTTGCGTTATTCATATTATTAGGTTATGAAGCACGAACGTATTTACTTTTTAGAAAACAAAAGGCTCATGCGCTTTGTTTTCTAATGCATAAACGCTAATGTTACTTATTGAAAATCTCATACTACACTGACGATTGATTTTCTCCGTTTTAAAGATATTGAGAAGACATAATAGAAACTAAATCTTGGTGAGTTTTCCTTAAGTTTCAATATAGTATTTTAAATTAAAAATAAATATTTCTTTCACTGCACTTATCAAATATCAAAAATTTTATTGAAGCAAAAAGAAATGAGAGATTGACAGGCCAGATATTGATTTCTTTCTATATATTTTCACATATGAGTGATAACATTTTAGAGGTTTACCTTTATTACTATTGTTGTACGGATAACCTCGTTTTATCATCTCCGTATTCCGTCCCACGACATATTCGCGTTGGTTGTTAATTTACTTACACTAAGTTCTCACTAAAATTTTTGACTAATATAATATACTATTGAATTAGAGCTAGTGTTATCTATTAGTGACCCGAGTTTTTAATAAAAATAATTACTTTGTTAACGATTTAAGAGGAGTTACCAAAAAAGTAATATTAATGGAGAACTGACTATATATCAGTATGTTTTGTAACCATTGTTTTAACATTACTTCGAAATAAAATTAAAAGAACTACTAAATTGACAAAATGTGAATTATGAACATGTTCAGAATATATTTTATGGTAGGTCATTTCATTGAATTATTTTTTTGACTATGATTTAAAAAATGCCAGTAGAAAGAACTTACTTAACATCAGATGTAAATTTGTTGAAATTTTTAATGACATTATAACTGAAAAAGCGCTAAAACTCAGGTTCTTAGAAACGGAGAACTGTTGCTTTTAGCTCAAAATTTTGTTGACAGAGCAAAAATGATTTGAAACAACTCTTATAGGAAAAATCAGCCAGACTACATACTAGAAGAAATAAGGTTAAACCTAAGATTGTAATTAAATTTGTTTGGTTTTTACAGTAATACTGTTCAGTAAAAACTAATGCAATTAAATTGTGGAGTAAAACCATAACATAAGCCAATTTAAATTGAATATGTGTATCAAACATGTCCTCATCAAGGTACAATGTTTTAAATTTTACCTAGGCATTTAAAAAAATATATTTCAACCCTCAAATTATTATCGATAAAATACCATTATTTTCACATTGACAGGGTGTAGGATTACATTATTCTAGTCAATATCTTAACTCAGAAGTTGCTTGAGTATCCTCTACATACTAATGAGAAGAGCAGTCTTAGCTTTCTATCAAAATCAGTTATTATGAACCGAAAACATCATTGACCTCAATCAAATTTTGTTCTGCCATTCCTCTCGAATTTAATTTATACAGCGAAAAATCTCAATTACACTGCCTGCCCACTAAGTAGTCCTTAAATAATATCAGGGCATTATCTCTTGCTCCAAAATATTGTTATTTAATGTTTTACAACGTATAGTTTAAAGTGTCAAATACCCTACAAAATTAATGTCTAACCAAATTAAACACGAGATATTACCTTCATCTAAGGCTTGAAATTTTTAAGTAACCTTAATTGTGGCAATTGAGTTCAATTGCCACAATTAAGGTGATTTCTACAACAAGAGTGAGTAAAGGTAAGATTATATAAAATTACCAAATTGTTCTGCCCCAATATTCTCTACTTGCTTAACTGGTAGTATACTAATGTGGCTAAAAAGAGGTAACTAGGCCCTTCGATTTTAAGCATCACACTGGCGTTTTTTTAAGAGTGTAGGAATTTTACGTATTATTTACCTATATAGAGGATATATATATATATATATATATATATATATATATATATATATATATATATATATATATATATATATATATAAACTTGAACGTGAGAACATACAAATATGTGGAGTTTCTGAGACTCATTGGAAAGGCACTGAACATTATCAAGCGGAAAGAAATATCATCTATATATCGAGTGGAACTACAGGCAGAAATGACATAGCCATATTTATTAATAACAACGTTGCGAAATGTGTCAAGGAGTATCTACGTGTCAATGATCGCCTGATTAAAATAACCATTACGGCAAAACCAATAAATCTGCATATCATACAAGTGTACATGCCAACATCACTCTCTGATGATGAAGCAATTGAGGAAGTCTACAAAAAGATCGTAGAAACTTGTACAAAAATCCCATTAAAAGAGGTCACACTGGTGATTGGAGACTTAAATGCTAAAATTGGCTGTACAAATTACAATGACCAGATTTGGATTACCACTGGAAAATTTTGACTTGGTGCTAGAAACGAACGCGGAGATCGCCTACTTCAGTTTACTTTCAATAATTATTAATAATAGCTTCACTATCACTAATACCCCCAAGAATCAGATTGGTTATATCCTGATCAGTTCTAGATGGAGGTCATCTATGTTGAATGTAAGATCCCGCCCAGGCGCGGTATGTGGGTCAAATAACAAGTTATTAAAGGCTCATATGAAAATAAAACTATCTATCCCTAAAAGAACAACAACAAACAAGAGAATTACAGTGTCAGACAGTACTCTTTTCCAAACAATAATCAAATATAACATTCCGGAAGTCATAGAAGATACAGACAAAACGTGGACAGATATTAAGAAGTGGATAACAAATGCTGCTACACGATGCTCGGCAAAAATACAAAAACTCCCTAAAAAACACTGGATGACCGACGATAGAAACAAGAAGAAATATGATTTTAATAAACAACACATTGGATCGACAAGAGAGAATTAGATCAACCAATAAAGAAATCAAGGTGGCTTATAAAAAAGATAAAAACGCATACTTGAATAATATATGTGAGGAGCTAGAACAAGATGCTATGAACAATCGACCGCAAGACCTCTATGAAAAGCTAAAATACCTATCGAAAAATTTCAAACCTTAAACACAAAGAATCAGAGGTAAGGGTAGAACAGTCACCGACATGCCTGGAATTATTGACGTTTGGAAGAATTACTGGAAAGAACATTTTGTGGCTCAATTAGTGGGTGATTGCAGTGTCGACAACGAAGCCGCAGGAGAACAAGAACCATGCATTCTTAAATCTGAAGTCAGGAAGGGTATTTCGTAGCTACTGGCTAAACCGAGAAATGGTCAAGGCATAGGGGGGCAGCAGTCGGCATAGCGCCGGAACCCGTAAATACCACTGATACGGGCATCCAGTCGCCAAACACCGATGCACAAACGGACACTCCCGATCCTCCCACCTACAAACGGCGTAGACGCCGACCTATAAAAGACGGCGACCGCACTTCGGTTTCTCAGTTAGCTTCGAGCGGCAGCAGCAGCAAGATCACAGTATCGAGTTGCAACAGCAGCAAGAGCACTTGAAAATGCCAAATGAGATTTTAGCAAAACGTGTAGGAAATTCATTGTTAGACGAACGAATTGAAACCCGGAATTTTAACGTATTACTTTCCTCTATTGTAATATATATATATATATATATATATATATATATATATATATATATATATATATATATATATATATGTGTGTGTGTGTGTGTTATGTTCAAACTAAATAACGTAAAGCCGCTCCCATTGATTTGCCTTTCTGATATTTCTACCAAACATTATTGTTGGATGTAAATATCTTAAATGAGAAAACCTATAATACACCCAGTAATAGTCGCGGTATTGTATTTTATAAGAAATTTCTCGAAAATATTAGTAGTCCAGCGTAAATCATAGTTCAACGCAACATGGAATGCGAATAAAGATGATCTGTAAATCAGAGAGGTATAATGACAACATTTAATATATCGTAGAAACCATGCAACCATAATTCTTAAGCAGATCATCAACTTACAGCAAGATCACGTGCTTTGCTCACTCCAGAAAATATTTCAGCACTTCCTTGCCAAACTTAAACCCCATTCCTAAAATTCATCAAAAATGTATACATAAAAAAACTGGTAAACTTCTTCAATAATAACAACATAAACACGCTTCGGTTGTAGAGTTCCGGCAGAGACGACGTAGTCTAGAAAGCCATCTCAAACGCTAACAGCCATCACAAAACTTAACAGCCAGCGTATAATCAGGATTTCACCTCTACCTTGTAGTGAGTGCACTTACTCAGAGCTCTTGGTAGTTACACGGGACGTTAAGGTTCTTGGGCAGCACAACGTGTGCACTGATAGTAAATATGTTCTTTCTTTATATATTTTCCGTAGACTAAGTTTATAAACATTTGACTGCTGAAATAATTCAACATAAACATGAAGTTGCTTTCGGCCATGTAGCTTTTTAATAACTATTTCCAGTACTTAGTGGGGTAGCTAGATTCAAGGTGTGATAGAAATATGAATGCCAAGGATGTTTCTTTAAGGATAAAAAGATAATACCAAAGGTGAAGCTACTTATTGAGAAAGGGAGGACACCAACCGACAGTGTCCGGAGGGGAATATTTTTCATAAAAAGGAACAGTTTCCTTCAATGGAACTTTGAAAGCTTAAACTCCATTTTAAAATCGATGCATACCATCGTGGGTGAAGATTTTATACAAAAAAAAAGCCTTCAATACAACGAAATTTTAAAATTTCTCTCAAATTAAAAAAGTCCTGTTTAAAAGAGGGAGTTATTTTATTCAATAATAGGGAGCAGGATAGAGGTATATGAAACACCGACCCCCGCTTCCTCCTTAGCGACGCTTCTGCAACTACTGGCAGTATAATACTGACAAATTTATATTTGAAGTACTCGATTTAATCATTAACTTAGTCTTGACATAAAATGCAGTTACTTATTTATGCTTATAATACGTTTCATGACCCCCATGTTGTAATGTCCCCTCGTAAGTAATAATCTAAACAATTTGTCAGACATTTGCTCCGTTTTGTTAATGTTATAAATTTTTATTTGAATTCTTATATAAAGGCAATGTCCTTCATATTATACTGGCTGTGCCCGCGGCTCCGCTCGCGTGGACTACAGAATTATTGTTTAGATTTTTTTGCAAGAGAGCGCGCTGACGCTTTTTTTCCGACTCGATTCACTATTATCGTCACTGTTTATTCCTTATGTGACCTAACGTAACAAAATATATACTTAAACCTAGCCAGAGAACATATGTATGAATTAAAAAAAAAACATGTAAATCGGATAAGTGGTACTCGAGCGCTAAGCGCACTAAAGGACAGACAAACAGACAGAGAGACGTTGCGTTTTACAATATATATATATATATATACATATATATATATATATATATATATATATATATATATATATATATATATATATATATATATATATATATATGTATACATATATATATATATATATATATATATATATATATATATATATATATATATATATATATATATATATATATATAGATGTGAGAGGCAGAGATTATATTATTCAACAGAAACCCCCACGGAGGACGATTGTCAACTGTGCATCTTGAAAATTACCAGCCAGTTGCCATTAACAAGGAAAAGAAGAAGAAAAAATAATACAATGCACGGTATGAATGAAAGTGACCATTTCTGTTAACTTCACATACCTAAATTCTTGATGAATAAGTTATAACCAATACTCATACACTTTGAAAGTTTTCTTTTTGAGCAAAATCTTATCTGCTTCAGCATAAAGGTGAATAAATCACGAAATACTAAAATTTTCTAGAATTTACCTCAAAAATATTACTGATTTTACGTCCCTAAAAAAAAGATAAACGTTGTAGAATTGTTAAATCAAGAGACTGCAAGATCGATTTTCACCCTATTCAAATTTCTCACATGTATTAGATTGCAAGCATGAAAAAAATATTAATATAACAGGTTAATGCAGAATAAAGAATTGAATTTTAATTAACAATACTTTATAAAGTATCTATCGATTTTATCTTATTATCACATAAGAGTAATGTGCTCTGCTGAGGAGGATACAAATAAATATTTCAGCTGCTCCAAACAAAATAAAAGTTACTATGGCAATTTTTTGCGATCAGCTTAAAAGTTTTAAATTGACTTTAAGATAGTTTCCTCAGTTAAAAGAGGATTTAACTATCCCAAGACGCCAACATTAAAAGTAATGACCAAAAAGATAAAAAGAAGTTATTTAATAGTGAGAATTTTATTAGAAATAGTGAACAAGTGATATGGGAAGATTGGGTCACTTTAATTTAATGTATTCGACACATTCGTTAACTTACCGTTTAGAATAATTTATAGAAAATTATAAGTCGTTTTTACTTCCCTTGTTAAAGGGAAGTATTGTATTTACACTTCGGGATTTTTGCATTCTTCATGTTTCAGAGCCCCTAGATCACGAAAAACGTAAAAACATAGTCACTCATTTCCGCCAGTCGGTCGGTCTATTGGCACGATAACCTTTGAACGCTATAACCTTTAGATTTTGGGTAAATCTTTATGAGAATTTTTCTTGGTATTTCGAAATATATTGACCACATTTTAAGAATAATGATTTATAATCAAACATGTAAGGTGTCTGAAGGAGGGCATTAGAGCGGTTATTTCAACTATATCACTCTACACCTCCTTTTTAGGGTTTTTAGAGTCGAGAATTCTAAATATTGTTTCAATATTTTTAATTATTTATGATAATACTTATAAGGATTTTACGCAGTAAAGGAAAGTGTTAGAGGGGTTGCTTCATATATATCTTTTTCAAGGTTCTTGGAGTAAGGACTCTGAAATTATGTCATCTTTTTGCAATTTTCACTTAATTGAACACATAGAGAGTAAATAAAGAAGGGCAGCGTGTTGAAGGAATGGCCTCGAATAAACTAGGTTATACGTTCATTTCAGAATGCTTGGAGTCAACAGTAGTATAGGTAACGAGGTCCTGAGATAACTCGATGGCATGTCCATCCGCAGTGGTTACCATTAGCCGAAGGAGTCCTGAAAATTCCTGACAAATCTGCAAGAAGTGCTGAAAACTTCCCGAAAACTAGTTGTCAGTGACCAGATGCTGTTGAAAAGGTGTCAAAAAGGCTTTGTTTGAGATGTTAAAAAGGCTTTGTTTGAGGTGTTAAAAAGGCCTTACCGCGCAAGAATCCTGAAAAAAATCGTTTCAAAAAGGCCTTACCGCTGAAGAAGTGCTGCAAAAGGCAATTCATAGGTAAGAAAGGTAAATGTATCTGAAGACAGGTAAGTATAGGTAAAGATAGGTGTAAGGTGTGCGTACAAGAAGTAAAAGAAGTCGTCGACAATGACGTCACATAACCTGAGGCCTTAACATTGACTTAATATTGACCAGAAGGGCCTTAATGTAAACGTAATGTAACGGTGTGTGTGTGAAATACCATGTAAGCTAACATAACCTGTAATTTACCTGTGTAAAAGTAATTACCTGTTTGAACACAGGTAAAAAAAGTAAGAATGTCTGAAGAGATGTCGACAATGACGTCAAACGGCCAGAGGCTTTATCCTTAAGCTGTGCGGCTACCTGTCGTGAAGAAGTAATTAAGCGGGTAATTTACCTGCATTAAAGAAGTAATTACCTGTTTGAACAGGTAAAAAAAAAGGTAGGTGACAAAAAGGCCGTACCTGCCTGAAGAGGTAATTGGCTGTTTTTACACAGGTAAAAAAGGTGTCAAAAAGGCACTGTTTACATGAGGGGGTAAGAAAAGTGTCAAAAAGGCCTTATTTAGGAGGTTGGGGGTGGGTGTCAAAAAAGTTTTGCCAGGGGGGGAGTTTTTTAGTGGTAGTTTTGGTATGACGTCAAAAAGGCAAAATAAGATATTTTTTTTATTAAGGTAACTCTAACACCTTCATTTTGAGGCCTTAAGTATTTAATTTAAATTAAAAAATTCCTATATAAATTGGGATACGAACCGCCAACCTTTCGTATGTAAGACGAATTCTATACCTATTCCATCCTGCCAGTTGAATAAAACTGTTAATCAAAATAATAGATTAGAAAGAGGTGAGCAAACGTGATAAGAAAGTTCAAACACATGGGTGATAAGCTGTTGGATGGATACATTAGAGAATGTAACATTTATATAAAGAGAGAGCGTGCTAGCATGCTTGCAATTGAGTTTAAATGATTTAAATATTAGCGAGAGTGCTAGCATGTCACTTAAAATAAATGTTTTTATAATAAAAATTTATAAATTAAAAAATAATTAGGAGATGTAAGGTGTGAGCTGTGTGATAATTTATCTGTGTTAAAAAATTAATTACCTGTTTGAACAGGTAAAAGTAGAGCGAGTGTCCTCTAGCCTAACCTAGCCTAGCCTGTAACAAATCCGGTTAAATAAATTTGGACTTACAAATAATATTTCGCGAGCGAGAGGTCAACAAAGCTGATAAGAAAGGTTAAACTCGTGGGTGATAATCTGATAATTATATGCATTGCAGAATATAATATTTGAATATTGTGAGAGCCAGAAATCAGCAAAGCTGATAAGAAAGGTCAAACTCGTGTGTGATAGGCTGTTGCTAGGTATATGCATTTGGAAGAATGTTAAACATTATTGAAATATAAAAAAGAAAAAGTAACCAGAAAATGTAAAAAAATTGTTTTATTTATCCTAATAATTTTAATGTAAACAATATGAATAGCAAGAAAATGTTAATTATTAATCTTAATAAGCGAGAAGAAAAGGTATGAATATTTTATCCATGTGACAATTTTATTATAAACAAATACGATGCAGTTATTTAAATTGTTATTAAAAAAAAACTTTAAGAGATGCAGATATTTAACTCAATGATACTGCAAATTATAAAAAAGTATGTGTGACATTTTGCCATAGGATATTTTATTTTTCAAAACATGAGAAAATAAATGTAAATGTTTATGTTTATATGGGGGAAAAATGCATATTTGCATTTTAAACAGTAGGAATAAATGTTAATTTATGCTTATACACATATAGTAATTGGAAAAAAAAGTTGCATATGCTATATGCCTAAACTGTTGTTTTAGAAAATTATCAGGAGAAGTGACCCCACTTGCAATTGTATAATTTTCTACATAAAATCACAAGGAAAAATTTTGTTCCTATATGGTTTTCTCAACAGTTCTTTTTTAAAAATAAAGTAATCGTGATTATTCCTTATATTTCTTAAGTCGTTTAATTTAAAAATTTATCAAATAAGGTATTAAAAGAGTGAAGAGTATTCCTAGAAACTCTATATAGGTAAGTATTTTTTTATGACATGTATAATTATTCCAAGAATTCTTTATAGATACATGTGTAAACAATGATGTGAAGTATAATTATTCCGAAAAAGAATTCTTTATAGGTATGTGTGTAACCTTTTGCAATAATATGTTAATATTTATTTTAAACATATTATAAAATGCAGATATTTAATCTTTTTAAGTAATTCCGTGAATTAAGATATGTACGAATGCATAAAAGTCTTTTGTTTTAAAAAAAAATATATATATATCGAGAAAGTGGTGTGAAATTATGTAAAAATAGGTTTTCTGTATAAAATAACAATGAAAATTTTTTTAGAATAACTATAGAGTTAGTTATTCTACCTATTACTTTGTTGTCAGCAGTTTTTTTTAACGCAAAGTAATTATGAATATGAATACGAGTTTAATTTTTGAACCACTTGATTCAAAAAAATTATCAAAATGATACATTAAAAGTGCTTCTTAAAAATACATTTAGGTAAGTAAAAAACTTGCTTAACGGATTTGATCCACTTTGTCTGATCAGCGTTTTAATCTAAATGAAAATACTTGGAAAATAATATATTTCAAGAGGTCGGCAAAGCTGATAAGAAAGGTCAAATCCCTTGTGATAAACTGTTAAGTATATGCAGATGAGAATTTAATATTTATATACTTGTAATCAAACAACAATCGTAATAAGAGAGCGTGCTAGTATGCATACAATCACTTTAAATAATTTAAATATTAGGGAGAATGCTAGCATGCATTTAAACAATACAAAAAGCTTATGTTTTTATTGAATAAAATTAAAACCTATATTAAACATTTTTTCTTTAAAGTTTAAGTCAGTGAAAACTAGTTAAAATCTCAAACTTACCGGTTAACCAGCGATTCCAGAGCTATATAATAACCTCTCAGCCTCTTCAAGGAAATTAGTACCAATCTAAGCATCTGTAATACAAATATAATAGAAATGAAGAAATTAAGTTCCCTGAGCGATCGCGTATACCTGCTACTTTCACTCGAGGCCAAAATGCTGCTCGAACGGTCGTCCCGTTTATATACTATAACTTCTTTAAAATTTGACATTTCTTTCTAAAATTTAAGAGGTTGCACTAATATTGTAGGCAATTTTTTTTTTTAATTTTTTGGAAGTTCTAATTGTATCGCCCCCCGTTCAAACTGTCTTTCTCGAATACACCACCAGAGTTATAGTTTTTTAATTTGTACAAAGTATGTGCTATATTATACTTTTGTTTCGATTCATTGAAATAAAATGAACAAAATAATGAATACAATTACTATGTTTTTTATTGAAAAACTATATATATATATATATATATATATATATATATATATATATATATATATATATATATATATATATATATATATATATAAAAAAGAAATACTCGTGTCGACGAATACATCAAGGAAAAAAAATATTGTAACCATTAAAAAATTGGGACAATACCCCCTTAAAAATGGTAGGAGAATTGGCCCGTGTTTTTGGGTTTTTTAGCATGTTTTGCAATTTTTTCTCATAAATTTATAGAATATAAACTAAGAATTAGGACAGATTTTTTGACTCTAAATAAAATAACCGGTCAATTGCAAGTTGAACTTGCGCAATTAGTGCGTACGTTGATTGCTTTTGAAATAAAAAATTTTGTTACGGAGATATAAAATGATCAGTGACTTCACAAAACACACCCCAAATGAGTTTTCAACAAAGTTTGATTACAATCTTTACTGATGACCTTGAGACTGTTGTTTTTTTTATATCCCAGATAAATTATTAAAGGTAATGCACTCGTGATAATTTTCATTCAATCTACACCCCGTGGAGAATATTCTAGAATTTTTTCAAAATTTTTTGATCAGTGCTTTTCGAGATAAGGGGAGGGACAGCAATTTTTCGCGATTTTTAAAAAATAATACAAAGAAAAGTGGGCGCATTATATATATATATATATATATATATATATATATATATATATATATACAGTAATACCCCGCTTTACGCGAGGGATACGTTCCGAAAAAAATCGCGTTAACTGAAATTCGCGTATATCGAGGTTTATGATTAAACATAGTCAAAATTTAATACAAAAAAATACAAATCATTTTAATCAATCACTTTAATTCTAAGAACACTTTATGCAATACATACTCTTATTTTTTACGGAAAAATACATCTATTGTCTTTTGGGTAACGTTTTGTTTACGTTCTTGTAAAATACGTTCATAACACCCAACACTGTTTTTAATTGTTTGACACACGGTCAAGACACGGTCATCATTATTGTCTATACTCTGCAATATGTCCAAACCTGAATAAATTTTTGAAAGTGCATTTTGTATTTCCCCTGAAGATAAAACTTTCTCTTCTACTTGTTCTTCCTCATCGTAGATAGGATTATTCTGTAACTCGATCAGATCTTCATTGCTAATAGAATCGTCGTGCGTTGCTACAAGTTCTACGAGATCTTCTACCGTGACATCTTCAAGTTCAGACCCCTCAATCATTGCAGCAATGTCTTCAAGCACTTGTCTCTGCATCTGGACAATTCTTCTAGGTGCTTCCACTACATCTGGCCAAAGATTACGCCACACCCCATTCATACAACTCATTTTAACTTCCTTCCAAGCCTCTTCTATGTTGTGAATAGACTTCATAATGTTGTATGACTTCCACCACTCTCGCATAGACTGTCTTCCTTCCCCGTCAGTTTCATGAATTAGTTGGCTAAAAGTGCGGCGATGGTAATAAGCTTTGAAGTTTGCTATTGCTCCCTGGTCCATAGGTTGTAATATTGACGTAGTGTTTGGTGGAAGGAACTTTACGTACACTTTTAAGTCTCTGGGCGTATCAAGTGAGGTTGGATGTCCTGGGGCATTGTCTAAGAGTAATATAACTTTAGGTTCAAGCCCATTTCTGTCACAGTATGATTTGACTGATGGGCAAAAACTATTAGAATACCATTCTTGAAAAATTTCCCGTGTAACCCACGCCTTTCTGTTTGATCGCCACACAACTGGTAGACTTGTCTTGTCTGTGCCTCGCATTGCACGGGGTGTTTCTGAATGGTACACTAGTAAAGGTTTCAGTTTGAAATCACCAGTGGCATTACCACCCAGCAGAAGTGTTAGTCGATCTTTCGCAGCTTTGAAACCACTGGCTTGACGTTCTTCCTTAGAAATGAATGTTCGAGATGGCATTTTTTTCCAGTAAAGTGCGGTCTCATCAACACTGAAGATGAGACAAGCAGGAATTTTCTCTCGTCTAACGAAGTCTTGAAACTTGTCTGGAAACTCAGCTGCAGCTTGAATGTCCGCGCTGGCCGCCTCGCCTGTTATGTGGATATTGTGAAGATTAGAACGCTGCTTGAACCGATGGAACCAGCCTCTGCTGGCAGCAAAAGTCGGAGTGGCACTCCCTTCTCCTTCTTTTGTTTTCAGCATCTCATACAAAGATTTTGCTTTTGTGCATATGAGATCTTGACTTAGTGGTGTGTTCTTCTTATTCAAATCTTCGATCCAGACTGACAGTAATTTCTCCATTCTTTCTAAGATAGATGATCTCGAACGAGAAAGTTTTGTTGCACTTATAGGTGTTGAACCTTCGCTGGAGATTTTAATTTTTTCCCGATTTTTATAAATCGTTCTCACAGTCGATTCTGAGAGTCCAAAATCTCTCCCAACAATTGTTGCTTTGCCTCCATTTTCCATTCTTCTTAACACTTTCATCTTCAATTCCAAAGTGACGCTTTTACGCTCTTTTTTCTTTACAGGCGGCATTTTTAACGTAGGGTTAAATTATGTATGTATGTATCTCCAATAAATATTAAAACAAAACTGCCAGCCGACCGAACTAACATTACGGAACAAATGAACACACGAAACGAACGAGGAAATCCCCATAGAACAAAGTCGAAGGACAGGGAATTCCCAATTCTTCAAAGAGAATATTCAGAGAAAGCGGGGATCCCCCCGCGACCATAGAGAAGTTAATGACTACATGAGCGCGAAATTTGAAATTCGCGTTATAGTGAAACCGCGCGTAACGGGGTCGCGCTAAGCGGGGTATTACTGTATATATATATATATATATATATATATATATATATATATATATATATATATATATATATATATATATATAGGAGACGTGAAGTCTATAAAAAAATCATAAAGGTTAGAGGTCAATTAAACACAAAATGAGATATAATTTTAAAAATATTTCAAACTATAAAAATCATTCACTCTCATTGTTTTTTAATTTATAAAGTAAAACTATAATAGAGAGCTCTCGTAAGTAATTACGTTAAATAAATTTATTTATATGACAAAACAATTATATAAAAAATATTAGTTGCTAAATATCTCTAATTTAATTTAAATAAATTATATGATGGGCCCAAATAAGAATTATAGTAAAACTTTTTTTTTGAATTACTCAATCGAAGGTGTTTAGATCGGTTTCCAATTCTCTTATTTAGTGAGTAATAAGACTACATTTTTTTTAAGTGAAACAATTTTATTTTTTTAGTTATTATAAACGGAAAAAAAAACGATAAAAACGGTGAATTCCTCTCTTGACCAGAAGGTCCAAATGCCCATCTATAGCCCTTAAATTTTTCATTTTTTTATCTATAGTAAAAAAAATCTATCCTAATTTTTAGTTTATATTCTATAAATTTATGAGAGAAATTTGCAAAATACGTACAAATATATATTTTTTCTGTTATTCATGAAATGAAAAAACAAAAATTTGAAATAAAAAATAACAGTTTTATTGACATAATAATTGCTAATGTATTTATGTTACTATCCACATAGGACAACGAAATAAAATTCTGTAAGAATTATTTAATTATAATGTTTTTTTTTAGTGTCAGTTTAGTTGTCACCAATTTACTACTAAGAATAATGTTTACAAATAAGAATTTTGAATTGTGGATAATTAAAAAAAAAATCCTTCAAAAGTACTACACGTATACATATCTTATTAGAACCTAAGGAAGTATTCTTACTTTTGGTATTCATAGTGCTTTTTCTTTGGACCTCAAATTATTTTTTAACTATAAAAATTACTTAAAAATATTGAAAAATACTATGTAGAAACATAATTTTCTTGGTAGATTTACGTAATACCACGTCACTTTCGGTATTTTTTTTCCAAATAAGACCTTTTAACACGATAAGATTCTTTTTTGAGAAGTTATTATTTAGCACTGGAATCGCTGATTAACCGGTAAGTTGGAGATATTAACCAGTTTTCACTGACCGAAACTTTAAAGAAAAAATGTTTAATATAAGTTCTAATTTCATTTGGTAAAAACATAAGTTTCTTGTATTGTTTAAATGCATGCTAGCACTCTAATATTTAAATCATTTAAAGTAATTGTATGCATACTAGCACGCTCTTTTATTACGATTGTTGTTTTATTACAAATATATATATATATATACATATATATATATATATATATATATATATATATATATATATATATATATATATATATATTCTCCTCTGCATTTACTTAACAGCTTATCACAAGGAATTTGAGCTTTCTTATCAGCTTTGTTGACCTCTCAAAATATATTATTTTCTAAGTATTTTCATTTATATTAAAACACTGACCAGACAAAGCGGATGAAACGCATTAAGCAAAGTTTTTTTGCTTACCTAAATAGATTTTTAAGAAGCACTTTTAATGTATCATTTTTGATAAATTTTTCAAATCGAGTAATTCAAAAATAAAACTTGTATTAATATTCATAATTACTTTATGTTTAAAAAAAAACTACTGAAAACAAACTAATAGGTAGAATAACTAACTATATAGAAGTAAAATGTTTCTTGTCATTTCACACAGAAAAACTATTTACATAATTTCACACCACTTTCTCGATAATTTTTTTTATTAAGATAAAAGACTTTTATGTATTCGTACATCTCACAATTCACGGTATTTCTTAAAAAATAAATAAATATCTGCATTTTACTGTTTCCAATAAAAATTAACATATTATTGCAAAAGGTTACACACATACCTACAAAGAATTCTTTTTTGGAATAATTATACATGTCATAAAAACATACTTACCTATATAGAGTTTTTAGGAACACACTTCACCTTTTTAATACTTTATTTGATAAATTTTTAAATTAAACGACTTAAGAAATATAAGGAATAAACACGATTACTTTATTTTTGAAAAGAAACTGTTGAGAAAACTATATAAAACAAAATTTTTTCTTGTTATTTTATACAGAAATTATACATTTGCTTATATCACACCACTTCTCCTGATAATTTTCTAAAACAACACTTTATGCATATAAGCAAATATGCAATTTTTTTCCAATTACTATATGTGCATAAGCATAAATTAACATTTAGTTCTACTGTTTAAATTAAAACATCTAATATATAAACCAATAGGTATTTTTTTCCAATTACCGTATGTGCATAAGTCTAATATAATATTTATTTCTTCGGTTTAAAATAAAACATCCAATATATAACCAAATATGCATTCTTCCCCCGTATACGCATAAAAATTTACATTTGTTTTCTCATCTTTTGAAACATAAAATATCCTATCGCGAAATGTCACACGTACTTTTTTATAATTTGTAGTATAATTGAGTTAAATATCTGCATCTCTTAACGTTTTTTTTTACTAACAATTTAAATAACTGCATCCTATTTGTTTATAATAAAATTCTCTTACGGATATAGGTTTTGATGATAAACACGGATAGTTAAAAAATAATGCTCAGTAGGTTTTTTATATTAGGATAAATAAAACATTTTTTTTTACATTTTTTGGTTATTTTTATATTTCAGTAATGTTTAACATTCTCCCAAATGTATTTACTTAGCAACAGCCTATCACACACGAGTTTGACCTTTCTTACCAACTTTGATGACCTCCCACTCGCGAAATATTATTCGAATGCAACGAGTCCAAATTCATTTACCCGGATTTGTTAGAGGCTAGGCTAGGCTAGGCGACACTCGTCTTGTCTTTTGTTACCTATTACTTTAACACAGGTAAATTACCACACAGCTCACACCTTACATCTACTAATTTTTTTAAATTTATAAATATTTATAAAAAAAACATTTTTTTAAATTACATGCTAGCACTCTCGCTAATATTTAACTCATTTAAGCTTAGTTGGTGCATGCTAGCACGCTCTCTCTACATATAAATATTACATTATCTAATGTCATCTAACAGTTTAAACTTAGTATACATTTCATTTAACAATTTTATTCAACCGGCAAGGTGGACTAATAGGTACAGAATCCGTCTTATATACGGAAGGTCGGCGGTTCGTATCCCAATTTATATAGGGCTTTTTTTAATTTAAATAAAATACTTAAGGCCCAAAAATGAAGGGGTTAGGGTTACCTCATAAAAAAATATTTTATTTTGCCTTTTTTACATCATACTAAAACTACCCCTAAAAACTACCCCTAAAAAACTACCCCCTAGCAAAGCCTTTTTGACACCCACCCTCAACCCCCTAAATAAGGCTTTTTTTTGACACCTTTTTTACCACCTCATATAAACAATGCCTTTTTGACACACCTGCGTAAAAACAGCTCATTACTTCTTAGGACAGGTAATTATCTCTTCAGGTAGGTACTGCCTTTTTGTCACCTACCTTTTTTTTACCTATTCGAAAAGGTAATTACTTCTTTAATATAGGTAAATTACCCGCCTACCTACTTCTTCACGACAGGTAGCCTACACGTAATTTCGCACAGCTTAAGATTAAAGCCCCTTTGACACGATTTTTTCAGGATTCTTAGGCGATGAGGCCTTTTTGACACCTCAAACAAAGTCTTTTTGACACCTTTTCAACAGCCTCTGGCCATTGACTACTTTTCAGGAAGTTTTCAGCACTTCTTGCAGAATTTTCAGGAAGTATTAGGACTTCTTCAGCTAATGGTAACCACTGCTGATGGACATGCCATCGAGTTGTCCCAGGACCACGTTACCATACTACTATCTACGAATTTGCAAATGGTGTTACTTTGTTAATATTTTTTATGAGTCAAACATGTATTAATACATGTACATCATTAATAAGGTATTATAGGTCCTTTTGATTTTGGTTAGCATGTAAGAAGTTTCTAACGATCTACTAAAAAGGACCAGGAATCCAATCTACAGGTTTGCAGATGACAGAATGCTTATTTCTTCATTCACTTTTAACGCTCGAACATTGGCTATTCAGGCAAATATCTGCAGACAGCAGGATGTCGTTCCACTTAACAAAGACCTGGAAGGAATTCTATCTTGGGGTGACAGTAGCCAAGTAGAATTTAACGCTACAAAAACTGACAGCTTATTCTAAAAAAGTTAACGTTGCTGAATCCGACATAGTTATATCGGGGAACTCCACTCCTCTAGTATCGTCACTTAATTTGCGAGTAAATATGTCTTGGCATGAACATGGTGCAAGAATAGGAAAAAGAGCTTCTCAAAATCTAGAAATATTATTTCGAACTAAGAAGGTTTGCACTCCATAGCAACTGTTAATTCTGTACAAAGCTCAAAATCGATCAACGATTTAATACTGCTCCCAAGTTTGAGGCTCTGCTTCGAAACATACGCTTGGCTCCTATAACGCTTTAAGCATTTCCCTGCAGCACGTGTGCTATGCTTATAAAAAAGGCGTAATCCGAAGGACTTCTAGCGTCGTTTTTTTACTATAGTCTACAGAGATAGACGAAACGTGGATACCATTACACCCCGAAGACAAAGTAGTGGATCGGCGAAGGTGAAAGTGCATCGAAAAAAGCGAAAACAGTTTCATCGGCGGGAAAAGTACTTCTTCGCCAGGATAATGCGCCTGCTCACACATCGGCAGTTGCAATGAAAAAAATGCACGAGCTAAGTTGCCAAAATAGTTCCCTACCAACCCTATTCCCCTAATGTGTCTCCTAATCACAAGAATTGGCATAGAGGAAAAAATCTTAGTCGAATGATGAGGTATTTGAGCTCTAAACGAATATTATACACAATTTGAAACATTTTTTTTTCTGAGGAAATAAAAAAATTAGAATCTTGCTAGACCAAATGTATTGAGCTTAAACGAGATTATGTTGGAATATAAATTTTTATTTTTCCAAAAAAGTGTTATTTACCTTGTTTTTAAGAAAAATATATTTGAAAATTGAGAATCGGTATATTATTTCATTTTACGTGAAATAGTTAAATTCACTACACAACATACTTCTGCAACTTTTCCCTTTATGCAATCCTCGAAATGAAATTAATATGTTTCTAAAATTATTTTAGCTACTAGCCCCGACCAAATTGAAACATTTACAATTATTAAAACAAACAGCCAAATTAACGTTACATTAATCGACTAATAATACATTTAGCTTAAACCGTCTTTAAGTAAATGCCGTCATAATAGCTATGGTACTTTTAAGAGCAGTTTACATTGTTCCCTTACATGTCCTACCACTATCTTCGAGATAAAAGATCACTGGGGAAAAACAGCTTAGACCCTAGCCCTAGACAAAAATATCTTAATTATTTTCAAATGGGTCGCGACATCTACTGCGCAAAGAATATACCTAGACACTAATCGAACTGTTGCCCCTTTTCTCTTGAAATACTAAAAATCATATACCCTCTTTGTCGATTGTTTTTAAATAAGAATGCCTGATTTTAAAAATAATTAATAAACTTAAATATTTAGTAAATCGATCGTTTTAAAGTAATAACGAACATAAACCAATAAAAATTTGTTATAGTTTAGGATCTGAATATCAAGTACAGTTGCATATCGATATTACAGGCATCGATATTAAAACTGTATTTTGGCAGATTTTCATGTTTTGGTTGTGTCCGGCTTCGTTTTTTAACGACTTTTTTTTTTCAACTTTCTTGAACTTGACACTGAAATTTCTAAAAGTAAGTACTTTATTTATTTAGTCACAAATAATACTAACGATAATAAAGTGTCTTTTTTCACGTACAGTTCATGGAATATGGTTGACTCAGTTACTAATAGATGTATACACAGCCTGCAGCGCGTGAATGAGGAGCTGTTCAAAATCAGGTATTTGTGACTGGACTGGTCAATGCCCTTTTTCTTTGTGAAATAATAATATTCAACAGTGTGTAACGGGTCTTTTGTTTTTATTATTAACCTAATATCTAGTACTATAATTAACAACTTAAATTTGAATTCTTAAGAGATTCGCTGTACCATTTTTTAATTTAATTATTAATTTATATAAATGTTACAATTAATAAGAGGTTTCTGGACCTTATGCTCAAAAGTCTATTTTTCAACACTGCTTTGTGGTCTTTAGCACCTACAGAAGTAAATGCTTTTCATGTAAAGCTCTTTTATAAATAAAAACAGATAAATTAGTAGAATTTATAAGAGAGAAAATTTGACAGGATTTACACTCTTAGAGTTTACCATAGAAGGAGTTATTACAAAAACAGATTTTGCATATATACTCCAGGGACCATAATAAACTAGTAGTTTATGTCATCTCTACCCTTGAAAATCAGCAACATTGAAAATTCTTGTAATCCTTCAAAGTACTTTACTACTACCAAAACCTAACTTTCATGTTTCTGTAGTCCTCATGAACCGAGATATGGACTATTGCCTCCAGTATTTGACTCTTAAGAATGGCATAGGAATGACCAAATAATTTTTAAATTTTATACATACTCTCTGAAGCTCATAACATTGTAACTTTTAAGAATAAATTACCATTATCAAAACTTAAATTTCAGCTTTCTATGTCACCCTAGGAGTGGAGATATAGACCCCTGCACCCTCAGTACTATTGATTCTTGAGACTAACATAGAAGTTATGAAATAAATTTAACATTTACCATATATAGTCTGGAGGCTATAAACTACTTAAAAAAGTAGAGCTGTGGTTGTAAGTATAAATCTCCGCCTCTAGGGGACATAAAAGCTGCAATTAAGGTTTTGATATTAGTAAAGAATACTTGAGAATTGTGCCAGTTTTTAAGGTCGTGATGTATTTCCCAAAGGAGAAATAGGATATACCATCTCCAAGGGAGATGGTATATCCTATTTCTATTTGTTGTGTCCAAGGGAGATGGTATTTTTTTCGAGTTAGTGATGGCCTCTGGACCATATATACAAACTAGGTTGGGAATGTGGAATCTTTGGCAGAATGACACTACTCACACTACATCAAACACTTTATTTTTGCACTCGACACGCATTTCTCTAACTATGTTAGCTTCATCAGGAGCTATGAGTGAATGAATCATCACTTCTGATAAAGCTAACATGGTTAGTGAAACGCGCGTCGAGTGCAAAAATGTAGTGTTTGATGTAGAGGTCATATATACTGAGTAGCATATATACAAAATTTGAAGTTTTTAAAATAACTCCTATCATGCTAGTCTCAGCATCAAAGGTACTGGAGTCTGCATCTCCACCCCTAGGGAACATAGAGAGGTGAAAGTTCATTTATGTTAGTAGTATTACACCAGTTACCATCGTGTCAGAATTAACAGAGGTATAGTAGTATGTACTGCCTTGGGGGGTGAATGCAGAATTATATAGTCAAAACTCAAAATTTTTTTGATAACTCTTATGCTAAATCCAAGAAGCTAAAGGCTACTAGTTTCTCTTAGTACATGTTTTATTTTATTTATTTTTATTATCTTTTAGGTAAAATTTCGCTACGCGAGTTTTTCAGAAAAAGGAAGATTTTTTGGAATAGGCCCAAAATGCCATAATTTTGAAAGATTTACAAGAAAAAATCTGGGGGAGGCTGTTTTTGCTAACCTGAACTAACTTTGTCTCCAATCACTAATATAGCACATACATTATTTTTTCACATTGAAGTAGGATGTTTTTTTCATTATTGAATGTATTTTGTAATTACTGCTTATTTAGTTCAGGTTAGTTCCGATTAGTTTAGGATAGCAAAAACGGCCTCACCCAATTTTTTCTTGTAAGTTTTTCAGAATTAAGCCATTTTAAGACTATTTCAAAAAAAAAAACTTCCCTTTTTCTGAAGAATCCGCGTACCGAAATTTTACCATCTTTTATTATCTCAAATACATTGATATTAACTATTTTTTTTTTACAAGAAAATAAATATTCCTAGTAACATAACCTAAAAATTTAACCTACATTAACGGTAAGGCCGTAATAGACCTTTATACCAGCAACAAATGTCTGTCATATGAATTGACTTAAGTAATTGTGAAAATTTCTGACTTGTTCGTTTTTATAAACATACTAATATTGTATTTCAGATTATTTTCTCTTGGTATCTTACATATATATATACCTGGGCCCATATTTGTTAAATTTTTAAAATAATACATTGTAGATATATTGTCTAGGAAACTGAATCCTTGTTTTTACAATACAGCACATAGGTTACTTGTGGTAAATGGAAATATTATTACTACCTTTGCAATTCAAAAGACCTACCAATATGAAAAATAAAGATTAGAGATAACTTTAAATACATAGCACTTAGTAAATGATAGTAGAAAAGATCTGTGATCCATCACTATATATTTCAAACATTCTACTTGGGCTTAACTTTCCTTACAGTAGTTTCCCTTAACAAGGACAAAACAGCAGTGTTTATGTTTACGATCTATTTATTGAGAATTACCCATTAGAAAAAACCACCTTCTAAATACATAAACCTTCTTAATAACTTGTAGAGTAGGCTTACCACCAATAGTATTGAAAATAGGATATGCATGCACATCCTTTCTGTGGCCAGAACCAACAAATGTTACTCTATTAGAAGTAAAAGAAATACAAAAATAGGGCTACACATAAATTTGAACTCTGAAACTACCCTGCAACATAAACAACAAGACAGTTAACAGCATTAGTCAAGAAAATACTAAAATTGAATAAAGCATTGTACAAAAGCATGCTGATTTATTTAAAAAAGGTCACATGAAAGAACCAGAAAACTACATCGGCAACAACTTGCTTAAAATCACTATAAAAATTCAGAATCTTATCTGTATGACTAAACAAAAAGATAATTTTGGCAGGTGAACAACAGGGTTTTAGTGGTGATAAATCACAAAAATGCAATGGATTACAACAGACTAGCTGTGCTATGTTGTAAAGACCTAGAAGGCACTTGACAGAGCAAAACTTAGACATATTTCGCCTTCTACAGAATAGAATCTAGGATAGAGGAGCAACTTACTGAGCCAATAGACATGAATAAGACAGGTAGACTTTATGTTTCTTACCATTCGATGGAAGAGGTTACAGAAAGGAACGACATAAAGATACTAGATTCTTTTTAAGAATTAAACTTCCTTACTTTAAATCTGATCTAAAAAAAAATAAATTTGACTTTACCATACAAATAACACTACCTTTGTTTAATTTAATAAATTTAAAAAGGCACACCGTCACTGCACTTACACTATTTATTTTAT
Organism: Pachyrhynchus sulphureomaculatus; assembly: GCA_019049505.1. NCBI lineage: Eukaryota > Metazoa > Arthropoda > Insecta > Coleoptera > Curculionidae > Pachyrhynchus > Pachyrhynchus sulphureomaculatus. The sequence continues at coordinate 168,899,539 of CM032446.1, forward strand.
ATTACTAGTACTTTTTTTTTCTTCTGAACATTACAATTCTAATGTAAATTACCTCACTATTTTATTTACCACTAAGTCTTAAGAACTAGTATCATCATCATCATCAGATTGTACTGTCCACTACTGGACGAAAGCCTCAAGTCTTGCCACTTTTTTCTGTTCCGGGCCACTTGTACCCAAATTCCAGCCACTCTTTTCATATCATCAGTCCACCGACTTGGTGGTCTACCTTTACTCCGATAGACTTCGGATTCGTGGTCGCCACTCTATTATTCTCTTTGTTCATCGCCCATCCTTAAACCTAGCAATATGCCCAGCCCTGTTCCATTTAAGATGTAGAATGAATTTGATTGCGTCTGGTACCTTCGCTTCCTGATAATGTAATTTGGGATGTGATCTCTAAGAGTAACGTCTAATATTGACCTCTCCATCTTTCGTTGCAGCTGACGGGGAGTATGCATCTGTCAAATACTTTTCTTTTTAAACACATGGGAAGGTTAGATTTGAATACATAGACCAGTTTGCCATATGCAGTCCAGGAGAGACCTATTCGCCGCTAAATTTCATATGTTTGGTTATCTCGTCCTATGATGATTTCATGTCCCAGGTATTTATATTGGTGCATTTGCTCTATCTCTACATTATTCAGTTTTATAGTGTCGTTTAATACAAGATTTGCCATAAACTGGGTTTTGGATAGATTGATTTTTAAACCAACCTTTCCTGAAGCATGTGTAGCATAGTCTGTGCTTCTTGTATTTTGTCTGTTGTTAAGATAGTGTCGTCGGCGAAACAGAGGTGATTTAACTTTTCACCGTCAATGTTAAGTCCCATTCTTTCCCAGTTTATTGATTTTAGAGTACTTTCTAGAAATTTTACAAAAAGCTTGAGTGAGAGCGTATCGCCCTGTCGCACTCCTCTTTCGATTCGAAATTTGCTGGCGGATTTATTAGTTTGTGTTTTAACATGAGCGGTGGCATTTTCATATATGTATTTAATTATATTGGATCAATATGACAGTCGGCAAGCGCTTCCAAAAGTCTCTGCTAATTTACAGAATCAAAAGCTTTTTCGAAGTCCACAAATATAAGTACAATATTATATACATTTTTCAGTGAAGATAACTGTAAGCAGATGGTCACTTTTTCCATACCCCGAGCGGAAACCTGCCTGTTCTTTTGAAAGGAAAAACTCGAATTTATTTGCTAGACGTTTGGTAAGTATTTTCGTGAATAACTTGTATACATGGCTCAGGAGGCTAATGGGTCGATAGTTTGTAAAGTCTGAAGTATCTCCTTTTTGATGCACGATGACAATAGTTGCATTATTCTATTGCGATGGAGTTATTCCTTCCAGGAGGCATTTATTGAATAACATTTTAAGTGATTTAATAATTTGTTGTCCTTGTTTAATTGTCTCTACTACAATATTGTCTTCACCAGGAGCTTTATTATTTTTCATGTCCTTCAAAGCTGATGTGATTTCTTCTTCTGTGATGTCTGGGATATCCTCCGACCCCTGATTTAGGACTTTTGGTATGTTGATTTCTGTTCTTTTATCTTGTAAGATATACATACATATAAAATAATTCGATGATCTGTAAAATATCTCTTTTGTTTGTTATTGCATATGTCTTTCCTTCCCATTGTGTTCTTCCTTCTCAAGACTTTTAAGCTTTTATTCTGTTCTACAACGTTTTTAATTTCCTCTGCACTTCTTGTCTTTTGTCTTTTCTAATATTCCTCGATATCTCTCTATTTATAATTCTGTATTCATTTGTAGTCTTATCTACCATTTCTCTCCTTTGTTTCATTAGCTGTTTTACTGTTTTATTCAATTTCTGTTCTTTTTGTTGTTTTGGACAAGTTTTGTCGATGTCATTTTCTATACTATTTTTGATGTTTCCAAATAAGTCATCAACTGCTGTATCTTCATTGTGTTCCAAGGAGCTTGTGATCTCTCTTCTATAGGAATTCACATCCTCCGAGGTTGTCCATTTCTTATGGTTTCTTTTAAGAATCATGTTGTTTCTCTCCTGTTCATTGTTAATAAACACTTTTGCCCTCACAATACGATGGTCACTCCCAACCGAACATCTATTTAGGATACTTACGTCTTGAATAATGTCTTTCCTGTTACTTTATGAAATTTACTGCATTTTTTGTTTTACCATCTGGGCTGGGCCATGCCCATTTGTTGTTCTTTTTGAAAAAGGTGTTCATTACATATAAATTATTTTGATGTAGAAAATCTATTAGTGTCCTCCCTTTTTCGTTTCGAACTCGTAGCCCATGATGACCTATTGCAGTTTCCTCTTCGTCCTCTCTGCTTCCAATTTTGGCATTGAAGTGACCGATCAACATCGTAAAATGCGTTTTTCCATCTTGTAGAACAGTGGAAATTTCTTCATAGTGTGTTCGTATTTCATCCTCTGAGTAGGTGCTCGTTGGTGCATAGGCCTAAATAATTTTTAAAGAGTATCTTTGATTTAGTTGGATTATCAGATATATGACTCTCAGACTAAAACTCTTGATTTCAATAATTTTATTAAGATTACTTACTCAGAAGCCGACTCCTCTAATCAAAGTTTCTTCACCTGCATAATATAGACAGTTTCTAGTTCAATATTATTTGGTCCTCTCCAGTTCGCTTAGACCTATTACATCCCATTTAATGTTTTTAAGTTCCTCTTCCAATTCTAATGGCTTTCCATCTGTTGACAGAGTTCTTACATTATATGTTGCTATATAATGTGTCTGGAATATGCGAATGTCAGATCTTTTGTTGTTTGGTGGTAAATTTTAACGAGTTTTTGCCTCCCCTAGTATCCATGAGGCAGACCTTTTTCAAGGTGTAGGAATTGTCATTTAATGAGCCACCTACCTGGGGTACCTTTCCAGAAGTTATATAACCCGTCATATGCAGTAGGGGCTTTCGCCATGTTGGCCAAACAGTTTGGCGAATGGGTAGGGATAAGGTTTTTAGGTGGTTTTGGGCGGGAAGATTGAAAAAGGACATTATTTCCCCGTCCCTAAAGTAGACCTGTCTTCTACCGGGTTGTAAAACAGTGTCTACCCGCTACCTACTAGAACTAGTATACATCTCCATATTTGACTAAAAACTTCATAATCCTCCCAAATAACTGTTTAATTATCGCTCATTTTTACAGACATTGTTTCCGCAATAATCTTAACGTTAACGTAAACTGAGCGCGATACTAAAAACGTCTAGCCTGGCCGAGGATTGCCGATTGCATGAAGCATATAACACGAGACGTGCAACATGAGGTATCCAAAGGACACACGAATAATGAGGTATGCAACATGACATAAAACATAAAATGCAAGCAATATGAGATATAAAATATAAGATAAACAAAATAAGACATGGAACATAAAACATGGAATTAGTTAGCACATATGTAGGGACATATAAAGATTACAGAAAAATGACTGGCAACCAGCAATATTAAAGGGATCGGAGTTGAGCTTTTTTTACCATCCGCTATAGACATTGCAATAAATACAAAGATACATCAAACGTACCGAATCATTTAACAATAGATTTCAGAAACAAAATGGCTCTCTACAAAACGATACCCTCCGTTACTGGGTGTCTACTAGTTTTTTAGTGTTCCGTATGGAACACTTAAGTAGATAAACCAAAGAGAGTTCTAGATAAAAATCCCATATAAATTCTTAAAAACCTAAAATCTGCATTTTTGAGGCCATTTCTTGTGTATGTGCGCATTCATGGGGGCTGGCCAATGAGCGTTGAGCAGAGTGTAGTATCGGTTGCCTTTATGAACGGAGAACGGACTGACGTAACAGAATATATGGTGAAGGCGCCAGGTTGTATTAACGCAGGTATAAAAATTGACAGCTGAGATGGTGTCCAGGAAGCGCATGTGTGAAGGCAGGGTTGACGTTGACAGTTCAGGCAGTGTGGCCAACTCGATGACGCAACACCATATTTTTCTTTGTATTATTTTTAAAAAATGGCCAATAATCGCTGCCCCCCCCCCCCCCCCCCCCTTATCTCGTAAAGTACCGATCACAAAATTTTGAAAAAATTCTGGAATATTCTCCACAGGGTGTAGATTGAACGAAAATTATCACGAATGCACAACCTTTAATAATTTATCTAATATATAAAAAAGAACAAAAACTTCAAAGCAATTAATTTTTAATAAAAATCGGAAACAAACTTTGTTGAAAACTCATTTGGAGTGTGTTCACAAAACAAATTGTTTTGTGAAGTCACTGGTATTTTATACCTCCGTAACAAAATTTTTTATTTTGCAAGCAATCAACGTACGGAACACTAATTGCACAAGTTCAACTTGCACTTGACCGGTTATTTTTTTCTTTATTTTTTTTTTAACTGGATCTGAAGAACAACTAAATCCGCCTCAAAATATAATGGTACGGACGGGAATAATATATATAAAATTTTAATAAAGTCTGCGACTTACCAGTTACTTCGACTCGTTGTCAGTTTGTAAGAATAGATCTTTTAGTCATTATTCGTAGAATTAGATCGTTGTAACAAATGAGCAATTTAAACAATTTCTGTAATTCCTGATTAGTGTTCCGTACCGAACATTTATTATGGGATCACTTCGGTGTCCTCTCCCGATTTTCTGCGAAACTATTTGATATAGAAAGTTGGTAATTTGGCACAAATATAAGAACCCCCCCCCCAATCAGAGTAGCCGTGTAATTTTGAAAATTAAATTTTGACTTAAGGTTATCTGGTATAAAAAAAAAACTAGTTTCCCGCCAAAATGGTGAAGGTTTATTTCATCGAAAATTGTGAATTGAACCGGGACCGATACCTACTGCTTTAAGAATTAGGTACCAGAACAAAATAATTTTATTTTATTTGTTTATAATTAAACAAATATTTAGGTTGCGGATATTTAAAGAGTTGATTGATTGGTCCGTTACTTTGTGACAGTACATTTTAACAGTAAAACTACTTAATTACTTTGTTAACTGTCACTATAGTGGCAGTTAACAAAGTAATTAAGTAGTTTTATTGTAGCGAATATTTGTTTAACTTTTACCACTAGATTCTAGATTGAGTTAGATTGACTTATTGGCTATTAGGTAGCTAAGGTGCTATAACTATTATATATTATTGACTAAGAAAAATATGAAAATACATATTGTATCTTAAGATATATACATGTCCCATAGAACTTTTTGTCTTATTCTGGTTGGTCTGATTAGGCTACTGAGTCAGTACCTGAGTAGACATGTTTGTAACCTGGGCTCTTAATTCTTTTATTGAACTCATTTGGGGTGTGTTTTGTAAAATCACTGATCATTTTATATTTCCGTAACAAAAATTTTTATGGTAAAGGCAATCACAGCACAGAACACTAATTGCGCAAGTCCAACTTGCACTTTAACTATTTATTTTATTATTAGACTAATCAGTATCATCATTGTACCTTTTAGTAGTTTTTAATTTATTTGACAAATGCTTGTGGCAGATATCTACCAAGCCAAAATTTTCTAGTGTGAAGGACTGCAATTAGGCCGTGACTTGTGCAATTATGTTATTTTAAATCCATATTGCACCTGTCCCGGCCTGATTGCTCCGAACGTTACTTCGAGGGATGTTTTGGTAAGTAGCTCCAATTACATAACATACTCGTTCATTACTTTATAGCAGGGAGAACAGGAAAAATACTTAAAATTATTCTTTATCTATGGACATTCAAATTAATAAAAAAAAACAAAAACCCGGCTACAGTATGTTAACTAAATAAAAAACAAGTTTAATAATATAACAGTAAGAGGCAACAAGTTGTATCGTCGGTCGGTATCAACCCAATAATAATAACATCCCTACCATCTACCAAAGGCCGTAAAGTACGTCCAACAAATTGATAAATGAATTTTGAGCAAAGACGCATTCCACAATAATAATTACTAATATAAACACATCTCATTTTATTTTATCATTATATTACGCAAGTACTGCATTTAAATAATGATTTTTTGTTCTTCCCCCTGTCTAGCCGATTGACGATGAAAGGCATCCCCTCATGATTCGATTCGGTATATATCACCACTACACCAACCACTTTATTTTTGCGCTCGACGCGCGTTTCGCTAACCATGTTAGCTTCATCAAGAGCGATGATTGACTAAAGCTAAACTACAAATCTACCCTATACTTAGCCTAACACCTGAGTTACTCAGACGGAACTAATGGCATAGGCCCTCTGTCTTTATTTAAACTACTTTTACATTTTATAATTTCCATACTTTCGTATGTGTTCAACAATCTCCTAATAGATACATTTTTAATTAATCTTAGTATGATCAGCTTCAAGGGCATGTTCGGCAATGCTAGACTTTTCTGTTCTACTATATTTTATGTGCTAAATGTTCTTTAAATCGTGTTTTAATTAATCTTTTAGTTTGCCCCACATACATTTTGTCACAATCATTACAACTAATTTCATAAATTTTGGATCATATGGTATGAAGACATATTTGGTCTTATTTTCTTCGCGTGTAAAAAAGGTGGAATTCTGAATATTTAACCTATGCCTTATGCCTATTTATTAACTTGTTTACTAAGTCATCGTTATAACCATTAACTCTAGGTATGTTCGTAATACGATTCCTTTCATTATTGCAGTTTACTCTATTCAAAGGAAAAGTGACCAAATGATAAACTATAAAATTTAATTCGGCTAATTTGTGTTGTTTGCAATGAGAGATATATTCCTAACGATTCATTTCATTTCATTATTTTTTATATGTAGCTTCGCCTTTAGTGTTTTCTTTTTCTTAGAGCCCTTTGAATCCATATGTTTACCGCCCCTGAAGGATTTATATCAGATTACAGGTTCTAGCGATTGTAAGAGAACAGTAATCATGTTATCCACTTTGCATTAATTTTAAGAGCTTCTTAAACACATTTTATAGATAACAACTTACAGCTTTCCACCAAATATTTACATATTTTTATGTGCCCTGTATAACTGGTATCGTTTTCTTTTAGTGAAGATACAATTTTGCCTTCATCTCTCTTTAAAGATATTCCAAATTCCTTAAAAGCTAAATGGTTAGGAGAAGAAGACCTTGCCAAAGAGTTCGGTAATTGTTTTAAAGAATACCAAGTAGAAGAAAAATGGAATGCTGCAAGATCTATAGATCTTGCGTCTGGTACTGATCGGGATCAAAAAAGGTATATTTAACTCATATTTAATTTATTATTTATTTGGACAAGTAGTGCTTGGCAGTTATACATATATGGCAGTTATACATATATTTAAACGTTAAATGTCTCATTGGTCAGATTCATTACCAGCACGGAGACTTTAAGATCTAATAAAACAATTTAAAGACGCGCACATAATAGTGCACAAAGGCAACTTTTTTTAAAAGTAAAACTGGCCACTTTTGAGAGAGTGGAATTTAAGTATAGGTCACCATCTGTCTTGAGCATACAAAGTATGCTATATATATATATATATATATATATATATATATATATATATATATATCTATATATATATATATATATATATATATATATATATATATATATATATATATATATATATATATATATATATATATATATATATATCATGTGCCCACCTAGTTATTTCAGTCCCAAGATAATAACCCAGATAATATATTTTTTTTAAATTTTAATGAATATTATTTATTTTTACATAATTTACAGTCTAGAAAATCAGAAAAATATTCATGATTTTACCAGGATTTTTCTCATCTATGTGAACTCCTTTGTTTTTAATTACTGCTTTACAGAGTTTCGGCATTCTGTCCAGTAGTTTCTTCAGAGTTACTTCGGTTATTGTAACCCATTCTGCTCGTAAAAGTTCCCATAAGTAATTTTCTGATGTTGGATTGAGTTTTCGAACACACCTGTCCAAATGATCCCACAGCAATTTGATGGGGTGATTGTGGAGGCCAAATCATCACTTCCAGGACGTCATCGAATTTCCATTGGTCCAAAAGTTCTCTAATTTGTTTAGCAGAATGTTTAGGGTCGTTGTCATGCTGAAAATAAATTTCCCCTGAAAAATATCTCTTCCAGAAGGAAGGATTTGAGTTAGCAAAATTTCTTGATACTGTTCTTTTCGCATGACTCCTATCCTAAAGATTTTTCTAACTTTACCGTTGCCAAAACAATCCCAAACCATTACTGAACCTCCATCATGTTTTACTGTTGACAACTAACAGGTTTCCAACATCCTCTCTCCAGCTGACCGCCGCACGTAAACTCGTCGATTTGAACCGAAAATTTCGAATTTACATTCATCGCCTCCAAAGGATGGAATTCCATTGTTCTGATGTCCAATTTTCATGTTCTCGGGCCCATTCTAATCGTTGACGTTTATTCACTTGCCTGCACCTCTCCCGTATAGTCCACCTTCTGCTAACCTATTCTTTACTGTTGTCACGCGGATGGAGATGGGCCGCTCCAGGTTTACTTGAGCCGTGATTTCTGGTGCGGTTAGGCGGCGATTACATCGGCTGGACATTGTTTAGCTCTGTCTTCAGCGGGAGTCGTTTTTGGTTGAAAATTCTATGTCCTGCAGAAAAATTTTTTACGGTGTAGTCTATCGTTCTCCTTGGCATCCGCATATTACTCGCCATATGTCGACTCAAGTGACCATTTTGATGCCTCGCAATTATCAGAGCCCGATTTTCAACGGAAACTTCTTTCATTTTTGGCATTTTCACAAAACAATTGAGCCTGTATCAATGACAAAGGACTGTTTACGACTGGTTAATTTCCAAAAGGGTAATGGTATTTATAGCATAGTTTTTATCATAAAATGTCACTAGGAATTTCCATAATCCCTAGAAACTTGAAATGAGTTCTTATTTCGACTGAAATTCTCAGAAATCGCCTCCAAACGATTACCATGCAAAAAAATTTGTTTTAATTTGTCATTTCACCAAAATGGCTTATCTAAACAATTTTAGGATGGATACTTGTTAAGAACAATTAAATTCACCTAATATAATAAAAGGATTTAATTAGGTATTAAATTTCGTCAGTTACATTGAAATTTCTAGGTGGGCAAATACTTTCTGACGGTAGTGTATATATATATATATATATATATATATATATATATATATATATATATATATATATATATATATATATATACATATACGTGTATATATATTTATATATGTGTATTTTATATATATATATATATATATATATATATATATATATATATATATATATATATATATATATATATATATATGTATATATATATATATATATATATATATATATATATATATATATATATATATATATATATATATATATATATATATATATATATATATATATATATATATATATATATATATATATATATATATATATATATATATATATATATATGTATATATATATATATATATATATATATATATATATATATATATATATATGTGTGTGTGTGTATATATATATATATATATATATATATATATATATATATATATATATATATATATATATATATATGTGTGTGTGTGTATATATATATATATATATATATATATATATATATATATATATATATATATATATACATATATACTTTTGATCAAATAAAGAAACACGAACACTTTTTTCGGTCAAATCGGACTTTTCAAACGCTAAAAAACTGCACTTTTAGAGTCGTTTTTCAGAACATTCGAATGTATTAGCTTGCCATTATTAAAATCGAAAAACCATATTACACACTCAACCAATGAAATTAGATATATTTTTGAAACTTAAATCAAAATATTAAGAAAATACTTAATATACTGCCAAAACAGTCGCGCAAAACAGATTGTATCTCTATGTACTGAAATACGTACTAGATGTCACTACTCAAAGAAGCTTTTAATTATAAGCTATAAGCAACGAAACGAATTATTTCACAAACCATCGCGCAGCATGTGACTAGCAATGGTTCAGCCAGTACGAGTGCTTGAATTACAAGGAAAACAACTAACAGCGTCACAAGAATGTTTTATTTATTGAAACGGCAATTTTGTATTGCAATGATGAAAATTATATTTTGCAACAATCCACACTGCGTCATAATCTTAGCAATAGTTTTAACAGAGAAGCAGTGATTATTAGCGGGTCTGAAGAATTTTACCTTTAGGAAGAATCATTAGCGTATGTTATTTTTGTTAGTTTAAACACTATACTTCAAATATAGTTTGTTTCTTCCGCATCAGTAGCATTTTTTAAACTGAAAAACTTTTTTTTAAAAATTTGTTATGAAAGAAATCAACAAGTTAATTTTAAACGTAACAATATTGCAACAATTCAGCCTATTATCAAAGTTAGCGTCAATTATTCTTTATCTTACTTTGGCGTACATGCTAAAAGAACATGAATTGTCAGCGTCGATTTTCTCATTAATTAGCATCATCTTCACTATTTTTCCACGGTTTCTCGTGATACAAGGTTTGGCCAGTCTAAAACCTATACAATACAAGTTTTTGAACACCTGCCAAAAAATTAAAACAGTTTAATTACTTACTGAAAAAAAAATGATTTTGTTTCATTGTTATGCAACAACGTTATATAGTTAAAGCATCCAAAGAATTGGTAAGATTTTTCTGAAAAATTATGTACTATGTTTTATTTTTCTAATTTACAACCAACAACAGTGTTTAAAAAAACTGCTAAACATCCAACTTTTGATCTTCAATTGAAAAATACGATTATGCAAAATATTGTTGGGGTGATTGAAAGATTTTTCTTTTGCAGATTTTCCGTCATATCTGCCACACAAAAACTCTTTGAAAAAGAAAATTTAAACAAGGAATTAGCAAAGATAAAGGAGGAACAAGTTCTTACCGAATCAGCTATATCAGTTACTCTAGAACAGCTTGAAAACAGCATTCCTGCTAACATTAAATCAACTATCACTTAACTGTATATTCTAGTATTAGTTTTATTTTAATTATATCTTTCGTTACCTTAAGCTTTTGTAAAAACTAATGACTAATTAATATGTTCAAAAAAATATACATTTTTTTTTCAAAAAATGTCACCACCGCTTCCTTCGCGTGATGGAGTAGAGATCTCCCAGAACTACAAATTGATGGTACAAAATTTGATTGCAAAGTACTAGGGTTGTATGATAAATACCTGGCGCTACTACTATTTAAAAAATTATATTTTTCGTAAATATCACCTTTCACAAGAATCCTGTCAACTTTGGAAGCCGCTGCATGATTTAGTTTGTCAGTGGCAGCCCTTTAAATATAACAACTTTGGTGATTACAACAATGGGAAAAAATTGAATATCGAGCAGTGATAAAATACTTGTTTTTGAAAAAGAAAACGAAAGATGCGAAGAAAGCGGAACTCAGCTAAGTTTATGGGGACCATGTACCTTCGTTATCGTCCATAAAATATTGAATTCAAACGCGGTCGTACAAGCATTTTTTTTGACGAAGAACGTCCAGGTCGTCCAAATGGGGTCACCACATCAGCAATGATTGAAAAAATCCACGATATAGTGATAAATGATCAGAGATTGAAAGTGCGTGAGATTGCTAATACTGTGGGCATCTTAGTTGAACGGATGCAGAACATTTTAACAACTCATTTGGCTATAAGAAAGCTTTCCGCAAGATAGGTGCCGCGATTGCTCACAATTGACATAAACACGCACGTGTGTCAAGTTCAAAAGAATGTTTGGCGATATTAAAACGCAATCGGAATGATTTTTGGCGTCGATTCATAACTGCTGACGAAACATCGGTTTATCACAGCACACCAGAGACCAAAGAATAGTCCAAACAGTGGGTTTTCTTGGCAAACCAGCGCTAAAAAAGGCCAAGGCGACTTTATCGGCCACCAAAGTCATGGCCATAGTGTTTTAGGATGCACGTGGCATAATCTACGTCGATTTTTTTTTTATGGGTCTAGCACACGTGCTGCAGGGAAGTCCCTAAAGCGCTCCAGGAGCGGCACGAGTGCGATTGCCTTGAAAAGGGCAAAACGATTATTATGTCAACTTATTGAACTGTTTCAACCTTGCTGTCAAAGAAAAACTTCCGCATATGACGAAGAAAAAAATTCTCTTTCATCAAGACAATGCACGCGTGCACACTTGTGTCATCGCCATGGCAAATTTCCACGAGTTAGGACACGAATTGCTTCCGGAACCACCATGTTCGCCAGATTTAGTTCCCAGCGATTATTTCCTATTTCGGAATATGAAAAATGGCTCGGTGGAAAAAATTTGGCTCCAACGATGAGGTGATTGCTGAAACGAAAGCCTATTTTGAAGAGTTGGAAAACTCGTATTTCGACTAAGTGTGTCGTGCTAAAAGGATACTATGTTGAAAAATAAAATAAATTTTACATGTAAAAATGTAGAGTAAAATCAGTTTTAAAATATGTTTCAAGTGAAATTTATAAACGTTTCAGTGACAATAGTCCTACACTGACAGCCAAATAAATTTCAATTTGAATTCGGTGAAAATGATATAGGTTCTAAAATTTCCTGGAAAAAGCGAGATAATACAGTTTTTGACAATTTCTGCAAAATTATGTTACTGAAAAATATGTGTTATGTTCCAACATGCTACGATATTAAAGAAAATATTTCCTCTGAATTACACGATAAATACATAAATACGGATTGATGAGACAAGTAACATGCTATCAAAAAGTAATTCATGTATGGAAAAAGTAGTTTCATTGCGAGAACACTTAATATTTACAAAAAATTGGAAGAAATTCAGAACTAGCAACTGGACCTATAAATAAAAGTTTAAAAAAGACTTTATGTGGTGAATATTTTGAGAAAATAAAATGTTTTGCTCTGCATAACGAACTCAACTTATTACAACACAGTAAAAAATCTTATCAAGGAAAAACTCTTTCAACTTGGTAGCATGACAGTAAAATTCCTGTCGCTATAAAAGAAATCAGGATGTTGACAGATTTATATCTAGTATTAGTGAAATTGTATAGTAAGCGCTGATATACAGTCGGTCCAAAAAGTCTCCATACACCACCTGCTTTCTATACTATTTTTCTGTTATGTTTAACTAATTAATTGGAACTATGAGAAAACATGTTTAAATTAATATTTGAAACTTAAACGAGGATTAGTATTAAAAACAACTACGTAACATTTTATTTATAAAGGTAATAAAGAGATATATGATTTAAAAAGAAGTAAGTTCAATTTATATGTTTCCCATATGAAAAAGCAATTGAGGATGTAAAACGCAACACAAATCTATTGCATTTCTAGTAGATCAACAGCTACCGGAAAAAAAAAGTGGCGCGGGCAGTAGCAACTTGCGCCTTTGACAGGTTTATTTGGCACAGAAACTGTTCACCTTTTAGATATTTTGGGCCGTCGCTACTGGCCCTTATCCAATAAAGCCCAATTCGAATATGCCATTTATGGCGTGAACGATAGCACCGTAGACGCGGTACAGTATCATTAGCCAGTTCAGTAATACTTGCGCTCAATAATTGGCAGGAGTCAATTTTGGCCCGGGGGTCCTTTTTTCTGATTCTAAAAAATGGCGTGAATGGTAGCAACTCAAATTTTATTTCGTTTTGACGAGAATATAGCATAGGGGCATTTTTGGCCCTAAAAGAGCCGATTTCAGAGAAAACGCCCACGGGCGACTCCTGCCAACCTTATTTCTGCTATATTGTCGTCAAAACGAAATAAATGAAACAAAATTTGAGCTGCTACCATTCTCTGCCAGATGAACCTGTCAAAGGGGCAAGTTGCTACTGCTCATGCCACTTTTTTTTCCCGTAGCTCTTGGTCCATAGCAATCTAGATAGATCAATCATATGATCCACATAGTTTGCCTAAGATCAGTTGTAAAAATTAGTTTAATCGAATCGCATCATGTTTTTTTCTTTGATTCTATTAGGAATTATGGATGTCTAATTGATGGTCTAATGATGAAAATATGATTATTTCATATTTTATTGTTAGCGAGACTTAACCTGTTTTTACCCAAGTGTACTCTATATCCCTAGCCCTGTATATTTTCTCGTGGGGATCGGGCTTCGGTTATGCTGTGTAAAAATAAAACAAGAAGGTTTACAGATTTTAAAACCCTATAATTCTAAACGTTAAGTTTGAACTATAAAGTCATTGTATTAATGGGATATCAGTTAAATTTCACGCATTATTTATTGATAACGGCTATTTATTTTAAATATTTTTCCATGAAGTTCTTAATTACTTGCTCATTTACACTGATAGTTGCTTGCAGTTTTTGTTTCTGTTTAATTAACTCATTCTGCTTCTGAAAATCATACCCTTGTAGATCAGTTTCTAAAAAAGAAAAAATATGTATAGTTAAGAATGTATAGTTTACAATGAGCCTTTTTGTAACGAATTTATGGTACACTGGATTATTTAGGATGGAAACTACTGATTAATTGCTTCAGCAGTTTTCTGTATCTGAATTTTGGAATGAAATAAATCATTACGAACATATCTATTGCTTATGGTGTCTTTTCTATATATGTCAAATTATAATTTATTTTTAGTTTTAAAATTTTTTGATCAGTACGTTTTGAGATAAGGGGATTTTTGGCAATTTATACAAAGAAAAGCATTACGTATATTTTTGACCTTGTGTTTCCACAAGCTTTCATTTGACACCCCACACGATGACCTGGTAAAATTATTTTTTTCACTTTCGATTTCACCCCCGGCCATATACCAGATAAATTATCAAACGAAACGCGCTCGTGATAATTTTCGCTTAATCTATACTATATGAAGAGTATTCCAGAATTTTTTCAAAACTTTCTGATCTGACTTTCCGAGATAGGGTGGGATTGACAGGGAGATTGGCCAATTTTTTAAAAATAATACAAAGAAGAGTGTACACAAGTATTACATCATATACACTCCTGGACAAAATTAACGCAACAATATAACATATTAAATCATACAAATCTCTATAATGAATTAATTTTAATAATTTTTTATGAACACTGGTTACACTAAAAGTTAGAAAAAACTTATTCGGATACTTTAAAAGTGAATTAGCTACCAAATTTCTCTATAAGATTCGAATTAAAATTATTCTTAAGACCTAATAACAAAATCGTTGAAATTATGTAATAATGAAAAAAATAAACTGGGACACTAGTAGCAAAATTAATGGTGTAACTGGGACACTAATAGCGTGTGTTGCCTCCTCTACTTCGGATCACAGCATTTATGCGCCTAGGCATGCTTCTAATTAAATTTTGCTCCCATTCTGTGATAACTGCATTTTCAAGTTCCCTCAGGTTTCTAGGTGCAGGTATATGACGTTTCACATTTTTCTTAAGGTGATCCCATACATGTTCTATCGGATTCAGATCCGGGCTTTTTGGTGGCTATTGCATAATCGGTATATCAACTTGATTAAGATAATCGAGTACCTCCCTAGCCACGTGAGGTCGAACGTTGTCTTGCATAAACTGGAAATTGGGCCCCACAAAATGACCGAAAGGCATCACATGTTCTATTACAATATTCTCAAGATAGTACTCAGCATTCATGGATCTCGTACGGACAGGAACTAACTCTGTGCGAGCATCAAAGCAGATGCCACCCCAGAACATAACAGAGCCACCGCCGAATGGAATCCTTGCAGAGATATTGCAAGGAGCAAACCTCTCTCCTGGTCTTCGCCATACTCGCTCACGACCATCTGGATGTTTTAGACTAACCCTAGTTTCATCTGTGAAGAAAACTTGTTTCCACTCATCCACAGACCAGTTTTCGTGATTTCGGGCAAAACGTAACCTGGCAACTCTGTTCTCTCTAGTAAGAAAGGGCGCAGTGGCTGGTCTCCTACTGTTTAATCCAGCTTCATTTAACCGTCTTCTAACTATGTTAGAAGAAATTGTGACATTGCGAACAGCTTCGAATTCGTTTCTTATTATAGAACTAGTAACAGCCCTGTTTCTTAAAGCATATTGTCTTATAAAACGTTCATCTAGGTCGCTAGTGCATCGTTTTCGCCCTTGCCCTAGCCTTCTAGAATAAGTTCCTACTTCATTCAAGCGTCTTACCATACGACTTATTGTGGAACGATGTTTGCCTAACAAATTGGCAACATAACTCTGACAATATCCCTCGTCCAATAAAACTGAGGCTCGCACTACCTCGTGTTCAGTTAAATTCCTTGTTCGATTCATTTTTTTCAAATTCTTCGGGGTCAAAAATAAAACAGTCTACCACAAAAACGTATTACTTTGAAAAACGGAACAATTTATAAGCTTACTTTTAAAGAAAATCTATCGCATTATTACAGAAAATTTATAATCTTCTTCTAAAAAATTCTTTAAAACTGTAAAACGAAACAAAATATGCATAACCTACTATTCAAATACTCGATAAACTTTTAAAACTGACATAAGAAAAAGATAAATTAATTTTCAGATTGTTGCGTTAATTTTGTCCAGAAGTTTATATTTTTGAACTCGTATTTTCACAAGCTTTCATTTGACACCCCACTCGACGACCTGGTAATTTTTTTTCACTTTTGATTTCACCCTCCATATATGCGATAAATTATCTAAAAATGCACCATTCAAATATATAAAAATAAAATAATTTTAAAATTAGACCATTTAATTTTTTTTATAGACATAGCACACGTGCTGCAGGGAAATCCCTAAAGCGCTACAAGAGCAGCGCGTGTGCGGAAAAGCGATTCACGTTAGTCTTGAATCGCTGTAAATTGTACTTAATGCGAAACATAGTCCTGGGCAAATCATTTCAAAGGGATGAGGTTGTCCATATACAAGACTGCTTGAAAAAGGTTGTACAAGGAGTGACAGGTTGAACTTCATACGGAAGTGAAGTGTTAGAGCGACGTGTATTTCTAGCATGTACCGCTTTAGGAGGGATTAAACTAGCTACATCCATTGAACACTTTCCATAAAAATACTTGTTGAATATACTCAAGTCACCCACCGTTCTTCGATGCTCCGAGATTCAGGTTGCTGGTTAGTTTTGGATCTCCAGTCATGCGAACAGCTGTCTTCTGAATAGAATCCAATAAATGCAGTGTATGTTTGGGAGCAGAGCCAGCAGATTGAGTGACGGTGCTAGCGGAATAGCGTGCCACAACATAACTATGTCGGGTTCAGCAACGTTAATTTTTTTAGAAAAAAACGGCCGCTTGAGTTTTTGTACCGTTAAATTCTACTTGGTTATTATCACTCTAAGATAGACTTTCTCCCAGGTCTTTGTTAAGTTGAACCAGTTCCTACTGTCTGCAGATATTGGCATGAGTAGCCGATGTCCTAGCGTTCAAAGTTAATGAAGAAATAAACTGTCGATCGTATTCCTGTTCCTTTCCAGCAGATTATTGATGTAGATGAGAAAGAAAGAAGGACACAGAATGTCGGGCAGACCGGCATTGATAGTGAAATCTGTCGAATGCCACTCGTGAAGAACGCTTTCTGAGGACACACGAGAGCCATAAACAAAACTTTTCAAACACATAAGAGCGTAGCTGAACCAACAATCCTTAGTGCCAAACATGGTTGAATGCTTTGGATATATCAAGTGCAACTGCTCGAGATTCTTCAAAGTGTTCGATTGCGTTGTTCCAAACATGTGTTACATAAGTTAGAAGACCTCCTGTTGATCTTTGCTTACGAAAGCCATATTGATGGTCGCTAATAATGTTGAATCCTTCAAGATATTTTAGCACATGCTGATTGACTGCCTTTTCCATGACTTTCGATATTACTGAAAGCAGTGTGACTGGTCGGTAGTTGTTCGGCAAGGTATTTTTGCCTTGTTTGGGTATCGGCTGAACTGCAGCGCACTTCCAGCAGGAAGGAAATATTCCCTTTCTGTAGGATAGGCCGAAAAGTCTACAGAAAACAAATATTTTTTGAGTACTATGGCATGTATAGCACCAGAAGCGCTTTTGGTGTCTAGCTTCATTAGAATACGTTTTATGACACGCTGTCTGAAGACTATATGGGGCACCCTTGACTGTACTATGGGAATTTTTGGTGGTGTTTTTCCTTGAAAATCGACAGTAGATTGTGAAGCAAAAAGTTCAGCTAACAAGTTGGCTTTCTCAACTGGTGTTGTTCCAATAGTATTACCAGGTGTGAGAGGTGGTATAGAAGATTAGTGAAATTTTGACTACTTGCCTTAGCGACTGAACAAAAGGAATCTGGAATTGTTGGGGCAGGCAAGAAATTTGTTTTTAATTCTTTGATCGTTGACTCAGTGGTTTCGTCGATAATATCTTTGCGTCTGTTGTACAAACAAAGATGTTTCGATCTATAACGTTAGGATTTTCACGCCTTTATCGGTAGGCAAGACGTTTAAAGGCAACAGCTTTGCATTTTCGGTCGAACCAAGGCTTGGCATTGGAAACAAACATCTAACCAAGGAAAAGTTGGAAAATATCCCATGAGTTCTTTCCATTTAGTAGATTTGTAGTGCCAAATCCTGCGCAGCTTAGGTGCCTCTGTCATTGATCGGTAGGATACTCAATGTCGGAAGCAGTTTATGGTTGGAAGAACCTAATGGCGAATTTAGTGTAAATTCGGGATTGGTGCTTAAAAACAGGGCAAGAAGGCTGACGAACTCTCCGTCTCGATCAGGGATCTTTGTTGGTTCATCAATAAGCTGAGCAAAACCTAATTATCTTGTTACTTTCAGTTTAACCTACAAATGATTTCTTCTAATTAAATAAAAAAAAAAAATATAATGAATATTTAATCCGTATTTTCATACCTCACAAATAATTGAATCTAAACATACGATCTGATACACAAAAGTGTGGCCACAATTTTGAGTACAATCGAAAGATCATTTTTGCAGATTATTCCATTAAAACATATCGAAAGTAACCTCACAGAGGGATGTATCTCCAAAATATATTATATTAAACTATGCGGAACTTGGTAAAATTCATGATTGTTTTTAACAGAACATAAAGGAATTACAAAAATAATAACTTAGTTTCTAGGAGCTTATAGAAAGCAACAAAAAAATTACATGTGTCAAATTATTTATATTATTTTGATTTATTCGAGTATAAGATGAAAAAGTCCATATATCTTAAGGATTAAATTACTGTTCTGGAAGCTTAGCTGCTCAGAGAAACGTCAGTAAGTAACGGGATAATTTGGCAAGAAGCAGCACATCGTCTACAATAGCTTAACCTATATCAAGGGGCGAGGGAATCATATGGAAACAAAGAGGAAACTAAAGGCCAAATGGCTTCTAAAGCGGGGGAGAAAAAATCAGCAACTCAGGGCGGAACCTCTTGAAGAAGAAACCTCTCGCGCTGGAATTCTAATAGGTTAGACGCCTACCCAAGACAGTAAACTAGTGCCTAGGGTAGAAGTGATTATTTGTTTCTCATTAGGTGTGCTTTTTCTTCAAAGTGAACTACAATTACGTCATAATATCAATTTGTTAATTTGAGGGAGGCACAAAAAAGGCAGATCTATTTATTTACATACTGGTATGGAAACCTAGGCGGTGGGAAGAATTTTTTCTCTGACATTTCGTGTTTTTGTTTTTTTAGTTAGTCACCTCTCCGCCTGAATAGGGTTTGCCCTTTTTTAGATGAATATCGGCGAAGATGTCGTAATTTCCGTCAACATTGTAAAAGTGCTAAAATATACATTTGTATTACACGGCACCTTTCAAAAAACCCGATGGTGCTACCACGGGCGTAATTACATTTCTACAACAATGTGTAGTCCGATTTAATTTACGTAATGACTAAAATTTGTTACAGCCAAAATTTTTTGACAATATAGCGGAACTGTATTATACGCAGCCTCGCGGTAAGCGGGCGTGTACCGCACGCGGGCGGTACATCCAGATTTGTCGGTGAGGTATCGTTTTTCTCGATGTACCCGGTTTGCGCGTGATGCGCGGGCGCGGAGCAAGTCGAATGGGTTTCATTGAAATATACCGAGCACACCGAGAAAAACGATACCGCACCGACAAATCAGGAAGCGGCCTTACGGTCAGGGGAAAATAGGAGGACAAGAAATTTCTAGGGGGGGGGGGGGGGGGGGGGGCGTCATAGTAGGTTTTGCACGCGAACGTTCAGGTGACTAACTACGAGCCTGATTATGTCGATCTAAAAAAATACGAATACGTATTTTTTTTCTTATGTAAACGGAAATCAGTGTCACCCGAAATGTTTTTTATGTACTGACTGGTCCTGCATCAGATTTAATTACTAAAATTTAAATAACCGAGAGGTCGCGATGTAACAGTAGACTTAGAACATATATTGTACTTTTCAAATATATTTGCAGTTCAATATTATAGAGTTGTTAGTTTTTTTTATGTAAATAAGTTTATGGTGCATTAAATCTGGTTTTAATGGTTACCTTCCAATTTTTTTTCAATATTGAATTTCTCTAAAATATTATTCATCTTATACTGGTATATTGGGCACATAACTTTAACTTTTTCCAATTCTCGAAGAACTTTATTTTCTTTAGATATTAGTTCCTACAAAAAATGAAGTTAGAAGTTTTTTATCCCTAGTAGTTTTTGTTACCAGAATTATACCATGAATTATACATATATATATGAATATATATATATATATATATATATATATATATATATATATATATATATATATATATATATATATATATATATATATATATATATATATATATATATATATATATATATATATATATATATATTGGGGGCACTGTTGTTTGTAATATATTAAATGATACTAATTATAATGAGGGTTTGGAGTTCATCAATTTGTTTGCTGATGACACCTTAATTTCATGTAGTGGAGATCTAGTTTTGGAGATTAATCGGTTGCTTGGAGGAATGGAACAGTTTTTTTCCATTAATAAGCTTAAATTAAATGCCAGCAAAACTAAAGCAATGATAATAGAAACTCATTACAAAGTAAATAATATCGATGGATCATTTTATAAATTACGTATAGATAATGACTATATAGAATGGGTCAATCAAATAAAATATCTTGTTTTTATGTTGAACAATACGTTGTGAATATATCCAGAAAAAAATTAGAAGGAAGCTGTTCTTTTTTTCTAGAGTGGCAAAGAGTTTATCTTTGTTTTCTAGAATAATGGAGTTTAAGACTATTATTTAACCACACTTTGATTATTGTGCAACCTTGTTTATCCTTGATTGTGGATCGATACAGTCACTACAAGTTTTATTTAACAGAGGTATAAGAACGATTTTGAGGTGCAACCTATACACTCCATTAAACCTAATGCTTAGTACTCTGGGGTGGTTTTAGGTTGAACAAAGATTATACTATTTTACAATATTAATTTTTAAGCTGAGCAGGGGAATGCTTCCAAATTATTTTAATGAATTTGTTGGATTACGAAGGGGATTACTTTACAAGAAGCGTTAATGATTTTCATATTATAAGACCGAAACATTCATCCGCAATGATTTCCCTTTTTTATAAGGGATTTAATCCCTATAATGCTTTGCCGGCAAATATTAGGAGTGTTGCAACGCTAAATATTTTTAAGGCAAGACTAAGGGAGTTTATAATCTAGTCAGGAGTGTGTTTCTGCCTCAGTTTAGGTTAATTTCTGTATGTGGTTATGTTTAGTGTGATATGCAGTTTTTCATTATTAAAGGTTATATCTATTTTTTTTTGTTCTTTCTTTTTATTGTTATAGTAGGCGTATCTATCTATTTGTCGATAAATTTCATTTGATATATATATATATATATATATATATATATATATATATATATATATATATATATATACACAGTGGCGTGCAAGTTTCCGGCCAGTGACATTTCGTACACTAATTTACTAAAAAAAGGACTCATGTTTTTTAATCATTATGAGATGTGAGTATGATATAGGAAAGAAAATAATATAGTAAAAGAATATTATTTACGTTTGTGAATATATTTATTATTATTATTCTTATATTTATATGTGCAAAGGTTCTGGCCACATAATATACATTGACGCAGTAGGACGTTCAAAGACGTATTTACCAATAATAGCGCGTTGAATGTTCACATTTAGTTCATAAAAGGTCGTGGGAGCATAAACATGGCTCGGCATATGCAAATCCAAATTCGTGAAAGAGTAATAAAATTTTCAAAAAAAGGAAAGTCTTCTCGTGAGATTGCTTCATTATTATCGATAGGTAAATCAACCGTGAACGATATTATTGTAAAATACCATTGTGGATCATTAAACGCAAATCAACTGCGGATGTCAAGAAAACTGCTGCCGAAATTGCACGCGAGCTAAAGGATGAAAACCTAGCTAATGTTAGTCGTAGTACTGTGACACAAAGACTACATGATGTGGGACTTTTTGGCCGTATTAAAAAATCATTAATCAGTAAAAAGAATAAGAAGGCCCGATTACAATTTGCCAAAGGTCACCTAAATTGGACAATCAAAGATTGGAAAAAAGTAGCTTTCTCAGAGGAATCTAAATTTAATCTTTTTGGAAGCGATGGTAGACAGCATGTACGACGTCCTATTGGTACGAGAAATGATGTTCGGTACTAAATTTCTACTGTAAAATACGGTGGAGGAAGTGTGATGGTTTGAGGAATTTTCTCTGCACAAGGAGTCGGTCCATTAATGAAGATCAACGGAAATATGAACGGTGATATTTACAAGGACATTTTAGAAAACAATTTGTGATCATATGCTGAAAAAACATTGCCGCAGAATTGGATATTTCAGCAGGATAATGACCCCAAACATACATCCAAGTTGTTAAAACAGTGGTTTTCTGGTTCAAATGTGAGAGTTTTCAGCTGGCCATCTCAATCATCGGACTTGAACCCAATAGAACACTTATGGGAAACGCTAGATCGTCAAGTTCGAAAGCATACATATTCAAATAAAGCCGCATTATTCAAATCATTGAAGGAAGAATGGGATAAAATTTCACCTGCTTGTATTAATCGATTAACTGAGTCAATGTCACATCGTTGTGCGGCTGTTATCGCTGTAAAGGGTATGGCTACAAAATGTTAACATAAAAATATAATTTAAGTCTATTATAGAGCATATGGACTAATAATTTTTCTCATAGTACAAAGTGGTCGGAAACTTTTGCACATATAAATATAAGAATAATAATAATAATAAATATATTCACAAACATATATAATATTCTTTTACTATATATTTTGTTTCCTATATCTCATACTCACATCTCATAATGATTAAAAATCATTAATCTTTTTTTTTAATAAATTAGAGTACTGGCCAGAAACTTTTGCACGCCAATGTATACATATATATATATATATATATATATATATATATATATATATATATATATATATATATATATAATATATATATATATATATATATATATATATATATATATATATATATATATATACATATACATATATATATATATATATATATATATATATATATATATATATATATATATATATATAGGGTAGACCGAGGAGAATCGGATCACAGGGCGAATCGGATCAAAATAAGAAATCGGTT
Source organism: Pachyrhynchus sulphureomaculatus (assembly GCA_019049505.1). NCBI lineage: Eukaryota > Metazoa > Arthropoda > Insecta > Coleoptera > Curculionidae > Pachyrhynchus > Pachyrhynchus sulphureomaculatus. The sequence continues at coordinate 168,923,114 of CM032446.1, forward strand.
AATATTTTAAATATCGCATTGACATGGAACGCACCCAACTGGCGTCTTACGTCCCCCTCTCGCCCCGCCCCTCCCGACATAGGCAGTATTTCGATCCCGCTTGTACATCAGTGTCGGCGCCGATGGCCAGGTACTCGGACGTTTGTTTGTGTTGCAATTTTGGCGCTCATCTAAGGTAGGTACTTACGATTTCTTTGTGGCATATTAAGGATTTGTGTTAAAACTTCAAATATAATGGTTTATATTGTTTAACAAGGTGTCTGTTTTAGAGAACCGATTCACTTTTAAGTATAATCTTAGAGGTTAATGTCTAAAATATTTATTTCAAGTCTTAAATACTGGGCTAATTGGATCATGTCATCAGGGGCGAATTGGATCACTCTTTTAAACTGATTTATTACATGTATGTGGTTATTGATTCATATTTATTTCAGATGGTTCGCACGTACAAAAGAAAGACTGATGCAGGAAAATGGTCTCAAGAAAAAATGATAGAGTTAACTTTACGTTCGGCTGCTGAGATTTTCGAATTACCGTACACAAGCTTACAAAGAAGAGTCTCTTTACCCAGAGGTGTCATTAAGCGTCGAGGTGGACAGCCAGCTTTAGAGAAGAACGCAGAAAAGACGTTAGCTGACCGGCTGTTGCACTTAGCAAGTCGTGGCTTTGGAATTACACCCAAGGCGGTTCGTAAATACGCGTTTGAATTTGCAGAACGTCAAAAAATAAAACACAAATTTAACAGAAGAGCAGGAATGGCTGGCCAGGACTGGTTTCATCGCTTTATGGAAAAAAATAAAAAATTAACTATTCGGAAGCCGGAAGGCCTGTCAAGAGCAAGGATTGATGGTATGAAAAAGGAAAAAGTGGCAGAATTCTTTAAGGCTTTGGAAACAGTAGTAGACAACAACAATTTAAGAGGAAGACCTGAATGTGTGTACAATGTGGACGAAACAGGGATACCGCTTAATAATTACCCACCCAACATTATAGCCCAGAAAGGTGCAAAATATGTCGTCAGCATGACGAATGTTGAACGAGGTGAAAATGTAACCGTCCTAGCCTGTATGAATGCAATAGGGCAGTACATACCTCATTTGTTTTGTTTAAAGGTCTACGTAAACGAGACGATTTCCTCATAGGTATGCCACCTGGTACTGAAGTTGTCATGACAGAAAAGGGCTGGGTAACTGAAAAAGCTTTTAAGTTGTGGTTGCAACATTTTAATCGCTACCGCGCCCAAGGAAAAGTAATTCTAATTTTGGATGGACACGCATCTCACACAAGCTACTCAGTGGTAGACCTATGTGACTTTCGAAATTGGGCTTATTCTTCTTCCTCCACACACGTCACATGCCCTGCAACCGCTCGATGTATCGTTTTTCAAACCACTCAAATCATATTATCACCAACAAGCTACATCATGGCAACATTCACATCCAAATCAAGGAATCACAAAAATCGCTTTCGGGGGACTTTTCAAACAGGCTGCCACTGTTGGGAATGCTGTAAAAGGCTTCGAAAATACTGGAATATTTCCGTTAAACGCCAATGCAATACCTGACCACAAGTTTATCGGTGATCAAGAGTCGGACATTATGGAGTCCCAAGTCCAATCCACGGGTACTCAACTGGTGCAACCACAAGTCCAATCTTCAAGTACAGAACAAGTACAGCCACAAATACAGGTACAAGTCCAAGCCACAAATACACAACCAGTTGATATACAGTGCTATCCACACGTTCACAACAGTCTGACAGTGCCCACTCATTCACCAGTGCAGGGATAATTAAAGAAATTCTTCCATTACCTTTGAAGTCACCAACCACGTCTAAGAGAATTCTTAAAAATTCAAAACCGGTCTTGCATTTAACCTCATCTCAGAGAAAGATTAATCTTCTCGAAAAAGAAACAAAGAAAAAACTTAAGATAGACAAGAAAACTCTGGAAAATAAGAGAAAGGCTGAGGGAAAAGAGAATAGTAAGAAGAAGATGAAGAATAAAGCAACGCCTGGAATAAAAATTAAGAGTTCATCTGCCAAACAGAGAGAGTGGCACTGCATTTACTGTTCCGAAATATTCGTTCGTCCACCATTAGAGGACTGGATTCAGTGCAATGCATGCGAAGAATGGTGCCACAAAAAATGTGCTGATATGGAAGGGAAAAAAGGGCCGTATATATGTGATTTGTGTGCCAGTAATGAAAATTGAACTTATTATTCATTATTTAAAATTTGTTAATGATCCCAAAGCTATTATGTCAAGAAACTTTAAATTTAGTTACATGTTATGTATGATCCGATTCGCCCCGAAATTTGGGGCGATTCGAATATTTTTAATTTTTTAGTTTTTAATCACTAATTAAGAGAATGTATGAATGATTCAAGTTTTCAAATGTTTATTGCATAGCTGATTAGTTACTGATTACCATTTTGTCAATAAAAATTACATATATTACACTTTAGCATGATTTTCTCATTCTCAAAAAAAAAGTGATCCGATTCGCCTCGGTCTACCCTATACACACTCATATGCCATTTATAGAATCGTTCCCGCCAATCAAACATCCATTTAAAATTTTACGAGTGTGGTAAAAACACAAAAACATTAGATTAAATTGCAAACCTGTCCTATGTAAAAAAATTAATATATAAGATACAATTGCTCATCTGAAACAGTTCACTTAAAGTTCTTACACACGTCACGGACCACTCTATCTCACCACTAAATGGCGGTGCACCATCTCTGGCAGTCGTCCCATTTCCAGCCATTGTGTTTAATTCGAAATACACACGGGTCACCAAGTAGCGGTGCGCCGTCACTGACAGTTGGCTTATTTAAAACCAGTGTTTCCAAGTGAAAGCATTCCGTCAGTGATAGCGCGACAGAGTGGGCAGTGTGTAAACCAAGAAAGTGACTAGAACATAAAATGGTTATGTGCCAGTCAGTGGCTTACTACTATTTGATGGACTTTAGGTATTATCAGTGGAAATGCAAAATTTTCTTGCAGTTATAGGTTTCTCTCAAGTTTCTAGGATGACTTTCCTAAGCCAACTCGGAAACATTCATGTAAAATCATAACGGCGGGCTAAAACTTAAATAACTTTATAAAGCGCCTTTTAAATGACTGGAATAAAATTACATATCAATAAACTTAAAAACAATAAATACTTCTGACCTGATTTATTCTGTTCAGTTGTTCTTTTGAAGTGTGCAACTCAAATTTTTTAACTTCTAAAGCATTTAATTTTTGCTTTTGCTTCTTAAGTTCATTGTGTAAATGCCCCAAGAGGTTTGTCACTAAACAGAAAAACATATCGATATGAACAACAAAGAAATTCTAAACTGTTAGCACACAAGTGATCACACATAGATATTTATAGCTTTTTCTTTCACCAATATGCTTTCTTGTCTTCTCAATTTCAGCTTGATAGAGATGACGTGAGCAGGGAGCAATTTAATTTTCTGAAAGTTCGATAGGTCACAACAGATTGAAGAGTGTACTGATTTTGCCTGTAAAAAATGGTCTCTGTAGAAACTCCAGAGCCATAAACATACCATAAAAGTGCCTGTTACCGAAGAATTCTCATAAAACTTGGTAAAATGCTTCAGAGATATTAAGCACAACTGCTCGAGACTACAATGTTTAATTGCATTGTTCCAAAGATATATAATATAATATAGGAAATCTCGAGATAATTTAAAAGATGCTAATTGCTAGCTTATTCCCAAACTATCGAGATTACTAATGGCATGCCACCAGTCAGTAGTTATATGACATGGTATTTTTACCTTTTTTTAAGTACCAACTGAATTTGAGTGCATTTCCAGCAGGAAGAAAATATTCCTTCTTCATATAAGTTAAAAAGCAAAACAAGATTGATGTTAGTTTGCTGACCTATTTTTGGCGTACAAAAACATCAGTGCCAGAAGCTTTCTTGATATCGCACTTCATTAAGATATATTTTATGACATGTCTTAAAAAGAGATAAAATTTCAGTACGGGAGCTTTTCAGAAAAATGGAGGTTTTTTTGAAATATGCTTAAAATGGCCTGATATTGAAAAACTCACAACACAAAATCAGGAGAGGCTGTTTTTGCTAACCTGAACTAAATAATCAGTAATTACAAAATATATTAAATAATGACAAAAATGTCCTACCTAAATATGAAAAAATGGTTAGCAAAAAAAAAAAAAACGACCTCCCCCCGATTTTTTGTCGTAAATCTTTCAAAATTAGGCCTATTCAAAAAAAACCTTTTTTTAAAAAAAGTCCATGTACTGAAATTTTACCTAAAAAGATATCAGGGATTTATGAGGGTTTATTAGCAATAGTAGTTGGTTTTTCCTTGAAAATTGATTGTAATTTGTGAAACAAGGAGTTCCTAACAAATTGGCTTTTTCAATAGATGTTGCAATATGGCCGTGTAGTTTAGTAAAAATTTTTACTATTGATATTAGTAACTGAACAAAATCTTGAGAGGTTAGAACAGGCAAGAAGTATCATTTTAATTCTCTTATTAAATTATTTTTAGTTGGGCCATGGTTTATTGCCATTTATTTGGACCATAGTTTATTGCCCTTTATTTGAAGCACTTAAAAGATGTTATAGTTCATGATAATAGAATTTTCACTGCACTGTCGGTAGGCAAAACGTTTGGGAGCAATAACTTGTTTGAAGTTTTGGTCACAGCCAGGCATTTCTTCGAAAAAAGGATGTAAGCTTCAACGTAATATCAGAGATAGCCTCCTGAGTACAATTACCATCTTGCATTACCTTCAAGACGAGTATGTCTTACCTTCTTTACAATTATTTTCATATTTTGGAAAAATTTGCGTCAGTGTAGATAATTCAATATGTTTTAATTGTTCCTCATTAAGTTCCAATAAATTTGAAAACTGTTCGTTATCCTCCATACCATAAAATTTTTTTAAATTTAGCCAGAATTTCACAACGTAAGTAAAGTTTGTCTAATTTCTACTCCACTCATATTTTCAACACCTGTTAATAGAGGGCAGAACAAAATGACATTTTTCACAGCCCAATATTAAACGCTGTAACTATTAATCTGTAATTATTCCCATTTTATTATTGAATGAAATAAACTATTTGATGTAATATCTTTACCTAAAGAATTCTTCCGTTTACGATCGTATTCGATATGTTAAATAAGGAAATCAATTTTTTATCTTATCGATGTTTTAGAATTTTCAAACTGAATTTATTCATACTGCTAAAACAGTGAGCATTCATTATTAGTTTCGAGCGTTGTCTAGTAGAGTTCATTGCAATCTATATTAATGGTTCTAAGGTTAGTGTTTGGATGTCGCCAGGTGTATATGATTGACGTTTCAGACAAAACGACAGAAAGCCAACTGTCATGCGCATTTAAAAGGAAGTCTAGCCTTTGGCATTTTATCAACAACGAAAACGCGATAACGCACATAATTTATGTTAGCGTGTGACGCCATTATTAAATTGTGAATAATATTTTGGTGAAACTTGGTGCCCTAGGCCTCCGTCGACTAGAAAACCGGTAAGTTATTGTTTAAACTGAGTTGATATTTTTTAAATTTTGTCAATAATCAGTGCACAATTTATACAAATTACACACCTTTGAATATTAATTTGCCGGTATTTTTGCGTGACCAAGCCATAGCATGCTGCATATTTTAATTTTATATTTGCTATGGGAAAATTTCTTGTAAAACACGAACGTTTTTCTTGTTGAAATCTACTATTCTAACCTCAATCAAATGAAGCTAGCATAGTCTCACGGAATGACATCGCGTTTGGCTCTTTGTATGAATACTGGTATTAATATTTTTTATTTACGTATAGATAATGGTTCGTTGCCTAGTAACGATGCATTACTACAATAGGTGCCTGAAAATTATCAAATATTACTATCATCAATTTAGTCCCATTAGTTTCCAATTTAATCAATAAACTTCAGAATTTTATTGTTATACTTTCATGTTTTAATATTTGAAAGCAATAACAGAATATTTATGGAGTACATTGAAATCTTCAAAGGAACTTTATACATTTTTGTTAACGCTATTAAAAAAGTAAAGGTCACTCAATTTACATTCAAATGATGATACACTGGTTAGGTTCGTAAATTATATTTTAATATATCAAGTGTCGATTGACCCTTACATTGTTTATTCCCTACATATTAGCCAAGATATTATGGCCTCGCTTTAGCAAGCAATATAGCATATAACAATAAATTATTATAGTTATGTATGTATACCAGTAGTTTTTATTTAAAGTACCTTCTAATCATATCGTAAACAGTATAGCTGCAGCCAGTCCCTTTAATGTACTCAAAACTCGAGCCGAAAAGCATACCAGTAGCTGAAGGTCTTGAAATGTGAAAAAAAATTTTTCATTTCACTCCACAACAAAATAAACACAAAAATTAGCGACTTGTTTATTTTTTATGTGAATTTTGTGTAAAAAAACTGCAAAATTCTTTATGTCAAAAGGGCATATATAATGTCATTCTATATGTTGGATTCAAAGAAAGACAAATCCTGCAGATTTTTTTTGTCTTGTCTTTAAAAGGACATGAAATCTTTGGTCTTTCTATATCCGACCACACCAATGAATTTCTGTGATAAACACCATATGGGCAGTCAGAATAAGAAGGAAAACGTTTTTCATGAAAATTTTAACAAAAATAAATTATTTTCTTTTCTGGACTTTTCAGATGTGCAAATTGTTTTCTAGGCTTTATTTTTAAATTATAACAGATTTATACGTATGCAACTAAGTCACAAATACATCAGTTTTATTCAATTGTGCTATTTCTTTAAGCCTTTTATGCACACTACACTATTTTAAAAATAATATTAAACTGCATTTTAACCATTTAGGCACATACAATTTTTATTAATAAACGTTACTATTTTTAAAGGTACTGTTTTTAATGTATATATTTTTCCATATTTTGAAGTTTCCATAGGCATCTATAATTCTACAACCTAAAGATAAATTGTACCTTCCTCCTTAAGTGGTCTTTAGTACATATATGCGCCATGGTTAAGGATTTGCGTTACTATGTATGTGGGTGTATGTATTTGATTCCCTCATAGAGTCTAAACTACCAAATCGATTTTAGGAATAAAGTCTAAAAAGATTTTTTATAGTGCCCCAAGTGATACTGGCTATATAGTTGTAAAAAAAATTCAGTACCACCAAGGTTTGGTTTGCAGCTTCATGAGGAACACTATATGTGGTATTTAAAAAATCATGTCAAATTTATTCATAATTTAAGAGCTTACCAAATTTGGTGATATTCCACTATAGACACTTGGCACCATTTCACCCAACATAAATAAAAACAATTCTTAAAACCTCTCAAAAGAGCTTTTCTGGAAATTTTAAATATCAGTAATAATTTCATAGGAAAACTTGCGCAATTCAGTTTGCTGAAGTATTCTATGAAATTTAGTCACACATTGATCTTCAATATAAGAATTACCAAGAATATATAAAAAGCGGGACATCTTTGTACTAAAAGTTTAAAACAAATATTTACTACCTAAATATTTGTTTAATTATAAACAAATAAAATAAAATTGTTTTGTCTTATAATCTATCCGTTGGTCACCGGTCATTATGGAAATTTATTTTATCTATGATTGGCCAACTACTTAAAGCCCTAATGTATATGGGTATACTATTAATTGTATAATATGTGTGTGTATCTACATATGAAACATTTCACAGCTCTTAATCCCTAGTTAAATTCACAACTTTTCACAAAAAAAATCGCCACCATATTGTCAAGCTAAATGTATCTTTTTTAAACCAGATAAATTACACTGGTAAACAAAATTGTAACTTTGTCGTGCCACACGGACTTTTATGATATTTTTGACTTTAATAGGTGGTTGGCAGTAAAAACAAACATTAAAAAAAAATCTGTTAGCCAAGAATTTTATTCTCTTAAGTAATTTAAAATATTTCAAAAAACAATGACCTCCTAAACCAAAAATGTAAAAAAGTTTTATTATGAAGTTACGATCTAAGATTTTCTAGCAAATTTAGATCCTGGTTGGTCCCTTTTGATTGTCCAGCAGTAATCTGCCCACATATTTGGGTTCCATTTGCCCTGGTAACGTTTTTCTATCTTAGAAATGTCCTGATGGAACCTTTCTCAGTGCTCATCGCTCACAGCCCCAAAATTCTGAGGAAAAAAATCCAGGTGTGAGTCTTAAAAAATGACTTTTGGGTGACATGTTGCAACTCAATGCTTGATAAGCCAACAATAGCTCGCTGACCAACTCTTTGTAGCTCTCACTCTTATGGTTACCCAAAAAATTTGCGACAACATTCCTAAAAGATTTCCATGCTGGTTTTTCTAAAACACTCAAGGATGCACGCGTAGGCCATATTTTTTTATGATAGTGGTTTGTTCTGTCTCGACTCTCCCATTCACATAAAAAGCAGCAGAATTTAGTATAACCCAGGGCAACAACTTTTAAATCGCCACAGATTTTGAAAGAATATGTACTGTACTTGATATTTTCAAGTAATAACTTCAGGTTTTCATAAGTTTCTTTCATATTAGTAGCATGGGCCAGGGGTACAGAAGGAAGTATATTTCCGTAATGCAGTAACACTGCTTTTAGACTTGTTTTAGAAAAGTCAATAAATAAACGCCACTGGGAGGGATCCCCGTCTTGAGAAAAGTATGATCTGAAGTGTTGATCACGATTTCGAAAATAGCTGATTTTAATTTCATGATGTAGCAAATTCCATCCTTTTAATCGAGATCCTAATGGTTCTGACTGCTTTTTTGACAAATTTAAATCGCGAACCAAATCGTTTAGGTCTCCTTGAGTTATCAAGTGTGGCTTGGTTAGAATTTCTTCAAACTCAGAGTCATCGTCCTCATCAACACATTGGCTTGAAGTGGAGGATTCTATATCGTCAATCTCAACTGATGCAGATGCAACTGGTATAGGCAAATTTTCACTATGAGGGACTGGTCTCATGGCTGAAGGTAAATTAGAGTAAATAACTGTGTTTTTTCTTGAAATTTATACCATTTACGTCAGTAAGACAAAAATAGCAGTCCGAAATGTGATCTCTTGGTTCGGTCCAAATCATGGATACAGCAAACGGCATATAACGGGACCCTTTCTTCCAATCGGTTAAATTCTTCACACACGTTATGCAACAAATATGAGGGGCCCAGGATTTGTCTTGATGGGCCACAGCGAAACCAAAATACCGGTGATAACCCTCCAAGAGTAGTTTTGTGAAATTTCGTCTTTGTATTTTAAAAGTCAGTTCACCACAAACATAACAAAAAGAGTTAAGATCGTTACTACACTTTCGCGACATGTTAACGCAGTTAATAAATCACAATATTTTGACAAAATCACAGACAAATAGTTTTATGACTATTTCTTCGCGAACGTTCCTTTGCTTTTATTGCAGTAGTACTAGTTTTAAGTATTGCCGTATCACAAGAAAACAGGCTAATTGAAACAAAACAACTGCAGTTTAATAATGAGGGTAGTTAGCTAAAACAGTATTAGCTATCAAAGTTCGTGTAGCATGACTAGTGTTGACCAGTGTTATCAAACGTAATGCACTCGTGATAATTTTCGTTCAATGTACACCTTATATTCCAGAATTTTTTCGAGATGTTCTAATTAGTAGAGATAGGGTGGAGGGAAAGTGAATTGGCATTTTTTTTTAAATAATATAAAGAAAAGCGCAAGAATTGCATGATCTATGTTTTTGACCTTGTGTTGTCACAAGCTTTTATTCGCCACCCCACTCAATGACCTTGCAAAAAAATTTTTCACTTCCAATTTCACCGCCATAACTAACCCCCTTAAATCAAAATTTAACTTTTAAAACCTCACAGCGCTGATTAGGGCGTCAATTCCTATATTTGTGACCAATTTCAACTTTCTTTGCTAAATAGTTTCGGACAAAATCGGGTGTGACAGACACCAAAGTGACCCCATAAGTATTCAGTACGGAACACTAAAAATATGTGTACTAACTTAGGTTAAACGTCTGGATAAAATTGGTTTTGTAACTGCTTCAGTAAGTTGTCATGATAGCGCGACGTTAAATTAAAAATGAAATATCACTTCAGGACTATAGTATATAATTGGCAAAATGATTTATCTGATACCCTCACAAACAAGTTGTTCTAAAATAATTACTGAATTGGCTTAATCACCCTCAAGAATAACCCAATCCAACTTGATATTTTAAATATGTTAAGAGATATTAACCACAAAAAAAAATGAAACATAGTAATGTAACTGTTTTAGCGGTTTTTTGCCTTTTTTGTTGAATCGACATCGATATAACATACCTGAAATTAAAGAAAAAGTAATTAGTTAACTAATTTCTCTTCAAACGTTTTATTTTAATATAAAAGATTCAATCTAATAAAACAGTCTTTTATAATTAGTGTTCCGTACGTGTTTGTCTGTCCTCCGTCCTGTCCGTCTGTCACACCCGATTTTCCTCGAAACTATTTGACGTAGAAAGTTGAAATTTGGCACTAATATAGGAATTGATGGCCTTATCAGAGCCGTGTAGATTCGAAAGTTAAATTTTGAGTTTTGGGGTGTGAAATCGGACGTGAAAAAAAAATTACCAGGTCATCGAGTGGGGTGTTAAATGAAAGCTTGTAAAAACACGAATTCAAAAATATATATAATGTAATACTAGCACACACTTTTCTTTATATTATTTTTAAGAAATTGCGAAAAGTCGCTGCCCCTCTTATCTCGAAAAGTACTTAACAAAAAATTTTGAAAAAATTCTGGAATATTCTCCACAGGATATAAATTGAATGAAAATTATCACGAGTGCATTACCTTTAATAATTTATCTGGTATTTAAAAAAAGCCAAACATTTCAAGGTCATCAGTTTTCAGTAAAAGTTGGAAAAAAACTTTGTTGAAAACTCATTTGTGCGTGTTTTGTGAAGTCGTTGATCATTTTATACCTCCGTAACAAAAGTTTTTATTTTAAAACCAGTCAACGTATGGAACACTAATTGCGCAAGTCCAACTTGCACTTCACCCGTTATTTTTAAAATGATAACTTATGGACATAAGAATAACTATTTGTTGTGTGATTAAAAAAATAACATAAATTTCAGATCCCTGAAAAGGACATAGAACACTATATACAAGGCAGTCCCTATAATCCCCTCTTCAACCCATGTAACTCATAATTATGCTTAAAATTTATGCATTATTTTAACTAAATATTCCTATGATGCTACTTAAACTATGTAAAATTTACTGACTTATTCCCTCTCGCAAAAGTGATATCGCCCAAAATCAATAAATTCCTTACCAACTTGACGCAATATATGTGTACCATATTCGAAATTAATAGCCCATTTTGTTCGAGAGTTATTGTACTAACAGACGGACGGAAATGTTTTTCGTATCCCAGGAACCCTGAAACGTGAAGAAATACAAAAAACTAAACTAAATCGATATTCCGAAATATAATTTCGGAATATGGTTTGTTACTTGATTGGTCACTACAACATAAAGTCGAGAAATTTGCACATGCAAAGTCTGGTACTGTAAAATTAAATAAAAAAAAGGTAGAAGGGTTTCCGACTCCTGTACATTACCGGCACACTAATATCGGGAGAACTATGATTGTGGTTTCTAATTTTTCGTTAACTTACGTCACGGTCCTTTTTAGTGTTCCGTACGTCACACCCAATTTTCTCCGAAACTATGTGACATAGAAAGTTGAAATTTGGCATAACTATCAGTCATGTAGTTGTGAAATTAAAATTTTGACTTAAAGGGGTAGTTTTGGAGGGTGAAATCGAAAGTGAAAAAAAAATGATTTGCAAGGTCATCGAGTGGAGGGTCAAATAAAAGCTTGTAAAAACAGGAGTTCAAAAATATATTTGATGTAATACTCGGGCATACTTTTCTTTATATTATTTTAAAAATCTCTAAGAGTACTGATCAAAAAATTTCTAAAAAATTATGGAATATTCTCCATAAAGTGTAGATTGAGCGAAAAATTATCACGAGTGTATTATGTTTGATAATTTATCTGGTATAAAAAAACTTATTTGCCTTATTTTGACTTGACAATATGGTGGATATTTTTTTCTTGGAAAGTTGTTAACTAGGACTAAGAGCTACGAAATATCAATACGTATTCGGTGCAATCAGTAATATACCCATATACTTTTCAGTATATTACTGCTTTAAGCATTTGGCCAATCGCAGATAAAATAAATTTCCATGATAACTGGTGACCAACGGATAGGTACCGAAACAAAATAATTTTGTTTTATTTGTTTATAATTAAACAAAAAAATAGGTTTTAAACTTTTACAACTAAGATGTCTCGCTTTTTATATATTTTTGGTAATTCTTCTTTTGAAGATGAATGTGTGAGAGAATTTCATAGAATTCTTCAGCAATCACATATATATATATATATATATATATATATATAATATATATATATATATATATACACACTGTGATCAAAAAATAGTAAGACTTTTAAAATAAAACGCAAACGGATTATTTAGTTTTCCAAATTTATTTCGTCCCCTTCAAAGTAATCCCCCTTGGATACAATGCATTTATGCCAACGTTTTTTCCAGTCTTCGAAACAGTTATTGAATTAGATTTCTGGAATGGCCTTTAAAGCCTTCTTCGATTCGGTTTTAATCTCCTCAATCGACTCAAAACGATGTCCTCAAAGCGGTTTTTTGAGTTTAGGGAATAGCCGGAAGTCCGACGGAGTTAAATCAGGCGAATAGGGCGATTGCGGAATGATATGAGTTGAATTTTTGATGAAAAAGTCGCGAAGAACCAATGCTGTATGCTGTGTGAGAAGGCGCATTATCGTGGTGAAAAAACAAATAGTTATCGGCCCCTAATTCCGGCCGTTTTCGAACGTTTGGGAAGCCGAAAAACCATTTTTAAAACAAAATTTAATGCAATTTCTTTGCTGAATTTTTTCACTCATGTTAAAAGTCGAAAAACGCACTTTTGTTGTTGAAAGAATGCAAGCGAATCTTATTAACTACTAACGCTATGGTCTTAAAATTTGATACAGTTAAGGTCTTACCAACCTAACGAAAAAAATTAATCCGATTTGGTAATGCCCGGGCGATTTAAATTTAAAAGTCTTACTATTTTTTGATCATTATATTATTATATATACCGAAAAAGGAGTTTAACTTTGGGTCGCTCTTAGGATTACAGAGTGAACAAAAAAGTTTTAAAGTTCTTAGTAACTGTAGTTTTATACTAATATCGAGCTTTCGATACCAAATCGTATATCATCTTCAGGACTTAATATTTACAGTTGGTTCTCTGCTGAATGATCATTCGGTCTATACCAGTTGAAGGAAAGG
>CM032446.1:168941524-168955906 GCA_019049505.1 Pachyrhynchus sulphureomaculatus
CTTTCTAAAATTTTAACAACATACTCTTAAGATGTTGCACTAATATTTTATGCAAAAATGATTTTTGATTTTTTGAAAGTTCTAATTGTTTTGTCCCCCTTAAATAATTAAATAATGTAATAATTATTAAACTTAACTATCAAATATAAATTAAATATTGTTTATAGCTTTGTGAAATTAAACAATAGATAACCAGCTATAAAATGTACAAAGTTATCACTAGTTATGAAGTGTACAGAAAACACGCCAGTACCCAAAAAAATACAGTGCACTTCATAAAGACTCAACGATTCTGAAGTAAGACATTATATATTCGTAGTTTTAAATGTCGAGTTTTTGGCTATTGACTCTTAAAAGAGGCCTTTTTATTTTTTAGGTATAAAGGTATAAATTAAGTGTACTTATTTGTTGTTTTGTGTGTCTTCATTTCAGTGTTGTAAAGTACAGTGAAGTGATAGATTAAAAAGTGTTCTTACATCTCTAACTTTTTCTACCCCTTTAACCCTTTGATATATTTGGCTATAAATAATATTGGTTACATTTTGTTCATTATCGCAACTAAGATGATTATATATATATATATATATATATATATATATATATATATATATATATATATATATATAGTGGTGAACAAAAGTATGAAATAATTTAAATTCCCATCTCTAATCTTAACGTTTAGACGGGTTACAATTACAATATTTATTTATTAATCGTGTACATGCTAACAAACATTTCTAAGACTAAAACAGCTATTGTTTATTAGAAATGTGCTTAGTTTTTAACGTAAGAAAATTATGCAAAACAAAAGTATGGAAACATTTTTGTTATAAAATAAAAATTCCACTAAGACGACTAAGATGTCCAAAATATTTAATATTTAGTGAGATATCCTTTTACGTCAATCACTGCTTGACATCTTCTGCCCATAGAGTCAATAAGCCTAGCACAAAAATCGGGTGGTATTTTTTCCCATTCTTGTTTTAATGCGATCCAAAGTTCGTCCCGGTTTTTTTATATTGCTTTTCCTAATTTGTTTATCCAGATAGTGCCAGAGATTCCCTATTGGATTCAAATCAGGTGATTGTGAAGGTCAGCGCATCACCTGAATCCTTTGTTCAGAAAAGCAATTCTTGGCCAAGCGAGATATGTGTTTTGGGTCATTATCTTGTTGAAGAATCTGTGACAGTGGCAAATCTTCTTCATAAGGAATCAAATTATTTTCTAGTATCTCATGATACATTCTAGCATCTATTCTGTCATTTATCTTTGCCATTTGCCCCGTACCAAACCGTCGAAAACAACCCCATACCATGATTTTTCCACCGCCATGTTTGACAGTAGGTACAAGGTACTTTAGGTCATATCTTAGACCAACTGGTCTTACATAACCAGCAGAATCACTTCCAAAGAGATTGAACCTACTTTCGTCACTAAAGATTACTAGAGACCACTGATTTTGAGTCCAGTCTTTATGTTCCTTAGCAAATAGAAAATTTCAATCTCTCTCTTTTCTGTGATGCTTTGTAAGGAGTGGCTTTTTAACAGCACGCCTACCATGAAGATTTTCAGATAACAGACGACGCCTAATAGTCATGTCTGACACCAATACACCCTGATATTCCTACGTTAGTTCTTTATTAATATCAACAGCAGTTTTCTTGGGATCATTTTTCGCTTTTCGAATTATAATTGTGTCTACTCGAGGTCTACCACTTTTTAAATACCGGATCAACAGTGCCCCTTCTCGAGAACTTCTTAACAATTTTGCTGACAGTGCTCCTATGCATGTTTAAAGATTTTGCTATTTCAATTTGCTTCTTTCCACTTTGATACAGAGAAATAATTTTATGTTTCAGATCTGAACTGTTATATTTGCACTTTGGCATTTTGGCAAAAACCGCACTCTTAAACAATATTACTAAATTACCTCGTATCAACAATAACGTACTCTTAAAGCAGAATGATAAAATTATATCAATGCTTTCGATAAGGACAAAACGCATTTCTTAATAACCTTATCTACCAGAAAAGGTAAACAAAGTTTTTATAGTTAATAATAAAATTCTATAAAGAAATTGTCAACAAAACAAGATTATATATCAGATTGACAAAGAAGTATTGAGCCTTTTAAAGTAAAAATTGAGACAATTGTATTTTATATTTTACAAGAACTTTATTAAACCAAATATGTGCCATTTTGTCCAATGACGTTTTGCCATTTTTCGGGCAGTGCCATAATTTCGTCACTGTACAGCTTCTGTGGTTTTTTGACAAAAAATTGTAACAAGTGGTTTTCGCAAGCCTTTTTTCAAACTAAACACCATTCAGAGAGTTCTGCAGAGACCGAAACAAATAGTGGTCTGATGATGCAAGGTCCTGGCTATACTACGGATGCATTGAAACTTCGCAGCCAAGCTCTTTCAATTTTTGACATCAAAAATGTGTGTGTCTGGCGTTGTCATGTGGAAGACGACACCCTTTCTTTTGACTAGTCCCGGCCGATTTTTATCAGTCGCTTACTTCAGTCATGTCAATTGCTGACAGTAGAGTACAGAATACATCATTTGGCCAGGCTACAGCAGGTCATGATGTACAATTTTCATTCCAATCCCACCCAAGACACAGCATTACCTTTTAGCATCAATCCGGACTCTGCCATAGTTTGTGGAATTCTTTGCAAATCTTTTTTGCAAATTTTTTTTCTACGTGATCCACTTTTCAACGCACCTGATCAACCGCTTCAGAAATGTCTCGATTTCATTACCTCTATGTAGAGTTTCGCAAATCGAATCCTAATATCGAGCTTCTTTTTGTTGCCAGCTTTTTCCAAATATTTTAAAACTGTTTGGCGATGGATGTTTAGTTCTTTGACAATGTAATGGCTACTTATAGTGCGATCTTGGTCAACTTTTTCCAGCTTTTTCAGTCATTAGTTGAACAGTGCGAGGAATATCTTTGGCATCGAAATTTCCAGAACGAAAGCGACTGAACCATCTTTTGACTTTTGCTTTTGTTCACGTATTTTGACCATAAACACCACAAATTTCTTCATAGATCTGAGTAGCATTTACGCCTTTATCGAAATAAAATTGTAAATTATGGCGAACTTTTGCAGAAATTTCACTCATCTTTAAGACGCTCTGAATAAATGATAATTAAAGTTCTACTTTTGCAATTATTGATATGTTACGTATGTATAAAAGTCTGTTAGTATGGTTTAATTAGTTTTCATTATTTTTATTCAGTACGTTCCATTAAAGGTTCTTAATTTCTTTGATTGTAAAAAATTAAATTTTATCGTAGAGACTGGTACTTTTTTAAAAAAAGTATCTTCACTGTGGCATTAAAGGCCAATTCGTTTTTATTGGAAATAAGCTTCACATTTTTTCAAGCTTTTATTTCGAAGTGTATCTAACAGAGATAAGCTTTAAAACATCACTAAATTTCAACACTCTGATTGACATTCTCACTCAGCGAATCCCTTAGGGTATTAGATGGAAGCTTTAAATCTAACAAATACAACTTTGTACGTTTTAGGATATGAATAAAGAAAAAGGCCTGGCAATGTCAATTTTCCCTCCCTTGAAAAATAAGGTGTTTAAACAATAGGCTGATTTTTTTTGTTTTAGACATACTCCTTACTTCAAAAACTACAGAAACTGAAACAGAAAATACATTATATCTTACCACTTATATGTTTTGTATTCTCTTTCCGCTTACTCTTAGAAACACAATTTTTAGTGTTCCGTACGGAACACTTATAAGACCACTTCGGTGTCTGTCTGTCCGTCTGTCTGTCTGTCTGTCTGTCTGTCCGTCCGTCTGTCACACGTGATTTTCTCCGAAACTATTTGTCCTAGAAAGTTGAAATTTAGTAATAATATAGGAATTAATGGCCTCATCAAAGCCATGTAGTTTTGAAAGTTAAATTTTGACTTAAGGGGTTACATTTTTTTAGGGGGGGTCAAAAAATTGGAAGTGAAAAAAAAAAATTTTTTTACTAGATAATCGAGTGTGGTGTCAAATGAAAGCTTGTGAAAAACACGAGTAAAAAAATATATATATAATGTAATACTTGCGCGCACTTTTCTTTCTATTATTTTTAAAAAATCGCGAAAAATCGCTGTTCATTGCAAACACCCGCCTTATCTCGAAAAGTACTTATCAAAAAATTTTGAAAAAAACTCTGGAATATTCTCCACGGGGTGTAGATTGGACGAAAATTATCACGAGTGCATTACTTAGGAAATCCCGTAATAATTGGAGTGTTTGTTTTGTGAAGTCACTGATCATTTTATACTTCCGTTACAACATTTTTTATTTTAAAAGCAGAGTCAACGTACAGAACACTAATTGCGCAAGTTCAACTTGCACTTGACCGGTTTTTTTATTTTAACATTTATGTTTCCCACAAAATTTTAGACTTGTTTCATATTATGTCTTCAAACCTAATAGTTTTGTGAAATCATATCTGAAATGGGCAGCATTACTTCACAACGCAGTACTACCACCACCACCAGCAAATAGTGGATGATGGAGTAAAATATGTTACTTTATTATTATTAGTTCTAAAAGTATAATGTAATGGGGTATTGCATATTATATGATCCTTTGCCTATTTTTTTTTTAAAGGTTGATAGTACCTTAATACTATAGGTCGCTCAAGGGGTACTATAAACATCAACACCAACTTGTTTTTGTAGGCTGATAGTTGGTTACAGAATAATAAATAAATAAAATTAAAAGCTTGGAAATTTATGAAATTCTTTTTTTTATTACTCCGTAACCAATTGTCAGGATTCCAAATGAGGCTGGTGTTAGTTTTAGGTGTGAAGTACAAGTATAATGAAATGACTTCCTACCTATTATTTTTTTTTTATTTGGCAGTATTTTAACACAATTTGTAGTCCAAAGACTACTATAAATATCAACGCCAACGAGTTTTTGAAATTCTAATGGTTAATTGTGGAGTAATAAAAAAGATTCATTTGTAAATAGGTTATTATTCCTTACGGTTTGGAAATTTGGGAAATATTTTCTTTATTTTTCCGTAAGCAGTATTCAGAATTTCAAAACAGGTTGCTTTTGGTTGTGGAGATTTAATAGAAGTATCATAAAATGAGGTGTCACATATGACCCTGCTGCCTATTTTTTTTAATATTGATAGTACCGTACATAATGTCGGCCCGTGGCTCAGTGACATAGTACCTGTGTTACTGAAGGTCGAGGGTTCAATCCCGCAGGTCGGTATACTTATTTATGAATTTATTTAAGTATATTTGGCCTGGCCACGTATAGGTAGTAGTTGTTCGCAGAAATGCAATAACGTCCGAGGCAGCACTACCGCGTTGTTTAAAAGATGCAGTGAAATACAAAAATGTTTCGGCACTTGCACATCGTTACGGATATTACGACATCCTCGCCGATATCTTTAGGATCTGGAAACAGGCTAAAATCCCTACTCAGGCGGAGAGGTGAACGATAAAAAAAAATACCAACGTCCCAACCTAAAAAAAAAACCAACGTCCCAACCTATTTTTGTAATTCTAACGGCTGGGCGTAACGATGAAAAATAATCTTTTTTTTTTAAGGGCGTTACTAGCGCTTTGATGGATGAGTTCTTAAGATTTGGAAATTTTTTTAATAGTCTGTGGCCAATTGTCAAAATTACAAAAAACAGGTTGCTGTTAATTGTAGAAGTATATAAAATACAACCTTAAATCTCTTGGAAGGTTAATTAAAAATAATTTCGCCTAAAATTAGCTACTTTTTCCCCACCAGAGATAAAGAAAACGTCAAATAATTGCTACTAATTTTTTTTAACGTTGTTCATACCACTTCTAGTCTAGGCTGAAAGTAATGAGAAAATGACACTATTTTCAAATTTTTAATTTGAAAGAACAAATGTAAGATATGTTCGAATCTGTATCTTCTACCGCGATATCTCTAACTATAAATAATTATTCTTCTTCACTTTCTCACAACCAAAAAACATGAAAAATCCCCATAATACCATTGACACTCTATCCACTCTATCCATTACTAACCGCATGGCTGATAACTGTTAACGTTATCATAAGTAGAGATGAGTTTTAAAAACGACAATAAATATTTTTAACATGATAAAATTATTTAATTAATTTACTATCTCCACTCGTTTTTAAGAAAAGTTGCTTTTTTATTCACTATTCAATAAAGTGTTATTCTTAATATGATTTCTTTATCTTATTTGGTACTGATCAGGCTTTTACTTCACAAGTTTTAATAAGTACGTGTAGGAAAGCTGACTGTGAACGTTCACCTTGTCGATCCTAGTTTACAAGTTATTCTTATTTTAGAAATAGATGTGAAAAATGGTATATGTTACTTCTCTGAATTACATGGTTTATCGGCTATAAAAAACATTTTGGTGTCCTCTGAGAGCTTCTCAAAAGCTGGGAATGTTACTTTTAACTAGAAAGCTTTATACTTTAAAACAACTTTTAATTTTGTACAAAGCTTAGATTCAACCAATAATGGAATACTGTGCCCATGTTTGGGGCTCTGCTGCCATGTTTGGGAGTCTGCTGCCATGTTTGGGACTCTGCTCCCAAACATACATGCTATTTGTTGTACTCTATTCAGAAGAGTTCCGTTCGCCTGATTGGAAACCCAGAAATCACCAGCAACCGTGATTCCTCAGAACATCGAAGAAGGGTTGACGACTTGAGTCTATTCTTCAAGTACTTTCATGGAAAGTGTTCGATCCAGGTAACCTACTTAATTCATCCAATAGTGATAGTATGCGTCTCACTAATATATTACATCCGTATGAAGTTAGCTTGTCACTTCTCGTACAATCCTTTTCAAGCAGTCTTTTATATGGAGAACCTCATCCCTTCGGAATGATTTGCCCAGGACTGTGTTTCCCACCGAGTAGAATTTACAGCGATTCAAGACTAACGTGAATCGCTTTCTCCGCACACGTGTCGTTCCTGTAGCACGTGGCTATGCCCATAAAAAAATTCTTAAGGCCTTATGAATATAGTTTAATAAATTGCTATTTCTTAAAATTCCCTATTAAATGTTTAATTTTGTACGCAGCAACTGACCTAGCATTTTTCTACAAACTCAGGAAAAGTTCTGTAATTTCAGTTGCAAAAATTATTTCGAAATACTACAAAATATTTAAATCTTTATTTACAAAACTCAATTATTTTAGTTTGACACCGAAACTCTTATAATTTTTTTGTCATTCCATGAATTATTAGATTAATTTTTAGATAGGGCTTAGGCTTATTGTCCATCTAAATATTCATTATTGTCATTCGTCTTTAGAAGCGGAGCCTAATCATCTCCAATCGACATAATCGGCCTTCATCGTGCTGACGATAGTATCGCGTGTCCAACGAGTCGCTGTTGCTTAGCAACTCGTCTATTACTACGACGTCCGCCACCAGCGCGTGAATTTTTAATGACGCGCACCGTCCATCATTTATTTACCGATTTTGATGATTATTGGTTCTTTTAGTGGGCAGGAATAAAACTGACCGCTACCGGTATTATTGGGCCTACTATGTAGTGTATCTAGCAGCATTGATTTTTTGTTAATACAGAATTTGTTATAACTTACATGTATTTTATTTATAAGTTTTATTTTAAAGATGTTAACGGGGGCAATACATTAGGACAGCTATGCTGACATTGCTCAGTATATGTCACCACTATACCAAACACTGTATTTTTGCCCTCGACGCGTGTTTCGCTAATCATGTTAGCTTCATCAGGAACGATGATTGACTGTCATCCCTCCTGATGAAGCTAACATGGGTAGCGAAACACGCGTCGAGTGCAAAAATAAATTGGTTGGTGTAGTGGTGATATATTTAAGTATGATTTGTTGTTACTTAAAATTATCACATTTTTTTTTAAATATTGAAAAATGTCATAGTTAAACCACGATCTTCCGATAAGGTTGTGCGTCGAGGGGTAAAATGACGTAACCTCTAGCTTCTGCTATATAAATCTGAAACAAACCAGTTTTTGTTTTAAAATTTATTATTAACATTCATATGGTCTGTGTGAACCTCAAAAAAATTAAAAATTGCAGAAATTGCATGCTTTAATTTTTCACAATTTTTTTTATTTTAATGATTTATAATATTTAGGTTCAAGTGCAAGGCAATACTGTTTTTTAAATGTGTGAAAAATGTTAACCAAATCGATTAAATACAATACTGTTTTTTAAATGTGTGAAAAATGTTAACCAAATCGATTAAATGTTTTCAAACTGGCGAAATTAATAACTCAAAATATCGATTCCGTTGAAATTTTGCACACATGTAAATAACAGTATTACCTTGTACTTGGACCTAAATATTTTTAAACGCAATTAAAATAAACTATTTTTATGGAAAAATTCAAACTTTTTGTCATTTCCGCAATTTTTCTTTTATTTTTTAATGCGCACGCACACCGTGTGAATGTTAATAATAATTTAAAAAAAAAACTCGTCTGTTTTAGATCAATACAACAGAAGCTAGAGGTAACACCATTTTACCACTTACCACACAACCTTGTCGGGAGACAGTGACTTAACTCTCTTAAGTAACGACAAAGCATATCTAAAATTCCACTAATGTTACCTAAAACCTTCACATAAAAAAAATATAAAAATTGACTGTCATCTGCCTAAATGCATCTCCCTCCTAAAGTTACTAAATATTTCCAAAAGAATAAAAACCTACTGCATTGATTACTCAATTAAACATAATAAAACAGAATGGCAGTTCTCCAAGTGGATTTAACATTCGCTTGCTGGTTAAGCACATCAATCCTGAGCGGTGTTACCATAATTTCCAGCCACTATTTTGATGCTATCGCTCCATCTAGTTGGTCTTCTACCTCTGTTTCTTTTGTTTTTTTCTGGCTTCCCATTCTGTTAATCTGCCCATCTCCATTTAGACTGCGTAATTTTTTAAATAACATCTATTACTTATATATATGGCGCCGAAACACTCACATTAACAAAACAATCAGCAAACAAACTGAGAGTATCACAATGGGCAATGGAGAGAGCAATACTGGGTTTCACAAGGAAGAATAGAATAATAAACCCTAATTATCAGACAACGAACAAATTGTTTTTTTAATGTGAATGTTTTGGCACCATATATAATTGCCAGCAAAACACATTGTTCATAAACCTTCCTGTTTAGGCACTTTGGCAAACCGCCCTGCAGTCTATCTCTCAATTTCCCAAAAGGCGTCCATCTCAAACCCACACGACGTTATATCTCACGGGTTTGATAATCTTTACCAATGATTGTCTTAAATACTTGAAGTTTTAGACTTGCTCCACCCCGCCTTCATTAAATTTCATATTATTGTTCGTAACTAGATTAGTTGGTTTTCTGAAAGTTAATATTTAAACCAATATTTGCTGATGTTACTTGCAATTCGGTAAGCATTTATTGAGCGTCACCTAGATTATCGGATATTATGACAATATCATCAGCAAAGTGCAGGTGGTTTAGGTATTCGCCATCGATGTTTATGCGTTTTCCATTCCAATTAAGTTCCTTAAAAGCTTATTTTTTCCACACCGCCGTAGGAAGTTTAGAAGAGATCGCATCACCTTGTCTAATTCTACGTTCAACTCGGTATTTTTCACATGTGGATTCATGAATTCTTACACTTACTGTTGCGCTTTGTTATAAATGAATAAATTAAATTGAACTTTTTTTTTTTTAATTAATTCAATTACAAATTATCTGGTATTATAGTACGTAAATATAAAGTCACTGATCATTTTTTTTCAGAAATTTTGTATTATAATTGAATTGAAAATTGGTTTTGTGTTGATGTTTAACGCTTCTTCCGTCATTTTCTTTGATATATTGTAATCATCTGCCACGAATTCGCGAACTTTCTTATTTTATTTTTGGTGTTCGAATCTTCTCCTATATTTGTCAACTTTATTCTGTTGTTTTCCATTTGAAAAAACGTTTATGCCATTTAAAAACATTGCCATATACTTTCTTCACTATTTTTGATAATTCAATGGCATTCGTACCAAATTTTGCGTGATACTTAATTACAACCTGTTGTTCCATGTTATATTTTCTACAATGAATGTTTTTGACTGTTAAAACATCTGAGTCATCTCTCAACATATGGCACTAAAATTTAAAAATGAAAATCGGGAAAGAATGCAGGTTTAAAATGACACGTTAAACTTATCTGACGGCACTAATTTGTGATCAACAGTACCAAACCGTACAATTAATAGTTACATACATACGATGAGTATGAAATATGAAAGGTACAAGCATGAAAGGTGTCAAGTCAGTACTTGCTAAAGTTAAATTTTCTACATCATTTGTCAAAACACCGCCCTAAACATTATTCCTACTAAAAATTGTTGATATGAATATTAAAACTGAACAAAAAACTTTTCTTATAAAAGTTTCTGTTCGTTAATTCTACTTTTATAATAAATTTCAAACAAAAAATCTATTTCTCAGTTTTTATTTTAAAGTTTCTTTGTAGCCCAGTCGCCAGGGGTTTTGAGCTCTCATTAAATGGTAACAGGCTACATTTTGACACACAGGTTGTTTTTTGGACGATATAAGCGTTTGATGTACGCTAAGCGCACAAATTAAAATAAAAAAATTCGGTTTTTCGGTAATATCTCGAAAAATAAAAAAGATGTCGAAAAACTAATAGCACCACATGAAAGAGCGGGAAATTTACAAAAACTAGTATATAGATTTTTTTTTTCCAGATATTGTTATTAGCATGAGAATTTAGTAAAAATTCGGATAGGTGATTCAAAAAGACTAGCGCACCAAACAGGTTAATTTAAAAGTCTACGCGCGCAGCTCGAAGGTTAATCAACATTACTTGTTTTCAGAGTGTTAAAAAGAAAATTAAAGGATAGCTTTTTGAAGAGAAGACTTTCAGCTTTCCGATGATACTAATAGTTCTAATGATAGTGGCTGTACAATTTGTAAAACTTAAAATTAAATTTTTGTTTGCATGATTTTAACGGGCATACAGTAAATAACAAATATTTAATAAAATATATTATTGAAAAAAAATCTTTGTGCTTATTCATTATTATACCTTAAGCTTCAATATAAGAATTGGCTGTGTTATTTAAAAATTGAGTTTTAAAATATGAAAATTTGCCTGTTGTAGTGCGCCGCCGGCAAATTTACATTCAAAACGGTACGAAATGGTTAAAAAACGTCGAACATTTTTTTTTAGTTACAGCTAAAAGTATATTTGATATTAGAGGATCGTTAAAAACTTAAAAAAAACCTCTTTTTTATAATTTTGCGTTTAAGAAAGTGTTCATGATAAACGTATTTTTTACTTATTATTAATCATACAACTTAAACTTAAAGTAAAAAGTGTATTTAAAGGTGGAAAATAAAAGATAAAAGTCTAAGCTTTAAATATAAAGTATTTATATTTCATTTATACATCCAGGTACAAAGAAAACACAAAAATTCTAAATTACTTGAAGAAATTAAATGAATTACGTACTCTCTGGCCGTCATATTGGATCCGCCATTTAAAATTTTTCAACTCTGTCATCGGGTTCTCAATAAGCACCCCAAAAAACCCCTTAATAGCTAATTTCAAAATATTTAACGGTATACAAAAACGTTAATTTAATCATAAATAAAGTTGGAAGCATGATTCCTACTACAACTGAAGAGGTTAAACCAGCCATTTTATTTTAAATATAGTTTTTTTAAATACGGTAAAACTAAAAAAAATAATCTGTATACTATTTTTTTCTAAAATTCCTCGTTCTTTTTCGTGGTGCTATTAGTTTTTCAATATTTTTTATGTTTAAAGATATTTCCGAAAAACCGAATTTTTCATTTTATTTTCGATTTTGTAGGCTTAGCGTACACTTTAGAGTAGCAAACTTTTTTTTATCGTATTCTACGTCCTAAAACCTACCTGTATGCCAAAATGCAGCCTGTTAACATTTAATGAGTGCTTTTTTTAAAATTTGCCTGTGACGACTGGGCTATTGGTGAAATTTACCATTTAAATTATAACAGAATCAAAAATCAATTGGACAACACGTTTTTATATTCCATGACAACTAGATCGGGTCTCAATTTCAGACCTCTTTAGTGAATCCGGCTCTATATGTCTGTAGAAAAGTGATTTTGTGCGGATGCCACGACAAAAATAGTTTTAAGGGATTTTGGTTAAATAAAACGTAAAATTTCTTAGTCAGATTTGGGGGATTCTAAGGCTACAGAAAGAGTCGTTTTTAGCTCTCTTTAATAATGGTAATAATTTACTAATTCACCAAATTTTGTTGTTTTTGGACATAGCAACTAAAAGTAATAAAAAAAAACCCGTTAAGTGCAAGTTAAACTTGCGCAATTAGTGTTCCGTACGTTGATTGCTTTTAAAATAAAAAAAATTTGTTACAGATATAAAATGATCAGTGACTTCACAAAATACACCCCAAATGAGTTTTCAACAAAGTTTGTTTCCAATCTTTACTGAAATCTGATGACCTTGAAATTTTTTTTTTTTTTTTATATACCATATAAATTATTAAAGGTAATGCACTCGTGATAATTTTCGTTCAATCTACACCCCGTGGAGAATATTCCAGAATTTTTTCGAAATTTTTTGATAAGTACTTTTCGAGATAAGGCCCGGGACAGCGATTTTTCGCGAATTTTTAAAAATAATACAAAGAAAAGTGCGCGCAAGTATATATATTATATATATATATATATATATATATATATATATATATATATATATATATATATATATATATATATATATATATATATATATATTGTACTCGTGTTTTCACAAGCTTTCATTTGACACCACACTCGATGACCTAGTAAAAAAAATTTTTTTTCACTTCCGATTTCACCCCCCAAAAACTAACCCCTTAAGTCAAAATTTAATTCTCAAAACTACATGGCTCTGATGAGGCCATCAATTCCTATATTATTACCAAATTTCACTTTTCTATGTCAAATAGTTTCGGAGAAAATCGGGTGTGACAGACAGACAGACACCGAAGTGATCTTATAAGTGTTCCGTACGGAACACTAAAAATGAACTTCTGTAGGGTCAGATAGAGTAAAGTTCATTATCTCATTTGTTTCGGGAATAACGAAAAAATGTTAAATTTAATAGTTTTAGGGAATGTTTAGGTGCACAGGTGCAAAATTATTTTTGAGTATACAGGGTACTTCAAAAAAGTGTGGCCGATATAACATATGTTTTTTTTAAATGGTACATCCTATTTTCTAATTTATTTTTAAATTCTGCGTAAAATTTTATAACTTTTGTATTAATAATGTTATATACCTAAACCTAGTAGTTTTTCTAATATTTCATTTTTTTTTTTAAAAAAATACTAATTTTCAGTTTTGTAAAAAATTGCCAGTAGCGCCATTGTTTCTGAAGGTGGAATATATCTCATAATTGGTACGAACGTTCTATTGAGATGAAAAAAAAAAAAAAATATATGTAAAGAAATTTGAGTTAGATGCTACAGGGTGTTCAAAAGAAATTTATGCTTTTCGACTATTTTAAATTGAAAAATCTCAAATTTTTTAAAAGGCGCACCCTGTATATTATTATTTTTTCTGATAGATTTTATAAAACCCTCCAACTTTTATTAAGTATATCATATACCTATTTCTAATCGTTTTCGATTTATTTTGAGTTTTTCAATTTTACCCTTCTTTTTAATAAACTTACGCTATTGTGAAAACATAAACAAATAGTTAATAATAATTTTAATATAGTTTAACTTACCTAACGATTAATTATTATAACGTAATAAATGTTCAAAAATATGCCTGTCTACTTGAATACACATGTTTAGTCGTTTTACTATATTTTCCTTCAATTTCGTTAACATAAAGGACGTTATTGTTCTACACGCATCCCGTATCCTGTTTTCCATATCTACGGTTTTGTAGGGGGATTCACATAAACACGAACTTTAATGTAGCCCCACAAAAAGAAGTCTAAAGGTGTTAAGTCACATGATCGAGGGGGGCCACTGAATGAATCCATCCCTATCGATCCATTTTTGTGGGTAGCGATCGTTTAAAAATTCCCGAACTTCCCGGTGGTAATGAGCAGGAGCTCCGTCTTGTTGAATCCACATTTGTTCCCTTTCAAAGTTATCAACTTCTTCAAAAAGCTGGGGTAATTCGTTTTGCAAAAAATTTAGATATCTAGGCTCGTTACGTGGTTCGCGAAAAAAATATGGACCAATAATTCGAAAATTTAATATTCCACACCATACATTAAGCGACCAATGGTTTTGGTTTTGAACGGACCCGAAATGGATTAACTGTTGAATAATAATGCGTGTTATGG
>CM032446.1:168956006-168971386 GCA_019049505.1 Pachyrhynchus sulphureomaculatus
TAATTTATATTGCACTATTTTGGAGTAAAGCCAATTGGCTCAAAGCCTAATATCGCCAATTAAACGTAGAACTTTTTGTTGTTTATCACTGATCATTCATAGTTTGTACTTACATTAACAGTGTTATTTTGTAGTTTGACAACTATCAAATATTTATTTAAGGACTAAGTAGGTTGACCGACAAAAATATGAAAATAACCTTTAATAAAAAAATACCATAGAAGTAACTTCCAAGTAAACAAAGACCACTTTTTTACATTTCTTGCTAAAGAGAAGTATTGTATTCATGAAAAATCAGCCTTGGACATTTTTACATTTGCTTATATTTTAAAGTCCTTAGATCAGGCAAAAAATAATTTCTTATTTCCGTCGATTTGAAAAACGATAACTCTTGAACACACATAATACTGGGAGTAGAACAAGAACCTGCAGTTTTTGACCCTCAAGGACAGAAAGTACAAGGGGCTGAGTAGATAAATTTTCTATAGTCACAATAGTAATATGCGACTTTTTCTTGATTTTTAGTTGAAATAATCAACATAATTCATTTTAAGCATAATAGTTATAGAATATATTTAGAATATATCTTGCTATAGGTCCTTTCAGGACTCCTGAAGTATAGGAATCTGAAAAATCATCTTATTTTTTCATAATTTCCAATTTTAAATGAAATATTCTACTTAATTTTTAGTGTTTTTTTTACACTTACGGGATTATTTTTGGTGTCCGTCTGTCACACCTGATTTTCTCAGAAACTAATTGACATAGAAAGTTGAAATTTGGCATAAATATAGGAATTGATGGCCCAACCGGAAGCCATGTAGTTTTAAAAGTTAAAGTTTGACTTAAGAGGTTAGTTTTGGTGGGTGAAATCGGAAGTGAAAAAAAAATTTTACCAGGTCATCGACTGGGGTGTCAAATGAAAGCTTGTAAAAACACGAGTTCATAAATATATATGATGTAATACTTACGCACACTTTCCTTTGTATTATCTTATAAAAATTACCTAAAATTGTTACCCCCCCCCCCCCCCTGTATCTCGAAAAGTACTGATCAAAAAATCTGGAATATTCTCCATAAAGTGTAGATTGAGCGAAAATTATCACAAGTGCATTACATTTGATAATTTAGTTGGTATAAAAGAAACTATGAAAACTAGGTTTTTGATAGTATGGTGGAGGTTTTTATTACTACTTACTTTTCAGTACACCCACGGATGGGTACCGAGAGAAAATAATTTTATTTTATTTGTTTATAATTAAACCAATATTTAGGTAGTAAATATTTGTTATACACTTTTATTACTGAATTGAGCTAGACTGACTTATTGGCTATCGGGTAGCTAAGACGCTATAACCAATACACATTATTGACTAAGAAAAAAACGTGAACATACATATTGGATCTTAAGATTGCGTAAGTATATTTTTGTCACGGGTCTAATTAACTTAAGCCTAGGGAAGGATTTTATTTTGTATTTGCAATCACGGTACGGAATACTAATTGCGTAAGTCCGACTTGGCCGGATTTTTTGTAATATTTCGCCATAAAGAACCTATCTTTAAAATGTAATGTGTAATGAGTTAAGTTATTCTTTATTGCGAGAAGGTTAAAATACGAATTCAGTGCTTCCAATGCCTCTTGATGATATACTAATGTACTGGATAAATTTCTTTATTAATTTTTTATCAAGATGGTCAATTTTAATCGACCGGAACTGATAGCCGTTGCCTATGTACATTAGTTCCGTTGAGTAATTCAAGATACATACTTCTTTGTTATTGATCGGTAACGAAAAAAAAAATTGTCAATTTTGATGTAACTGCATGCAGTCAAATATAGCCAGGGAAAAGGATGGATCAAATTAAATTCCGTGACTCTAAAAATCTTTATTATAGAGGTAAGTACTGGGTTATTAACTTTATCAATTTTCTGTTACTTATAAAATTTGTTAATCACAATTAGGGAAGTAGCCCCAAAACTACTCAAATATCATTTATGTATTTTATATTTCTAGGGATGTTTTAGCCAAAAATATTTTCGGTTGTTTTTTTTTAATACGATTCTGTGATTGTTAACCAAAAAGGCTAGTACTACAATAATAACTTTTTAAGCTAATAAAAACCCGATGGGTACTTCTGGCTCTTCTTTAAAACTTATTATAATTACCTAATATTATTAGAAGTGTCTGAAATTATTAGAATTAAAAATATTAATAAAAAAATAATTAAAATAATATTAATACAAAACTAGTTCGTATGGGTTGATGGATAAGTGACTTGTCTGCCCTACATGCTTTATTTTTACTCCATACTCATCGGTTATCGGTACTTATTTGGGACACATAAATACTATTTAGAAATAAACAATAATAGATTTTACTTCCAATGGTATTTTAAAGGCCCCAGTTATATTTTTCCTCTTTTAAAAACTAATTGTCTATTAGTAAAACAATTTTTAAATTCAGATAGTGGTTTTGCGTTAACAAATGATGACTCATTGCTGCGGATATCCTCTTATAACTTCTAAGAATGATATTGGATATACAACCCAACATTACTCACATGAATTAAAAGATTCTCTTTGTTAAAGACTCTTTCAAATCCATTCCGTAAAAACATTAAGTTTATTACCATCAGGCATCTCAAATATAATATTCATATAAGTAGAAGCTCTATTGCTTAATTTGTCTCATTCAACTATATAATAGTTCCCGGTTCATGAAAAAGTATTACTATCGGTACAAATTGAAACCTTGAATTTTAGTTATCTAAGGAGAGTTTCAGTAGCCATATTATTCTACATTATCCGCACAAGCAAAAGTTTTTTAATTTTTCTAATCTGCCAGTTAAAAGAATTGTCTATTTTTGTCACACATCCTGTATACAATTTTTCACGATAAAATATAACCTATAAATTGTCTCTGGAACTACTTTAGTGCAGTAAAAAAAAAGGTCAAAATAGTTTAGATACAGCAATATTATGATTTTATCCTCTCTGGGGTATCACTGGGAGTATTGTCCTGAGGTTTGGACCTCTAAAAACTTGCTTTTTTGTTTATAAATAATTTAAATTTTCAAAAAGTGCTTTTTGAGCTTAAAATGTGAATAAATCTCCAGTTATATAAGTCGGAGCGAGACAAAAAAACAAACTCTTCGTAATGAAATTTCCAACAAATCCTCGTTAAGTCGCTGAAGTGCGTACATAACCTACAAAATTGAAAAAAAACAGGCAAAAAACTTTTTTTTAAATTATTGTACAGGTCGATAAGTGAAACGATCGGCATATCAGAAATATGCCTTTTGTTATAGCAAAAATACCTTAACATTTTGGAACAAAAATAATTCCCAGTGGGCACAATTGAATTTGTCATTTAAAATTTGAATTTCCCGTCATTTTATGCCATTTGATTCAAAATGGAAATTTTTTTAAAAAAATGTAGGTCTCGACGCCAGCTTACCGATGCCATTAAGAAATTTTCTTTTGGAGTTATTTTAACCGTTTTTTTTACATTTCTTTATTAATCAAATAACAACAAATGCGGTTTTTCGGTCATTTTGAAAAAAAAAAAATTGTTAACGAAAATGAAATTTTTTTTCGTCTATGTTTTTATCTTGAAGTGTCATTGGATCTAGTTTCTTTTCTATTTCCTTTTGGTATATTTCCTAGTTTAGGAGCAGAACATTGCTTGTCGGGAATTTATACTAAGTCATTAATTTCTTCCTTTCTAATTTTGTATTAATTTGTAGATTAGCGCGTACGAATCTATGGTCACTCCCGGTGTGGAATTGGTTTAGCACCGATACGTCTTTACATATGTTGCTCCTGTTCGTGAGCTTAAAATCTATTTCGTTTTTCACATGTCCGTCTGGGCTGTGCCAGGTCCA
This sequence comes from Pachyrhynchus sulphureomaculatus, assembly GCA_019049505.1. Taxonomy (NCBI): domain Eukaryota; kingdom Metazoa; phylum Arthropoda; class Insecta; order Coleoptera; family Curculionidae; genus Pachyrhynchus; species Pachyrhynchus sulphureomaculatus. Next base: position 168,959,894 of record CM032446.1, read on the forward strand.
TTTTCTTTGAGTTTGTTGCTTAAAGAAGGTGTTCAAGCAAAACAACCTTTCGTTGTTAAGATAGTTTACAAACGTTTCTTCTCTATTATCCGGTCTCCCAATCCATAGTTTCCTACGTATTTAGTATCATTCGGTTCTGTTTTTCCCATTTTGGCATTAACGTCGCCTGTGATGACGACATAATGAGAATTTTCGAAGCTTTTGGCCCGAGTGATGTCTTCATAGAATTGTTCGATTGATTCATCACTGGCTAGGTTAGTAGGTGCATACCATGACTAGATACATTCCCTTAAATCCGTAAGGGTCCCTTTTGGTTCATTAATAATTGAATAAGCTACTAAATTGTTTTACGTGTAAATACATCGAAAAAATTACATTTAACAAAGTTATTATTATGCGTACATAACCTACAAAATTAAAAAAACAGACAAAAAACTTTTTTTTTAAATTATTGTACAGGTCGACTAAGTGAACCGATCGGTTTAAAACTTTCAGAAAATATGCCTTTTGTTATAGCAAAAGTACCCGAAAATTTTGGAACAAAAATAATAAGCCCAGTAGGCACAATTGAATTTGTCATTTAAAATTTGAATTTCCCGCCATTGAATACAAAATGGATCATTTTTTAAAAAATTTAGGTCTCGACGCCAGCTTGCCGATGCCATTAAGAAATTTTCTTTTGGAGTTATATTAACCGTTTTTTTTACATTTCTTTGTTAATCAAATAACAACAAATGCGTTTTTTGGTCATTTTGTAAAAAAAAATTGTTAACGAAAATGGAATTTTTTTTTCGTCTCTGTTTTTATCTTGAAGTGCCATTGGATCTAGTTTCTTTTCTATTTCCTCTTGGTATATTTTCCTTGTTTAGGAGCAGAACATTGCTTGTCGGGAATTTATACTAAGTCATTAATTTCTTCCGTTCTAATTTTGTATTAATTTGTAGATTAGCGCGTACGAATCGATGGTCACACCCGGTGTGGAATTGGTTTAGCACCGATACGTCTTTACATATGCCCCTCCTACAAAGCTTTAATATTAGAGTTATCTTTTTAATTAAAAAAACTCTAGTTGTTTTAATTACCTGTACATCAATATCAAAAATATATTACCATCTTTATATTCGATGAGTAAACAAGATAATTATGAATAAAAAAAAAAATTTAGTTCGTAAGAATTAGAGGGTACCCTAATGTTAAACAAAGCAAAAACTTATAAAAATTAATCGGAACATCCAATTTGTATAATAATGATTTTCATTTAGGTTAAGTATTTATCGATTGAGTTCTTTAAATATTAATGAAAAAGCATTTAATTAATAAATAATGCTCTACTGCTACAATTTCGAGGAATAGTAAATAATGTTTCTCATTAAGTCAAGTGTTTTCCGCATTGCATGGACCTATAAATAAATATTTATAAAACCAATAATTTCGATACATTTGTCAAATAAATAAGCAGCTTATGCCTAAGAAAATCAATAATTCCTGGGGATATACGTACCTACGTTTTCGCCTATTTTTATAGACATAATTCCCTTTATTGAGGGAACTTTTTAATATCGGCATGACAAGAATTTTTCATTTATTAGGAAAATTATCACATTGATTTTAAAACCTGTAGCATTTCGGATAATAATGAATATTAGATATAAAATATACTCATAAGAGTTGCAATTATACAGGGCAAAAAAGGTTTTATCAAGAAGAAAAATTTGAAGCCACCCCAGTTTGCTACAAAAAAACATTTTGGAGCGTCATTACTACTTGACAACTTACCTGTTACCTCCAAGTATGCTGGGCTCGTCAATCCGCTTTTGCTACTTGTAAAATTGCGCATAACATGTGAGCGTTTATCATAATGATCAGTTTCAATAAAATGATAGTATTAATTTATAATCTCTTATCATACTTAGTACTTACATTCATATAAACTTAAATGTACAGGGACATTTTCTAAGTGTCTCACCTAATTTACTAATATACATAACAAGAAAATTCTGTCAGTAACTTAGTATTTTTATGAGGAAGCCAAATACGATGACAAAAAAATTATCACTTGTCAATTCTGACAGATTACCAAGCCAACTAGGATTTTTTTTAAATGGTACCCTCTACATACGAACACATCATTAAATAGCACTTTTTAGTTCGTTTATAAAAATATAATACATTATTTTTCAGTCGTTACCGATACACAGGGCATTGAAGTTATTGAAATGAATTAAAAACTTTTAAATGGCTTACCCGATTCACTATTTTCCTACTTGGGGTGTCAAAAAAACTTTAACAAAAAACTTAGTTGTTTGTGAGGAAGCCAAATATAACACAAAATTTGTCACTTGTCAAATTTGACAGTTTAAAAAGCCAACTAGCATTTCTTTAAATGGCACTGGTTTTAGCACACCATTACTATAACTAGTATTTCTCAGTCCGTTTACAAAAAATATATAACCCTTGACATTAATTTTCAATAGTTGCCGACATATAGGGCATTCAAGTTATTGAACCGAGTTTTAACTTTGGATGGCTTACCCGATGAGAAAGCCAAATCCGGCACCAAAAAATTTATCACATGTCATACACACACACTTTACAATGCCAACATAGGATTTTTTAAATGGCGACATCTACATATGATAAATAAAATCATTTTCAGTCTATTTAAAAAAATATATAGTTATAACACGTAGGTTGAAAAGATTTTCGTCTGACACATAGATGTCGCCCTTTTCAAAAAAATTCATATGATTTTTAGGAAGTACCAACTTTCAAACGATACGTGTCAAAATTTCATGACATTTCGACGATTAGTTTACAAATTACAGTGGTTTTAGTGACGCTACTTTTGATATTTTCAAAACAATGGAAAAAAATCGAATTTTTTGTTTTGATTAAACACTGTTTTTTTGATGGGAAAAAATACCGTTAGAGTAAACCAATGGCTTGATAACTATTACGGAGACTCTGCCCCTGGAAAATCATTCATCGTTTACTGGTATGCTGAATTTAAACGCTGTCGTATATATATAAATGATGCTGAACGCTCTGGACACCAAAATGAGGTAGTCACACCGGAAAACATCAGAAAATTTACAAAATTGTTTTGGATGACGGTAAAAGTGAAATTGCGTGAGATAGCTGACACCCTAAAGATATCAAAAGAACGTGTTGGTCATATTTTGCATGAACATTTGGGCATGAGAAAGCTCTGTTCGAAATGGGTACCGCGTTTGCTCATAGTGGCCCAAAAACAACAACGTGTTGATTCTGAGCGCTGCTTGGATTTGTTTAAGCGCTATAAAAAGGATTTTTTCATGCAGATGAAATATGGATCCACCACTACACACCGGAATCAAATCGGTAATCAGCTGAGTGGACAGCAGCAGGTGAAAGCCGCTCGAAGCGACCAAAGACACAACAGTAGGCTGGGAAGATTTAGGCCTCTGTATTTTGGTATGCGCATGGAATAATTTTCATCGACTATGCTGAGAAGGGAAAAACCGTCAATAGCGAATATTATATAAAGTTATTGGTGGGTTTGAAGGCAGAAATCTCAAAGAAACAGCGCCAAATGAACAAGAAAAAGTGTTCTTTCATCAAGACAATGCACTGTCTCACAAGTCAGTGGTTACGATGGCAAAATCGCATGAATTGAAGTTCGAAATGTTACCTCATCCACCGTATTCTCTAGATTTGGCCCCCAGCGACTATTAACTATTCACAGATCTCAAAGTAATGTTCGCGGGAAAGAGATTTGGCTCCAATGAAGAAGCTATCGCCGAAACTGAGGCCTACTTTGAAGGAAAAAACAAATTTTTCTACAAGAAAGGTATAGAAATGTTAGGCAAGCGTTGGACTAATTGTAGCGCCCTTGAATAAGGTTATATTGATAAATAAAGAATTTTGGAAAAAAAGGGTTTTAAGTAGCTAGACCAAAAACTTTTCAGCCTACGAGTTAAAAGTCCCGGCAGCAAAGTAATCTCTCAGTAAGCCACTGAACTTTGAGTCAGCATCGAGTATAATACGTGAGGCATAGAATGTAATAAATGGATGTTCTCAAATTGAGAAAAATGGAGGTTAAATTATACTCAATGGATTCAGTAGCTGATTTTTGTTCGGGACAGACAAACGAACAAAGCAGTTGGCTATAATGTAATTCAAAGTTTTGTTGACTTACAAAAAAAAAACAATCTACATTTTATTGAGACTTTGTAATACAGTGAATTAATAAGTTTTGCTAAATTCTGTTAGTTAGTCAGGTCGTAATTGAGGTGAGATCCAAAAGCGCTGGGTAGCCAGAAGGCTTCAACATTTAAACAACCCTTTAACTCTAAATGTGAATCAACTAGTCCGTTCATTGAGTTTATACTATCCTCTCTTTGACACTGAATTTAATTACGAATTAACACATCGACCAAACATGTCCTTAACAGAATATCCTATGCCAACAAAACATAAATGGGTAGTTAATCTACGTAATGCACCCATCTACAATGAGGGCTGTAAAGTTGTTGTGTTAATTCAAATAGTGTTTTAAACAAACAAAAGTGACCTATATTTATGTATTGGTTAAAGAATAAAAGTTAGATGAGCAGGAATGACGATAGCTAATTCGTCTAATCTAACTACTTAAGTATGAAATAGCGTGTAAGACCTAAACGATGTTAAAGTAATATTAAAGCCAGAGTAATTTACAACGGAAACGAAAAAATCGAATTGCCGGTGTCCTTTTAATATACCAATGTCGGCCTACTATAATAAAAGATCATTGTTTTTAATTCACACGCTACGAGAATAGTTTCGTCAAAAAAAATCAGACTTCAAGATTTTTGTATTTTTCACGTTTAGGGTTCTCAGTTCACGAAAGTTTTCGGGTTCTGTTCGTGTGTTTGCACCATGAATATCTGAAATATGAAAGGAATTTTTTTTATATATTTAGCACACGTGCTGCGCGATTCACGTTGGTCTTGAATCGCTGTAAATTGTACTCAGTAGGAAACACAGTCCTAGGCAAATTATTTCAAAGGGATGATGTTCTCCGTATAAAGGACTGCTTGAAAAGGGTTATACGGGGAGTAACAAGCTGAACCTCATTCGGATGTGAAGTATTAGCGCCACGTGTATTTCTAGCATGCACTGCTCTAGGAGGAATTAAGCGGGCTACATCCATCAAACACGTTTCATGAAAACAATTGTAGAATAGACCCAAGTCGCCAACCGTTCTTCGATGTTCCAACGAAACGAATCAAAGTTGTTGGTCAGTTCCGGGTCTCCAATCAGGGAACAGCTCTTTTCTGAATAGAATCTAACAAATGCAGGTATATTTGGGTGAAGTCTCAAACATGGGAGCGGTATTCCATTGTTGGTCGAATTTGAGTTTTGTACAGAATTAACAGTTGTTGTGGAGTGTAAAGCTTTCAAGCTCGAAATAATGTTCTTAGCATTTGAGAAGCTCTCCTTGCTATGCTTGCAACATGTTCATGCTAAAACATATTTTCTCCCAAATTAACGCCTCCTAGAGGAATAGAGTGCCCCGACATAACTATGTCGGGTTTAGCAACGTTAACTTTTTTAGAAAAAACTGCCGCCTGGTTTTTTGTTGGATTAATTCTACTTGGTTACTGTCACCCCACTCCAAGATAGAATTTCTTTTTTCCACGTCTTTGTTAAGTTGAACGACCTCCTGCTGTCTGCGGATATCTTTATGAGTAGCCGATGTTCGAGCTGAATGATGAGATAGGCGTACTGTCATCTGCAAAGCTGTATATTGGATTTCTGGTCTTTTCTAGCAGATCGTTAACGTAAATGAGAAAGATCGTAGGAGATAAGATGGAGCCCTAGAGGCACACCGGCGTTGATAGTGAAGGTGTTAAAAAGAAACCCGTCGATTGGCACTTGTAAAGAACGCTCTCTGAGGAAATTTGAGACCCATAAACACAACTTTTCAGACATACCAGACGAGCGTAGCTTTGCCAACAATCCATCGTGCCAAACACGGTCGAATGCCTTGGATATATCAAGAGAAACCGCTCCAAATTCTTCACAGTATTCAATTGCGTTGTTCCAAACATGTGTTACATAAGTTAAATCTCCTGTTGATCTATGTTTAGGAAAGTCATATTAATGGTCGCTAATAATATTGAATCATTCAAGATATTTTAGAAGATGCTGATTGCCTTTTCCATGATTTTTGATATTATTGAAAGCAGCGCGACTGGTCGGTAGTAGCAGAAAGGAAATATTCGCTTTCTGTAGGATAGGTTGAAAAATCTACAGAAAACTGGTGTTCTTTCGCGCATTTTTTGAGTACCATGGCAGGCCTTCCGTTAGCGCCAGAAGCTTTGTTTGTTTCTAGCCTCATTAAAATACGTTTTATGACACACTCTCTGAAGACAGGAGGTTAATAAATTTTGTATTCTTTACTATTTCAATAGTATTATGAAATTGTTCTTTTTTTATAATAACTCTTAAACATACTTATTTTTAGTTAAATATAAAAAGGCAACAACAATAACGTACAAGGTTTGGAAGATCAAAATGAAAACAAGTATTTCTGAAGGATTCTGATGAGCTAAATCGAAAATGTCTTTATTGCCTAAACTTATCGAGATATTTTTACTTCGAAAAAATAAAAACAAATATTTTTAGCCAATTCTGCAGTTCATAATTCAGCAACGATATTTATTTAAGAAAATTGCCACTCCAGATTTATTTTCAGATTAAAATAAATGGTATTTTTCCACCTCATCTAACTTAAAGTGTTTTACTACTATGTGTTTTTAAATGAGTTATTTAACAGAAGTGTATCGATACCTATATTGTAACTAGCATTTGAAAAGGTTTCTCTAATAAAAAATTGGTTAATTACACAGCCCCACAAAAAAGAAAGTGGGGTATACTTTTGATGCGATATATCAGATCTGTAGTATTTTTGCCCGCTGATCACGAATCTAACGTCAGAATATCGCCATCACATCTCAATTTTTTTCTAACCTCAAAAAAATAGGTAAAAATTAGTAAAAATTAAGAAAAATATACTCCTAAAAAAATTGATTCAAGCTTTTTCATGAATCCAAAGATGTATTAATATGTATTCGGACACGCTAAGCTAATATTCATCGTTGGATTAAGCCATACAGTTCTGTTTTCTTTCTAACCTCAATAAATCAGACAGATATAGTGCTTCTCGAATGCAAAAACGAATTCAAATTAAAATTCAACCGATTCTTACCAAATTTGGTACAAGGGTTTTTTTTTTGGTTGCTGATCATGAATCTGAGGTCGGATTTGCAAAATTCAAAATGGCGGACAAAATTTTTGAAAACCAACCGATTCCTACTAAATTTGGTATACAGTTGAGGAATCCTCAAACCTGATACTCTTAAACCCTAAACCCTGAAACCTTAGACTCCCACACCCTGTAACCTCAAAAAAATAGACCTCAATAACCCTGTAACTTTAAAAATGAGACCCAATAAACTCAAAACCAGGACTTTTAAACCATATACTCTCAAATAGTAGACTCTTAAGCCCTAGAATTGCGAAGGTTAGACCCGCGCCTAACTTTTCTTTTTTTTGGCTGTATCTTGTTCTTTTTTTCCGCGAATGACCTATTCAAAGGCTTTCTGCCCAAACGCTTTTGAGGACTTGTTTCTCTTTTTAGCGACCAGCAATAGTCCGCTAGCATATGGTCATCCCATCGTCCTTGATACCGATTGATTTTCAGATCTTGGTGAAAACGTTCCCCTTGCTCCTCACTGTAGTCACCAAGATTATCTGGGAAATCATCGATGTGGGAGTCCAGGAAATGTAATTTTAGATTCATTAAGCAACCTAATGTTTGAAATTTTTTTTAACCATTTTCTCGACTACTTCTTTGTACTTAGGACTTTTATTATTTCCCAAAAAGTTTGTTGCGACTTCTTTAAAACTAAGCCAAGCAGCTTTTTCAACTTTATTCATTTTAGTAACAAATAATGAATCTTGAAAAACAATTTTCTTATTTGTGGCCCGTCAAATACGCTTGCCTTAATTTTAGCTTCAGATAATTTCGGAAATTTTTTTATGCAAATATTTGAAACGTTGGGCCGTTTGTATCTAATGCTCTCGTGAATTGCTTCATAAGTCCAAGCTTAATGTGAAGCGGGGGAATAAGAACTTTTCCTGGATCTACCAATGGTGGAAACAATACATTATTTTCACCACGAGTGAACGATTCTCTTGTTGGCCAAATTTTTTTTCTTATAATGACGTTCCCTGTCTCTGCTATTCCACAGACATTTATAACAGGGATAAAGTGTAAAAACCCTGACTGTTGGCCAAGCAATATTGTTACAATTTTCAGATCTCCACAAATTTTCCAGTTATGATCAGCATATTTTTATTTTTATCAAAAGCTGCTTCATTTTTTCATATTGCTCTTCATAACTGTGGAATGGGAGCGTAAACGTTGGTATTATGCAGCAAAACTGCCTTAATGCTCCGTTTAGAAGAATCAATGAACAGTCTCCATTCTTCAGGATCGTATGAGTTATTTTGAAATTCATCCATTAGACCTTTTACATCGGTACAATATGAAAGTGACAATTCCTCGTCCATTGTGAAATATTTTCGAAATTCTTCATCTCTGTTTCTATAATAAGAAATCGTAGCTTCTGGCTTAAGTAAATGTATTTTCTTTAAAAAGGAAGCAAGATGCCCTGAACCATCTTTGGATAAGCCTAAATCTCTGACTAGATCACTAAGTTCTGACTGTGATACGAGTATTGGTTCTGGTTTACGGTTGTATGGTAGAAATTCTTTATCTGTGTCACTAGTATATGATAGGTTGTCACTAGAACATTCATTAGTAACAGTGTTTGAATCTTTTTCGACAGTCTCAATGTTTTCGGCATGAACTGATAAGGTGAAATCATTTGTTTCCATAACATCAGCATCAAGTGGTTCAGGAGGCGGAATTAGTTTAGTTGGTCTTGTTACTGTCGAAACATCGTTATAAGTAATAGTGCTTTTATTTTTTCGGTTATGCCTAGATACAACATTCATACAAAAGTAGCGATCATTTTCACTGTATGGTCTATTCCATATTGCTGGTTCTGGAATATTTAATCGCCTTCTTATTGATGTACAACATTATTTTGCAAGAACTGCAAATGATGTGGGGAACCCAATCTGTATCCTGGTGCTGTATTTCAATGTTAAAACAATCCTTATATAAGGTTTTAATCTGAATCACTGTTTTATCGCGCACTTATGAAAAGTCCTTGTACCGTGAGACCGTTTTCTTGTAGCATTATACTCTACATGAGCCAAGTCACCCACATATGAAGAGCTACGGGTCGCTGGATGACGACGGCTGCGGGCCCGCTTTCCCACCCTGACCAACCGCCGATACGGGGTTTTTCCGAGTCCCTGCATCGTAATTCTCTTTCTTCTACCTGCCATGACGGCATCTAAGCCGTTATCCAGGGACTCTGCCGGCTAGTAGAGTAACACCGTTGCCCACCGTCACCACGTGGAGGTGTCCTGGATGCAGGTAGAAGAATAAAAATCGACCGATGAATTTTCTCGGCGTTCAAAAATGGCGCGAAAACATCTGCCATCTTGAATTTTGCAAATCAAGCCTCAGATTCGTGATCAGCGACCCAAAAAATCCCCGTTGTACCAAATTTTGGTAAGGATCGGTTGAATTTTAATTGAATTCGTTTTTGCATTCGAGAAGCACTATATCTGTCTGATTTATTGAGGTTAGAAAGAAAAACAGAACTGTATGGCTTAATCCAACCGATGAATATTTAGCTTAGCGTGTCCGAATACATATTAATACATCTTTGGATTCATGAAAAAAGCTTGAATCAATTTTTTAGGAGTATATTTTTCTTAATTTTTACCTATTTTTTGAGGTTAGAAAAAAATTGAGATGTGATGGCGATATTCTGATGTCAGATTCGGTGATCAGCGGGCAAAAATACTACGGATCTGATATATGGCATCAAAAGTATACCCCACTTTTTTTTTTGTGGGGCTGTGTTATCAATATGATGATGTGTGTTCAAGAATCTCATTTTTATTTTTGATGATAAAAAGGTGAAGAAACAACGCATCATGATATCTTTAAGTAAAAGTCAAAATGATTTTATCATGTACAGGGTGAGTCAACGATAGAGTAAAGTTAATTATCTCATATGTTTCGGGAATGACGAAAAAATTGTTAAATACAATAGTTTTTAGGTAATGTTAAAGTGCACAGATTAAAATTATTTTTGAGTATATAGGGTACTTCAAAAAAGTGTGGCCGATATAACATATGTTTTTTTAAATGGGACATCCTATTTTTCTAATTTATTTTTATAAATTCCGCGTAAAATTTTATAAACTCTTTTATTAATAATGTTATATACCTAAACCTAGTAGTTTTTTTTCTAATATTTCAATTTTTTTAAAAAAAATTCTAGTTTTCAGTTTTGCAAAAAATTGCCAGTAGTAAGTTAGCGTCATTGTTTCTGAAGGTGGAATACTCATAACTGGTACGAGCGTTCTATAGATATGAAAAAAGAGATATATGTAAAGAAATTTAAGTTAGATGCTACAGGGTGTTCCAAATAAATTGGAACACCCTGTTAGCATCTAATTTCAACTATTTTAAACTGAAAAAATCTCAAGTGTTTTAAATGGCACACCATGTATTTTATTATTTTTTTCTGATAGATTTTACAAAACCCTCCAACTTTTATTAAGTATAGTGTTATAGGTATAGCGTTATATTACCTATTTCTAATAGTTTTTTCGATTTATTTCGGATTTTTCAATTTTTTTATCCTTGTTTTTAATACACTTACGGTATAACATCGTAGTTGCCCAAGACAAAACAAAAATGTAGGCATTGTCAAATTTTGACATGTCTATTATGCAAGTAAAATAGTTTAATTTGTTGTAGTAACTGACGTAATAAAGGTAATAGTTATGGATTATCCTAAAAAATGAATTAATTGAAATGGTTTATATACTGGGCGAGGCGGGAAAAGAAAAAACCTATTTTTTGGCAGTAAGGCTTTTACGGAGCGAAGTAACCTAATAGACGTATACCATCTAGAAAATCTTTTCAGTGCTTAATGGAACGGTTCAATAGTAGTGGAAGCGTTAAGTATACGAAACAGAAAGTAGTAAACCAGAATGCTACCAAAGAGGAAAAAGAAATGGAGATTTTACTTCATGTTGAAGATAATCCCTAGGTCAGCAGCGGTCAACTAGCTGACTTATCTGACACATCCCAATCTACGACTAATCGAACCACGAGAAAAAATACAAGTATCATCCTTTCATATTGAACTACACCAAGAACTTCAAGACCGTGATTTTAAACGACCAGTAAACTTTTGTACCACCATGAATGGAGCAATAGAGGCCGATCCAAATTTTTTTGCTTATCCAAAATAATGTTTTCTGATGAAGCTACTTTTCGCAGTAATGGAGCAATTAACAGCCATAACACGC
>CM032446.1:168971486-168976486 GCA_019049505.1 Pachyrhynchus sulphureomaculatus
ACGGTCGATCGTGATCGACAAGTCGAATCGCGAGTGCTTTTTGAGTCGATCCATCGAGAAAAAATCCGAATAGAACTATTCACAGATTTTTGTTTTATGGTTACTAAAAAAGAATGTAAATGAATAAACTACTAAAAAGTTTGCGATCCAGCAATTAGGCCAGAATTAACCCCCTCATCACTTTCTTTTATCGAATAAACCACCTGCTAGGTCTGACATTAAAGTTATCGGCTTATCAAAGGTAACGCTGCTGGTCACTATGTCATAGAAAAGCCGCGTTTCTTGATTCCCCCCGATTGTTCTAGAAACTCGGGGCGGGCGTGTTTGTCGGAACGAGTCGAGACTTTCGTTCAGCGCCGCGATTTAGAAATTGCTGGAGCGCCTGATTAGCATAGAATACGCATCGATACAAAAGTTTATTAATAAAGCGTCGTCCATATATGAGTGCGGCGAAAGACAAGAAAGTAAATCTTTTTATCATTTTTAATAACGATATGGGAGGAAGAATTTTTTCTTTTGTATGGTAAAGGTAAGTGCATTTGTCTCATTTGCCGTGCGTCAGTTGCAATACCTAAGCGTGGGAACTTAGAGAGGCATCATAAACGGTTCATTAAAAAAAACTATGAAAAGGATTTTCCGACACAGAGTGAATTAAGAAAAACGAAAATACGTGATATTGCTAACTTGTTTCAAAAAAGAACAAAACCATGTTCACAAGACCAGCCAAACAATCAAAAGCTGCAACGATCGCGTCCATTTAAAAAATATCTCATATATTGGCGAAACACAAGAAATCATTTGATGATGGGTTGGTAGTGAAGGAAGCATTTAATTTAAGCGGGTGAGACTTTATATGGAGATTTTTTAAAAATAAAACAGAAGATTATGTCTGCTATTAGAGAACTTCAGTTATCTCGTTCCGACTGTCACAAGGCGTATTGAAGTGATGAGTCAGGACATGGCAAATAAACTAAAACATGATATCACATGGAATGTAACATACTTTTCTTTACAGTTCGACGAATCCACCGATATGACAGACACTGCCCAGCTGTGTATTTTTATTCGCAATGGTATTCAATGACATGTCGCTAAGGAAGAGTTTTTGACATGATTCCTCTGAAAGGAAAAGACGCGTGGCGAAGATATATATGACGTTTTCTTCAATTTTGTAACAAAATCTACAAGCTACCAATATTATAAAATAGTGTGCATTACAACCGATGGACGCATCAGCAATGACTCGGAAACGAAAACGGTTATTTGTGGCATTGTGTCGAGCTAATGATGATTTCCCTTCATTTTTCTCCTTCACATTGCATATATACATTCAACAAGAGTTTTGTGTTTTCAAAAGTTCTAAACATGGAGGAGAGTTGCAATGCAATAAAAATTGTGAATTCTATCCGTGCACGTAGCTTGCAAAACGACGGCTCTTTAAATTGCAGTCGGAAGATAGTGAGTCAGCTGAACACACTGATTTAGTTCTTCACACGGACGTCAGGTGGTTGAGTCGCGGAAAATTCTAGAAAGGTTTCAAGAATTTATTGCCCCGAAATAACAGCTTTTCTGGACTAAAGAGGATGATGACACTCAGATTCTGAAAAACGGAAATAATGGCTGACTGATTTGGCATTTTTGACAGACATCACAATGCATTTAAACACCATTAATTTGGAGCTTGAAAGTAAAGGAAAAACTATTATTGAGATGATTAGCGCAATAAACGCATTCAAAAGTAAATTGCAATTATGATAGATCAACTGAAAAGAAAGGATTCTGAAAAATTTTCCGTCTTTGAAAGCAAGGATTCCTCAGTTGAATTATAATATTTATGAGGCAGAATTATCAAATATTTTGGGCCAATTCGAAATACGTTTTTATGATTTCAATAAATTGGCAAATATCGCATCATTTATGAATTATCCTTTTTCGTGTAAAAACATTGAGGAATTAGCTACTGAAATAGCAAGTCAGTTTAACATGGACTCATGTTCTGTTGTTGGGTTTTATATCTGAAGATAAATATCCGAATCTAAGGCAAATCGCCTTCAACTGACGGCAATGTTTGGGTCTAACTTACTTGTGCTAGTCTGCATTTTCTGAAATGAAGAGTTATTTAAGTCAAAATATCGCAATCGACTAAAAACTGACGAACATATGTCATCATGCTTGCGATTAGCACTCGGTAATTACGTACCATCTTATGAAAAGTTATGCTGAGGACATGCAGTGCCACGCTTCAAACATCCAAAATCACTCTTTAGTTAAGTTTAGACACTAGAACATCGTTTATTTTGTAAGAACCAATAAACTCGCAATTTTGAATAATTATGAGTTTTTTTCATTCACATTTTTAGAGCAGAAAACTACACTTACCTTGACTAAAAAAATGCATATTGTGCGGAAAACTAATATCTATGCCACGATACACCCTACCTAGACGACAATCCTCCTCCATCACACTTATTTGCAGCCTCTCAGAGTCGATCGATCGTAGTCTTTAACAATTATTGAGGTAGATCGCCAGCAGTTCAAGTTTGATCACCCTGCCCTAGATGGTGTCACTAACTAATGCTGGCTTATTTAGATTCTCGTGCAGCATATGATTGGCAATTGATTCAGCCGGAACGAAAGCGTCACTTGCCAAAAAGCATATAGAAGTCACACGAGAACGTTTTACTTATTGAAATGGACATTTTATATTGCACTGATAAAAAAATTATTTTATGTTATCCCTGAGTGCAAGCTAAAAAATGTTTTTAAAGGACATGTAGTTAAAAAGTTATGGAGCCTAAGATTAGAGCGTGCCAAATTGGATTGACTTTCCGACGGTTCGCATATGATGGCACAAGGGATATTTACTCTTCGCGATTAATGAAATTAATTATTAGTGATTATTACTGGGTGTCAAAAATTTCAGCTTTAGATAAGAAATTATTGGTGTTGGTGGTTATGAATAATAACACTCAACTTCAAAAGTAGTTTTTTTCTTCAGTATCGGTTGTTTTTAATGAATTTGTTATAAAGTAGCATAGCAAACTGTTAATTTTAATTGACGCAATATTAGAACAGAGTTATTACTAAAATTGGATTTCCAATTGTTTTTGATAGGTGTATTTGCTACAACCATTTGTTTATATTTTTCTTTGTTATTAAATTTTAAAAAAAAGAAGTGTTTCTAGGAGTCTGCATCACTTGAAGCCCAAAAAATGATTTTGCAGTGCCGATTGTCATTTGCCGTTTGACGAGACACTTGGAGTTTCTAAACTTTAAAGTCCAAAATTCCGTCTGTTAAAATACCGAAAATATTTATTAAGAAAAAGTATTTGGAATTTCATTTTATTATAGTATGCTAAATTTTAGACAGATTGGACAAAAGTCGTATTTTGTGAGTTTTTGACCACAAGGAAGTTTTTATTTTTTGAATTTGAAATATATTTATTTAGATTAATACAAGAATTTAATAACTTATTTTTTAATTTTCAAGTTATGTTGCGCTTGTTTTACCATCAATAAACTAAAAAAAATTCTGAGTTTGATATAAACCTGCAACTGGTCGCACAGACAATTCGAATATTTTTACCCTACTACTTGCGGTTTGAGGTGTTTGTTTTTTAAAGGGGCACTCTGGCATCATAATTTATCGCAAAATTTTGTTTTTTCATGTATATTGAGATGCTGTGTATACAAGTACACAAAATTTGAAATTCATTTTAATATGTTGCTAATAATTTTCACAATTCGTTGAAATGCTGCTAGAATATATAACGAAAGGCATCCTGATAAAAATATTATCATTCGATGATAGCAAGGCTCTTAAAGAACATGGTTCTGTAGATAGCTGATACAGTTTGTCGTCACAGGCCTGTTACTAACGAAGAAACCATTTTTTTTAATGTAATGTTATTCCTCCTCCTTACACAGAGATACTCCCTCCCAACAAACGGGGTAAACTCTTCCTCCCGAAAAAACAGTTAATTATTAATTATGCCTCCTCCCAACGTACCACAGAGTGAATCCTCTCAACGAAATAACCATTAAGTAGGTCAAACCCCCATCCAACGTAAAGAGTAGGGGGGAGGGGAGTTAAGGATAATATACAGACTTGCCAAAAACTGTCATGTGCATTTAGTAACGTCGCCCATTACGGAACTCTATGATGGAATCAGGGGATGAAGATGCTCCTCTAACAAAAGAGTTAAAATTTGTGATTAATAAAAAACATTAACCACTTTGAAATTTATCTCTGACAGGGAGGAATAGTTACCAAAATATTTACTGATTTATATTTTGATTTCCCCCAATTTCTATAATTATACAATAATTTTACATTGGCTAATGCGCAATGGATTATTGTTCTTATGAAAATAACATTCTGAAATCTTCTTAAATTGACTTAATATAGGTTCTGGTTTAATTGGAATATCTTCATCCGAGAATTTCTTTAATATAAACTCGGTAAGGAGATTGGTTAACATTTAATACATCTTTTATTCATCTATTTCATTATTCTTTCAACAACTCCAGTCTAAAACCATGGTATAGTGCTGACCAATTACCCAATTTTTGATCTTCAGTAATTGTCATGTTTCTTGTAAATGGTGGTTTAATTAAGTAATTTGCACAACGAATACCAGTATAAATTGCTAACTCTTTAGAAACATAGCCAAAAGAGCAAATAAACACTTTTAATTCGAGCAAATCCATGTTTGATACTGAAATCAAATTGACAATAAAAAGATTGTTTCGGTTTCGTTCGGGTTTTTTTTTTTTTTTTCGTTAATTTATCTTTTTTCTTTCTTCTCTTCAACACATATATACATCATAAATTGGGATGAGGGAGGCATATATTAATACACAAAATTTATTAACCTTAGGAGAAAGGGTTACTTTGTGTGTGAGGTCACCATCATCAATAATATTTATAAATGTGTGTATTTTATACTTGGAAACTTGAGTAATACTTCCTATACCTTGACTGATTGTAATATCTTGAA
>CM032446.1:168981486-169026486 GCA_019049505.1 Pachyrhynchus sulphureomaculatus
TGTCGATAATAGTGAATCAAGTACACGCGAGCGGAGCCGCGGGCATGGCTAGTAATTAATAAATAATAAATATATAAAATTTACTTCACAAATTTAAGCAATATCGACCACAGTCGATACTTTGAATTGGGAGACAAACCGGCTCGATTTTTAAAGGTAACACTTTAAAAAAGCCCCCTGATTCGGGCATCTGTCCAAATAATATGTAGTATTACAACATTACTTTGATTTTACTTTTGAGGATGTGTGATTCCAATTTTTAGATCATTAAACTTACTTTGTTTTGAATCATCTACTTACTTTATAATTTTTTATATTTGCAAATATATATAGTGGCTTAGCGGACGAAGGCCGTCAGTAAGTTTTTTTGGGCTTGTATTAAAAGTATAGGAGGTCCAAATAGTGCGCCATCGTAACCTGCTGTTGTCCATTCGCTAAACGACTTCATGACAGGCTAACAAAAAGTAGAGGTTTAAGAACCATATATCAAAAGATATTAGTAACCAGTACACTTAAGTGTACATGAACCCCCGGGTAGATAAAGAGGGATATCGCCGTAGGTAACAAGGATACTACTATTGCTATTAGCTATTTAGTTGCAACTGTAATAATAAAAAAGTCAATGGTTGTGCAGTGTCTTAAACCGTCAATGTTAATTCAAGAGCTTTATCTACTAAGCCACTATATATTTTTTTGCGTATGCTGTGGTGGCTAAACCCGGATTTCCCTTATAACTTTTTCTGGCTAGGGGTAACACGCCCTTTGCTAAGATCGTAAATTCATTTCTGAATCCGCCATATCGCGATGATAGGGAAAATACGAAAATAAGCCTCTATACCGGCTTGAGCAGAGATCCCGTTTAAGTTTATTTATTTTTACAGGTACTATTAAATAGGTAATAGCAGCAGTAGTACCCTATTTGTATATGGCGCTAGTAGTACTGTGTCCTTTACCCGCTCGTGAGCTTTACTCTTTGATTAAAAGTTCCGACGTTTTTAAGTGCTATGTTGCTATAATTTATTGGTTATTATAATTTTTTTTAATATGGTTTGTGTAGCTCTGCTACTGCTATCATTATATTGGGAGGGACGATAATAATTATCATTTTCGTCTAAAACTATCCGACGAGCTTTAAGAGTGCGAAATACCTGACTCAATATTATAACTTGTAAGACAATGCCCTAGTGCGTAGTAGGCTGAAACGACCAGTTTATCGAAGAATGTTTTTTAAACTTTTTAGAACAAAAGAACATTTATTTAATCTCGAGCCAATTGATTCAATATTTACTACTCAATTTAAGTGAGTCAATTAAGCTTCCTAGAAATTTCGCCGAACTGTAATGCTCTATCGTTAAAGTGAAGATTTAACCTATTAGGGCCGATCCTAATATTACTTTTGAAACGTATCACTCCAGTTTTATCATAGTTTACAATTAGATTATTTTGATTACAGTAACTGGAAAACTGTATAAAGAGTGATTTAATTTTTTGCAGAAGTTGATTAAGATTAGTCGCAAAGACAATAGAAGATGTGTCATCCGCAGATAGAAACACCGACGCTTTCTTTTATACAGTTAAATCTCTATCATTAGTAAATGTCATAAACAATAAGGAGATAATACTACTTATTAGAGATTCTGTAGCCTTGTTAGAAGCTTCAATGGTAATATTTATATTTCTTTTGATATTTACGAGCTTGTAAGTTTCATTAATTTGTAAATTATTTTAATTCATAATGCAACAGTTAGGGAGGTATTGATGATCGCCTTCTTAATTGCTATATTTAAGAAGTTTTTTTCTTTAAAATTAGAAGAACAGCATTGTGCCTTTTTATTTAGTTAAAATGAGGCTTCGAGAGCTCTGTAAAAGGTTTGGTAATATAAAAACACCATCCGTCTGCCTGCTAATTCGAGGATGGATTGAAAAGTTCACGGCCTAGTCAAGAAAACAAAATAAAATATGTACAAAAATATTTTTATTTTTCGACGTAATCTTCACCTAGCTCCATGCACTTCTTGCACCGGCTTTTCAAAGCTTCCACACCTGTTTGAAAAAAAGATTCCTTAAGGTCTTCAAAATACTGGTTAACTGCAGCTTTAACTTCCTCATTTGATGAAAATTTCTGGCCACCGAGGTGTGGTTTGGAAACAGATGAAGGAAACAGGTCCGAAGGTACCAAATCAGGAGAATGAGCCTGGTGGGGCAGCAATTCGAAACCACAATCACGAATTTGAGCCATAGACTCAACAGACGTGTAAACGCGAGCGTTGTCCTGATGGAACAAAACTTTCTTTCTCAGTAATTCTGGGCGTTTCTCTTTATTTCTTGACGTGAACGACGCAAAAGGGTGCAATAGTAAGTCGAGTTTATTGTTTCGCATCCCAAAAAACCGACTTTTCCAGCCGACAGAATTGCCTTCGCTTTCTTTGGGGTCGGTTCACCAGATTTTTTCCACTGCTTGGATTATTGTTTTGACTCTGGAGTATAGTGGTGAACCTAGGTTTCGTCCATTGTCACAAATCTTGCGGATTAGCCTCAAACATCTCCAAACAGTCGCGAGAAATCGTGAGTTGAATTCGTTTTTGTTCAACTGAAAGCAATCTGGGGACTCACCTAGCGGAAACCTTAGAAAATGCGAGTTCGTTGTCAATCATGTTTTGCGTTCGTACGAAACGCTTATAGTGTCTGCAATCTCCCTGATAGTTAATCTATGGTCTTTCAATATGAGATCACACCCTTTGCCGATGTTTTCTTCAGTTTTATACGTGGTGGGCCGGCCGGAGCGAGGATTATCGTCTATGCTTCTCTGCAACCCATTTTTTCACAGTGGTATATGACGACGCAGATTCTCCTAGTGTTGTTTTCATATCATCGTGGATCTCCTTTGGTGTCAATCTTTTTTAAAACAGGTACTTAATGACCGCACGTTGTTCAATTTTTTCCATTTTTCCAAAAACGCAACAACAAATTCTACAGCAACAAAATTTTACACTGTGACAACCAAAGAAAGTATGTACTTATTGAGGGTACTGTAATAAAAATATTGTAATTATTTTTTGGTGAGGCCGTGAACTTTTCATTCCATCCTCGTATATCAGTGTACTTTAGGCCAATTTCATAGGGCCCAATTTATTATGAAGGGCAAAAATGAGAAATCATTAAATAACCTAAAGTCAGCAATAGATGGCGTAACTTAAGTTAGTCCATACAATTTTTCTGTGCATTATTAAATAATAATAATAATAATAATGTACCCTAAACGACAAATGAGCCACTTAAGTTAGTATCAGTTGTTTCCTTAATTTAACACACAGTGATTGGGTAATTTTGAGGTTTACAACAAACGAATAACGGCTAGACGAGATGAAATTTAAGATGAATTATGGGGTTCAAATAGATGAAAATAACGAAACAGTTTAAGCCATAACACTTTCCTGTAAATTATTTTTTTTAAAAAAAGGGTGACCTACATTTTTATGTATATAAA
Organism: Pachyrhynchus sulphureomaculatus; assembly: GCA_019049505.1. NCBI lineage: Eukaryota > Metazoa > Arthropoda > Insecta > Coleoptera > Curculionidae > Pachyrhynchus > Pachyrhynchus sulphureomaculatus. The sequence goes on from CM032446.1 coordinate 168,984,974, forward strand.
TTGTCCGAATAGCGCCTGTAATTCAACAGTTGGCTATTGCTGCCCTCTAATGGAATTTTTCCTGTCCTCCCATCTTCATATAATTAAAAGCAGTGGCGTCTCAAAACAATGTTGCTTTTCTTGAAAGAATTCTGTATGTATCTGCTGTATACTTTAAGCATTAAATCGGTTTTTGTTACCTCCTACACATAGAAAAGCTACACAGAAATTACACCCGTAATACATGGTTAATTTATAAAAAAAAAATACTTCTTCAATTTGCGGAGGGGCTATACTATATTTCTTAATTTTTAATAGGTTTAAATTTACAAAAGGCCTAGAGCCTCCGAGCCCTTTTTACTTTCCTTGCTAAAGAAAGGTATTGTATCGGGAAAAAATCACATTCCGAGATCACAAAAAACGTAGTGACTCATTTCCGTCCTCTGCCCATCTGTCTGTATATGGTAATTTCTCCTGGCTTTTTGTTCAGATAATAAACGAATATTATGTATAGGTATTTATAGTACAACATAAAAGAGATCAATTTATTATATTTCAAGTTTTTTCGTAGTTCTTTCAACCAAAGAATTAAAACATTACATTTTTTTTCATTATTAAAATGAGATGAGAATGAGGGGGATGGTATCTTTATATCGTTTACCTAATACTATGAGAATCATCTTGGTTCTTAATTTGGATATTGAATAATTATTATAAAATACATTCTGATAGTAAAATATGTACTTGGTGAAAGTAGAAGGGTGATTGCGTATCTATACTTCTTTTTCAGTGTTCTTGTTTTTCATTTATTACTAATTTTAACAGAACATAGAAGGGATTGAGATCTGATTACAAAAATATAAACGGTTAAGTTGACGAGGACCTCATTATGGCACATCTTGTAAATTATTGTACTTACATCGCTTGCTAGCGGGAAGTATTGTATTCGTGAAAATATTACCCGCCGAAATTTTTTTTTCTTCAAATATTAGGTAGGGTTTTAGATCACGAGGAACATATTTTTTTTTAACTTCCAATTTCTTAGTAAATAATGTTAAATCTCTTATAAATAATAATCTAGTCACACAACAAAAAATACTTATTTTTATTTGCACATCAAGAAATTTTTTCCACATACATGCAAATTTCGTTGGTAGAGAGTATATATTTTGTTTGATGTGATTTTAAGAGAGAGGATTATAGTTTTTTAATCATTAAGTATTTTTGTTAAGTACGTTTTCAAGGTAAGTTTCTAATTTGTTACGATATTTATTACAATAGCTATTTTTTATGTTTGGAGTTTATGTGTTCAATCCATATCAATATTTTTTCAACACATTATCCATTTGGAATTAAAAGGTTACATCTCAAAAACTTGTTTTTCTTTTAATTAAAATACGAAACTATTTTATTATCAGTGTACATACTTCCAATAATTTACTATAAATGATGTACCGGGATAAGCATGAATTGTAAGTCAGTTTCATTCCAAACATTTCACATCAAAAAATTTTTTTCTGAAAGATCGTAAATAACAAAATCGGTGTTAAAACAAAATTCTAAAAACGTCCCATAAAAGCTTATTTGCATTATTTACCCATAACATCTTATGGGCAACAAATATCTTAAGTTTTCTTGTGATTTTACTTTAGAAATACATTTGGCACCTAGAATATTGTAAATATTTAAATTTTTATTAGAATTTTTATAAGAATAAAATTTAACCTTAAAAATTATTATAGTTTTTTATATGAATCTAGCACACGTTCTGCAGGGAAGTCCCTAAAGCGCTCCGGGAGCGGCATGTGTGCGGAAAAAGCGATTCACGTTGTTCTTGAATCGCTGTAAATTGTACTCGGTGGGAAACACAGCCCTGGGCAAATTATTCTAAAGGAATGATGTTCTCCATATAAAAGACTCCTTGAAAAGCGTTGTACGCGGAGTAACAAGCTGAACCTCATACGGATGTGAAGTATTAACGCGACGCGTATATTTCTAACATGCACCGCTCTGGTAAGAATTAAGCGGGCTACATTGTTCGAACACTTTCCATGATAATACTTGTAGAACAGACTCAAGTCGCCAACCGTTCTTCGATGTTCCAGCGAATCAAGGCCTCCGGTCAGTTCCGGATCTCCAATCAGACGAACAGGTCTTCTCTGAACAGAATCCAACAAATGCAGTGTATGTTCGGGAGCGGAGCCCCAAACATGGGAGCAGTATTCCATAGTTGGTCGAATATGAGCTTGGTAAAGAATTAACAGTTGTGGAGTGTAGAGCTTTCTGGTTCGAAATAATATTTCCAACTTTTGAAAAGCTCTCCTTGCTATACCTGCAACATGTTCATGCCAGGACATATGTGCTCCCAAATTAACGCCCAACAAATTGAGTGATGATGCTAGGGGAATGGAGTGCCCCGACAAAACTATGTCGGGTTCAACAACGTTAACTTTTTTAGAAAAAACTTGTACCAACTATTTAACAAAAATACTATAAGATTAAATTTAAACTTAACTGATTAAAAGTGTTAAAATATATAAAAGTGAGGATAATGTATTTTTGAAAGCTGGTGGAATATTGTGCTCCCGAGTTATTCGGGACAATGATGTTGCCATGGTAGTTAGAGCTAAGATTCTACCAATTACATCGTTTCTAAATTGTGGGAAACTACGCTATCAGATCTTAAGATTATGTCAACTAGTCGTTAAAGATCCCAAATTACTTTCCTCTCAGTAAAATCGAAGTGGGATAACAATTCATGTAGTAGGTCTCTAACCCACAAATTAGAATTTATTTTATTATACTGTTATGACAATAGTTTGAAAGCGCCACTGCAAAATTCCAAACCGGGTGATAGAGGAAGGTCCCATCATCCATCGGGGGTGATTTGTTTGTATCGAAGTCAATCGCTATGACAACCTACTATGGCAATCAATGGTGTCCACGTACCCCCTGCCAATCGGGCTATGGACCTAGCTGTCCTATAAGTGACTTCTTAGTGACAAGATGGTCTGACCATCGGTCAGTTGTATAGTGGTCCTTTTTGTGTAAAGTGGTGTGTAACCTCTTGAAAGGTAGGAGATGTAGTTATGTGTTATCTTTATTGTTTTTGATAATTTTTTTGTTTTAAATTTCTAAGTTTTTCTTTTGAATTTTATAATATAAAGGTAGTTAGGTGATTCAGATTACCTAAAAAATCAGACGATGCAATTACTACAATAAATTACATTGGTCGTTAACAATAGAAGTATGTATTACGTATTCCGTTGAAATAACTTAAATGACTATTTGTTGCATTTTTGCTTTAAGATATTTATGGTCTCCTTTTTTTTGTATAAAATAGATGTATACTCACTTCTAAGATTTTTATTCACTGATGTGCAATTCTTACGGAAACTCCTTATTTATTATTTATATTCACCTTCGGTAAGTAAAATTTTCCCATTTAAATTAAGGAAATACTTTTATTAAAAGCTATTAATCTCATTCCATTTATTGGCAAATTTTACTTACTGGTGCATTTAGAAAAAAGTGTTTCACTTTTATTGAAAGATACCCAAATTTTCACTATACTCATGCTATAAGTAAAGCTATTCCATCATGTATCATAAAATATGTAGGTACCGGTTTTTTTTTGCACTCTTAAGTTTATTACAGGCACTTTAAATATAAAACTTTCAGAATATTTTATGTAGTAATTATTAAACAAATTCGTGAACTAAATTTATCTCTTTGTATTTAAACACCCAATTAATTCTGGCTGATTTCAATATACCATGTTTGATACCGTTATGTTTATTAATAACAAATTTAATTTTCCCAATTAATAGGAACGTACATATTTAATCGGCCAAAAAATTATCTGTGTAATGCTTAAAGAATATACAGTTGCAATTCCCGTTTCTTATAATTTTTCCAAAGAAAAAAAAATTTATCATAAATGTGTATAAAATTAGTGTAAGAAATATTTCCATCTCTCTAGGTATTAGAATTATAATGAGTCTACATCTTGCCTTGCAATTATACTTTAAAAATTCAATTGATACATTAAATATTTAGTTCATATAATGTTATTTGTTAATCCTCTAAGAAAAATTCTGTATTTAGCTGTTTTAAGGTGAAACACCAATTATAACAGAACTGTTAAACATAAATATTACTTCCAGTTAACCATAGGCACAACTGACATGGAGCAAATATTATCCATTTTTCAATAAAGTTTTTTTTTTTGTCTTCTAAAAATGAACATTTCCGACATTGGTTACTTTTAAAAAAAACCAGTTTACTATTTCTACGACAAAGCAAATTATCCTCATTTTTTTTATTTTAGTGTATAAAAATTTTCAGGTCAGTTCTGTTAACAAATTTTTATCAAGGCGTCCATAAGGTTCATTTTTGGAAAGCAATTAGGAATGAGAAAATACATTACATCTTACTTTTGTTTAAAAAAAAAACTCAAAATTCTTTATCACCTACTAGATTATTGGGTTTGCAACTTCATCGCTATCTCTTCATCTTTTGCCGAGCCGTATACTCTCAGTTGATATTAACGATCATACTCATTTAAATACTTCTCCAAATAATTCAATAGAAGAAAGTCTTTTACGAAGAAGCTACGAAAAAGACTGTTATATCTAAAATAATTTTTCTTACTCTTGAATGTACGCTGATGAGAATGCTCTTATCAGTGTAATCGGATATTAAAAGTAATTATGTTGGAATTTTAGAATCTTGTGCACAATGACACTACCCAACAGTTATCGCCATGACACCAAACAATTAGTTAGCATCATTAGAAGCTATGATTGAGTAATATTTAATCTATATCTAAAACTTATTTACTTTTCGCCATAACTATTCATCCCAGCTACATTCCTAATACGGTTCCTTTTATTTTCGAATCTTACATCATTCAATGGGAAAGTGACTAGACGTTGAATCAAGTGGAATGTGCTAAGTTATATCGGATTAAGCTAATGTTTGGCGCGACACTAGCCGAACTTTGTCTTAATCGCCCGAAAGATGTTTCGTATATGTATCTATTTCTCATATGACCCTTTAAATAATTTTTACTTTTCATTATCATATTTCGATGTTTACCGGGTACTTTACCTTGCAAAATAAACTGCAGGAGAATATGTGTTTCATAATTCAGAATTTGAAGAATAGACTTTTTTCTTCATTCTTTGACCGATTTCTTCACCACGTTTTTCTTCATTCGTTGAAAGAAGCTTTCGTTTGTAATATAGTGAGTACCTGTATAAAAGTTTCTTAACGTCAGCATTCAAGTTCAACCGGTGTATATTTAATTGCTTATTACATGTCTTCATGCAGTCCTCACTTTTTTAAGTACTGTTTTGAAAGTATTTTTATTTCTGGTTTTAAACTATACCCAACTAATTAGTGTTTGAAAGAAATTAACTGACGTTTCGCTAAACTGGCGGTGACCTTTATTAACATTATTGTTTTGCTAATAGTCGGGGCTTTTGCCGAAAAAAAAAGTGACACAAGCAACGTAAACATGCACACATACAAAACTTAAATATGTACTTTCAATTTTATGCAAATAATTAATTATAAGAATCATTTCTGACGAAATAAGCCAAAAGCCTGTATATTATTGGTGATTGGCATCGAAGGATAATGAAATTTTGAAGACATTCAACTAGTCACAATGTTTAACAGTGAGTGAAATGCATAGAATAATTGCGAAAAATTCAGAGAAAAAAAAAACAATAGGCATGCTTTAAATAATCTTAATATATATACCTATATTAGAATAATAAAGTGAAGTATTTCATAAGGATGGTGTTGTGAACTAAAGTTCTATTTGTGGAGTTCAAATGTAGGTATTACAAACACTTAATAAATAGTTTGTCCGGTTAATTCTATTTTGTTTTTAACCATAATTTTTACCTTAAACCAATTGAAATGTAATCTAAAAGATCATTTAACCAATGTTTTTGTAAGCATGGTAATTTTTATAGTTATATACTATACCGTAGCTGGAAAGGGATAGGAGGGAACCTGTCGACCTCTTTAAGCGTGTAAAGAGGCGCAAAATCAATCAAAAACTCGACTGCAATAACAAAGAAAAATTAAACAATAAGTTCCTAAAATGTTATGTTCTTTCGAGAAAATACAATATTCCTTCATTGGTTTCGGTTGTTCTTCGCGTACATTGCACCATATTTATTAATGAGGATGCTCGTTTGAGTTTGGGAATCACTTTTTTACACTATATGCGTTCTTCCTGTTAAGCAGATGAGAGACCTCATATCAACCAACAGAGCAACTATCTGCAATTAGCAATTAAATGAAACAATAATGCCCTAAAGTATTATATCCTATCGAGAATATACAATATTTCTTCGTTGGTTCTTTTTGTTCTTCCTGCCTCTTCCATCATATATGTATACGGGAGTCCGGTATGTCTCGTTTTTTGTTTGAAGTTTGAAAATATTTTAATTTTTGTTTGAGCGTTTGTCATTTTTGCGCGATTGAAGTAAGAATAATCAAACAGCTTTCTACGTTCCAAAAAAGCGTCAACAAGAAAAGGTACCTTAAATGATGGTGACAATTTGAGAATTAAGAAAACAGCAAATTCGAATTAGGCTTATATACTAGGAATTGAGAGATTTGTTTTTTAGAGAGAGGGTTTCTGTTTTACCATTCTACAAAAAGTATTTGATTTTTTTTGTGTTTTATCTGCTGAATAAAATGTCAAATTGTAAATTGTGTGGAATTACTGTTGTACTATGAGTAGTAGTATAGCCTGCATTCTTCAGTTATCGTAGTTTTAATATTAAAATCTTTAAAAGGATAAAAATATCGTTAAAATTCAGAAATTTCTTTAAGCAAACCTCAAAGGTAAATAAAAGGATTAATAGGATTACTAACTTTCTAGGTTTAAATTCGGAATAAAAATGAAGTCTAGTGATAATGCATTGGTTGTAATCCAAGATTACCTCTAGAAGTGGATTTTATTGGTTTTAAAATATACCTATATAAGTGCCACTATATAGGTTATTGTCATATTTTGATCTATTCTTGTTTATAATAATATAAAAAATTACAAAAGTTTGGAAAAAGTATGTATTATCTATATTCATATAATAAAGAAGTAAAGTTTATTTTTCGGAGAGAATCAATAAAACTACCAATCCGATTTTAAAAAAAAAAAATTCTGGTGTGTAACCTGGACTTTTGGGGTGAACATAGGATCCATTTTATAAGGTGGCACGAGGGAACTGACGCGGTGGTGAAAAAACCTTGCCACGAGCGAGCACAGGACGGCTCGCTCGTAGCGTGGTGGAAGACGGCGATCGACAGACCAGGGCTGGTAGGCTGTCATGTTTGTCTTGCACTTCAGTCTATAATTTGATTTTCTCAAAGTTTAGTGACACGATGACTTCATGGCCTTGTAATTTTAAAAGTTAAATTTTAACTTAAGGAGTTAGTTTGGAGGGAGTGAATCGAAAGTAAACAAAAAATTACCACGTCATTGAGCGGAGTGTCAAATGAAAGCTCGTGAAAACACGAGTCCAAAAATATATATGATGTTTGCGAACACTTTTCTTTGTATAATTTTTAAAAAATAGCCACAAATCGTTATCTCCCTACCCTATCTCGAAAAGTACCGATTAAAAAATTTTGAAAAAATCCTGGAATAGTCTTCATAAACTGTAAATTAACCAAAAGTTATCACGAGTATATTACGTTTGATAATTTATCTGACATAAAAAAAAATTAATATAGTTTTCAGTACATTACTGCTACCGCGTCGCTGTACCGAGAAAAAATAATTGTATTTTATTTGTTTATAATTAAACAAATATTTAGGTAGTAAATATTTGGTACTAGATTCTAGATTGAGCTAAATTGATTTATTGGCTATCAGGTAGCTAAAATGCTATAATTTTTGATTAAGAAAAAACGTGAAAATACTGGGAATATTGGATTTTAAGATATATACATGTCAGGGACCTAATTAACTTAGCCTAGGTAAGTATTTTATTTTAAAGGTAATCACGGTACGGAACATTAATTGCGCAGGTCCAACTTGCACTTGACCCTTTTTTAGTGTTCCGTACGGAACACTTATAAGATCACTTCGGTGTCTGTCCCTCTGTCACACCCGATTTTCTTCGAAACTATTTGACGTAGAAAGTTGAAATTTGGCACTACTATAGGAATCGATGGCCCCATCAAAGCCGTGTAGTTTTGAAAGTTAAATTTGGACTGAAGGGATTAGTTTTGGGGAATGAAATCAGAAGTGAGAATTTTTTTTTTACCAGGTCATCGTGTGGAATGTCAAATGAAAGCTTGTAAAAGCTTCAAAAATATATATGATGTAATACTTGCTCACACTTTTCTTTGTATTGTTTTTAAAAAATTGCCAAAAATCGCTGTCCCTTCATTTCGAAAAGAACTGATCGAAAAATTTTGAAAAAATTCTAGAATATTCTCCACAAGGTGTAGATTGAACAAAAATTATCACGAGTTCATTACCTTTGATAATGTATCTGGTATATAAAAAACAAAAATTTCAACGTCATCAGTTTTCATTAAAAATAAACTGTTGAAAACTCATTTAGGGTAACAAAATTTTTTATTTTAAAAGCAATCACCGTACGAAACACTAATTGGGCAAGTCCTACTTACACTTGGCCAGTTTTTTTTTTTACTTTGAGGAAATCGTGCATGTGTGGCTGCTATTAAAGATTAAGTAGTATCTGAAGACAACATTATACCTAAAAGACAATCGCAACTTTCTAGCAATACGTCTGTGACGAGGGCGGCTAGAATACATCCAATGGGAGAGTCTAGCGCTGAATACTCACAGGCAAAATATAAGAACAATAGCGTCTATTCGTCATATTCTATGATCTCATCGGATCTACGGATTCAGTTTAAGCGGTTGCAGTTTCCGGTGAAGGGATAGTTTGCTCTCACAATAAACAAGTCTTAGGGACAAACTTTCAAACTCGTGAAAATCGATTTGAAACAGGAATGTTTTCTCATGGCCAAGTATATGTCGGGTTATCAAAAGTCGGAACTCCAGAAAACCTATATGTTTTGCTACCAGAAAATAATAAAACATTAAACATAGTATACAGAGAAGCTCTAACTAATTTGTGCCCAAAAAAATAAAAAAAAAGTTTGAAAAAACAACGCTTCCACGCGAACGAAGTCGCGGCCGTTTGCTAATGTAAAATAAAACAGAACATTACGGCTTTATTTAGATTTCTTCTTCTATCCTCATTATACTTAAAATTTATGTTTCTAAAGTTGTAAGTTTTAATTAAAAAAATTAATATGAATTAAGCTATTTCTGCACTGATGGCCTCATTTATCCTTTTATATTTTCGTAACAATTTATTATTTATTATATTTTAGTATGTTCTAAAATTACAAATGAATAAATTATACATTAAGTGTGCTAACTACATCATATCTAACATACCGTGACAGCTATTTATCTTAATGACGTTAATTTTCTTATTTACAGATTCCTGTGAATTGCAGTATTCTTGGCGAACTTCGCTGAATAATTTTATAAGGTAAGCCTTAGTTATTTTTATCGATTAAGTATTAATTTTGATTGGGTTGATTTTCATATTAAACGATAGATCCCATTGTTATATAGTCATGAATGCCGATGAATCGTCACATTTTTTTCCATTAAAGGAAAAACAAAAAATATTTTGTGCTAATTAAATTGACTCTCATGAAGATATCCGAGAGGATGTGATGATATCCGTCAACTTCATCCAAGCGCCGAAATATACATTTGCATTTTAGAATACTTTTATGACAACGCGGTGAGGCTACCACGATCGTTGCTGTATTTCTACATCAACTACTACTGTTATATAAACGGCCTGTCTTAGCAACAGCATTCGGCTTTGCCAAGCGGTCATCCATCTAAGTACTGACGGAGGTTGATGTAAACTAACGTCGATAATCGCCTGTCGTCCAGCCGATACAATCAGTCCCTAAACACCTTGTATTAAATATAGCAAGATTTTTTTGATATTGATTTCTTGTTAGTAACTTTTCCAATCAAAATGAGTGTTATTGGTATTTAAAACCATAACCCACGAAGTTAATAAGTTAATTAATTTTCAATGTTACTGTATAGTTTCCAATTTATTAACGTTAGCAAATAAAATTTAATGTTTTGACCACTCTTTGCAGCTTGGCTGATTTTTAAAATTAAAATTTTACCGTTATAGTTTGCATTTAATTTTTTTTATCAATTTTTCGCACTTAATGTAACAAATTCTTTTGAAACGGTACTTGTAACTGAGCAAATATGTACAGTTGAACCGAAGCAGGTTTGAGGTCGCATGAATGATTGGTCCGTGTAAGTTTACTCTATGACCGAACTGAACGTCGACAGTGCTTTAAAAAAAGCATGGTCAATATCCAATATCTTTATTGACTTCCTAGCTAGCTACAAATGCTATTAGGCGGGCTATTGAAGGAGTAGGTAATGAAACCTACTATGAATCCGGTGGTCGGCGGTTCGATTCCGCCAGTCTGTTTGGGTGTTTGTGATTTGTCCCATATACACTACCGACCGACGGTCAGAAAGTATTTGCCCACCTAGTTATTTCAGTCCCAAGACAACAGAAATCCAAATAATATATATTTTTTTAATTTTAATGAATTCGATGGGGTTCAAGTCTGGTGATTGTGGAGGCCAAGTCATCACTTCCAGGCCGTCATCGGATTTCCATTAGTCTAAAAGTTCTCTAATTTGTTTAGCAGAATGTTTAGGGTTGTTATCATGCTGAGAAATAAATTTCCCCTGAAAAATATCTCTTCCAGAAGGAAACATTTGAGTTAGCAAAATTTCTTGATACTGTTCTTTTCGCATGATTCCTTCTATCCTAAAGATTTTTCCAACTTTACCGTTGCCAAAACAACCCCAAACCATTACTGAACCTCCACCATGTTTTACTGTAGGCAACTGACAGGCTTCCAACATCCTTTCTAGCTGACCGCCGCACTATGGGACAGAATCGTGCGTACCGTCTCAAAAATCTGTAACTTTGTCGTTGATTGAAGTAAATAGCTGAAATTTGGTACGTAGTATCTCTAATGTATATACTATCAAATAATGGTACATTCGTTGTTAATTTTTAACCGACTTCACGTGTGTATTTTTTTTGTTCCTTTTTTTTTGTTTTTTTTTAATGTTTGTTCCAATATTACTCCGCCATTTGTGAACCGATTTTAAAAATTCTTTTTTTGTTCGAAAGGTATTGCTTGCAGTTGGGTCCCATAATTTTTTTTTTGGAAATCGGACGGACAAAATGTCCGCCCGAAAAATTAATTTTTGAATATCTCGGCCATTTATAAACCGATTTTCAAAATTCTTTCTTCTTTTTGAAAGAATTTGTCAACAGGCTGAACACATAAAAAAATTTCAGAAATCGGACGGATATTTTGTCCGTCCAAAATATTGATTTTTAGATAACTCTATTGAAAATTTATGAAAATCGGAGGGAGGAAGTCGGTTTTCTTTTTTGCGAGAATTATTTTATTGATAATATATAAAAAAAATAATACAAAAATAAAAATGACACTTTTTCATACAAAAACATAGTTTACTTAACTTATTGAATGATAATTATACAGTTTAATGATATACACTATTATTTCGTATTTTTGTTAATATTACATATGAAAATAGCATATAATAAATGACAAACATCTATTAATCCACTACATCAAATAAAAAAAAAAAAATTGATATACAAACACAAACAATTTAAATATCTAAGAGGTTCTTGGCTTCGTCTAACAATTCCTTGGCAACAGTGACTGATGGTTTTCTGATACTTGATATGTATGGGTCTGATGTAAATAAAAGACCATGAAATACGTCTTCATTCGTTGCGGACCTAGAGCACTTTCTAGCGTGACATAATCTGATATTTTTGTAATCTTTATTACGAGATTCTTGGGCATCCTCAGATAAATTACCAATAGGCAGAACAGCAAAATGTCTAATTATACTTTCCCCATGTATTAAGATCTTATGGACTGAAGAAGGCATGTTATACCACATATATTGTGTAACGTACAATTGTGCAGTAGCGCCAGTATATTCACCAAATGTTTCTGGATTTACAGCAATACCGCATGCCAAAGTCTGAAGAATAACCTAAAACCTTTTAATAAGATCCTCATTAACTCCTGTTATTTCTGAAGAGCAGTAATAGTTCTCAAAAAAACGTCGAGCTGTATTGCCGTCATTGCTATTTCCTTGCCGGGGTTTATTAACATGCAATCCCATTCGGCTTCCAAATAGACTTTGTACAAGTTTTTTCTTGTCTTCTCTACTTTTTTTTTTATCTTCCGGAGTTCTCGCAGCCCATTTTTTAAACGAAAGATTATATGAAATATGTAAAACTAACTCCATGCACCTAATCCATGCATGCAACGTCGACAAACCGTACTCGTAAGCATTCATATTATCTGGCTTTGATTCAATCTTCTCCAAATTATTCATATCGCTTGGTTTAGCCCCACACACCGTACACACAGCTCCAGAACTTGTGTCAGTTAGAACTTGTGTAACTTTTTTCCATCCACCATAGTTAAGAACAGCTCGTGACTTATTTCAATTAGCTGGTCCCCCATGTGTATCTCAGAAATTTTCAAATTATTAATTTGACCCCGAATATCACCGACCACCGAACGGGTTTTCTCGGGCGTTTCTTTTGCAAATTCCATCAGAATTGGTCGGCAATGTCGAATAGAAGAGCAAGCCGGATTTTACCAAAAAACCTCTTTTGTTTCTGTGTCAATCAGCTTTATTGGTACCAAAGACGCTATAAATAAGTTTGCATCTGAGACCAAGTTACTTTCGTCTGTTAAAATTTGCTTATATTCACTTTGTCCCGATGAACCATCACATTCCCATTTGGTAAACAATTTAAGATTTCTTCTTGTTGGGTTGTAAATATTTTCAATTTTTAAGATACGGGCAGTAGTGTGATCCAGCAAATCTTGTAGATTTACTTTAGCGCCTGTATCGGTTATTTCAATGCTGGAGGGTGGAGGATAACAGTTTTTTTGCGTTTGTTAATATATTATATGACGGCAATATATCGAAGTTTTTGTTAATCAGACTTGCTCGAAGTAATCCGTATTGTGATTTCGAAAAATCTAAATCAGCAAAAAGACTTAAAGCTTCATCCGCCGTAAAATATGTTGCATTGCGAGTTTCATGTAACAATTTTTCCTTTATGATCTTTTTTTCATCTCTATCACAATTCCGCATCATTGCAACAACAAAAGCTTCTTCCAATTCTCCTTCAGACCGCAATCCTTGGACGTATGCGTTATGTATATTCTCTAGTCCATATTCTTGAATTAACTCCATATTCTTCCTTTTTTTCGATTTCTCTTGCAGATCTTCATAAGACTTTGATGGACGTCCACGTTCTCCCGATGTTGTAGGTTTGATATCCATTGGTATTTCGTCGAACTGTACCTTAAATTCACCGTCTAACCACGTTGTATTTTTATTAAAGAAACGTTCTTTAGTTCGGTTAGATGTGGTCCAGCGATTATTAAAAGCTGATATACGCGATTTTTGAATACTTTTCACAACTAATTCACTTTTTGAAGACGACAAATGATGGTGTTCTTCTAAGTATTTTTGAATATCTTCTCTTTTTGTCCCATGGTCAATGAAAAATTCGCATAATACTCGTCGAGGCACAACAAATTCACTCATTTTGTTGTATAGGTGCTTCGCAAATATTGTTTTTTACCGAGGTTGGTGAAGACTCTATGTCGAAGCACAATAAAGTACTGGTAAATGACAATTAAATCAATAACTTTTATACTTCAATTCCGTGAGAAAAAATATTATTATCTGCGGGTAGTCACATATTTATCGCGTTCTTATATGATATGATATGATTTCCAATAACAGTATTTCCACCTTACCTAAACTTTAATTTAGGTAATAATCTATCTTTATATATATAAAACACAAAAAATGTTTCTACCTACCCAAGGCAGCTCTACCAGGTAGTAGCAGTTCGGCAATAGCAACAAAGCCGAAAAAAATCACATGTATTTTGTTGATAGAACATTCACCACATTGTCAAAATCACGAGAGCTTCTCTCAAAAAACAACCACTTTATGTATGTGTGTAGTTCATTCTCTCAAAAAACAACCACTTTATGTATGTATGTAGTTCAATTGCGGTAGTTTGTAAACAAAATTTTGACAACTTGCTGGGATGTAAACAATAGTCACCTGTTCTAGTGATATTACCTGGTAAACCTGCCTTGTACCTACCTACCTACCTACATATCTACCTGCCTACCTATGTCCGCTATAGACGCTAGTAGACAATATTATTTAACAATAAAATGTCAGAAATAATCTATTTTTCGAAAAATCTCCTGAATCAAATCTTAAAATTTTTTTAAAAAATATTTTGCATTTCCCTCCCCATCAGATATTTTTCGTCCCATTTAAAAGGAGGCAGATTCGGGCAAATTTTTTTTTTTTGCCTTGACTTTTATATGAGCTGCTCTATGTGATGGTATCAAAATTACGACATCGGCAGACATCGCTAACTGTCAAAAGTCTATTTAAAGTTTCTAATAAGGTTAGGATATTAGATACTGCAAAAACAATCGTGTACCTCTCCAGTTTTTACATAAATGTCTACTTAAATGCTTTTTAAATAAGGTACTTAATAACCATTCTAACCATATATCACACTTACATATTTGCATTGAAAATAATGAAAATATGACCATGTAAACTAGTGCAATTCTGTTCTACATAATCGACATTATTTTGAGCGTCAACTTGCAAGTCAAGTTTTATTAAGAAAAATGAGAAATAATCTATTTTAAATTCTATATAATATGTATTAGACATTCAGTTAGATATGTGCATTAACAAAATATTCAATATCGAACATTCGCAAAACCTATTTTTGAGACGGTACTCACGATTCTGTCCCATAGTGCGCCGCACGTAAACTCGTCGATTTGAACCGAAAATTTCAAATTTAGATTCATCGCTCCAAAGGACGGAATTCCATTGTTCTGATGTCCAATTTTCATGTTCTCGGGCCCATTCTAATCGTTTACGTTTATTCACTTGCCTAAGAAGTGGTTTCCTCACTGCAACTCTCCCGTTTAGTCCACCTTCTGCTAATTTGTTCTTCACGGTTGTCACGCTGATGGGGATGGACCGCTCCAGGTTTACTTGAGCCGTGATTTCTGGTGCGGTTAGGCGGCGATTACGTCTGCTGTACATTGTTATAGCTCTGTCTTCAACGGGAGTCTTTTTCGAGGCCTTCCTGAACGTTTTTAGTTGAGAATTCCATGTCCCGCAGAAAATTTTTTACGATGTAGTCCACCGTTCTCCTTGGCATCCGCATATCATTCGCGATTTATCAACCCGAGTGACCATTTTGATGTCTCGCAATTATCAGAGCCCGATTTTTAACGGAAACTTCTTTCGTTTTTGGCATTGTCACAAAACAATTGAGCCTGTATCAATGTGAAAGTACTGTTTGTGAATGGTTAATTTCCAAAAGAGCAATGGTATTTATAGCACAGTTTTTATCACAAAATGTCACTAGGAATTTCCATAATCCCTAGAAACTTGAAGTGAGTTCTTACTTCAACTGGAATTCTCAGAAATCGCCTCAAAACGATTATCATGCAAAACTTGGAAATTTATTCTAATTGGTTTTTAATTTGTGATTTCACCAAAAAGGCTTATCTAAACAATTTTATGATGGACACTTGCTAAGAACAATTAAATTTACCTAATATAATAAAAGGGGTTAATTAGGTAGTAAATTTGGCAGTTACATTGAAATTTCTAGGTGGGCAAATATTTTCTGACGGTAGTGTATTTATAGATTTATAATATATATATATATATATATATATATATATATATATATATATATATATATATATATATATAGAGAGAGAGAGAGAGGGAGAGAGAGAGAGAGAGAGGAAAGCTGGCTATTTGGTATCCACAACGCCATAGAACACAAAAAAATGCTATTACTATTATACAATGATATAGTTAGAAACAGAGTATACAAATTGGATCTTAAAAAATATACACATGATTGGGACCTAACTAAGTTAGCCTAGGTAAGAAATTTATATAATTAAACATGAACAGGAAACTTAAGATATTTCATGAACATAAAACTTAAGATATTTCATGAACATAAAACTTAAGATATTTCACGAACATAGACCTAAGGTTAAACTTAAAATTAATTAAGGCTAATTTAAGCTAATTCAGTGGTATGGGGTCCGACGGCCTTGGAAGTCAGCGTCAAGCGTGATGTGGAGGGGGGCGGTAGGTGGTCATGATTGTAGGGTTGGGGTAGTGCGTGATTTTGTCCAGGAATTTAAGCTGAACGTTGCTCATAAATTCCCGGATTGCTGGCGTCTGGAGATCTCGGTGGAGCTGGGATACGGAGGACCTTGTTTTGGATGGTCTGGAGGGTAGATCTGCGGGAACGTGACATTTGGCACCATGCTGAGCTGGCTCGGATGATCATGTGGAATTGTACCTTATCTGAGAATAAGTAGTGGTAAATATTAAAAAAAGTACCATTTAGCATTAATTCTTGCATCAGCTATATTTTGTAATGGTGCTGAACTTCTAGGCACATCTGCTGCACTTGATCGCTTGTATATTGAGAGGTCGGGATTCTCGTGAACTGACGCTCGAACCTATTTTCCGTTTACACCGCTTTCTTAAGTAATTTATGGCTTCTATTCATTTATGCTGTATAAATGATATTGAGCGCGATACTCGCACAATTATTGTTTTTGTAAAATTCTCGTACACGAAAAGCAGGATCTGTTCGGGCGAAACACCCCAATACAACTAATATACTTGCTACCAATAATGTTTTGTTTCTCCACTGTGCTGCTCCCATTTACTGCCTTCGAACAATAAGATTTTGAAAATTAAAGTTATTTATGTGACATCCTTTTTCTGATTATTATAATTGTTACGTAACATCCTCTAATTTTTGCAGTTTTTTTTTCTTTTGAAACCTCTTGATAGATTATGAAATATCAGGGGAGAATCGAGGTGTTTTTATACTTTATTTTATCGACAATGTCAGTACAAAGAATAATTTTTAGTGTCAGTGTTATATAACAAATTACAAACATAATTTTATATAAAACAAAAACCGTTTGGTTTCATTTGACATTAAACTTGCAAATCCAATTTACATAATGAGTTTGTTGCTCCATCCTGAAACGTATACGTGATAGTACTTTGCACGGATTTAAAATGGATATGTCGAATGAACCTAGTTTCGCAAACTTATTTTAAGAACACGAAAACAGGTTGTATAGAGCTCTCTTTCAGGGAGCACGCGAATGTTGAAAGTTGTCCTTTCGTCAGTTATAAGCTGGCAAAGTCGTTGATTCTTGTACACAATTATCTTTAAACTGGGTTTTCGGTAATATTTATTATTTTCGTATTTTTTTTTCGAGATACAAGGGACGTAAATTTCATAAAACTTCCTACATCAAACTTTATGTGTATTAGATGATCTCACCCCTGCATATACCAGAGGAGTCCAAAAATGGCACATGGGATTTTGCGACAAAACATAATTTTGGGTGGATTTAAATTACTTAGCAATATTACAGGAGCCCCTACTTTTAAAATGAGTTTTTGAGCGACATGAGTTCAGAAACACCCTCGTAAAATCTAAACTATTCATCCATATGTTACAATTTAAAGAGGGATAAGGATTTAAATTTTCCTACCTAAATTACTCTCTTTAGTTGAAGTATTTTTACACGTCTATTTTTAATACCTTTACTTCGATAATTTGGGTTTTTGTAAATAGACATATGCTGTCATGGACTTTTTGTAAAACTATTTGAGCCGAACAATATTGCCTTACATTGTTTTTACGTATCTCTAACTATTTATAGTGCGATATATAGTGAAAATATCTCATCGACGATTAATTTTTTTCCGACTTTATCCGACATTCATCGTCAGAGGTTAGTTAATTTAGAAAAATATCTACAAATTATACACCTAAACCTTCTTCGTGAAACACTCTATCCATTAGTAAAAATCAAAATAAAATCCGTTGAGTAGTTACTGAGAAAATCGCGTACTTAGATACAGTCTTTCCGCTAATAAGGTATTTTTTAAACTTATAATGTTTTGGCGGCAACTACATGCAGACCCATTATTGTAATGTATTACCTTTAAAAATTACAATACTGATGTAATATATAACTTTTAAAAATGCAACACTATTACAATATCAGTCCAGTCACTAAGAATTAAAATTAATTCAATGAACATAACAACTTAGTATTGACATCCTACCCGGGAATTACATTGTTTTCATGTAAAATTTCGTTTGGCAATTTTGTATGTTGTGGAGACAAACGAACAGAGAAAAATATACTTGTGGTATACAATGAATAATACCTACCAGTCATTTTTTTTGAAAAAAATAAGTAAGGACAGTCCAGCTTCTGTCAGAATTTTATTATATATACTAGGGCTTGCCTGCAGCTCTCCCCATGTGAACTACGTATTTCGCGTTATTAAAGTGATCACTAAGGGTATTTGCATTAAGAGTTGTAATTTTTTATGATCTAGTGAAAACTGTTAAGTAACTATATAATATCTGATTAACTATGCACTTCTGTTTATCAATTTCAAAATATTTTAATTATGTTTTGTAAAGTGATCTTATACTTTTTATAACTATAATTATAAGATCCTTTTCCTTATAGTTCAAGAAAAAACTCTTAAATAATAAAACTATTACCAATATATTATTAATAATAGATGTCGTTTTTATGACCATGAATTTTAATTATAAAATTTCCAATTCACTTAATGGTGGTTAAAAATTGTAACACTATTATCGTATAAAATAAATTCTGTTCTGCCATCTCTGTCATCCTTGAATATATATATATATATATATATATATATATATATGAATATATATAATATATATATATATATATATATATATATATATATATATATATATATATATATATATATATGTATATATATATATATGTATATATATATATATATATATATATATATATATATATATATATATATATATATATATATATATATATATATATATATATATATATATATATGCATGCATATACGAGGCTGGTTTGAAAAGTCCGTGCAAAGTCCGAGAGATGGCACCACCGGCGCGTATCGAGGTCATGTTTAATTAGTAGCATCTCTTGAATGAACGCACACCAAGTTTCAGCCATATTGGTCTATTTCTTTGTGTTTGGCATTCGTGTGAATCAAGAAGTCGAGTGACTTTCAAGAAATGGACCAAAAAGAATTTCGTGTGGTGATTAAACATTACTTTATGAAAGGCAAAATGCCTCAGGAGACTAAAGAGAAGCTTGATAAACATTATGATTCTGCACCTTCGTGGTTTCAAAATTTTCGGACTGTCCATATGGGCACAAATGACGCTGAACGTTCTGGACGGCCTGTGGAGGTTACGACTCCAGAAATCATTAATCAAATCCATGATTTGGTGATGGATGACAGAAGAGTTAAGGTGCGTGAGATTGCTAATGCTGTGGGCATCTCGACTGAACGGGTACATAATATTTTGCATAAACACATGCACATGAGAAAGCTATCCGCAAGATGGGTGCCGCGATTGCTCACGCTTGACCAAAAACGGAATCGTGTGAAGTGTTGCAAGGATGGTTTGCAGCTGTTCCAGAAGAATCCGGAGGACTTTAAGCGTCGTTTCGTCACTGTGAATGAAACAGGGTACATTACTATACTCCTGAGACCAAACAACAATCTAAACAATGGGTTACCAAGGGGGAATCTGCACCAAAAAAGGCGAAGACCGTTCCTTCGGCCGGAAAGGTTATGGCGACTGTCTTTTGGGATTCGCAAGGGATAATCCTCATCGACTATCTGGAAAAGGGTAAAACTATTACAGGTGAATATTATTCATCTTATTGGACCGTTTGAAAACCGAGCTGCAAGAAAAAACGCCCGCGATTGGCCCACAAGAAAGTCCTTTTCCATCACGACAACGCACCAGCACACACCTCAGCAGTTGTGGTCGCAAAATTAATGGAAATAGGATTCCAACTCGTTTCACATCCCCCCTATTCTCCAGACTTGGCTCCCTCGGACTACTATTTGTTCCCCAATTTAAAGAAATGACTGGCGGGGCAAAGATTTTATTCAAACGAGGAGGTGATTGCAGACACTAATGGACATTTTGCAGACTTGGACAAATCCTAGTATTCGAAAGGGATCAACAAACTAGAACATCGTTGGACGAAGTGTATAAGCCTAAAAGGAGACTATGTCGAAAAATAAAAAAGGTTTACCCCAAACACATAAGTAGTTTTTATTTTTGCACGGACTTTTCAAACCAGCCTCGTATATACATACATTCTTACATACGTTTCCCCGTGTCACGGCTCATCAATCAAGGTAGGATCGACAAACGAGCGAACACAACTTCGAGTACTTATTCCTGTACTGGCGTAACATCGATGCTTATATATCTTTTAAAAAGATAACAACCCTGAGCACTCTTCAAAACTGTGTTAGGGTGTCTTAAAGAGAAAAACTAAGATATAATGCAATAACCATTAGAATTCCCCGATCTCTCTCCTATCAATCTAATATGGAATGAGTTAGGTCAAAGGGTTAAAAATTATGATCTGTCAAGCTCTGTGCAGCTAAAAAAATAATGGAAAAAGTTGGATGCCGAGTATTCTAATAAATTAACGAATAAGAGTCCGAACATTTGTGACGCAGTAATTGACAATAAAAGTGGCCATTTTGACGAAAACAAAATTTGATATAAAGGATTTTTGAAAATGACTGATTTTGTAGACAACACCCTATTATAAACAATTTATTTTTACGATAAAAAATACTTTTTTTTGTATTTTTATTTTGATAAAAAATTCTTTAGTGTATATATATATATAATATATATATATATATATATATATATATATATATATATATATATATATATATGTACACTAGGTGTACAAGTATGAAATGCGGATTTCAGACAACAGATGGTGCAGGAATGCAGTTTGTACTATAAAGATTTGACACTGCGCCATTTTGTTATGTCATCAACAAGTGTCAGACGCACACGAGTGATAAATTTGAAAAGTGTGTTCATAGTGTTGTGTTGTTGTGTTCAATATGTCGAAATTTATACCAAACAAAGAGCATTCGCGGACAGCATTAATTTTTTGTTTTCATTTGAAGAAAACTGCTGTGGAATCATACCGATTACTTCGAGAAGCTTATGGTGAACATGCTCCATCGCAAGACACGTGTGAACGATGGTTTCGGCGTTTCAAAAGTGGTGACTTCGATGTTGCAGACAAGGAACGTGGAAAACCGCCAAAAAAATACGAAGATGTGGAATTGCAAGCATTGTTGGACGAAGATGATTCGCAAACACAAAAACAACTCGCCGAGCAATTGAGCGTTAGTCAACAAGCTGTTTCCAATCGGCTACGAGAGATGGGAAAGATTCAGAAGGCCGGTAGATGGGTACCACACACCGTACACCAGTTGAACGACATGCAAATGGAAAAGCGCAACAACACGTGTGACATTTTGCTCGCTCGGTATAAAAGGAAGTCGTTTTTTGCATCGTATAGTTACAGGGAATGAAAAGTGGATTTATTTTAAGAATCCCAAGCGCAAGAAATCATGGGTAGACCCAGGCGCACCATCCACATCGTCCGCAAGACCGAATCCCTTTGGCAAAAAGACGATGCTCTGTGTTTGGTAGGACCGGAGGGGCGTGGTCTATTATGAGCTGTTAAAACCTAGGGAAACGGTTAATACTAAACGTTACCAACAACAATTAACCAATTTGAACGGTTCGCTGCTTGAAAAAAGGCGAGAATACCGAAAGAGGCAACACATTTTTCTTCATGACAGTGCTCCATCACATACGGCAAAACCAGTTCGCGACACGTTGGAAGCACTCAGCTGGGAAGTTCTACTCCATGCGACTTACTCACCAGACTTGGCTCCTTCTGATTACCACTTGTTTGCATCGATGGGTCACGCACTTGCTGAGCAGCGCTTTGGTTAGTATGAAAATGGCTCGACAAATGGTTCCTCGCAAAAGGGGAAGATTTTTACTGGCGTGGTATTCACAAATTACCCGAAAGATGGGAAAAATGCACAACAAGCGATGAAGTATACTTTAAATAAAGCACTTTTTATCATTCTTCCGAATTTAACATGTTTTTTTTTTTAAAAAAAATCCGCATTTCATACTTGTACACCTGGTATATATATATATATATATATATATATATATATATATATATATATATATATATATATATATATAGATATATATATATATATATATATATATATATATATATATATATATATATACATATACATATACATATATATATATATATATATATATATATATATTATATATATATATATATATATATATATATATATATATATACATATATACACATACACTCTTATATTGTTTAAAGAGCTTCCATCGTAGAGCTACACTCATAGTACAGTGTATAGTAAATAGTTTGAATACGGGGACGTTATTCACTAAATCATAGGTTTTGGTCTTGCTTATCTAGATATATAGTTTATTTAATTATAGATGTACGTTTTCAAGATAATCGAAAAATGTCTCCAGCCACGACTACCTATGAATCATATTATTAGGCAAGTAATGCTACCAAAAAAAGAGATAAAGAGTGTTAAAGTTGTTTATGGCAAATGGAGGTTAGAAACATTTATTTCAGATTTTTCCTCTCATCCAACGTCTGTTACTATCTACCTACTATACTTGTGACTTTCTTTCTATATGAAAATAAATGAAACGACCTTTAGCGACGGCAAACTCAAAATCTTTCAAATAATTCCTCTTAACTATTATTTTACACATAGATAATTACTGAGATAGGGCTGATGAGATTTGTTAATTATAAACGAACTTTTTTATTTCTCTGATTGCTTGAAAGCAATTTTTGGAGATTTCAAATTGACATTCCGTGTTCTCTTAGTAATGAGCTCTTAACAAAAAAATTAGAAATAACAAAAAAAAAACTATTTTCGTTTGTCTCCAATAAAACATTTTTTTCTAATTATTCGCGACAGCATAACACATATATCCAATTTATAAAAATAAAAACAATAAATTATGAACTTTTGAGAGCCAATACCCGACATGTTTATTTCCAATTTTTATCTGTAATTTGGCAAGAACTTCTCATTAAAATCAAATTCCAGATACCCGATATTTGTTCTGAATGCATCAATATTAATTTGAATTTCCCACTTTCCACATATTTACGTCTCGATAAAGCATGATATTTCGTAACACATGTATCATTTAACAAATTTAACGGAACAGCTGTCGAAAAAAATCCCTTCTAAAAATAACACCCATATTTTCACCTGAAAAATGTTTAATAAACAATGAAACTCAAATATGTAAATATACCCAAATGAGTTAATAACTTAAGTAGAATTTGTAAAACATAAATTTTATGACCCTTCTTATTATAAAGCAGACATATCAAAAATTTTGAAGTCTTCTAATAGCAAATAAATATCTGCGATAAGCAACGTGATTAGATCGTTGCAAAGTATAGTGTACGTAACCAGGGATTACTAAAAATGGACGACACATTCTGTTATGCAGTTAGAAAAATTATAGAAAGAAGGTTACAAGTACATGAGAAGAAAAGCTGAAATAAATGTCTCTAACCTCTATTTGCGATAAGCAACTTTAGCAATCTTTATCTCTTTTTCTGATTGCATTACTTGCCTAATAATATGAGTCATATGTAGTCGTAGCTGGAGAAATTTTTCGATTATCTTAAAAATATAAATATATAATTAAATAAACTACATATTTAGATCAGCAAGATGAAAACCTATGATTTAATGCAGCGTTCTTAAACTTTTAAGGCCACGGAACACTCAATAAATCCCTTTTATTTTATGGAACCCCACCTCAAATGATAATAAATAAAAGACACTGCAATTTAAAATAAGAGTAAAAAATCTTTATTAGAAATATTTCAAACAATAATTGATGTAAAGAATGAAACTGTTTTATTAATAATTGTTTTAAAGTTCGGTTTTACTAGGTGTATAAGTATGAAATGCGGATTTCAGAAAACAGATAGTGCACCAATGCAATTTGTGCTATAAAGATTTGACACTGCGCCATTTTGTTGTGTCATCAATAAGTGTCAGACGTACACGAGTGATAAATTGGAAAAGTGTGTACATAGTGTTGTATTGTTGTGTTCAATATGTCGAAATTTATACCGAACAAAGAGCATTCGCGCATTAATTTTTTGTTTTCATTTGAAGAAAACTGCTGTTGAATCATACCGATTACTTCGAGAAGCTTATGGTGAACATGCTCCATTGCAAGATACGTATGAACTATGGTTTCGGCGTTTCAAAAGTGGTGACTTCGATGTTGCAGACAAGGAACGTGGAAAACCGCCAAAAAAAATACGAAGATGTGGAATTGCAAGCATTGTTGGACGAAGATGATTCGCAAACACAAAAAAACAACTCGCCGAGCAATTGGGCGTTAGTTAACAAGCTGTTTCCAATCGGCTACGAGAGATGGGAAAGATTCAGAAGCCGGTAGATGGGTACCACATGAGTTGAAAGACAGGCAAATGGAAAAGCGCAAAAACACGTGTGACATTTTGCTCGCTCGGTACAAAAGGAAATCGTTTTTGCATCGTATAGTTACAGGGGATGAAAAGTGATTTATTTTGAGAATCCCAAGCGCAAAAAAATCATGGGCAGACCTAGGCGCACCATCCCCATCGACCGCAAGACCGAATCGCTTTGGCAGAAAGACGATGCTCTGTGTTTGGTGGGACCAGAGGGGCGTGGTCTATTATGAGCTGTTAGAACCTGGGGAAACTAAACTTTACCAACAACAATTGACCGGTTTGAACCGTTCGCTGCTTGAAAAAAGGCCAGAATACCGAAAGAGTCATTTTTCTTTATGACAATGCTCGATCACATACGGAAAAACCACTCAGCTGGGAAGTTCTACCCCGTGCGGCTTACTCACCAGACTTGGCTCCTTCCGATTACCACTTGTTTGCATCGATAGATCACACACTTGCTGAGCAGCGCTTTGGTTCGTACGAAGATGTGAAAAAAATGGCTTGATGAATGGTTCGCAGCAAAAGGGGAAGATTTTTTACTGGCGTGGTATTCACAAATTGCCCTAAAGATGGGAAGAATATATAACAAGCGATGGTGCATACTTTGAATAAAGCACTTTTTATCATTCTTCCGAATTTAACATGTTTTTTTAGAAAAAAAAATCCGCATTTCATACTTGTACACCTGGTATGTCCGACAGTTGTATGCGTATATCTGGAGCAGAATCCAATTTAGACCTAAATTTGTTTTTCGTAAGCTGAAAAGCCTGTTTCACAATGGTACGTTATAACAAAAGGGAACAAAGTTCAGGGTAGACACTCTAAACACTAACCCAAAACTCGTTCAGTGACACTGACTCAAATGTGTGTTTTAATGCGGATGAACTCTGAAGATCCATGAGTGATTCGTATTCCAAGACGGTTAGCATTGCAGGCTGACTTCTACTGATAAATGGATTTTGTACCTAATCGATGTCAATATCAGTATCCGGGAAGTAATCTGTCAATGATTTCGGTAGGTTTATCAAATGTCTAGTGATGATATTTCGAATTTCATTTGGTAATTCCAACATGTTTTCCTGTAGAAATTTATATAAAAATGGAAATCATTTAGTATCGTTATTTTTTACGCAGGTAATCCAGAAATTCAATTTTTTTTTTAAAGCTGATAATTTGTCTCTCGCGGTAAATAGGGTTGTTATTTTTTCCTATAAAAATGTACTAACTTCGGGAAGATAAGCTAATTTTATAAGCCATTGCTCATGCAATACATCAAAAAGGGTAACAGACGGAGACATGTTTTGCCCCATTTGGAAAATCTTTAGCTCGTCTCGAAGTTCATATAACTTGGTTAAAACTTTGCCTCTGGAAAACCATCGGATTTCAGTATGAAAGAGGAATGATTCATACTGACTACCCATTTCTTCGCACACTTTTTTAAGCAATCTTGACTGAAGGCGACGATTTTTCACGAAAAATAGTCCAAAGATTCAATAATAAATGTAAGTTATTCGCGGAACCCTGGTGATTTTTCCACGAAACCCTTGGGTTCCGCTGATTTAATGAATAACGTCCCCGTATTTATGTTAAAGTAGGGCATTCATGAGATGGTCAGCGACATTATATTAAATATACAGTTTCAGTGACAATTTTCATGAAAAACTAATCAGCGATCTCTAGCAAGGGTTATTAAGATTAAAATAACCCACTGTACTATGAGTGTAGTTCTACGATGGAAGTTCTTTAAAGAAGAAATTTCTTCTGCCATCCGCCGTTTATTCCAAGCATATGTACGTCCGTTTTTCTATTTATTCATAGATGATGCTCCCTCTGTGATAGATTTAGAAACCTGAAAGTAACTACTAGCATTTTTTCCTGGCCATTTTTGTATTATTTTTTTTTTATATATATAATTCCTAGATACGACCTGAGAACTTTCTTATTTAACCACCCTGTACAGACCACGTCTCTTTAGATAAGCATGGAATTATTATAAAATATCTTTTTCCCCAAAATAAATGATCAAATCATTTTTAAAGGGTATATTAATTAATATTACGTTAAAGCAAGTGTCCACGAAGATATACAGATTAGTTTGCTTTTCACAGAGTGTTGTTTCTATTAAGCCATACTACCACATGTAAAAATTAAGGTTTAATCTTAAATTAACTAAAATCTTAAGTCGATTTTACAATTTTCATTGTTCACTCTTGAAATATTTCCTTTATGGAACTTGCTTTGTAACACGTAGGCTGAAAAGTTTTTGATCTGACACATAGATGTCGCCCTTTTCAAAAATCCATATGATTTTTAGAAAGTCCCAACCTTAAAACGATACGTGTGAAAATTTCATGACATTTCGACGATTAGTTTACAAGTTACAGTGATTTTAGTGACGCTACTTTTGATATTTTCAGTACAATGAAAAAAATCGAACACTATTTTTTGATGGGAAAAAATACCAAGCAAAGCATTGGCTTGATAAGTGTTACGGGGACTCTGCCCCTGGAAAATCACTCCTCATTTACTGATATGCTGAATTAAAACCCGGTCGTAAAAATACAAATAATGCTGAATGCTCTGGACGGTTGGTTACACCGGAAAACATCAAAAAAATCCACAAAATTGTTTTGGATGACCGTAAAGTGAAATTGCGTGAGATAGCTGACAGGGTGTCAGCTATCTCACAACAAGATATCAAAAGACCGTATTGGTTATATTTTGCATGAACATTTGGGCATGAGAATGCTCTGTTCGAAATGAGTGCTGCGTTTGTTCACAACAACGTGTTGATGATTCTGAGCGCTGTTGGACCTATTTAAGCGCAATAAAAAGGATTTTTTCATGCGATATGTGACAATGGATGAAACATGAATCTACCACTACACACCGGAATCAAATCGGCAGTCAGCTGAGTGGTCAGCAGCCCGAAGCGACCAAAGACACAACAGTCGACTGGAAAGGTTTTGGCCTCTCTATTTTGGGAAGCACATGGAATAATTTTCATCGACTATGCTGAGAAGGGAAAAGCGTTCAATAGCGAATATTGTATAGAGTTATTGGTGCGTTTGAAGGAAGAAATCGTAAAGAAACGACCCTAAATGTACCAGAAAAAGTGCTCTTTCATCAAGACAATGCACCCTGTCACGAGTCAATGCTTACGATGGCAAAATTGCATGAATTAAAGTTCGAATTGCTTCCTCATCCACCGGATTTTCCAAATTTGGCCCCAGCGACTATTATCTATTCGCAGACCTCAAAAAAATGCTCGCGGGAAAGAGATTTGGCTCCAATGAAGAAATTATCACCGAAACTAAAGCAAGAAGGCAAAGAAAGATATAGAAATGTTAGAAAAGCATTGGACTGATTGTATCGGTCTTGAAGAATAAAGTCGAATTTTGCAAAAAAAAAATGTGTTTTAAGTAGCTAGACCAAAAACGTTTCAGCCTACGTGTCAATTATTCCAGTTTTGTCTCGTGGAACAAAATTTTTTTAAAAAATTGTGGATTTTTTACCTAACTTTACTTCATACAACTATATGTTTACAGTTATCACCGCTAACTAACACTAACATGGTTAACGAAACGTGCGTCGAGTGCAAAAATAAAACGTTTGGGGCAATGGTGATAACTGTTGTGTAATGTCATTGTGGCAAAGATTCCAAAGTCCGAACGTAGCTCTGTATGTTTACGAAAACATTAGGCAGCCTTGGCAGTAAGTAATTACTCAAATAAATAAAAATACGAGTATTATTTGCTAGACGATTGTACTAAAAAATGGTGATATTAAAAAGGAGTTTCTTAAGCTATATAATCACAAGTTGATTTTAATCCGACAAGAAGGGCAATATTTTCATATGGAAAAAACCATCAAGTGACTTTTACACGCGCATGTCACACTCTTCACATTCCTCATAGTGCAGTTGGTTAAGGTTTTGAGTTGTTGCCAAAGTCTCTATAAAATTCCCATCTTTGCTTCACAGAATAGCCAGATTTATTTGTCATTAACAAAAGTTGAATTGACCAAGTTAGCTTTTGTTTTCTATATACTAAAAGTCCCTTGTATATACACTTGTAAACATCATCATGAAAATTATTTAAAAAACTAAAATATAATTCCAGATTTACTATCTTGCAATAGGTCAGAGAGTGGCCAGTTTTAACACAATATTTTTTGTGTCTTTTTTATCCCTGTGTATCCAAGGCGTTTGAGAGTATCTGGCATGAACAACTGGCGCATAACCTAGTCGCCTTAGGTCTCCTCATATTACGAAATTTGCCCTGTTCTTTATTTTGGGTAAAAAATTCGAAATAATAGTTGATAGAGTGGCCTCACCGAAAAATATATTAGAAGCCGGAATATCTCAAAGCTGTACTTAAACTTATTATTATATATAAAAACTGACAAATCACATTAACCTGGCGTAATATGTCGAAGACACTGCGCCTACAACGCAAACCGCAGCATTATAACTAGTCCACTCCAGGCCCATCTCAGCAAGTTGTCGAATTGTTGAATTATTGAATTAAAGCTGTATCCACCGCTAAATTAGTCCAGTAATATTTTGTTTCGGAATAAGCTTCTTCAAGGAGGTTGTTAAGCCTTCACTCCCGTACACTGGGTATCCAGACCTTTATACTATAATATATAGTGGCTAGCAACAACAATTCTTCGAGAAGGCAGCGCAACATGTTATTCCAACAATCCACATAATCGTAGTTATATATGAAACATGGACAAACAGAGAAACCATCCGAGTTTATAGTTTGTGGGAATACTTTCTCCTCCCACAAACAGAGTGACTCCTCCCAACAAACCTTCAAAAAAAAAAAAAAAAATAAATAAATTTTAAATATTAATATATGCCTCCTCCTAACAAAATAACCTTGAAGTAGGTCAAATTCCATCCATATGGAGAGTAGAGGAGAGGAGTTAAGGATTATATGGAGACTAGTGTTATGTGCATTCAGTAACATAAGAATATAATGTCAACATCTAACCAATCATTAGTGATTTGCACCAACTAATTAATAAATTGCATAAAACTTTTTGTGAGTTAGTTAAAGAACGTTTTTATTATTCTATGCATAGTAGACCAGGTGGTGTAGAATATTATGACGGTTATTTTGAGACACTTAACATTTTTTTTTTTATGGGTCTGACACACGTGCTACAGGGAAGTCCCTAAAGCGCCCCAGGAGCGGCATGTGTGTTCACGTTGTTCTTAAATCGCTGTAAATTGTACTCGGTGGGAAACACAGCTCTGGGCAAATTATTCCAAAGGAATGATGTTCTCCATATAAAAGACTGCTTGAAAAGCGTTGTACGCCGAGTAACAAGATGAACTTCATACGGATGTGAAGAATTTACGCGACGTGTATCTCTAACTTGCACCGCTCTGGGAGGAAGCACCGCTCTGGGAGGAACATATTGGAATTTATAAAGGAATTAAAGAGAAATAGAGTTTTTGCAGAAGTTATCAGTCTGAACAACTATATCCAAGATGCTGTTGGGTTAGAACATATCAGTGAGGCTGAACAAGAACTTTTAGAACTTTCAGCATGCTAAAACAATGTGCAAAAACTTTAATTTTATCTGTGTTCAATATACTTATCCATTCCAGAACATACTGATTTATGATAATGCAAATTTAATTGTGATATTTCAACAGGAAACCATAAATTTAAAACATATTTATATTGATCATTTTATTGTTGATATGTCATTTAATCAGTTTAAACAATTATGTTTATTATGCCGGAAAGATAAATTTGGATTTTTGGTTGATGAGGAAGATTCTAATATAATGTCGAGGCGGTATCGAAAAGGATTTGAGACTTATAAAAGTAAGCGAAATCTTAACAAGCGAACTTGTTAAATCGAGAAAAGTTGTTAAACAAAAATGTCAGAATTTGAAAAATATTGAATTTGAGGAACAATCAAAACTGGAAGAAACTTAAAGATCAGTTACAAAACCTACTACTTTTACACCATACATTTGTAATATACTATCTATATTACAAACGTTAAAGCAGAAACCACATCATCACTATCATCAAAGTCAGCAGGTCACAGTCTTCATGATAGTTCGGAGCAGACGAAACAAACAATACACAGATTGGTTAATACGGAAGTTTATAATAATTGGTTGGAAGAATTTGATGAACTGCCTCGTCAGTTTATTGATAATGGTGTAAGGGATACAGAACATACATTTCATCATCATTATGGAATAGTGCACGATTATGAAATGGGAAGATTTTCAGACTAACACAAGGACCTGTTGAGATTATTAGCAAAGAAGTAAAAGTTGATGTTACAAGATATCCTGCTAAAGTAGCTTTATTTTGTTTAAAAAAGAAACTATTAGGTATAAACAAAACGATCTTGATAATTATATGGATACTTTAAAAAGAACTAGCCCAAATCATAGGACTTAACAATCCCACCGAACAAGTTCAAAGAAATGGTGCACGCAAGGATGTGCAATAATACGACCTTATTTCCAAAATAAATGTATCACTAAAACCAAAGCTGTTAATCCTGTTCAGAATTTGTTTGGAGGTGTAATGTTAATTAATTAGAGGCAAACCAGAGCTAATAAATCATCTTCAACTACAAAGGGAGGAGAGAGATAATAGAATACAGACTATGTGTACCGAGATGATGTTAATAAACTAGTCGATAGACTTCGTTTATTGGTGGAATCCACAAGTGCAGACCGCACCGGCCATAACAATGAAATTATTTCTATTTTAGAAGAACTTAAAGATACCAATGTTATTACATAAATAAAAGTAACAAATGATCTAATACATTAATACAATAACTCTTGATAAGTAGAGCCGTCTTATTTCAAAACGTTACACAAGTCCTGTAGCTGTGCCCTCTTTGGAAAATTCCATATTTTTAAATTTTTAGAATAAAATTATAAAAAAAATTGGCTGGTGGTTCTTAATATGTTCAAAACAAAATAATTCAAAATTTCGAATCCTGCTTAAAAACAAACATTGATGATCTAAAAAAGAGACTTAATGAAAATAATGATTAGATCGCATTTCCCAAAAAATATTAAAATGTGAAAGTGATATTCAAACAACAAACAGAAATATGGACTTAAAAGTTGGGTACAAGATATGGAAAATGAAATATCTGAGGTAAAAATAATGACTAAGGATACAACAAAAATCGATAAAGTTAAAGATAATGTTTGTAGGGATATAGTGTTAAAGTTTTCAACTTTTACAGATAAGCTTAACGATAGAGTTGCCGAAGAAGTTGAAAATTTTAAAAAGTTCTTGATATGAATACAAATATTGAGACTATGAAACTTCATTTTCTAATGCACAAAAATGATAATATAAAAATTTAAGGTCTAGTGACAAAGCTAATGTTGGTTTCACTAAAGAATTAAATTTATTAACAGCAAAAATCAGAACTCTAGAAGAAGTTTCAAACAGCAATTTGAATAATGAAAAAATTGAAGAGATTTCAGCAGAATCACATATTCTAGAATAAAAATATCAAACTAATATAGATATAAATTATAAAGATATAGGGTAATTTTTCTTTCTTCTCTTCAGCACATATATACATCATAATTTAAGAGGAGGAGGCACATATTAATATTTAAAAAATTTTAATATTATTTTTTATTATTATTATTCTTGAGATGAAAAGCTACTCTAGAGAGAGACTAGACCGGTGTGTCAATCTGATCTTAAGCCCCTGTCTTCCAGTGAATTTTGTATACCACTACTTCAGGAAGATAAAGCAGACAGAACGAGATTTGGAAAAGCTAAAAATCAAAAGTTCTCTAGGAAAAAAAGTAAGAGTAAAGGTGAAAAAACAGAATAAACTTCATTAGTTTTAGAGGACAACCACGTAAGAAACATTAGTATCTGGCGGAAGTCGCTTAGTGAGCGGTAATAACCTTATTGCGTTAAAATAAGATGTTTTGTTTCCCTTTTAATTTTAGAGGATTGCTACCCTTTCTCACCCACCTCAAACAATAATCCACACAAAAAACGGTCAAATAATGATTACCAGTTGTTCTATGTTAGCTACAAATGATTTAACTGGAGGGAAAAAAATATACTATGGTTGCAGTATACAATTTATATGTAATGCTTAAGGTAAATATTACCATAATACTAAATAATTCTATTTGATAACCAGTAAATCAACCAAGTTGCTAACTATATAAACCATACTGAATTGATTCTTTAAAGTTC
Source organism: Pachyrhynchus sulphureomaculatus (assembly GCA_019049505.1). NCBI lineage: Eukaryota > Metazoa > Arthropoda > Insecta > Coleoptera > Curculionidae > Pachyrhynchus > Pachyrhynchus sulphureomaculatus. Next base: position 169,017,982 of record CM032446.1, read on the forward strand.
TTTCTACTAGTTACGGTGAAATTTCATTGTAACACGAGTAATGTGGGAGATTTGATAGTACTCCTATGTCTTAATAATACCAATCAAAACAGACTATTTCCACCAAATTCTGTCTGGTTGCTATAAACATCTTCCCTGTCCTCTTTTGCTTATAGCGTTATGTAATGATGGTTCTTCTTAATTACAAACGCTCATAAGGAACAAAGTTGACTGATCATTCAGTACTCGATATTCTTAACGGGTGATTAAATTGGGGCTCATCACTTATTGCTAAGATTTGTATTCGGATAAAAAAATCACTCTGTTACTTGATTCGACTCTTCAAATCATTCTAGTACCAAGTACTCGAGGATTGAAATTAATTGTTTTCTCCCAACAATAATAGAAATAAGCAATATTTATATTATAATAAACGTAAAAAATAATACTCTAGTATTAGCTAGTTTTGACTGCAAATTCCATAAACACATGATGTATATTGCTTTAATTAAGTTATTTATGGATTAAACAGCAACAGCTAATTAGGCACATTATTTGCAATCTAATCTGATGCATCATGTTTTGCCAGTAAAATTAATCATTTTCAGAACGCCTCGGGTGGTTTATTTAATTATTTGTTTTGGATGGTCTTATTAGTTGTAGTATGTTAATTGGGTTGGTTGTACTATTATTCCGCTATTTTAGGTATTGATTGTTTGTTTTTTTTTAAGTTTATGTATTAGACAGCACTGTGATTCCATATTGTTTGTAATTAAAAAAAAGTTCGAATATGCATCAGTTGGAATCAGTAAAACGGAATATAATTTATAAAATAAATATGACCTATCCGCTTCGAACCTCTCTAATTCAGTAATGGATTTGAGTTAATCACAAAATGCTAATAGTGGCTTCTTGCCTTAAAGAACACGATTAAATTGACTTTCTAAGCTTATTTTAGCATAGACATTGTTTTCGACTATCTGATAAAATGGATAAAATAAATAACCCTACGTTAATATTAGCTGTATTAAAGCTTATATTATTTTAAGATAAAGTATATATGTATATTCCATTATAAATTCTTTTATTATCAAAACGGTTTTAATTTTTACCTGGTTTTAGTAATGCGATCATCGTTGTTGGTGGTCACGAAAGAAGGTGAAATAAGGACTGTCCCGTAAAGTTTTGCACGGTTTTAAACTTAAGCTAAAAATATAAAGAAAATGTAAACTTTATTTTTAGGAGCTCTTGGTCTTACACTTTGTGTTTTTCTACTATCCATTTACTAGATTTTACCTATTTAAAAATTTTAGAAAATGACTTTTTAATGTTCCGTACGGAATACTTCTGTGCCTGTCCATCTGTCTGTCCGTCGATCCCACCCGATTTTCTCCAAAATTATTTGATATAAAAAGTTGAAATTTGGCATTAGTATAGAAATTGATGGCCTCATCAGAGCCGTGTAATTTTGAAAGTTAAATTTTGACTTAAGGGGTTAGTTTTGGAGGGTGAAATCGGAAGTGAAAACAAAATTGCCATCGAGTGGAGTGTCAAATGAAAGCTTGTTCAAAAATATATATGATGTAATACTAGCGCACACTTTTCTATGTATTTTTAAAAAAAAATGCCAAAAATCGCTGTCGCTTCCCTTATCTCGAGATGTACTGATCAAAAAATTTTGAAAAAATTCTGGAATATTCTCCACAAGGTGTAGATTGAACCTTTAATAATTTATCTGGTATAAAAAAATTAAAGGTCATCAGTTTTCAACGAAGATCGGAAACAAACTTTGTCAAAGACTCATTTAGGGTAACAATTTTTTTTATTTTAAAAGCTATCACCGTACGGAACACTAATTGCGCAAGTCCGACTTGCAGTTGGCACTTTTTTTTTACCTTGCAACATATGCGTTACTAATCACCGTGTTAATTTTGCAATGAATCGGCAGTTATTTTCACATTAACTTTTCCAAGAGGAGAAAGGAGTAAACTTTGTCTGAAGTTGACTTAATGTTGGTGCATTATAATTTTGTATATATTTTTAAATTATGTTTTAATTCTCGTAGATTCGTTTGGGCTGTTGTGTTTAAATATCAATTCTGAATTTCCTTTCAAATTTACTAATTGTATTTACCTGTTAATTTTAAACTTTTTATATATGTATGCTATATGTGCCACGGAGGATTTTTTTTTGAGTGAATGTAGACCCTTCTTACAATGTAAACCCTTCTTACGAGTAAGTTCAGTTGGTATTTGCCCTTTTTGGTTATTTCATTAACTTTCCTGAATCTGAGCCCGGAAGATGGAGTTTTCTGAGGACCAATAGCTCTTGACAAAGTTTACTTGCAAATTGACTTTTCTGGCCACCTAAACACTAAAAGCGCAAAGTTTTTACTTTCAATTAAACTAAATTTTTGTTTTAACATGGAGATACAATAATATAGGACACAAAAACAATCATTAAGTAACTATTTAACGTAGGATTATTGCAACTATTTTTAACTAGCTGGGCGAGTAGGTGGGTCGGCACACAACCCGAGCCAACTTTGGTTAGGTAGAGTCTCCTAGTTCGAATCCCGAGGCAGTCTATAAACAGTTTGATTTAAGGTCTAAGTTTGTATAAATCTGGGCAGCTATCTTTTTATTTGTATTGAAATACGTAAGTACTATATTGGACTGTTTTCTAGTTGTTTAGTTTAAGAATATGTCTTTTTTTCATCCTAGATTAAATGACACGAAAATTTCTAATAATTTATTGAAGCGTCCGTTACTTTATCACTGTACTGCATTAGAAGTAAAAAAGCATTTACTTTGTTGAACACGTCACTGTATAGTGACTGGTATTTACTTTGTCAAACAAGTCACTATATTGTTTAACTAAGTAAATATGTTTTTCCTTTCTAACGAGAACTTGTTAAAAACTAAAAGCTCAATAAATAGTTGTTCGCTCTGTGTGCAGTTCAAAGTCACCTGGGTCGCTCAAAACGATTTGACAGTCGTACTGATTATATAACGGCAAATGTTTTAAATTATTAAATGAGGTCTACGTCAAAATTGGATGGGGTGATAACATTTGATTGAATTAAGTTTGTCGATTTTACCGTCAAAGAGGACCACTTACGTGATTTAACTAGACCAGCATTCTTTTATATGGTATAGATGTTAAATATTAGCACCTACGATAGTGACTTTAGAAAATTAATCTACGGTTCTTACTACGTGTTGCTTGCATGCCCTGTGGGTACACAAATTATATTTTCATCAATTTGTGGGGCTTATAATCTACTAAAATTAAACCTATGAATTGCAATTTTTCGTTGAAAACTAAAAGAAATTTAGGAGAATTTTAAAAATTTTCTATAGGCCTATTTTTCATTCATAGTTTTTAACGAAAAAGTATAATTTATAGTTTTAACCTTAGTAGATTATAAACCCTACAAATTATTGGGAGCCAAAAAAATATTCTAAAAAAATATAATTTTTATATCCGCAGGGCATGCAAGCGGTAAAGTCGCCTCAACAATACAGTAGAACCCCGGTTATCCGAGGTAACGTGAGGGGCACCCTCCTCGGATAACTGAAAACTCGGATAATCCGGATTTGTTTTTTATTCATTCAAAAAATAAACACCAATACTTTAAACCGATGTATTAACGTTTTTAACATATAAATAGGTACATACATTATAAAACCGTGAAATAGGTATCTATGCGCTTCTGTTTCATATTGCATCTTCTTTTTCTCGCTGCAATGTTTCGCCATCTATTAAGAAGAAGCAAATCCGCTGGGGTTGCCTCTGATTGTTGTTCGATATACCTCAAAGCTTTTTCCAAAGAAGCAAAACCTTCTTGATGAGAGATCTTAGTGGGAGACTGTTCATCCACCGCCGCTTCGTCATCTTCATCGTCATCTGATTTTTCGGTTTCCTGAAAGGCATTCGTTATTTCTTCAATACTCATTTCTTCTTCTAAATCATCTACTGTAATCCATTCAACAGCATCTTCTCTTGTCACATTTTCACAACCTTTTAATTTTCGCATTAATTCAAATAATTTTTTTTTCTTTTTCTTCTATCTCGCTGTCAAAATTTGAACAGGACATTTCTCCATGGCTTCTCAATTTCAAAGCTAATTCATTTAATGGAGTATCATCTTCACTGTCATTATAGTCCTCAAAATCAATAACTTTTGACCAAGATTTTTGAATAGTGGTAGTACGCACAGAATCCCAAACTTGACTTACCCAGTAAATAACATTTTTCAGTGTTACCTTTCTCATCCCATTGATAATATCCTCCTTTTCTGTGTATTCTAACAGATGTTCAAGATATAAACGCCTATAATTTTTTTAAATGTTTTCGAGGATTTCTTGATCCACTGGTTGCATTATGCTGGTTACATTTGGAGGAAAAAATTTTACAACAATTTCGCCCACATGAAGTCTTTCTCCAGGGTGAGAGGGGGCATTATCCGTTAACAAAATTGCTTTAATAGGAAGACGGTTTCTGTTCAAAAATTTAGTCACAGATGGCACGAACTCTTCTTCAAACCAGTTAGTAAATAAGGTCGAATTCGTTTGTGCCCAGGAGCTGTTGGTTAAACCACATGAATAAAGCTTCGTTAACCTTTTCTTCCTGAGGACGAGGAGGCTTGATTTATACACCACTCTTCTATTTTTATGCGGTTTCTTTTCCAATCTCCAACTGTTACCTCACCTACTTCATAATCTCGTGCAACAACTTTAATTGTCTCTCCTGCTTCAATTCTTTTGATGGCTTTTAATTTTTCTTCAATAGGAACGACGATTCTTTTACGCTTATTTTGCCATTATGATACGACAAACAAAAATTCAAACAAAGCAGTTCGTATTAATTACACTTAACTACCAGAACTCCAATCAAATAAATTATGTGAGTATACTTGTACTTCTCCGTAGTAAACGCTTTAGCGCACTGCATTCACGTAAATTTACATGCTAAAAGAGTCCAAAAACATAAATAGGGGAATCCCTCACACGGGCCAGGGGGATTCCCCGAAGGCCCCGACGATTTTAAATGGAAATATGTACATACAGATTTTAGAAGCTCGGTTAATACGCAGCATAGACGCGCGTACCTCGGTTAATCAGGTTCTTAGGTTGGCTCGGTTAATCCGGAGCTCGGATAATCGCGACTCGGTTAATCGGGGTTCTGCTGTATTTAGTTTTTTGTTTCTAGTCGCAGTTAGTATTAAAAAAATATATACATACTCTACATCTAGTTGACCTGGGAGTGGACATTTTGGGATAAAGAAAAATCAAAATAGGAATATAAAAGACTTTTTGCTTCACACTGCATGTTTAGACCCTAGTGCTTACTATAATGTTAAAGTTTTTAACTTTTATGACGCGATTTTATATGAAACTATTGAATTTAGGTATGAGGTATGTGCTATAAATTGTAGAGAATCAAATTTCACTTAGTGAAAGGTCATTAAAAAGTTGTGGCATCAGTAAATACTACAGTCTGTCAAGTAAGAACGTGTCCGCGATAATTCATTTTTGATAGATACGATTCTAACGATTCAACAACAATCGGTAGAGGGAACCTTTGTCTACGACGCATTTTAGTAAAAGTATCAGTCGATTCCCAACATTCGTCGAAATCACGTAAAATCCAAAATGAGTCACTTGTTTGCGCGTCGGTTCGAGGCAGTCTTTCTTTGTTCCCATCCAATGTATTAAAAAGTCGGTATAGTTTGTGAAGAAGTAGGTAAATCATTTTAACGAGACGAGAAATGTCGACGACTTGTTGAAAAACGAATCGTGTCTGTGTTTTCACGGGACCCGAAATTGATGCTGTGTCAAGGAGCGGCAAAATTAAGAAAATGGGGTTTGAATGTGTCCCATGACACTATTCGACATCTTCTTGCTTATGATGTCAAATTCCGAAGCACGTTCAAGAAACCGTTTCTAGGCGAATATCACGTCACGAAGCGGCTCGCTTGGGCCCAGGATAAGATACTAGAGTGGCCCTCACAATCGCCAGACGCCAACCCTGTTGGAAAACTTTGGTCCCTTGTAAAGAGGAAGTTTAGAGGAAACATTCTGAGGAGTTTGACTCAGTTGTGTCACGAGATTCGAAAAATTTGGAGATCATTGCCGCTCGAGTATGCAGAAAATCTCACCGACAGCATGCCTCCAAGATGCCAGGAGATTATTGATGCAGAAGGCAGTTGGCCAACGTACTAGGGTAATTGCGCCGTTGTTAGCACACCAAATAATACATTGATGGCAAAAAATTCTCGAAACACATTTTTTTCACACACATTCTTACTTGACAGACTATAAATACGTTACTACTTAACATTTACAATACCGTTCTTAAAGAATTATTATTATATTATTTTTGTTTTATTTTTTTTAATTACAGCAGACTTTCGACCGACTCTGTATATAAGACTATATTGACTTAATAAATGCTTGGTAAACTCTCCTGAGTGAATGTTTAGCTTGTTCGGGCCCTGATCACACGCAAATTATTTTATAACGATAATAAATTTGGTGAATATTTGTGCGTGCGATATCTGGGAGTGTTCTGATTTATTATTTACTGACTGGCTCATCTACTTGTTTGGGTGTTTGGTTGAATTTAATTAAGACTGATCGGTGTAATTTAATTAAGTTGAAATCTAGGTTAGCAAAAACAGATAAACTACCGTAGGCAGTTATATTTGGTGCTTTAGAAAAATTCTTAATGGTTCACAATAGGAAGGAATATACTTTCGGGACCTCTATATTTTAATTCGAGAACCTTCGTCTCATTAGTGAACGAGTACAACCGAAAAAACTGCTCTACTGTTTTTTATCCTGTCTTTTCTTTTATATAGAATGTTCTCCGTTAAGCCACATTGCATCCAAGTAAGAGATCTCGTCACCTCACATTTTTTTTGGCATATTTGTTGTTTCCAACCAATTATTTCTGCTCTGTCGACTAGCACCGATTTTCGATTCTGCTTCTCTTCTCCTAAATTTTTTGCCGCAGCATTTTCCCAAACGTTTTTATTTTCATCAAGGGCAAATCGGTTTCTGTTTTTGAAGAATTTAAAATTTTATCGAGCGTTGTAATCTCATTAGTAAAACGAGTGAAATTGTAGTTTGCACATATTCAGTACTTTTTAGTGGTTTTGTGCGTTTATGATTTTTTTTATCAGGGACTAAATCTCCATGTTTTCTCTTCCTAATTGTTGATTTGCTAATGCCTGTCTCATTAGCATATGTTAATATTAAATTTCAGACAGTACTGTTGGTCGTTAGTGTATATAGTAGCTGCCATTACATCAAGCACGCCCGTACAACTTACATATCACAATATATCACGTTCAAAATAAAACTTAATGGTAGTTTTAATGTAGCGCTTATATAGATTTAAATTTTTTTATGATATTTATTAATTGTAGTATTATCAGTTTAATAATTTTATTATGTTATTAGCCTGTAAGCCAAAATTGGCTGCAGTGGTGATCGAGGCTTCATCAAATAAAAATTAGCAAGTCGGATTGCGCAATTATTGTTCCGTACATATGATTAAATTATATTTCAGTACAAGAGGAACTCGCCACTCGGTTTCAGTCACCTCCACCATACGTCAAGATTTAACTTTCAAAACTACACGGCTCTGAGTGGGCCATTAATTCGTATATTTGTGCCAAATTTCAACTTTCTATATCAAATAGTTTCGCAGAAGAATCGGGTGTGATAGACGAACAAACAGACGGACGGACAGACACATAGTGTTCCATATGGAACACTAAAAAGTTACTAAGAAGTGCCTTAAACAGCGTATATACTTCGTCGAGTGATTTATTAACATTAATCCTAAGAACTCTGATCACGCTCCGAAAAAATAGCTGATATACTCTCGATAATAATCGTAATAATAATAATTTTTTATAAGCTTGACATACACGCTGCAAGAAAATCTTTAATCGATGTACTAGAAGCGTGCGATGACGTAACGTTTCACATTGATCCTAAATTCCTGCAGGTTGTACTCGGTGGGAAACACAGTCCCGAGTAATTCATTCCAAAGGAATAAAGTTCTCTATAAAAAGAGTGATATAAGAAATAACAAGCTGAACTTCATACCATTGTGATATGTTAGCGCGTCTCCTATTCCTATTATACACCGCTCTGGAGAGATCAAGTGGTATCCATCTTACCATATTCTACCATATATATATATATATATATATATATATATATATATATATATATATATATATATATATATATATATATATATATATATGGCCAAACGACTTATTTTGGTGAATACTATAACCAGTTAAAAAGCTTCAACTTAGCAAACACCCAGTATAAATATTTCACCATTAGACATTTTGCAGTAATGATCAGTTCTCAGTATTTTCATATAATAATATTCCATAAATGTCCTAGAATTTTTAGATACCAGCGTCAAGAAGCCTATAATAAACACATATATAGTCTGCATCAGTTGCGCCATGTAAGTCAGCGATGTTTCATCGAA
>CM032446.1:169031486-169121486 GCA_019049505.1 Pachyrhynchus sulphureomaculatus
TTGTGCCCACATTTTAGTTGCCGTTTTCTTCTGCGTGGCGTAACATAATATACGTGACAGTCGGTTCGAATGAACCACGTAAGATGCTTGTCCTTTTCCCATTTTTAGGGTTTATCTAACAAAGTAAAACAGTTACAGTGATGTAATAAACGTGTCGTATTTACGTTGACAAATCTTATATTTGATTTTCCCTTTAAAATTTATTAAATTCTGTCGCATTATAAATACACAGTTAAGTAAAACTTGCATGAAAGGATTACCTCTTATTCAATATCTTTAACATTTTGGCACGAGTATAACATTGCCATATTCGATTGACAAAAGTACCCAAATTACTTTACAACTTCTCAGTGTTATTTGTTTCTTTTGTTCTCTTCAGTATTTTCCGCAAATCCTTAAAGTAAATATTAGGGTAAACCAGTGTGATAATTTCAAAAAATCATTTTTTTAAAAATATTTCGATGCTTCCATGTGTATAGAATAAGTGGTCGAAGTATTAAAGTCGGCCTATGTTTATTTTTGAAAATACAGCTGTCGCCAGGCACAGCTGCTCTGGGGGCCATAAACTCGTTTTTAGAAGCGTAACGCGAACCAAAGCAGGTATTAAATTTTCAGTGCCGTTACGTCATCACGGATGTTGAGTTGAACTCAAAATAGTCACAAAGGTAGGTACGTGATAAGACATCATTATTTACGTGCTACACGTTAGTCATTCTTTAAATGCGTTTTACTCAAAACTTCATTTTTTAAAATTTGCTGCCGCTGTAACTCGAAAACAATTCATTGTATCGACTTAATTTTGTTTTGTCATACCATGAATCATGAATTTTTGATTGGACCAAAAATGTCAATTTGGCATGCAAAAAGGGACACTTTTGGCGAGAATTTTATACTTTTTTTTCTAAACGCCGCCATTCTTATAATTTTCGATATTTTTTTAAATCCATGGTTGATGGTACGGAAAATTATATGTTTTTAATGATCATTTTGTTTGTTTTTTCTGCTTCCAGGCAATGTAGAGCAGCTAATCACGGCTGCAGTGGAGCTTTTTTTTTTCACCTGTCCCGTTACTGGGACATAAATCCCGTAAATTTCAATATTTTGGTTGGAAAAAAATTCTATGTATTTGTAAACAAATAATAAATATGTACCCAACTTTTTAAAACATTTGATAGTAGTTTTCATTAAAAAAATTCTAGAAAAATATCCTTATTTTTAATTAGCTACCCTGGTATAGCCCCATAAAACTGAACTGTGTATATTATAAATAAAATGTTATTCTAATCATATTCTGTTGTATTTGCATCATTGTTCTTTGACACAGGTACACAGCTCAGTACTTAGTATAGATAGGTACTAAGAAACGTGCATGTTAAATAAATGAATTTACGTTTTAGCAGTTCTTACTTATTTTATGAATGACTAAATTTTTATCACAGTATTATTAAGATGGTGAATTCGGAGGAAATAAATAGTATACTTCTATATACCATATATTGACCTATATCTAACATACCATCATATTAAATATTATGTATTGTCTGTTTTTCTATGGGATTTAATTCACAATGATATGGAAGATGTCGGAACATTGTTGTTTTTCAGGCGGCACCTATATTATCCCGGACATAATATTTCTTAAAAATGTTATAAATTCTTCAGAATTACTGCGACGGATAATTATAAGACTGCATCATTTTTCTTAGTGTGGTCAGCATTTACAAGAGTGAAAACGGTTGTAAAAAATAAGGTTAAACTTTTATTTGCAAACCAAAAAAATATTTCTCAACATAATCTCCATTGAGCTCAATAGGTTTGATCCAGCGATATTCCAATTTTTTTAATCCCTCAGAAAAAAAAATTGTTTCGAATTGTCCCTTTACAGCACAGGCAACGTCTTTATTTGACGAACATTCCTTCTCCCCTAGCCAGTTTTTAAGGTTAGAAAACCAAAAAAAAATCACTTTGGGCCAAATCTGGGTATAGCGTGAGTAGGGAGCTATTTTTAAGTCCTGCTTTTGCACTTTTGCCATTATAACGGGCTATGTGCGAGCAGACGCATTGTTCTGGTGAAGGAGCATTTTTTACACACTAATGTTGGTCGCTTCTGTTTCAACTCATTATGCAAATGGTCCAATATTGTTCCGTAATAAGAGCCAGTCACTGTTTTATCCAATTATGATACCCTGTGAGTTCCAAGAAACAGTTGCCATCACTTTTCCCGTCGATTAAACTGTTTTCACCTTTTTCAGTGCACTTTCACCTTCGCCAACCCACTGTTTGACCGATGTTTTGTCTCCGGGGTGTAATGGTGGATCTACGTTTCGTTTACAGTCCCAAAATGATGCCAGAAGTCCTCCCGATTACGCTGCAAGTTTTCCAATCACGATTTTGAAATGTTCTTGCTCGTGCGTTTTTGGTCTGTATGTAGTCAATAACCGCGGCACCAATTGCGTACTCAGCTTTTTCATTTTTAGAACTCCATGCAGAATATTATGTTATTTTATATTATTCTTATGAGATGCCTCCAGTAATTCCGAAGCTTAATGTGACGATCTTCCATCACTATCTTGAATTTTATTGACCACTTCTTCAGAAGGAACCTCAATTGGCCGCCCTAAACTAACAACACCTGGTGTACTCTCACGGCCAGGTTTATATTCACTTATCCAATAATAAATGATCTTGAATACTGATGCAGAGTCCTTATGAATTTATTGCAGTTCAGTTTCTATCTGTAACTCACAATTTCACTGTATTAGAATTTCTGTTTGAATTTAGAATCTTTTTAGTTATTGATACTTTAGGTCCTTTAGAAATTCCTTGATAAATCCTCATTACTTTGCAGGTTCATAGTAGATAGAAAAAAATAATTACTAATACTAAAACGATAAAAATAATTTCGTAGAATTGCACTGGATCAAGACGGTAATTACTATAATTAAATATTTTGCACATAAATACATGTTGGTAATTACTGCAGGGATGTTAGTGATAATATTCTAATAATATATATAATATCCTCAGAGTAATAAGAAATTTGTCAAAATAATGCAAATATTTAAAAATACCTTGTACACGTATGAAATTTCTCACATTTTTATCACAATTTATTATTATTCATGAACCAAACTTTAACAAAACCGAAAAAAAAGGAAAATTAAAGTGCAATATTCAATTAGAGTAGCTTGCAACCTGAAAGTTTTTCCTGGCTCTATTTATAGTTTTAAAAAATTCAAAAAGCTGTAACACTTATTGTTCGAGTTGCATATGAGAGGGTTAGAAGCAAGGGATGCAAGTGACATTACTTAAGTTTTGAGAAAGTCATCTTCAAAGTTAGTGTAACTTTAAATATTTAATTCATTTCCTGAACCCTTTAACAAAAACATTGTTAGGACACCCCAGCCTAACACGTAGGCTTGTAAGTTTTTGGTCTGACACATAGATGTCGCCCTTTTCAAAAAATCCATTTGATTTTTAGGAAGTACCAACCTTCAAGCGATACGTGTCAAAATTTCATGATATTTCGACGATTAGTTTACAAGTTACAGTGGTTTTAGTGACGGTACTTTTGATATTTTCAAAACAATGGAAACAATCGAATTTCGTATGTTGATTAAACACTGTTTTTTGATGGGATAAAATATCGTTCAAGCAAAGCAATGACTTGATAAGTGTTACGGGAACTCTGCCCCTGGAAAATCACTCATCATTTACTGGTATGCTGAATTTAAACGCGGTCATACAGATACAAATGATGCTGAACGCTCTGGACGCCCAAATGAGATGGTTACACCGGAAAAACATAAAAAATCCACAAAATTGTTTTAAATGACCGTAAAGTAAAATTGCGTTAGGTAGCTAAAATCTTAAAGACATCAAAAGAACGTGTTGGTCATATTTGGCATGAATATTTGGGCATGAGATAGCTCTGTTCGAAATAGGTACCGCGTTTGCTCACAGTTGACTAAAAACAGCAACGTGTTGATGATTCTAAGCGCTGTTTGGACCTGTTTAAGCTCAATAAAAAGTATTTTTTCAAGCGATATGTGAGAATGGATGAAACATGCATCCACCACTACACACCGGAATCAAATCGACAGTCAGCTGAGTGGACAGCAGCCGGTGAAAACCGCCCAAAGCGACTAAAGACACACGGCTAGGAAGGTTTTGGGATGCATATGGAATAAGTTTCATCGGTTATGCTGAAATCATCATCAGTAGCGAATATTATAAAGTTATTGGGGCGTTTTAAGGGAGAAATCGCAAAGAAACGGCCTCAAATGAACAAGAAAAAAGTGCTCTTTCATCAAGACAATGCACCGTGTCACAAGTCATTGGTTACGATGGCAAAGTTGCATGAATTGAAGTTCGAATTGTTTCCTCATCCACCGTATTCTCCAGATTTGGCCCTCAGCCACTATTATCTATTCACAGACCTCAAAAAATGCTCGCGGGAAAGAGATTGGACTCCAATGAAGAAGTTATCGCCGAAACTGAGGCCTATTTTGAAGGCAAAGACAAAGCCTTCTACAAGAAAGGTATAGAAATGTTGTATCGCTCTTGAAGGAAACCATATTGATGAATAAAGTCGAATTTTGCAAAAAAAAGTGTAGTAGCTAGACCAAAAACTTTTCTGCCTGCGTGTAAGTACAGAGAATGGGTCTGTCCGTCTGCCAGGAGTCAGATATAGGGTACAAAAAACCTTTTAAGCCACATAACTTAATTTAGACAATTTTTCACTTACATCCCTTTGCTTCTGACCCCCTCATATAGTTTTATAAAGGCTGTATTTGTCCAGATGACTTATTTTAGTACATACCTGTTAAATACGCAACTTTTTTAAGGTCTTATATGTGATTTTGAATGAATACACGTGCTGGTGACCTCTCCATTTCAAACTTAACGCAAGTGCGAATACTACTTGTAGAGTACTTTAGCGCCGTTGCAAAGTCCGGCATACGTCTTTTAACTGACATTTAGAATATTATTAGAGTACGAACAGTATGTGTAACTGCGCTTAGGCAACAGTTTAAGAAAGCAATGTGACTGTCATGTAATAGAAGCTTTCACGGTGTTGATTAGGTGAGAAAGCGTGGTCCTTGGAACTAGACCGTGTCAATTTAGAGTAACTTTCCGACGTTTCACCCACAATTCCCTAGGTAAATTTAAAGATCTTTAATTTTCGAGATTAGAACACAGTGTTTTAATCTCGAATCGTAAGTGAAACTTCGAAGAGTTACTCCAAATTGACACGGTCTGATCTCAAGAATCAGGATTTGCAGATATGATTCGTAGCAAGAAGATATTTGTATATCAGTAAATTCAACAATTTTAGTCATTTTTAATTTCTTTCCTTTTGTCTATTTCTATACCATTTAAATTTTGTAAGACTAAGTAAATTCAAGATTTCGATCTGTACTTAGTTTTTTTTGTTGCAGGTTAGTTCAGGGTGTATACTGAAATTTAAAGGTAAGGATAAATAAGTACCTATAAACTAAAATAACAACACATTTAAAAAAAAGGAAATACATGCTCTTTAAGTTTTTTCTAACAAAGTTACATTGCACTAGTTTTGTGTTGGAGAAGCTTTTCCTTTCTATATTTTTTTATTCTAAATTTTTATTAGCGGATTTGAAAACTGTAGGTATTCGTATCTTTAAATGAATCGAAAAGCCAGAAAGTTTGAAGAAAATAAAAAAAAATTTAAAATTTAATATTTTTATAATCTTTCTGTCACGTTGGTGAATATAAATTTTTTATGTAGAATATTAGGAAAAGAAAAAGAGTTGACTGAAAAGCAGTTTGAAATTAATGCTTTTCGCACAAGAAATTTATTAAAGGTAATGGATTTTTCAACCTTCTTTACATTTTTACAAAATCTTTTAAATTATGTTGTTTCATTTAGAAACACTTAAACCCTAACCTTTTTCGTTTTGTTGTAGAATTTATTTCTCTTTGTGTTTATCAAAGTTTATATGTAGGTATATATATATATATATATATATATATATATATATATATATATATATATATATATATATATATATATATATATATATATATATATATATATATATATATATATATATATATATATATATGTATATATATATATATATATATATATATATATATATATATATATATATATATATATATATATATATATATATATATATATATATATATATATATATATATATATATATATATATATATATATATAGTTTAACTTAATGTCCACTTTATTGTTTATTACAGCTTCAGTCATTTAAACAAAATGCCCCTTCATTTGAAGCCTGAAGTTTTAAAAATATTTAGTGCCTTTTTTAACAAATGTTTTAGATTAATTAAATTCCTGTGTGCTTTCAAGGAAATAGACACAATTAGGACTAATTCTGTTGAAACCATACAACCCTCAGGAAATTATACTCTTAGAGAAATTGGACATGATTCTTTGATCATCGCTTAGCTGGCTGTTGACTCACATCTAATTTTTATTAGGTCATAGCCCTATTTTGTTTTATTTTAAGGTCTTCAGTTTATGAAAAAACAATTCTAAGTTGAAGATCTTTAAAATATTTTACTAAACAGATAAACAACTATATTAATTATCAATATTAGATATATAATAATAAACAACCAAAAATAATAATAATTTAATTTGTGGTTTTTACTCAATTTAGTGTATACGTGATGTTTGTTTTTTAAATTATCTACCTAGCAAACAAAATTTGTCTTATCTACACCGTCTGCACGAATATACGTAGTCTAACGGTTTTGGAGTTTTATTCCATCCAAAAAAATTCTTTTGTTTGCTCCTCTAGAAACGACTACAGCGGCATACAACTAATCATCTTATGAAAATTTTCTGCCCTTGAGGTATTTCTTCAGATGTTTCCATAAAAGGAAGTTGACCTTGTGGACCCTGCAGTTGTCGTGCAACAGCAAAATTTTGGTTATTTATAATTTCGAACATTTTTCTCTAATGGCCTGTTTTAGGTCTTGGATTGTCCCTTCATAAACGTCTATTAGTTCTGGACCCTTTTTTTTTAACATGTTTAATAAGAAAAATTCCTTTTCAATCACGAAAAACCGCCGCCTTCAATTTTCTAGAAGACGACTGAGTTTTTGCCTTCTTTGAAGTTGAAGAACTCTGATAATCCACTCCTGCTTTGTGGGTGGATCTCAATAGAATACTCAAGTTTGTTGTGTGGCAATTCGCTAGAAATAACTTTCATTATTCTCTAAAGTGGCCAGATGTTCTTCATTTTCATGACTAATAGGTAAATTTAAAAAATACGTAGTTATATGTATATATTTGAGGAAGTATTCGTAAAAAATTTCTCCTAGATTTTTTATTTTTTTACTATTCAGGGTCACGCAAAATATAGTTTCCAATTTCTGCCTGTTTCTGTATGAGTCGGTCTGTCTGTTGTCGGCATTATAACCCTCGATTGTACATTGTGACGAGGAAAAGAACCTAGGACTTTTAAACTGTATCTCTTCGAGAAAAGTAGGTGGATCGATACACGTTCTATATAGTTTCGATTGTGTTTTTCCTAGTCTTTGGTCGAGTTATTGTAATCAACATAAAGTATTATTTATTAAGCAAATAAGGAATTAAAGGAATAGGGTAGGGAGTAATATGAGGTTACTTTGAATATATCACGTTTTATCTTCTTTAGAGTTCTTGGAGTGTGAAAATGGTGTTATTTTTCATTATTTCCAACGTTGACAGAAGTTCTTCATCTGCTCAACTTTTTTTAACTGATGATTAATATCTCCATAAAATATCTATCATTAACAATCTCAAATTAAACGCTCGGATTAACTTATCTTTTAATGCAAGAAAGTTAAATTCGGTATATGTGTGCGCGTTTGTTACGGTAGTGCTGGTAAATTATCTTACCCACTTTTTTCATAATGGGTTGCTTTTTGTATTCACGTTAAAAATTACTATACCCTAAAGTAATTAAAGTATTTTAGTTCAGATTAGAATAAACCTTATGTTCCATTTATAGTTGAGTAATAATGACATAATTCGTTTTACCAGTTTGTATTAATTTTAATGGTTACTTTCCCCATTGTTAAATTTATTTTATTTCTGGAAAAGGTCTAACTAATAATGAAATAAGGACCGTCAAACTTCACCTTAACACAATATCTCCAAAATACGATATTATACCGTTATACCCGTAACCTATTCGTATTAGGATGATTGGATATCGGTTACAGAGGATAACGCATTATTAGGTTTACCACTTACGTTACAGCAGATAACTAACAAATACACAGTAGGGAGATAACACAATCAGGTTAATAATAACAGAATAGGCTTATAGAAGTAATTTGGTCTATAGGGAATAAGAAACAATAGAGATTATTTTATATATATATATATATATATATATATATATATATATATATATATATATATCAAAAAATAGTAAGACTTTTAAATTTAAATCGCCCGAGTATTTCCAAATCGGATTAATTTTTTTTCATTAGGTTGGTAAGACCTTAACTGACATCCGTGTCAAGTTTTAAGACCATAGCGTCAGTAGTTAATAAGATTCGCTTGCATTCGCTCAACAAAAAAAGTTTTTCGATTTTTAACATGAGTGAAAAAATTCACCAAAGAAGTTGCATTAAATTTTGTTTTTTAAAAAAGGTTTTTTTCGGCTTCCCAAACGTTCAAAATGATAAAAAAGTCATTTGATGATGGTGTTTTTGATTGGTATAAATTGTTCAAAGAAGGCAGAGAACGTGTGGAGGACGATGAACGTCCTGGTCTACCAGTGAGAACCACGTCAAGCAAATCAAGGATTTGGTGCTCAAAAATCGTCGAGCGACAATTAGAGACCTTGTTAACATCGCCAATCGATTTTAAAAGACAACTTGGGCCTCAAACGCGTCTCCTCTCTTTTGGTACCAAAAACCCTCAATTTTTTCTATAAAGAGCGTCGCGTTAATGTCTGTGAAACCATGATTTCTGACTATCAAAACATCATCAAGCGCATCATTACGAGAGACAAGACATGGATTTACGCATACGATCCGGAAATTGCCGACCAATCAAGCGAATATTGTGCTAGAGGTGAGCCCAGACCAAAGAAACCACGCCAAAGCAAGTCGAAAATCAAGGTGATGTTAACAGTTTTCTTCGATTATCGTGGTATTGTTCATTTATTAAATATTATATATTAAAGTGTTATGCGTCGTTTGCCTGAAGCTATTCGTCTCAAGAGGCCGGAATTATGGGCCGATAACTCTTCGTTTTTTCATCACGATAATGCGCCTTCTCATACAGCATTGGTTCTTCGCGACTTTTTCATCAAAAATTCAACTCATAGCATTCCGCAATCGCCCTATTCGCCTGATTTAGCTCCGTCGGACTTCTGACTATTCCCTAAACTCAAAAAACCGCTTCGAGGACATCGTTTTGAGTCGATTGAGGAGATTAAAACCGAATTGAAGAAATCTTTCAATGCCATTCCCAAAATAGAATTCAACAACTGTTTCGAAGACTGGAAAAAACGTTGGCATAAATGCATTATATCCAAGGGGGATTACTTTGAAGGGGACGAAATAAATTTGGAAAAATAAATAACCCGTTTGCGTTTTATTTCAAAAGTATGATATTGAAGCATATTTCGCATACGTATTACCCAACCGGAACTAATGTTCCAGGTGTAATTAGTTCCACTCGACAAATTCCAAGTTTACTATAAAAAGTTAAGTTGATCATCAATCATCGCACCTGATGATGCTAACATGATTAACGAAACGCGCGTCGTGTGGAAGAATAAAGTATTTGATGTAGTGGTGATAACTGTTGTGTAATGTCAGTGTGTCAAAGATTCCAAAGTTTCAACATACATATTAAATAAAAAAAAATAGCTTAATGTACCAACATAGTGCAGCCATAAATTCTGTCAATTTATTGAATTTTAACAGACCAGGGGTACCACTGCAAAAGTGTTATTTCACCCTCCATGAGTACCCTGGTAACGAAGACATTTGAGTCCATTTTTTTTTTGGTGTCAAGAAGTGGGAATGAGTATAAAAACCTCATTGCAGTTTCAGAGTTGTTCAAATTGGCGGAAAGAGCACGGGAGATTTTTTTGTTTTTAAAAGGTTTACCAGGTAGGATTCATTTACGTATTGCACTTAGTAGTAGATTGGGTGACCGGAGGCTGCCAAATATTCTCTAAGTAAAGATTTGTCGAGCCAGTTTATAGCTTTGTTATAATAACGATAACGGAATTGTCTAAATAAATATTTTCTCAAGTTTAAAGTACTTTTATTTTAAGGCTTACAGCCACGTATGCTAATAACACTAAAATAGTGTTAGCGCCGAGTGTCCCCGAGGAACTTGCAAATAGTATTAAAATACTGCATGTCAATTTGGAAGTCTGGTCTAGGAACGATATTTTATATTAAACACTCGAATAACAATATATAATAATATGTTTTTCTGGAAACACCTATGGCGAACGATATGGCATGCATTTCCTGATATCGTAAAATTTATTGTCAGCGTTATCGACTTTTAGGAACCATATTAAATGCATGTCTTCCCAACTGTATTTAATATATTATGTTATCCTTAATTTAAAAGTACTTAGCTGCGTTTAATACGTATAATTTTTGCGACCAGCTATGGGTTTAGAATCCACGAAAAATATCCAGAAAAACCCATGGTGGCTTATCGAACGAAGACAAAATATATTAATATCATCCAACAAACTTCAGCACTATCTTATACGGGTCAAAACTTTTAACCCAAGTGCAAAGCCCACTGGTACAACATACGCAGAAATAGAACGAAAGATGTCCTAGTTTGGTGATGAATAGTCCGCACGCCTGAGTTATCCCATTATTCTTGGTACACCGGTACGATTAATGCACTTCATTAGATCCACCTGTCTAATAATATTGTATGACGAGGGGACGGCCTTACGTCATTTAGGGTAAAAAAAATTAAGTTCCTATTAAATTTGAACGTACGAAACAGCCATTAACAGACCGGTTTCCAATTCTTACAGTACTCGGTTTAATTACACAGGCCAACAAAAAAAATATTTGTAAAAACTTTTTAAACCAATACATGTAAGTGTTATGTATTTTTGGGCACAGAAACCGTATCTGGTATCAGTTTTTTTTTGTATCACCCACAGTTCTCTCACAGTATGACATCGATTAAATTTCAAAATAGGGGAAAAAATCCTCTTCCTGCTTGAAAAACTGAGCAAACTGTTGATCTCTTGGTCTGTAATGGTAAATAGATGTTCCAGATTCCAATAAATGTTTTTTTTCAGCCCTGCTTTTTCCTTAGTCAAACCCAAATCTCTCACTAAAACACTGTGGTTTTCAATTTTCTAGGGAACATTGAAACTCATCATCATCCGGTCGACTTTCATTAAATTCAGGACTGGACTGTAAAACGTCATCAATAGACTGAGGTGGCTCAGGGACAGGTAGTCTCAGTCTATGTCCTACCGGCCGATTAGCTGAAGTAAAGTTAGGATAGACAATTACTTTCTTATTTTTGGAGTTATATCCAGAAACATCAACGCTGCAAAAATAACAATCATTTGAATGATTTTTTTGCTCTCTCCATACCATGGGTACTGCAAATCTAAAAGCTTTCTTTTCTTTCTTATACCTCGGGCACTCCAATTAACTCAATCCTCGCTCCAAAAGATCTAAAAAACTTTTTCAAACAGACTTTTGATAATCTATTTCAGCTTGAGTGGGACCTGCGGGAGGATTCGTGCAAGTTGTGGGGGGTTAAACCTCTAGTTTTTCCGCCCCTTCAGCTCGATGCTCTGTCACGTAGAGAGAATACAATATGGAGAAGGGTAGCTATCGGACACACCTACCTCACTCATTCTTATTTGTTGAAAGGTAATCCGCCACCCAGATGTCCAAACTGCGACAATATTCTAACTATTAACCATATTTTAACTTCAAATGAATATTTAGACATTAAGACAAGGTTAGATCTATTAAAACCTCTCGATCAAATATTCATTCCAAATGTTACAAATATCTCCAGTTTGATCAAATTCTTCAAAGAAACACAATTATTTTCTAAGATTTAAACATCCTACTTATGGCGCCAAATGATCCTCGATATCGACGCGCCAAACTAAAATACTCAATCAATCAATCTTTCTTATACCATTTCCTAAAATCCTCGACACAAACATAACATACTTTGTGAGGAACCCAACATTTTTCTTGATTACCGATTTCTACACGAAAATATGCAAAGTACACTTTTTTTTACAAAGTCATTAATGTTTCTTTGATGTTTTTTAACTCACCACACATATAACAAAAAGTGTTGGGAGAGTTTTTACAACCACCATTAGCCATACTTTGAGTGTGAATTAAGGCACATGGGTTAAACACTGTATTGCGAGGTTATATTAACTGGAAGAAAACAAACAGCTGTGACATTTATCGAAACTGCCAACCTAATAACATTTAATTTTACTGCCAACCTTATAAAATTCTGATTTTATTGCCAACCTAATAACATTCGAATGATAAAAAATAAACTTTTCACATTTTGAATATTAAATTGTGAAAAATTGGTGGGTGATACGACTTTTTTATTATTATTATCGGACTCAGCACACCAAAAAACATAGGAATGAGGTAAAATTATTAAAAAAGTTTTTTCATCCTTGGCCTATGTTATTTCATTAGTGTTCCAGAACATAAAAAAATTTGAGAACTCGCCTCATTATAACTCTCCTTCAAAATACTAGGACATACCAAACATTTTTAACCTGATTTGAATACTTTGGAGAATCTCGTACGGTTGCTCTTGATATATCCAAGGCATTCAACCGTGTTTGGCACGAAGATTGTTGGCTAAGCTACCCTCTTCTGGTATGTCTGAAAAGTTCTGTTTACACTTCTCATGTTTCCTCAAGAGCATTCTTTATGAGTGCCGGTCGACGGATTTCTTTCTAACACCTTCACTATCAACGCCATTTTGCCCCAGTGCACCATACTGTCTCTCTTTGTCATTTACATTAACGATCTGCTGGAAAAGACCATGGATTTGTGTATAGTGCCTGAGTATATGAAGACATGAATATAATTTATATATATATATAGTGTCTGTGTGTATGTATAAGGTTTGTTTGATCTATTTTATTTACGGTTTTTAAAATAGTGTTTGATTTTAATATAAATTTAATATATATTCAAGACCCTATCTATTAGATATATGTCGTGGTAATAAATGCTATCTGTCTATCTATCCACCCTGAGTTTTAGTTAGCTTACGACAATTAAGTACAAAAACGTTATTAGCTGTATTTATTAATTAAGTTATAAATTTCCGTTGTTAACCCCAAATTAGGCAATGTTTACATAATAAATTTAACTTCAACACAAAATATCCTGCGGCAAGAGCGTGCCATTGCCATTAATGGAAACATGTTTAATTACAAGATTCTCACCATTTGGTTATGAACATAATTTATATCCAGAGACAAAAACGATGTGTCATGATGATACATTTCTATTACCATAATCATGTCATTTGATCGTACATGCAAATATTTTATCATATACGGCAAAATTGCATATTGTGATATTTAGTATTATCTTTATAGAGAACTCAGTTTTAAATTCTAAATAGATATTTACTATGTTACAGGTAAATTACTCTTGTCGTATAGAAAACCTGACCCAGTTAACATTGTTGTCCATTTAAGTCACTATCATTGTAAGATGAAGATAACCTACTTTTGCAAAATGTTGCACTCATAAATAACAGAATTTACCTTGGTTGTGAGTAATAAAAATAATAATATTGGGTGTCTGAATTAATTTTAAGGGATTGTTCGGTAGAAGTTTTGTTTTATTGTAAAAAAATGGTTACAAATTCATTATTCATAGTATTGTCCACCGCTAGCCACTACTTTCTCCCATCTTTGTGGCATCATATAGATACCACGTTGAAAGAACGGCTCATCTTTTGAGGCTATTCACGAATTCACATTTTTTAGTATCCTCATAAGAATGGAAACGCTGTTCAGACAGGTCGTGCGTCATCGATCGGAACAAGTGGTAATCAGAAGGAGCAATGTCTGGTGAAGTGAGGTCCAAGCACTTCTGCCGTTTTCTTGACGGGTTTTGCAACAAGTGGCCAAGCGTTGGCATGTTGAAAAATCACTTTGTCGTGTCTTTTGGCATATTGCGGTCGTTTTTCCTTCAACGCTCAGTTGCATTAATTGTTGTCGGTAACGTTCCCCAGTAATAGTTTCGTTGGGTCGGAGTAGCTTATAATACACTACACTCAGCTGATCCCACCATATACACAGCATAAGCTTGGAGCCATGAATATTCGACTTTGGCGAGGAGGTTGATAGTCTACCAGGCTTCACCCATGATTTTTGCCCTGTGGATTATCGTAGCTTATCCATTTTTGATTACCAGTTACGATACGATTATGCCGTTGAAGCAGTTGTTCACAAGTGAAAAATCGCCTTTCAACGTCTCTCGGTTTCAATTCATACAGCACCCAATGGTTGTGCAATCAACTCCTAATTATTCTGCAAGTTTTTTTCCATTTGGCGCAGGTCTTCATCGAGTAATACCTCCAATTTTTCATCTTTAATCTTTGTCGGCTTGCCTAGACGTTCTTTGTCTTCCGTGTCGATATCACCACTTTCAAAAGCGTCGAAACCAGTACTCACATATCTTTATCGATGGAATTTAACCACCAGAGGTTTCCGACAGCAATCGATGACTTTCAGCAGCGCTTTCCTTCGAATTAAACAAGAAAAGTAAAGCGTCTCGCAAATGGCGTTTTCTTAGCACGTAATTAGATAATGCAAAAAAAAAATGTTGTTTACACTTCGGCAAAAATAACATACACTAATCTAATCTAATGATGGTGCTTCATCATGAATATAGCAACAGTATACTCCGATGCGTTATAATACAAGTTACGCCTCTCTTAGAAATCCCTCAAAATTAATTCACACTCCTTATAATATACAAAACATACCTGTTTAAAACAACCCAACGACATAACATTATATCATCTTTTAACATTGTAATATGGTAAAATGACGATACAAATTATCACTGACATCACAAAACTTAATTTTAGGCAGTCAAGTAATTTGACCCAAAGAGTAAGTAAAATTTGAAATAAAAATAAAATTATATTTTGGCAACTAATTTTATTTAATTTGCATACAGGGCAGTTTTCAACTTTTGTTAAAACGAGTTATTTTATAAAATCTTGGAAAAAGATTATTTGTATTCTGGAGCTTGGGCAATAGTAACAATTCCTCTGAATTTAATACTATGCCTTGCTATTTAATTGTAATCACAAACAAAATGAAATAAAATCAAAAAAAAAACTCTACATAGTTTTTCTTCTTATTTATGAATAAATAAAATAGAAATTAAGATATATGTGTAAACAAATGCAACTTAGAGACATTGTTGATAATAATAGGAACAAAACAAACATTAACATATGCGGATTTTATAAAATTTACTGCGGAAATTAGCATAGGAGAAACAAGTAGATCTTTAGATAATACATTGACAGGACACAAAAGTTCAGTCATAAACGGCACATAAACTAGCGGTATATCAGCATTGTATTAAATATAATCATTTGATAAATTGAAATAATGTAAAATTACTACATAATGAGAACAAGGGTAGAAGGTTTGCCTTCTTAGAACAGCTGGAAATAAGAAACGTTTGAAATATAACCCGGAACATACCACCTACGTACCTACAAAAAATTTCTTAACAATTAAATAAAAACAAATGCGTTCAAGTTATTATAAATGTATTATATTGTAAATATAATATAAAAACCTAATATAGACAATGTTTTGTGAAGCAAAAAGATATTTAGAATCAAAATTTATAGTTATACTTAACAGTGCCTGTTAGTAAGAACAGATTCTGTAAAAAAGTCTGTTTCAAGTCGAAAACGTAAGTAAAGTATACACTATACTAACATCATTTGCAGGTCCTAGTTAATAACTTTGGGTTATGTTATGACAATTTTAAGGTTAAGCCGTACCTCGCCAAATTTCACATTTTTTTTGAGGATAGAGACCCATTTTAATGCGTATATTACGAATAAAATATAGCGGCAAGACTTACTTTACAAAATTGCCTCTTTCTGTTAGGTGGACAAGTCACTTACTTATTTTAAATTTTTCATTTACCCTGATATATTTTACTTAATTTTTCGATTTCATCACAAAATTTACCGAAATTTTATTGTTTAAAAAAAAAAACAATTTTTGGTTAGCTTTTTTACAAATTTTATTTTGAAAAGACTGGATCGAAATTAATGACCGTTATTTTTAATAAATTCCAATGTTTCTTTTATGGTGTGTTGCCAAGATTACAAGAACTCTAATAGTATGTTGAAAAACAATAGTGTTTCATTATTACTAGTTTTATTCCTATTGGCGCAATTTTTTACTTAACCTTTATTTTTTACATTTCATTTTGCCAAAATTAAAAATAAGAATGTAAATGTTTTTCGCCAACGTTAAAAAAATGGGAGAGAATATTAAAAGCAATGACCTTTATTAGCTGATATAACTATATCAAAATTCCATAGCTTTCTATTCTTTATATTTTTAAAAATTGTAGCTTCATATTTTTAAATCACATATGATTTTGGCAGTAGATCAAAAAATTAATTGTTGCAATCCTGTTTAAATACATTTTCCTGAAATTAACCTATGTCACCGAAAATATAGGTGTCGATACAGGAAGACAAACATGTGGAACAAGACATCACCGCAAAACGAAGCCGGCTGACTACCGCCGTATTGTTAAAATGTGTCTCGCCGAGTTTCTCAGCGCCCAAATTTTTCCCAATTGTTTCATGCAATATAGCTCCTACATCCGCGGCATCTCAGAAACTCATCGAAGTGCACTTTAACGATCCAACGGTAGTCAGCCGTCTTCGTTTTGGGGCGACGTTTTGTTCCACCTGATTGTCTATCTGAAGCGATAGGTATATTTTCTGTGTAATTAAAGATGATCAGAATAGCAGCAGTTTTACATAGCAAATTTAATGACTTTATTTTAAATGCAGGTTTTTAATAGTTTATGAGACTGAAAATTTAGTTCAGTAGTTAGCTAGAATCTTTTTAGCAATTAGTTATTGACTAAAATCGTTAAGTAACGGTTAATATTCTTGTTTTAATTACATAATTAAAGTTGCAGAAAAAGTAATAAAAGCAGTAACAGGGCTAAGTAGTGAAACAACGGTTCTAGGTCTGTATAACTCACACTGAAAATGTTGAGTGAGTTAAAATTGTTGATACCGATCTGAACGCCTAATTTTTCTTCAATTAGAAACATTTCTTGTGAATATAACGGCCTAAAGACGGTATAAGAATTTTACAATATTAAAATTTTTTACGCTCAAATGAAAATCATTAAATAATAAAGGTAGCGTTAAGCGCAAAGGGAAAGCCGTATCTGAAATGTAAACTTTTTGCTAAATTAAGGTACCTTTTTCAGATTAAAATGATAAATTATGTTTATTAAGAAATTTCCCAATTTAAAACTGATGTTAATGGTTTTTATTAGCTTGTTTAACTAATATTATTTACATTTGATTATTGCTAATAAATATTATACAGGGCATCCATTTAATTTGAAACACTGTTCAGAGTCCTGAGTGTCAGATACTTTCAATTTAGTATTTATTACATTTAGTACAGCGGCCGGTGATTAGTCTCACCACTAGTTTGGTCTGGACCCTTATTAAACAAAGGAAGTCGGTATTAATATATGTATGTAGTGAAAACATGACATCATTTTCACATTTCTCGACTTCAAAAATCCTAGTTAATAATATTATCTCAACCAAACAACTTTGTAAAAGAAGTTTACCAATCCATTATATAAAAATAATGATGCATCATTGTAACATATCCTGTATATGAGGCGTTGAGGATACGAAGGGCGAACTCAACATTGGACATTTTTTTTTTTTTTCATTATTCTATTCTTTAGAATCCCATGATTGTTCCTGCAAAATATTGTGGGGGAGCAGAAATTTGTCGCCTGATGTTCAAAAAGTAATAAAAAAAATTATACAAGGTATGTATGCCATTTTTGTGGAGTTCGTCTAGCGCTAAAAAACTTTGGTTGCAATTTTCTCGAAATCTCCATTTGATGAGTTCGCCCTTCGTATTTTCAACACCTTATATGGGTTACAAAAATGTGGTAGCTGTAATACTATCTAATACCTTTTATATAAGTATTAATGTTCTGTTGAAAAAATTTTTCAAATCATTTTACTACAAAGAATGGTTCGTTATTAAGACACAACTTGTATATGAGTTTTTTTTTTTTTTTTTATTGGTCTAGCACACGTGCTGCAGGGAAGTCCCTAAAGCGCTCCAGGAGCGGCACGAGTGCGGAAAAAAGCGATTCACGTTGTTCTTGAATCGCTGTAAATTGTACTCGGTGGGAAACACAGCGCTGGGCAAATTATTCCAAAGGGATGACGTTCTCCATATAAAAGATTGCTTGAAAAGCGTCGTACGCGGAGTAACAAGCTGAACCTCATACGGATGCGAAGCACCAGCGCAACGTGTATTTCTAACATGCACCGCTTTGGGAGGAATTAAGCGGGCTACATCCTTCGAACACTTTCCATGAAAATACTTGTAGAACAGACTCAAGTCGCCAACCGTTCTTCGATGTTCCAGCGAATCAAGGCCGCCGGTCAATTCCGGGTCCCCAATCAGACGGACCGCTCTTCTCTGAACAGAATCCAACAAATGCAGTGTATGTTTGGAAGCGGAGCCCCAAACGTGGGAGCAGTATTCCATAGTTGGTCGAATTTGGGCTTTGTAAAGAATTAACAGTTGCTGTGGGGTGTAAAGCTTTCTGGTTCTAAATAGTATTCCCAACTTTTGAGAAGCTCTCCTTGCTATGCCTGCAACATGTTCATGCCAAGATATATTTGCTCCCAAACTAACGCCCAACAAATTGAGCGACGATGCTAGGGGAATGGAGTGCCCCGACATAACTATGTCGGGTTCAGCAACGTTAACTTTTTTAGAAAAAACTGCCGCTTGGGTTTTTGTAGCGTTAAATTCCACTTGGTTACTGTCACCCCCAGATAGAATTTCTTCCAGGTCTTTGTTAAGTTGAACGACCTCCTGCTGTCTGCGGATATTCGCCTGAGCAGCCGATGTCCGAGCGTTCAAGGTGAATGAAGAGACAAGCGTACTGTCATCTGCAAAGCTATAGATTGGATTCCCGGTCTTTTCCAGCAGATCGTTAATGTAAATGAGAAAGAGAGTAGGAGACAGTATGGAGCCCTGGGGCACACCGGCATTGATAGTGAGGGTGTTAGAAAGAAATCCGTCGACCGCCACTCGTAAAGAACGCTCTCTGAGGAAACATGAGAGCCACAAACAGTTAGCCAACAGTCCATCGTGCCAAACACGGTCGAATGCCCTGGATATGTCAAGAGCAACCGCTCGAGATTCTCCAAAGTGTTCAATTGCGTTGTTCCAAACATGTGTTACATAAGTCAGAAGATCTCCTGTTGATCTATGTTTACGAAAACCATATTGGTGATCGCTAATAATATTGAATCGTTCAAGATATTTTGGAAGATGCTCATTGATAACCTTTTCCATGACTTTCGATATTATTGAAAGCAGTGCAACTGGTCGGTAGTTATTTGGCAAGGTCTTCTTACCTTTTTTAGGTATCGGCTGAACCGTGGCACATTTCCAGCAGGACAGAAATATTCCCTTTCTGTAGGATAGGTTAAAAAGTCTACAGAAAACTGGTGTTAGTTCCCTTGCACAGTTTTTGAGAACTATGGCAGGTATTCCGTCAGCGCCAGAAGCCTTCTTGGTGTCTAGCTTCATTAAAATACGCTTTATGATGCGCTGTCTGAAGACAACATCGGGCATCCTTGACTGCAATATAAGTAATAGTTTTAATACCTATATTATTCTATATGGCTCACATTCAGTTCCATCAAAGTAATTGTATAATTTTGTGGCACACACTGGATTCGAGTTATATGAGTATTAGTTGTACCTATACCACCTATTATGCAGCCGCCGTATATTAGTAGTAGTTTTAATACCCACAATATTCTGGATCAGTCATTTAAGTAACTATTTTCTGTTGTTTACGGAATTTTTTAAATATTTACAATTAAAATTTTTTTTTTCTCGTCCATATTGTGTTTGGTTAAGGCGTAGCCAGAAATCTGTTTTATCTTTATGCAAAAATGCGTGAACATCTGTTCGACGGTTTTTGTCTGATAGTGTAAGAGACAAAGTCTTCTTTTGACTATTATAATAACTCTGTCAGTATTATCTGCATTTCTTTCGCAGATTCCTAGCTTCTACAATTTAGTTTTACACTTGGTCTGGTATTGTGAAGGCACCTTTAAATAAAGGGTGTTTTGGGGTAGGCTCACTAGTGACTTTTCGTTATTTCAGCCTTTTAAGTTTGAGTTTGCTCTCATGTTTCCTTCGAGAGCGTTCTTTACGAGTGGCGGTCGACGGATTTCTTTCTAACACCTTCACTATCAACGCCGGTGTGCCCAAGGCTCCATACTGTCTCCTACTCTCTTTCTCATTTATATTAACGATCTGCTGGAAAAGACCGGGAATCCAATCTACAGTTTTGCAGATGGCAGTACGCTTATATCTTCATTCACTTCAAACGCTTGGACCTCGGCTACTCAGACGAATATCCGCAGAGCGCAGGAAGTCCTTCAACTTAACAAAGACCTGGAAGAAATTCTATCTTGGGGTGACAGTAACCAAGTGGAATTTAACGCTACAAAAACCTAGGCGGTAGTTTTTTCTAAAAAAGTTAACGTTGCTGAACCTGACGTAGTTATGTCGGGGCACTCCATTCCCCTAGCATCGTCACTCACTCTTAGCATGAACATGTTGCAGGCATAGCAAGGAGAGCTTCTTAAAAGTTGAGAATATTATTTTGAACCAGAAAGCTTTACACTCCCCAACAACTGTTAATTCTTTACAAAGCTCAAATTCGACCAACTATGGAATACTGCTCCCATGTTTGGGGCTCCGCTCCCAAACATACACTGCATTTGTTGGATTCTCTTCAGATAAGAGCTGTTCGTCTGATTGGAGGACCGGTGGCCTTGATTCGCTGGAACATCAAAGAACGGTTAGCGACTTCAATCTGTTCTACAAGTATTTTCATGGAAAGTGTTCGAAGAATGTAGCCCGCTTAATTCCTCCCAGAGCGGTGCGTGTTAAAAATACACGTCCCGCTAATACTTCACACCCGTATGAGGTTCAGCTTGTTACTCCGGGTACAACGCTTTTCAAGCAGTCTTGTATATGGAGAACATCATCCTTTTGGAATAATTTGCCCAGGGTTGTGTTTCCCACCGAGTACAATTTACAGCGATTCAAGAACGACGTGAATCGCTTTTTTCGCACATATGCCGCTCCTGGAGAGCTTTAGGGACTTCCCTGCAGCTCGTGTGCTAGACCCATAAAAAAAAAGAAATCCAGTATCCAGAGGTTACTGTATAATATGGTCCTGTACAAACGTTGTATGGTCGTTTGTAATTAAGAAAAAAACGCCGTTTTACAACACTGTAAACAAGAGAGCGCGGGTAGGATGTTTATAGCAATGAGATTTGGCAGGATTAACCATACCAATCAAAACAGGTAATAGAATTTGACGTGATTAATTGTCTGTTTTGATCGGTATTGTTAATTTCGCCAGATTCTCGTTGCCAAACATCTTCCCCGCGGTAATTTGTTTACAGTGTTGTAAAATGGCGTTTTTTTTTCGTAACTACAAACGCCCATTGACGTTCGCCTGCAGTATTCTCTGTCGTTATCACTTATTAAAATAAATTTAAATATTAAATTATTGTATAACCATTTTCACTCAGAAGGTCACTAATAAGCATAGTGACTATTAAAACCTGCATATTAAATTGATTTGTTTAATTTAAAACACTACATTCCATTTGCAATATCATAACAAATATTTAAATGTGTTTATTAGCACTTTTTACGCTTCAGAAATCTGAACAGCATGACATGTTTAACTATTATCTAAAATATTTTTAGAATACATCACTTTTGTCTCAAAATAGCGACATATTAGCTGATGAGGAACTCGTTTAAATTAGAAATGTATTAATCTAAATTGATTTCTGGTTTGTCTGTATGAGCGTATGTCAGCATGTTCGTCCTGGTATAACTTGAGAACAATTAACTGAATCTTCGTATAGGTTTCTTTTACAGTTCAATTTTCATCCTGCTGGTTAGTTCAGATGAGGTAATATTGTGTTAAAATTGGTTTTAAATCAAAGGAAATATTGCAAAAACTTTATGAAGGATTTTCTGTCATAATCTATTTCATATAATTTCATGGCAGTATTTATGGAGCTATAAGGTAATAAACAGAAAATGTAGATACTCGTAACAACAATATAAAAATTTTACATATGGCCAATCAAGTATGATCTGGGTGGAGCATGGCTGGGCATGTATTAACTAACATAAAGATTTCGACGCGATCGTGGACAATAGCTTATACAACTCTTATTGTAAAAACGTATATGTGAAATTCCGGGAAATTAATTTGTGTTAGTAGGTAGGGATACTTCTCTAACTTATTAGTGTTCCGTACGGAACACTTATAAGATAACTTCGGTGTCTGTCTGTCCGTCTGTCACACCTGATTTTCTCCGAAACTATTTGACATAGAAAGTTGAAATTTGGCACTAATATAGGAATTGATGGCGTCATTAGAGCCGTGTAGTTTTGAAAGTTAAATTTTGACTTAAGGGGTTAGTTTTGGAGAGTGAAAAAATTTGTTTTTTACCAGGTCATCGAGTGGGGTGTCAAATGAAAGCTTGTAAAAAGACGAGTTCAAAAATATATATAATGTAATACTTGCCCACAATTCTCTTTATATTATTTTTAAAAAAGTGCAAAAAATCGCTGTCCCCCCCTTTTCTCGAAAAGTATTTATCAAAAAATTTTGAAAAAAGTCTAGAATATTCTCTACAGGGTGTAGATTACGCGAAAATGATCACGAGTGCATTAACTTTAATAATTTATCTGATACATAAAAAAAAAATGCAAGGTCATCAGTTTTCACTAAAGATCGGAAAAAAACTTTGTTGAAAACTCATTTGGGATGTTTTTGTCAAGTCACTGTTCATTTTATATTTCTGTAACAAAAATTTTTATTTTAAAAGCAATCAACGTACAGACTTGACCGATTATTTTAGGTCTGTAATTACTTCAGTGGTGTAAATCGTAAGGTTTACGCGTTCGGAGCCGTGGGTACCTACATCTAATACATAAACTTGCGAAAAAATTAACTGGTGAGGAACTGTCCAATTAAGATTAAAATTTTTTCTGTTTGTTTACATGTAGGTATATCACCGCTCAAAATAATATGAATATATTGTTATTGTACATCTGTGTATTAACCTTGATTTTCATCTGATTTATGCAAGAATTTACAAACAACCGCCTATGATTATTTTGAATTTATGTTTATGTGTGTTACTGTATTTCTAATTAGAATAATTGTGAAGATGTTACATTATGCAGTATAAGATATTTCCTACATAAATAACCTTTGCTTCCAACGGGTATAACATCCCAACCTGCATTTAGAAAGTCTATTTTATGGTTTTTTTTTCAAGTAGAACTACTTGCTCAAAATGTTTCAAACTTGGGATAACATTTATTGCATGTCTACACTGTCAAAAGTATTTTTTTTTTTGCAAAAGTTTTCAGAATGGCGGATCTGCCACCTGATTTTCCGATGATGTTGTAAATTGAGTAGTAATATGGCGTGCAGTATAGCGACGGCTTCGTGGATCTGAAAAAAAATCCAAAAATTTTTTTCGCATTACCCCAAAGGCAGGTCAGAAATGGCCCGTTTTAACACCTTCGAATCCTGATACAAATTGTATGCTAAAAGATTGTTAATGATGAGAACTTACTCATGACAAAGTTTTGAGTTGAGGGCTTGACGTTATAATACGCGATCAAGTAAAGTTCTATAGGTCGATTTTTAACGTACTAGATATCAGCATTTCCAAAAACCCTCCAATACGAACTTGCAGAACAAACAAGACGTATTCTTGCCATTCCGATTTTGCACCCCTTTCATCCCCAGTTTCGCTAGATTTTCACCCCTAGAAAATACGACTCGATTTTGGCATCGCTATGTGTGTATGTGTGAAAATGTAAATGGTCTGTTTTGTTATAGACATAGAATATGGCTGCATCGCTTATTATAACACCATCAAATAGGTTTGAGGGCAAAAATGGTAACCTCCATCCCTTTTACCTTGAGAAACATGTACATCCAACTTGATACTTTGTCATGAGAAATACATCATCATTAGCGATCATTTAGCATAAAATTTGTACATGTAAAAAAAAATCCTGTTTTTTCATGAAAAAGTTTAGCTAATTTTGCAATTAAAAAGTATTTTTTAATTGGGATTTCTTCTCTACATTTAGGTTCAACTAATAGGTAATACTATCGGAAAGATGAGGTCAAAATTTGAACAAGATCGGTTGAATAGTTCTTAAGCTAGAATCCTCGCCAATTTTAAAAATGCAGTTTTGCGAAAAACGCGTTTAAAGTTTCAATAGATAAATACTGGATGATTTAATCAACTTCCCAGTAAATCAGCGATTCCTGCGCCATACAAGAGGCGTTCAGCTTTTTCGTAGAGTTGATTTTTCTCCATAAGTTGCTCTTTGCGCGCTTTTCGAGCCTCTTTGGATGAAAAAGAGCTCTGGCACTCTTGTTTCACTCGCTGTTCGTCAATTTGTTCAGCAGATATTTTGTTCTGGCGTCCAATTATTGTCTCGAGGGTCATCATCGTACGAAGAATTGATGTATCGTTCGTTGAATAAAGAAGCTGCCACATAAGCTGCAATCTCTACAATTTTCAACCCGGATTGAAGATGTTTTGTGAGCATTCTGCGTCTGGGCGCCCAAGCATCTTGTAGGCAAATCATCTTTTAAAAAAAATCTTCATGGATAGGTAAAATATGCTTCTGTACGTCTGAAATCAGAGGTGCAGGATGCTCTGCATTCCAAATTCGCGTCTATAACTAGAATCTTTTGCCACTTGCACCAGCTGTCGAATCCTGGCGCACAGAACTCATGTCTCGGATTTTCATTGGTAGAAAACATGTGATAATAAGTAGGCATAATTTCCTTCTTCATATTTTCAACGCTATTGATATTTCTCTAAATAATCAACCCGCAGTATATAATGATGACTGCATCGGTCAATTTACCTTTTTCCCTAGTTTTTCAGCTTTTTTATATTTCGAACACCATTCCCATTATCTTCTTTATGTGTCCAATAACTCACTTTTTTCCACTTGAAACTTGTCACCATACGGATTGAAAACTTAGATAGCTTTGAACGTTTTAGAGTCTCTATCTCCTAGTAATTACCATACTTCACGCCCAATTTTTTTTCTGATCGTAAGAACATTTCTGTGATTGTGTCAACGTCCAGTTTTCCCGCTGAGTCCTCGTGATTTTTCAAGCGTTCTTCTTCACGATTTGCGTACCATTCTTGATATTCTTCAGTATTCTTTTTATTTTTCCAGAACTTGCACCCTTGACAATAACTATTTTTTTTAGTAGCTGACACTCGTAGTTGCGTTACACCGTATAATGACTTTTAAATCGCGAATCGATCTTTCATGCAAACTAGATTGAGCATTGGAAATTCACCAGGTAACATTCTTAGGAATATGTTGAATTATGACCTATTACATTTTTATTTTTAGAAACAAAAGTAATTTTAAAAATAAGATTAAATATTTAATTTCAATATAGGATTTGTGCGTGTAGAATTAAGATCGATCTTTCCTTATTTCGCTGTTCCAACAGACGCTTGAAATTGAGGCAATATTTTTAAATGCAGAGGTAGTAGAATTTTTAAAATCTTTTTCAGGATTGCACTCTTCCCCAAAGACAACCGAACTTTTCGAAAATATGAGAGGTTGTAGATTTTTGTTATCCATCGTAATTAGTTTTGTCAGCTGTTCCATTAGATTTATTTCAGTATGTACCTAGTTATAGTGATAAAAGTTGTTTTTGATGAACGGTCAGAAAATGAAAAAAAAAATCACTTTCCCCTACAAGCTAACCCTTAAGTCAAAACTACACGGCTCTGATTGGGCCATCAATTCCTATATTTATGCCAAATTTTAACTTTCTATGTCAAATACTCGTAGTTTCGGAGAAAATCGAGTGTGACATGTACCGAAGTGATACGTACGGATCACTAAAAATTACCTGAAGTTCAACTAAGAAGATCATCCGTGAACTCGATTGAATTAGAGATTCCAAAATCAGCTGTAGAGAGCAGTTTGTTTATATGTTGCATTGCTCGCCATATTCTTCTGATTTAGCGTCTGTAAGTCATTTCTCTTTGCCTGATGAAAAGATGCAATATGACACCCGTGAAAAAGTTCAAGCGGATATCACAACGGACAAACTGCTGTGTGAAGGATAGTCTGTTGAGTGAAATAAATAACAATTTTAAACGGCCTGTCTGATTTTCTATAAAAAAATTTTATTTTTAGACAAAAAATATATGATCTCAAAGAAAAATTATTTTACAATTAAATTAGCATTCGTCATATAATTTACTATTTTAATTTTGATTGAAAATTTCGAGATCAATTAGATAAAGCAGAAATAATGTTTCTAGTTAATTCTGATTAATCATCACTGAAACATTAAAGCCTAAACACTAATTCTCTGTTACTTAAAAGTCGCAACGTCTATATTAAGTTCATTCTGCAAACTGATAATATGTATTTGTTATGGAACTGTCATAATCTGATAACGTGATTTGTCACTGGCATGCAGTGACAAATCATTCATAAACACGCATTAATACTAAATTGTACGCGCTGGGGCTTACTTCTATTGTAAAATAATAAAAAAATATGCACAACACGTTTTGAGGTCATGGTCATCAGATGTATTGTTACATAAAAATACTATGAATAAGGGAAAAAAGAAATTATATAACTCTCTGTTTTACCCTGACTCGCACAGTCGGTTACTGTGTTAGTGTACCGGTAGCAGGATACAAATATTCCCTGTGAAAATATATTTCTTGGTATGTTTACTTTTAAGTACACTGTACAAATTTTGGAAGGTTTAGAAAGATTGTATATCAATTACTAGGGTCCCAGAATCAAACATCTTGGCCATTTTTATGTTCTTGACTTTTGTGGCGCTTTAAATTTTCTTTAGATATTTGCATAGTAGCATATCACTCAGAAATAGTTGAATGTAACGCAATACTTCAAAACTTTATTGAATAAGAGGTTAATAATTTAATAGCTATTTAAATGATTAATATTAAAGCTACGTAAATACTTGACAAATAGATACGAATATATTATGAAGTACACAACCAAAACATACATACAACTTAGAAAACTATTTTTCGCGACGATTTTCGTATCTTTTGCTTCTCTTGTTAAGGGAAATTATTGTATTCGTCCCTAGATTACGAAACATGTTTCCCATTTCCAGCGCTGTAATAATAAAAATAAGTCTATTGTGATTATACAGTACACAAAAAGCGCAGTCGAGGCTAGGCTTCTCTACTTAACCTAGTTATTTATTATACAACCTGACTGAATTGACAACTAAAAAGTAATAATTACACAGGCGCATAAAAAAAAATCTATCCGAAATAACTGACCCCCCCTGTCCCACTATATTTTTGACCGCTGAACACGATCTCGATGTTGAATTTGCTCCATCACATCACAATTTTTTTCTAACCTCAAAAAGCGATCAAGAACAAAAAAAATTCTGTCCGAGATGACTGACCCCCCT
The DNA here is from genome assembly GCA_019049505.1 of Pachyrhynchus sulphureomaculatus. Taxonomy (NCBI): domain Eukaryota; kingdom Metazoa; phylum Arthropoda; class Insecta; order Coleoptera; family Curculionidae; genus Pachyrhynchus; species Pachyrhynchus sulphureomaculatus. The sequence goes on from CM032446.1 coordinate 169,059,429, forward strand.
GTATGTTTAGCTGCTGAACACGATTTCGATGTTGGATTTGCTCCATCACATCACAGTTTTTTTCTAACTTCAAAAAGAGGTCATAAATAATTTAAAAAATCTGTCCGGGATGACTAACCCCCCTACCCCTCCCCCTGTATGTTTGGCCGCGGAACACGATCCCTATGTTGGATTTGCCCCATCACATCACTTTTTTTTTCTAACCTCGAAAAGGGATAAAAAAAAAAAAAGGTTCTGTCCGAGATGACTGACCCCCCTTCCGCCCTGTATTTTTGGCCACTGAACACTATCCCGATATTGGATTTGCCCCATCACATCACAGTTTTTTTTCTAACCTCAAAAAGAGGTCAAAAATAATAAAAAAAAATCTGTCCAAGGTGACTGACCCCCCTATCCCCCTGTATGTTTGGCCGCTGAACACAATCCTGATATTGGATTTGCCCCATCACATCACAGTTTTTTTATAACCTCAAAAAGATTGCAAAAAAAAAAAAATCTGCCCCAGATGCTGACCCCCCTATCCATCTGTATATTTGGCCGCTGAATACGATCCTGATGTTGGATTTGCCCCATTACATCACAGTTTTTTCTAACCTCAAAGAGCAGTCAAAAGTAAAAAAAAAATCTGTCCGAGATGATTGACCCTCCTACCCCCCTGTATTTTTGGCCGCTGAACACTATCCCGATGTAGGATTGGCCCCATTACATTACAGTTTTTTCTAACATCAAAAAGAGGTTTAAAATCCACAAATACCACATGTCACGTTCCGCAATGTGGGTACGGGTTTACAGCGACTGAAAATTGTTTTAGATGAGAACCACGCTGCGATACAAACTATCAAAATGAATATTAAGTTCCCGTTCAGCTACTTCGACTGCATAGGAATACAGATGAAAACATATTTCAATATAAATTTCTAATTTCTGCTCACCCTTATTCACTTGAGGCAAAATGATATGAGCGATTTCTGGATTTCTTGCCCTATTTTTGAGGTCACTGGGAAACCGTGACCTTCCAAGTAAAAGTGAACTTCTCTATCTTCTTCAGCAACTTGAATTGCATCGGGATGGAGATGAAAACATGTCGAATGTTAATCAGTAATATCAGCACTGTGGAAAAGGATATGTGTAATTTTTCGATTTTATACAAGTTTCGGGACAATTCACCGCCTAATTCATCATATTCTCTATTGAGTCAGGGTTCAGTAACTCGAAATACATCGGAATATAGATGGTAATATATCAGAGTGACCATTTTCAGGTTCGGTAAACCCGTACCCACATTGCGGAACATGATACGTGGAATTCGTTCACTTTTGCCCTCTTTTGGAGGTTAGAAAGAAACTGTGATGTGATGGGGCAAATCCAACATCGGGATCGTATTCAGCGGCCAAAAATACATGGGGAAGGGGGGGGGTCAGTCATCCCGGACAGATTTTTTTTATTTTTGTCTTCTTTTTGAGGTCATCTCGAACAATTTTTTTTGTGTGCCTGTGTTATTAATTAACATAACATATAGAAAGCGTAACAGTTAGTTCTGTTTGTGGAACATTCAAGAAGAATTTGATACTCAACAAAGTGGCGCTGAGGCCCTGGAATGTTCTAATTTTCTTAAATACTATTTCGGGCTTGAGCAGATTAATTGTATTAAAGAACGTATCGGGTTTTTAAATATTTGATGAGTGACACGTTTTAGATATGGTGGGACGTTGTTGTATTTTTGAGAAATTTGATACATAAATGATCTTTCATACAGTATTGTAGGAGGTGGAGTGATTGTATATTTGTGCCTAAGATCCAAGGCATGAGCATTATATCTGAATTCATTTTTTCCTATAAATGGGACATTTTTGAAAAATTCTTTTATTATGTAATAATAGACTATGAAACATTCTTCTTTCTTTCATGTTGAACCAACCAATTTCCCTCATTTTGGCAGGCACCCTCTGTCATATTTTATTGTACCACTTATCATTCGCTCACAACAGTTTTGAATTAACTGGATGCGTCTTGCATCACGTTCTAGCAGGCATGGCCCATATAGTGTGACATAAAGTGGAATGCGACAGACCAGGCTGTCGCATAACGATTTCGTAAGGTTCACATCTAAGGGATGCCTTTGGTCAAAAATTAATTTTAAATTAGCAAATTTTTTTCAGACACAAATATTAATGTGTTGAAAGAACCTCAAACCATAGTCCGAAATTTTTAGCAACAGTTGTTAAACGTCTTTTGTTTGCACGATAACTCTCGAACGATGTGAAATATTTATTTCAAATGGTACACTTGTAATACTTAAAAAGGAAATCGCTCAGAAACTAGAGATTTCTAGCTATAATTTTTAAGCGACACCTCTTCAGGAGATGGGGATCAAAGGGGTGGAAGTCATTAAATATTGTATAGATTAAACCGTGTTACGAAAAATTTTCGTAGTCTTTGGTTGCAGTAATAGACAAATCTAAATCATAATTATGTATAGACATATATGGATTAAAGAAAGGAGAAGTAAAAGGGGTTGTAGATATTGTTATATGTCCTCTTCATGGTTCTTGGAACGGAGGATCTAAAAATTAAGTTATTTTGGTAATATTTCCAATTTTAACACAGTGCCTTCCTGCGCCTAACTGTCTTTTTAGTATCTCACTATAACTTGTCTTTTAAAATATTGAGTTTTAATGCTGTGATTGAGTTTTTCTTTTTTGTGAAAACAAGTTTAGTATTTATTTTAGAACTGCTTGTGCTAGTTTGTGAGGGAAGTACTGGGCAAATCACTTTACCGATTTTTTTTTGTATTTGTATTTTTAAGAAACACTTCCAACTTGATTCTATCGAAACCAACCTTTTATTTTAATTAAATGTGTTTAAGACTTCAATTTTCGTATAGTTGCTGGAGGTCTCGTGATCTACATATTATCCCTAAAAGCGTTGCTTTTCCGGTTTAAGTTTACCTTGGGGATATTCATTATTTTAATTTCATTGAAATAATGTAAATCTCAAAGGTAAATGAATTTTAAGAGCACTTGTCTTTTGAATTAGAGCAAAGTTTCAGCAAGTTTAAGTGCTTTTTAGGCAATCATCGTAAGCGCACTGTTTTAAATTACGTTTCAGCGTTTTTGATGTTTCAAGTGGCTAGTCTGTATGCATACTTTTATCTGAGGTAGTTTTGTAATTTAAACGTAGTTGACATACATGCATTTAGAAACAGTTTTTATGGGACGAAGTTTTATTATTATGATTCATACACGCAGTTTTTCACTCTACAGGGAACAGTGATTTATTTCACATTGCTTAAATATTATAAGGAATGAGCCTATCGGGTTCTGGGTAGAAGTTCTGCTTTTCCTAGAAATTTTAGGAGAGTCCGTGCGGCTACCAGTTATAGGTGTACAAATTATTTCGGTACCTTTTTAGCGGTAATAAAATGTTTACTTATTTACGAACATATTACAGTTTGTCAAGCAAGAACGTGATCGCTCGTACTCTTAAAAAAATGTGTTTCGATAACATTTTTTGCCATCAATGTATTCTTTAGTGTGCTAACAACGGCGCAATTATCTTAGTAAGTTGTCCAATTGCCTCCTGCATCAATAATCGCCTGGCATCTTCGAAACATACTGTCGACGAAATTTTCTGCATACTCTGCAAATTCTTACTTGACAGTACTTGGCATATTGTCAGTTGTCATACTCGGCAAGCCTACGGAACGTCGGTGTAGGTTCGTTTTTTTGTTTGTCTAGCTCTTGATTTATGTTCATAATTGTCCTTGATTCGAAGGAATTCTTTTAGTGACACTTCGAGGGTGGTGTGTCTAAGCCTTGGTGAGGGGTTAATTAGTTATCTCTTCATTGCTCCAAATAGCTGAGAAACATGTAAATAATATTAGCCACGTTGTCCTGCGTCTCCAAATATTTGTTGTTAGCCAGTCTCGGACACCTAAGAGTTCATGATAATTGGGAGTATTTTCATACCTTTTTGGATAAGCGTTATCCTGGTTAATTGTGTAAAATTTATCCTATGCAGTTTTGTATCACCTAGTAAATCAAAAAGCATATTTCACAAATAATCAATTAAAAGCTTAGTCATGCCAACTGAAAACTGCCACGGCATTTCATAAATTTCTATAATTTACCCTTTTATTTATTGTTTCAGGTGCGTGTTCCTTTTCAAAACAAAAGAAAATTGTAAAAATAACCGTAAGTATAAAATTAGTTAATATAGAAGAAAAGTTGTGTGAACCCGTTAATTTCAAGCCTTTCTACCTAAGTTATTGTTATGAATCAAAACGGATTATGTAATACTCGAACTAAAAAAGGAACGTATAATTTTTGAGAAATACTGCTTTCGGGGTAACGAGTGGAGAATCGATAAATTTTGTATAACTTCATTAATATAGACAAAAATATAAAATTCACCAGAGAAGTTGAAACACAGTTTTTCTATTTACCCTGAACCGTCATATAGCGACATAATTATCCATAATACCTCATGTCACCAAGTCACAAACTTGCAGTTTTCCATAGTATGCTACACAGAGTAACAAATATCCCTCTAAACCAAGATGACTTTCAAAAGAAACTTAATATCATAAAACAAGTAGCAGTAAATAACGACTAAAAAAAATCAGTGAAAATATAAGTAGTGTTTTACTTTTTTACAGAACTTTTAGTATAGCTTCAATAGTATTATGAAAATTTTTCCTGGTTTCAGTTAATTAATGAACAACTTTTTAACTTAATTATTTATAATTAAATATACAGCCTTGGCCAAAAGTATTAGGCACCCTACAATTTACTTCATTTCTTGTGTTTTAGGGTAAAAAATTTAATTCGTATGTTTTGTAAAATCGTATATTGAGGTAAAGTTATGAAATAAATTAATATTTGGTGTGTCCGCCCTTAGCTTGAATTAGAGCAGCACTTCTTTGGGGTACGCTGCGTACAAGCCTAGTACATTCAGTTGTACTTATGGCATCCCACTCATCCATCAAAGCGCTTTTTAGCGCTGCTTTTGATGTTATGCTATGCTCCCGTTTCTTGCTCTTCAGAATACCCCAAAGATGCTCGATAGAGTTTAGATCTGGAGAATTCGCCGGCCAACCCAACAAGACAATGTTATTGTCTCTAAACAAGCGCATCCAGCCACTGATTTATGACAAGTGCATTATCTTGCTGAAATTTTATGTTGTCTAAATTAGTGTCGCCAAAAATGCGCGTTGTCAAAGGCATCAGTACAGTTTCTAGTACATTTATGTACTTTTGGCTGTTCATGCGGCCTTCACAAACGAACATTTCGCCGGCACCTTTAGCAGCCATGCAGCCCCAGATCTTAATGCTGTCTTCCCCGTGTTTTACAGCAGGTACCTCGCAATCTGGATGGTATTCCTCGCCGACACACCGCCTCACGAATGTCACACCTGACGTTCCGAATAGCTGTAAGAATAGAAAAAATACTCAATTAAAAAATTAGTTATTATTTTGACTAAAACGGATTAAATCAAGAGTAATTGTATGTAGTTATTTGTTAAAATAAATCATATAAAAACTTACCTCAAAGTTCGATTCGTCGGATCATAGACCAATCCTCTTTGCTAAAATGCGTTTCTTCCTATTGGTCTCTGAAAGCCAAGGATTCTTTCTAGCTTAGCACCCTCTTAATCCAGCTTCTGTCAGTCTTCTCCTTGCCGTTCGAGAACTAATCTGCATCCCAATCTCTTCCAACAGAGTTGCAGCGAGTTTAGATGATGTTTTTTTTTCGATTTTTAATAGACTCTCGGATGAGTTTTCTGTCCTGTCGCTCATTAGTCTTACGTTTTCTGCCCGTTCTCATTTTGTTGGCATGGGAGCCAGTCTCCACAAACCTTTTAATAGCATATTTCACTGCGACCGAGAACATTTCACTAACTTGGCTATTTCTACTTGGGACTTGCCTTGTTCATGTAGGGTTTGAATTTTTAATTCGTTTCTCGATACCAAGCTCACTTTTCTTAGGCATTTCTCAAATATAAGAATGTCCAGTTCACAAATAAAACACGCACGGAAGCTTCTTGATACTACAAGTAGTAAAAAAAGACTGATAAAACATTAAAAATATTTTTCAAAAAACCTCATTATCGCAATTTTGTGGGCCAGGTGATTTATGGATCTGTAAAAGAGATTGTCTATTGTTTAAGTTAGCTTTTGACAGCGCCGCCTATAGTATTGTTAAAACAATTAGTATTTTTTTTAAATATTTTATGAGTTTCACGTGTTTATTAGGGGTGCCTAATACTTTTGGCCAAGGCTGTATAATGAACTAAAGGGATGTAGGATGTAGTCAGAAGAGTTACTTAGTAATTATCCTGTTATATGCAATTTTCACGGTTCTGTTGAAATAATCTGAAAATTACGTTATTTTTTCTTTAATTCCAGATTTAACAGTATACAGGAAAATTTCAGTTCCAAATGTCTTTTAAGCCCTTCCTCTACTGCACTCTATCTGGTGATTATTATCTTACTATATCTCACTTATAATTTAAAATATATAATTATAATTCTTGAATTATTCTTTAGTGGGAAAAAGTCAATTTCAGTATGTATTTTAGAATTACGTGTTTACGAGGAAAGTACTCGATAAATTATTTTACCAATTTTTTCATTTACTTTAATGTTGTTTTTGTGAAATAGAAACATTAATACTTATTGTCTCCTGTTTAACAAGTACTATTGTAACTACAAGGTAAATGTACTCACGACCAGGTGTACAAAAACTGGTTTGTAATAAAATCAATTTAATACGTTTGTCTTATTCGTTTACGGTGTCTCAAATAAATTTAGAATTTTAAATGTTCATCAATTATAAAAAAATTTATTACAAGTTCACTGTTAATTCGTTTCAGGTTGTTCTCACGAATTTATCAAGAAAGTTAATTTGGACTTAAAAGGGACTTTAGCCGAGCTAAAAAATTTTTTTTTGAAGTTTTCTTACGATATTTCATTTTCTTTTTCTATTACTACTGATTTTGGTTAATTTTTTTGAGCATAAATAAGATTTCAAGAACCATAAATAAAGTTTATCTTAGTATCATCTTTAAATTTAAACTAAATTTTATTTTAATCAATAATATATTCACCATAATTTTATGACCTCTTCTCATCTATGTCGACAAAGAACCAATCTTTTAACGTTTTCCTCAGTTGCCAAGCGTTTTGCTCTTCATGGGGTTATGCAACAAGGCATGGAGGATGTCATAAAATTTCCTATTTAAGTCTAATTAGCTTTTCCCGTGTGCTGTAAGGTGTATAAGACCTAAAGATGTCTTGATGGAACACAACTCTCTTATGCTTTTTCTGAACATTTCTCGCGGATTACGTAGCGTAGTTTAGCTGGGAGCAATATACTCTTAAGACAATCGTTCGCTCTCGTAACAGCTCTAAATCAATGACACATTTGTACTTTTACTGAACCGAATGCGAGATCTTCCGTAGATGAAGGCATGCTTTTGACGTTGTTTGAGACGGCTGATCGCTTATCTGACATGACTTTTTACAGTTTATGTTATCGTAAACAATCAGTTATTCTTCGCCCATTATCATACTTTTCAAAAAAGAGTCTTTTATTCGCAGCATTTCGCACGTATCTATGTGCAGTACTCACATCTTCAACTTAGAAGCATCCCCAGCTTATGATAAAGGTTTTTTAACATTTGATGTGATATGTTAAGTTTTCCTGCTGTGCTTCACGCTAATTCTAAACCTTAAATGGATTTTGAGAAAATAAATACATATTTATCTCGAAACAGAGACGTAACTCAGGCACAAGTTTTAGTTAAAAAATTTTACACACACAAAGCATAATTTTTGGGTAGTTTTGTTGTTTGTTTGTGAGGTTGTATTTTTCGTTTTTATGTTTTTAGTAGTAGTTTTGATACCGGGTTGAAAACCTACGAAACGCAATAACGACCCAAGAAATAAATAGATTCTTACTAAAATTTAAACTACTTGTCAGGAGGACAGCCAAGCACCCTAGAAAAATCAGTTGCAATCAAAACTAGAATTTCTTACAGCGTCTGTGAAACGCCACAACAAAAATTTGTAATATTTTAGTTTCCATTTTCTTCTTGCTTTCTCTAAGCAATAAATGTATAGCTCTGAACTGAACAAGCTTTTTATTATTTGAATTCATTATTTACAAGGTCTATATTACAGGTTTTAGACTTATAAATACAGTGCACTTAGGCAGTACACTCCTTTATAAAATTTGCCTTCCAGCTGGCCGGTGTACTGCCTGGTCGTAACTTAAACCTTGTGTACTTGTATATTTTGCCATTTCCGATGATACATAGCATTATGGATGTATTAGTTTGTTAAAATATTTGGTTGCTCTTTAGTTTATTCTAGTAGAGAATTTCTAATTGTTTACTGGGAAAAATTGTGGTTTAAAAAAACCCAGTTCGTTTTTACCTCAGGTACAGGTAGTTTAATAGTTTCATTTTAATTATATTTATTATTATCACAAGAAATTTGATTGATGATAATTTATTTCGTTTAAAAGTTGTGTTTTAACTGGTAGTCACTGTCAATAAAATATTTGGCGACTAAAAACTACCAAAACTTAAAATTATTAAGGAACCTTTCAAGATGAACTAAACAAATGTCTATTTATTTCAAGAAATTTTCTAATAATTATAGAATTTCCCTTAAAGTTATTAAAGTCTATTATCCATTTCGGAATGATAATACGTTGGTACGGGCATTATCTGAATGGGTCTACGCGAATCCAGGCGAAAAACCCCTTCAGGTGGAAGTGCCTAATTGTCATACCGACCCTTACAATTGCTGTTTGAAGTCAGCATTTTCCTTAAGGACGTTTCAAGAATTAATTAACGTTGTTTGCGCTCTCTCTCTCTCTCTCCCCCTCTCTTCATTTCTCTTTTCTGAACGGTTATAATTCAATGGGATTTTCTCAGATCTTAATTTAATATTGCCTTAGCCATGTTTGCGACAAAACCTATAAATTTTCTATCCCGGGCTTTAAATGTAAATCTCACGAGAATATACACTTATTTCCTTTTTTATTGTCAGCTTCCTAATAAAGCTAAACGAAATGTTAAACTATTTCATTAAAAATTTTGATATTTACTTATCAGGAGAAAACACAAATATTTTTATTCGTTCTTTTTCTCAGATGTTTGTAGTTATGCCGAAAAATATTACACGGTACTTTTAATTTTTAAGGGGTAAGGCCACTCCAGGTTTCAGGAAAAAAAGGCTAATGTCGGATTTTTTTTTTTTCAGGAGTATAATAAAAGCAGTCGAAAATTTATTTGAAGCTATTAGTATATATATATATATATATATATATATATATATATATATATATATATATATATATATATATATATATATATATATATATATATATATATATATATATATATATATATATATATATATATATATATATATATGTATATGTATATGTATATGTATATATATATATATATATATATATATATATATATATATATATATATATCAAGGATTTTCTACAGCTAACGCTGTCTTCCTTCTCTCAGCCTTTGATTCCATCCGTTTCTATCTTTCCAGTTTCCATCTGTTAGACCTCTGTCCTCCATAGCCTCGTCCACATCATCTCTCCACGATCGTCTGGGTCTTCCTCTTTTTCTTCTCCCTGTAGGGCTCCACTCCGTTATTTTTTTTATCCACCTATTATCTTCGCTCCGTCTTATGTGTCCATACCATTTTAATCGTTTTTCTTCGATGGTGTTTATTGCGTTCTCTTTGATGTTCATTCTGCTTCTTATTTCTTCATTTTTTATTTTCTCCAAACGTGTCACTCTACAACATCTTCTCCAATACTCCATCTATACCGCGTTAATTTTAGATTTATTTCTTTTGTTGATCGTCCATGTTTCTGACCCGTATGTCATTATGCTTTGTATTATTGATTTGTATATACGTGTTTTGTTTCTCTTTATAATGTGCTTGTCCCACAGGATCGAATTTAATTGTCTTATGCATGTCCGCGTTTGTCCTAATCTAGCTTTAATCTCTTCTTCTGATGTTGCGTTTTTTGAAATGATGGTTCCTAAATATTTAAATCTATCGGTACCTTTGATTATTGTTTCGTTATCGACTTCTAGATTCTCCACGTTTCCCTCCTTTGTTGTTAGATATTCCGTTTTATCAAAGTTTATTGCTAATCCTGCTTTAGTGTATTCTTCTTTCAGTTTTCTTTCCATATAACTGAGGTCTTCCTCATCTTGCGCTATGATTACTGGGTCATCTGCGAAACTTAGAGTATATAAGTAATCTTCTCGTATTGGGACTACCATTCCACTACATTTTTGCTTCCATTTTTTTAATGTTTGTTCGAGGTATTTTTTGAATAGTGTGGGGGATGTAGAGCATCCTTGTAATAGGCCTTTTGATGTTTGGAGTCTCTTCCCTATTTTATGTCCTATTTTTATGTTCACTGTGTTGTTTTCGGAGAGAGCTTTTACTGCGTATATTAGTTCTTTGCCAATGCCTATTTCTTTCATTGCGTTCCATAATCTTTGTCTTCATACTGAGTCATAGGCTTTTCTTATGTCTATGAAGGCTAAATGAACTTCTCTATTCTTTGCCAGTTTTTTTTTTCCATTGTTTGTTTTATAGTGTATATGTGGTCTATACATAATTTTCCGGCCGTAAAGCCTGCTTGGTCTTCTCCAATTTTTCCTTTTATATTTTCCTCTATAGTATTTTTAATAATTTTTCCATACAAACGTCCCATACTCGATATAATGCTTAGGCCTCTATAGTTTGTGCATTTTCTACGGTCTCCTTTTTTAAATATAGATACTATATAGGCTTTTGACCATTCCTTTGGTATTTTTTCTCCATTTATCGCTCTGTGGAACATGTTTCTCAGCATTCGATGTAATTTATTAGACCCGTTCTTAATCATTTCATTTACTACACCCCCAGGCTTTGCAGATTTATTATTTTTGAGTGTTTTTATTGTCTTCTTTACTTCTTCATAGCTTAGTTCTATCTGTTTTTTTCCTTATTCTGTTCTTCAGGGTTCTCTTCCTGGAATTCTTGTCTGTCTTATGTTAGCAGCTTCTTATAATATTCTTCCCACTCGCTTTCTGGGATATACTCTATATACATCTTCTCTCTATTGTTGGTCCTTAATGCTTTAATTATTCTCCATGACTCTGTGCTTCTAGTTCCTCCTATATACTGTTCTACATGTTCGCACGATTTTTCCCATCTCTCGTTCTTTTCTTTGTTTATCATCCTCCTCGTTTCTGCATTTTCTCTTTATATTTCTGTAGATCTTCTTCTAATTTTGTATTCAGCCATTTTTCGTATAGTCTTTTTTTCTCCTTTATAGATTCTTTGGTTTTTTCACAGAGTCTAATTTAATGTTTCTTATTCTCGTTGTCTTCTCTACCTAATGCTTCTAGGGCCACCTGTTTGATGCATTCTTTTATGTGGTCATACATCTGTTGGAGGTTGTCGTAGTTAAATTCATTTAATTTTTGATCTAATCGTCGTCTGTATAGGTCTCTTATCGTTTCGTCTTGCAGTAAGTGTATTTTGTATTTAATTTCTTTGTCTGCTTTTTCTGTTATCTCATTAGTATTTCTGTTTTCTTTATCTATTGTTCCTTTTTGCTTTATTTTCTTGTACCACGGTACTTTTATATTTGCTATTAGTATTAAACAAATATTTAAGTGTACAAAATTTTCTAATCTTTTTAATTCAAAATGGCCGCTTCAGAATACAAGACGACAAGGCACCTTTTAGGCGAGGCTTGAAACTGGCGAAACGATTGCTCCCGTGGATTGCAACCTGGAACAAAAAACAAAAATTTGTTGTTCTAGGTCGTTTGTTTTTTTTCGAAAAATGATGCATATTTGAAAGAAAAAGTTCATTTTTCACCCAAAAATCCAGACGCTTTCCCTTAGATAATGTGTCTGAGAAGTTACTCCCAAAATTTCTAGCGAATCGATAAAGACTTGTGGCAGCTGCCATTTCGCCCGATTTGAAAAATACGGTTTTAAGAAAAACGCATTTGAAAATTTGAATAACATTCTACAGTAGAAAATGTCGTTATACCTTTAATCACCGATGCCTTCAAGGTAACATTAACCAAAAAAAAAAATCGATTTTTTTGAAAATTCTGGAGAGGCCTTACTCCTTAATTCAAGTGAAATGCAATTAAATCTTAAATTTTGTGTTAAAAGCTCATTTTGGAAAATAGTTAAAAATTTAGTATTTATTGACAACATATTTAACATTGCTTGAAGTAAGCCAACTTCGTAGTATTTATTATCCTTTTGATAAAGTAAAATTTTGTATCGTTTCGAAAGATAGTGGCCAAGTTACTTGAGTATTCCAAAGTATAGTTTAAACTTCTGATTGATATTTTAAAAAGACTGTATTTTGTCACTGAGACTGATTTGGAATACTTCAAAATTGATATGGATTTTGCTGTCGTTTCAAAATTATCCAAATTATGACGTAAAACAAGTCAGTTACTTTTAATTTTGAAATCGCTTTTATATTTTGAAATTAGTGGCAATAAAAATAATTTTGGTTGAACTTAACTTATATAAATTTCATTTAATTAAAGATTGCTGTCAGTTGTACTAATCGTTCGCGATATGTTTTGTATACGTATACACATTTCTAGCGGCATGCGCAAACCTATGCGTACATTTAAATACAGATGTAACGTAAATATTCATTCATGATTGACAATAAGAAATTTTTTTTACTATTACACAAGTTTTTCCTTTTTTTGTTTTTCTGTATATAAAACCTTTTTTTAACAAAATAAATTATAAAAGATAAATACAAAAATAATTAATACCAAATTAGACATCAAAAGGATATTTTCAAAAGTTTTGTCAATTATTAAAATATTGCTGGTGCGCGCTGTTACTATGTTTTTTTTCTTACAAAACCCTAAAGGTACAATTCGTTGCTATGTTAAAATCGTACACAGGAAGATACTTTCATTGTTTTGTGGGTGTTTTTCAGAGGTGAAAAAGAGTTACAGCCACTAATTGCATTAATATTGGTATGCCTTTAATAACAAAGATGTAGTAAATTTAATTGCTCTGGATATCACTTTAAGTATCGTGTGTCAAAACTGACGATAAATTGTGAAATATGAAGGGTTTTCTATTAGTGATATCCGACTTTTGACAGCTTATAGCGGCCATGTTGATTGGCAGATGTTTGACTTCTGATGTCAGTTTTGTTTAATAAGGTCTGCCATTCAATCATGAATCGTTTCACGTTAAAAGAACGCTTGGAAATTGTCCACAATTATTACGCAAATTCGCGTTCAGTTCGCGCTCTGCAAAGAGCAATTCGATCAAAACACGGTCGTCATTCTGCTCCAAACGATCGTTCTATTCAGTGTATAATTAAAAAGTTTGAAAGTGAATTTACCTATCTCAGACGACAACTTGGCGAATTTTGCTATTGGACTTGGGTTTGCATCTGTATAAGATGGTATTGGCCCAAGAACTAAAGCCTACGGACTCTCGTTTGCGCCGGGAATTCGCCGATTGGGCTCTGGAGATGATGGAAGCCGACAGCCAATTTCATGAGAAAATCATCTTCTCCGATGAGGCCCATTTCTGGCTCAGTGGCTTCGTTAATAAGCAAAATTGCCGTTATTAGAGCGAATCCAATCCACAAGTGATTCATGAGACTTCTTTGCATCCTCAAAAAATTACAGTTTGGTGTGGATTAGGGCACGGGGGCATCATCGGACCTTATTTAAAAATGAAGGAGCTACCGTTACCGTGAATAGCGAGCGCTATAACTCGATGCTGCAGGAATATTTCTTCCCAGAATTTGACGAAATGGACGCAGATGACTTTTAGTTCCAACAGGATAGCGCACCGCCCATATTTCCTGCCCAAACATGGCTTTATTGCGCGCCGAGTTCGGTGAGCCATTAACTTCACGAAATGGACCTACCGCTTGGCCGCCGAGATCGGGCGATTTAACGCCTTTGGAGTATTTTCTTTAGGGCTACGTTAAATCACAAGTTTACAGCAACAAACCAGCAACTCTTGATGCATTTGAAGCCACCATTCGTCGTGCCATAGCCGGCGTAAGGCCGGAAATGCTGGCCCGAGTCATGGAAAATTGGTGTAAGCGGATTCGTGTCCGGCCATTTGAGCGATATTTTGTTTAAATGGCATAAAATTTCCTGTTAAATAAAAGTTTCAGAATGAATTTTGCTTAAAAAACTCTTTTATTCAATTTTAACGTTAGGACGCTCTTAATGGAAAACTCTATAGATACCTAGGAAATTTGGGAAATTACAAGTTCTTAGTTATCTAGCTTATTTTGTGAACCTTCTGGCATCTTAGCTAGAAAAAGCACCACCTACACAAATAAAAAATATGAGAAACACTACTGACAGTTTTAATTAAATAATATTTTTCCTTTTATTTTGTTCAAACTAAGAAAAAAACTTTTAAGATTACTTTGGAGTAAATGAAAAATAAAATTGTCGTAATTTAATGTCGTGTAAACAAAATCCTTTTATCCATTTTTCAACTCATTTTTTGCACAAAAAATATTTGTGGCGTGTTTTCATTGTCCTACAGAGTCCTTTATACGGACAAAATCGTTAGGGATTTTGTTTTTGACATGCAAATCTACATGAAATAGGATAATTGCGTCTTTGCGGGATAACGGCCATGGAAGTTCTGTCTGAAAGTGAAAACTTCAAGCATAATGGTGAAAAAAGACATTTATGCCTTTTGTCTTTAAAAAACGTCTTTCCATTGTTCATATGCAGTTAAAATAATATAAAAAATAAAAAATTGTGAAAGTTAATGTACACAGTAAAGGTGTTCCATCAGCGACATCTGATTAGTTATTAAACGATTTTTCATAATTTAAAAGTTTACGATTTACATTTTGTTAATATCTCCACAAACCAATTATTCAAATGCGTGAAACTATTTTCCCAATACGAGCTATTCCTAACATAGCAGGAATATAGTTAGTTCCTATTATTTCGTTCATCCTCTTATACTTAAGTTTTTTCAAATCTTTCAACCTCTCTCAAACTTGATTTAGTTTTTTACTTTCCTTGCTAAGGAAAATATTGTATTTGTAAAAAAATCACATACCGAGTTTTTTTACATTTCTTCATACTACGAAATACATAGTTTCCAATTTCCGTGGATCTGTCTGTGTGTTAGTACGATATTTCTCGGACGAGATGAAGTAACAACCTAAAATTTGGTTGACATATGATACTTACAGCAGGGAGGACGACTTTAGGGGAATATGATGAGAAGAGTAGGAACGGATAAATTTTATACTACTGTATGCAAAAATTAAATGGACTACTTTGTCAAAAAATATGCACGCTATTGCTTCCTTTTAAAAAAAAAATGTTTGTGAGGTTGTACAAAAATTTTCATGATATGATCTTTATTAGGTAACAAATAAACGCTGTTTTTGTGTGTGTTTTTGGAATCCTGAAAAGTTCTTTGCAATTTTTTAAATGAATAAATTTTTTGAGCAAGAAATTTGTCACTAAGAAGAGGCGTTTTTTGGATAACTTCACTTTGAAATGTATAACTAGCGCGGATCTCATTGATATGACCCAAAAATAATGCCAGAATAAAATAAATAACGTTAAAGTCGATCAAAAATTAAACTATTTTCTTCCATTACCGTGGTGTTGTGCGCAAAGAGTTCCTACCCATTGAACAAACAATTAGGTATCGTCAGTTAATTTGGAAAAAAAAGCTAGGATTGTGACAGAACCGTTCATGAATTTTGCATCACTATAACGCACCATCGCACTTTTTAAGTAAAACTGAAACGATGGCAGTTCCACAAGCCCTTATTCTCCAGATATGTCATCGTGTGACTTTTTGAGTACTTGTTCTCTAAGCTAAAATTACCACTCCGTGGACACCGTTTTACATTTGTAGAAGCTATAAAGATAAATTCGCTGTCCACCTTGAAGATTAGAAAAAAACTTTGATATAGGTGTGTTGCAGTAGAAGATTACTTTAAAGGGGATCCAACCGATTTGGCTGAATAGGTTCATAGTCTGTATTTGATTTAATCAGTCTCCTTAATTTCTGAACATAGGGATTTTTCGTAGTTTTTAGTTGTGATAATAAACAAATTTTATGCATAATTATCTATAGTTAAATATATAATGAGTTAAAAGGACGGGGGAGGGGACTAAAGATTCTAATATATCGTGTTATACGATTGTCATTACGCCTTTTAAGGATTCTTGGAGTCGCGAAATCTGAAAATTGTATTATTTTTCATGATTTTCAATTTTAACAGACATAGTATATAGAGGGAAATGTTGCAGTTGCAAATTTCCCGAAGCGTTTGTTCAAATTTTTATGATACCGTAAAGACTTTACTATTTATACCTATTATTTATTATATTACCACTATTCTTTAGTATGACAAAGTAAGATTCAGTACTTATTTTAGAAGTGCGTGTTTTCAAGGTAAGTACTTCACCTTTTTTTTCGTTTTGCTGGGATGGACTATTTTCTTAAGTAAACAATTAACTGGCATATATTTTTGAAACAAGCTCAACAGATTGAAATTATTGATATCTCTCTTAACCCAGAACACACCAATGTCTTTATATATATTTTTTTTTATTATTGATTTTTTCTCCAAATTAGAAGTTAATAAATACATACATAGATAGATAGATATTAGATAATTTAAAGACATGGGTAAAATAGTACTGTTGCAAGCATCTCCAATTTGATATAACTTAAAAAAATGTTGGTTTTTAAAAGATTTACTTGTTCAACAAGTATTTATATAAATAGCTTTAGAAAGCAAAGATAAATTTTTAATGGATGATTCAAAAATGGAACCGTTTTTTTTTTTTTGAAAAGTCGTACTTAAATTTACCGTATTTTTCACTTTTAATCCAAGATATTAATATTTAGTTTCATAGTTTCTTGTACAGTTTGTCAAATAAGAACGTATCCGCGATAATTAATTTTTAGTATATACGATTCTAGCGATTCAACTAAAAAATCAGTAGAGGGAACCTTTGTTTACGGCACATTTTCGTAAAAGTATCAGTCGATTCCGAATTTTCGTCGAAATCACGTAAAATCCAAAATGGGTCACTTCTTTGCGTGTTGGTTCGAGGCAGTCTTTCTTTATTCCCATCCAAAGGGTCCTAAAATGACACATTCCGCGACCGCTAAATATATTAAAAAGTCGGTATCGTTTGTAAAGAAGAGAAGAAGGAATCATTTTAACGAGACAAAAAATGTCGACGACTTGCCATAACGTGGCGGGGTAGGCAAAGTCAGTCCGAAAGTTGCAAAACGAATCGTGTTTTTGTTTTCATGGGACCCGAAATTGACGCTGCGTCAAGGAGCGGCAAAATTAAGAAAATCGGATTGGAATGTGTCCCATGAGACCATCCCGACAACATCTTCGGACTGAAGACGCCAACCCTATTAAAAACGTTTGGTCCCTTGTAAAGAGAAAGCTCAGAGGAAAGACTGAGGACTTTGACTCAGTTGTCTCACGAGATTCAAAAAATTTTCAGAGTATTCTGGCGTTTATTGATGCCGAAGGCGATTGGACAACTTACTAAGGTAATTGCGCCGTTGTTAGCACATCAGTGTTCGATGGCAAAAAATGTTCTCGAAACACATTTTTTCAAGAATAGCAGCAGTTACGTTCTTACTTGACAGTTTGTATAAAATATACAGTTTTCGAATAAAACCAATTGAAATAGACAAAACAATTATTGAATTAACAATAACTATGATGATTTTCAAATTTCTTATGTATAAATATTAGAGTTAATTCTACAATTAGAAGTCATAAGCCATATCAAAACAGAAACGATGATTGAATGGTGAAGTTCATATTTATTTGAATATTTACGAGCTCTTTTTGTCAATCTGACAATTTGATAATCTCTAACCTTTCCTGAATAGTCTTATTAAACTTGATAATTATGGATATTGTCAAAGAAGTGACGTTATCCGAAAATTAAAGTATACGCATATTTATCGCACAGGAACAAAAACTAATCCAATTATGTTCTTTTTCGCAAACATATTAATTTTCATTTTAAATCATCAACCTTTTACCTGTATTCAAATTTCACCTGTTTTAATATCATTTTAGTTATTCTTTCATGAAAATCAATACGCCTTTAAAAAACACCACCTCCATTTTCATACACCGAGTTAATGTATTTGCCGTTTGTTTATACACCTAGTTTTTGGAATAGATACTTCAGTGCATCATTAAAAATAATATACTCTTGCAATCTGGTCGTATGTTATGAGGGTTTGATTTTTTTTAATAGTAAAAACTGATATACAGGGTGTCCCAAAAGAAATGGTCAAAAATGAAGGATCTAGTAGTTTGAACCAAAATAAGGTCAGAAGTTCCTATAAAATGTCTCCTATCTCTCCCCCGTTAGGGAGCTAGAGCCACCCAAATAGGGGCCTGAAGATGGGTTTTCATTGAATATTTCAGAAACCGTTAAAGATAAAAACATGAAATTCGGGTTCTAAAGTAAAGTTTATGTGCTGAATCGGAATTTTACCTTAGAAACGTAGTTAATTCAACCGGTGCGTCAAAAGTAGGGGAGGGCGTGGTAAAATGGACTTAACTTTTTTCGCAATAACTTTTATTACATTTTGGCGTCGGATTAGGGAAGCTTGAGATCTTTGGCGAAAAAAACGTACTCTTAGTTTAACATGTTTAGACGCACCAATTCCAAATTAAAATAGATAAAAAATTTCTATGTCAGAAAAAGAGCCTATTACCTGGCTTCTGCCAGGTGCAATGATAATTAATCAAATGTCAACACAAAAGTCAAATCTGAAAGTTTAAAAAATTGCGGTCGATTTCATTATGCCAAATTTTACTTTTGTCGAGTATGCGGATATGCATTTAATGTATGGCTTAGCTTCTGGTAACGCTAGTGAAGCGGCTCGCCTTTATGCAGAACGATTTCCTAATCGATACATGCCTGATCGCAGAACTATTGAACGAGTTTATCGCAATCTGCGGGAATCAGGTTTATTGTGTCTTGCTTTTTCAAATTATGTGCTTATTATTGGATATCTTTTAGGTAGTCTTATACCAAAACCTTGAGGGGTAGATCGGCCAATAACTGCTCGTACTATTGAAAGGGAAGAAAATATTTTAGGCCTAATAACAAACGATCCAACTAATAGTGTAAGAAAATTGGCAGCACCACTTCGTACTTGCAAATCGTTGGTGCATAGGGTAGTTCAAGAGCAATTACTCCATCCCTACCGTTTCCAAAAAGTTCATTTTTATGTCACCCGATGATTTTCCTGCACGAGTGGAATTTGCTAATTGGTTTCTACAAAAGCAACGAGAAGATAATATATTTGTAAGCAAAGTGCTTTTTACAGATGAATCGGTATTTTCTAGGGATGGTGTAATAAACTCTCATAATCTTCACTTATGGAATGAGGATAACTCACATGCGATAATTCAGACTAAAAACCAACATAAATTTTTGATAAATGTCTTGATGGGAATTATCGGGATAATTCAGACTAAAAACCAATATAAATTTTTGATAAATGTCTGGATGGGAATTATCGGGAATTATTTGATTGGACCATATGTCATTGACGGGCGGCTAAATGGTGAGAAATATTTGCAATTTCTTTGAGATGATTTAAATAATTTATTAGAAGAAGTTTCGTTACATATTCACAACAATATATGGTTAATGCACGACGGTGCACCACCACATTTCAGCAACATTGCTAGGGGATATTTAGATAATCAGTTTCCCAATCGTTGGATAGGTCGGGGTGGGCCATTCTCGTGGCCATCCCGATCACCAGATCTAAATCCCTTAGACTTCTTTCTATGGGGCCACCTTAAATATCTTGTTTACTCGACTCCTGTACAAACTAGAGAAGAGCTGTTAGAAAGAATTTTCTGTCACTGTGCTGAAATAAAGAATAATCCCGGCATGTTATTTAGAGTTCAAAGGGCTTTCCTCACTGAGTTAAGGAAATGCACAAGGTGCAAGGCACAAGGTGCCCACATCGAAGATATTCCCTAGTTGAAATTACGCATGGATTTTATTTTCCCTTTAAATTAATATTTCCGGTGTTTGTGACTTTTCTTGATTTGATAAATAAAAATAAGTTTTTTGCTTCATTTGATGGCTATGTTTTCTTTAATTATTATTTAGTTGTATGGTCATTTAAAGATATCTGGATATTTTGAACTATTGCTAATAACCGTAATAATATTAGGTAATAGGCTCTTTTTCTGACATGGAAATTCTTTATTGATTTTAACTCGAAATTGGTGCATCTAATCGTGTTAAACTAAGAGTACCTTTTTTTCGCCAAAGATCTCAAGCTTCCCTAAACCGACGCGAAAATGTAGTAAAATTTATTGTAAAAAAAATTCCAGTCCATTATTACCACGCCGTCCCCTACTTTTGACGCACCGGTTGAATTATCGACGATTCAGTACATAAACTTTACTTTAGAACCTGAATTTCATGTTTTCACCTTTAACGGTTTCTGAAATATTCAATGAAAACCCACCTTCAGGCTTCCCATTTTTGTGGCTGTACCTCCCTAACGGGGAGGAGATACGAGAAATTTTTATAGAAACTTCTGACCTTATTTTGGTTCAATCTACTAGATCCTTCATTTTTGACCTTATCTTTTGGGACACCTTATATAACTAAAAACGTTTCCGTAATGTATTTTCTATCGTTCACCTCCCGCCCGGTTCAAATAGAAATTAACCCTTTTTTGTCAATTCCTAAGGATATCGGCTAGGATGTCGTAATATCCGTCAACGTCGTCTAAGTGACGAAACATACATTTTTGTATTTCACGGCAATTTCTTAGACAACGCGGAAGTGCTGCCACGGACGTTATTTCATTTCTGCAACTACTAAATATACTTGTAACAAATGTATGTGGAGCATTTTTACAACGTGAAAGTCTACACAGAATAATTTTTTTTGTGTTGTTGGATGTATTAAGCAAAAAATCCAATTATTTAAAACGTTTGTTTCGTTTTAACAAAAAACGGTCATTACTTCTGTTAAAATATATATCCTGTAAAGCTAATGATGAACAAGTAGCGCTTTACCTCACTTCATCAATCGACCATCCTGAAGTGATTTGACGAAAGGTACCAAAACGTCTGTCCTCTTGAAGTACATGCGGCTCTCAAGTTAATAAACCTATTTTCATAAAGACAAAAACCAACGTCGCTTCAGTTGATCTATATCTGTCTATAACGTTTAATTCATTCCGTAAGTAAAAAGGGGCAAATATGCTATTAAATGTAATTTGTTTTCGAGAAACTTCGAAACGACAAAGTTCCGCTGTTGTCTTGGAAAACTCCATATTTCACGTTCTAGAAGCATTTTCCACACTTCGGAGCGCAATATTTCAAATAATTTATTAATACAATATTTGTAACATCTACCATCAGGTGCGTAATAACAAATGAAAAGTTTCCGTAGGTAATACGCTTTTGTGAAAAATATCAATAAAGGGTGAAATTTTGTGCAATTTCTCATATCATTTGATTTTGACCGTTTGCTTTATTTTTTTTTTTAATTTTAAATTCTTTGAAGTACTTTCAATTATCCGGGAATTACTTATCTTCGTTATTACGGCGAGACATATATACAGAATATGATTATTTATCTTGTTCGACTTTCCATTGACGGCAATTATGCAAAATTTCAATTTTGTGTCATGTTCATTAAAGTGACTGCCTCTTTTTTATGTGCCTAGCATTCCTCTGTTTGTTCCTGTGGTTTTTCCAGCTCCCTACTTATCTTTCCAGTTAAAATATTTTTCGAAATTAAAAAAGATATATGTGAAAACACCGGACCTACAGGATAAAACAGCATACTGGAATTGCCGCATAGAAGGAACAGAAGACACACACAATAATTCTTTATAGCTTTGTTTCGGAACTCGTAGCTTCTGAATAAATTTTTGTATGAAGACATTCAAAATATTTTCGACTTTACTTGTATAGAATATTTCTAGTTTTTGTTTAAAAAAAAATATCAATACTTGTATTGTATGAATTAAAGGTTTAGTTAGAATTTATTTATATCTAATCAGAGTGGGAAATTTTGTGAAAGCTTGATTTCGTTTTCCGTTGCATGAAATGTTATACCTGATCCTGAATGTGTTTTTCACGCGTATTTCAAATATCTAGTCGGTTTTCTTGATATGAGTGGAGGAACTATTAATAAAAAAATACAATTTTTCGATTTATAACATTTTATTAAACACACCTAACCTGAATGAAATTTCCTTTTCTACGATTTTCTCGCGTGAGTCGACTTACGAGTATTATTCTGAACGCTCCAACTGTAATAACCATCATATTTACATTCCAATACCCCTGGTATCGCCCCTCCATAGTGCGAATGTCTTCAAATGGCACAAAAACAATTTAGACTGTTTCCGCATATTCTTCTTGACGAAAACATCACTATAGATGCACAGAAACTAGTTTATTAATAACGCTATTGATGGCAATTGTCAACTGAATAGTAAATATTAACACGGCATCTCAAAAACTAGATACAATCTGAGGGTAAATTCAGAAACAACACTTAACAGATGTCATGCAACAAAAAAAAGTTCGATATGTTTGTAAAGACCATTAGTAAAAATTGATGTCAGTTATTTTTTTCATTTTTAGCTGCTTTATATTTAAATGGTTTTTTAGAAAATAAGGATTTTACTCTCACAAAAATATATAGTTAAAAATTATGATTCGTTTTCTATTTTCTCAAATATCTCAAGAAATATGAGAGATATTTGATTTTCAAAGTACTCAAAAACTTAAATATCCTTCTTGCTGTACGGTTTAGTGAGCGGCTCAGAGGAATGTAAGAGAGATAGGACGCAATCGTTGCGTATTTTTGATGTGATGAATTTATTACTATTTTATTTATATTTTTGTTTACCGTTAATTATTACTATGAATATATGTAAAATTAAGTTAACTACGCTGGAGACCCGAGTTCGTATCTCAGTTCAGAAAATAGTAAATTAAAAAAAAACTCAACGTGGCGGTTGCCTCTTTTAGGAAGGCAAACCCTCTTACTTGGCCGTTGGGAACTGGCATTAAACTATAGGTTCATGTTGTCGTTGAACACTTACAAAGACACCAACCACAGGCAAAGGCGAGAGGGTCGCCTATATCCTTATCCGACATGGTCCTTCAAAAAGACTAACTATTATTTATTATATTTTATTTCTTTTGCAGTACTTTATAGATACTCCTCTTTCTGAAACACATTTTTTATATCTTTTTTTTTCTAAAACTGTCATGTGATGATATTTTTTGGTACTAATGTTAGTTTAAAACAAGAAGTTTTTATCACGCTCTTTCGTAGCCATGGTTTCATTATTATAAATTTATCAGCTATGTATAAATGACTTTATTAGGAGCAGCAAAAACTTATAAAATATACTTGTAGATGTGATATTTTAAGAAAGTCGATCAATTGAATGTCAGTTATACCTCAGTTATTAAACTTCCCTATGATTGTTGAAAAAGGGATTAGTTTACCTTTTGAACTACATATGTTATTTATTTTTTCAAAATTTTTTGATCGGTACTTTTTGAGATAACCCCCCTCTAGACAGCGATTTTTCGCAATTTTTGAAAAATAATGCAAAGAAAAGTGTGCGCGAGTATTACATTATATATATTTTTGAACCCGTGTTTTTACAAGCTTTCATTTGACACCTCACTCGATAACCTAGTAAAAAAATGTTTCTTCCCTTCCGATTTCACCTCTCAAAACTAACCCCTTTAGTCAAAATTTCACTTTCAAAACTACACGGCTCTAATGAGGCCATCAATTCCTATATTAGTACAAAATTTCAACTTTCTACGTCAAATAGTTTCGGAGAAAACCAGGTATGACAGACGGACAGACACCAAAGTGATCTTATAAGTGTTCCGTACGGTACGGTTATAGAAATTTAAATCTCGCTTTTTAACCCCTCATAGCAGATATTGGTTGTTGTGGGTTGTTTAATATATATATATATATATATATATATATATATATATATATATATATATATATATATATATATATATAGTTTTATTTATTCAGTTTTAATTTGTGTTAAATCGTATTCTATTCTCTATAACTCTTAATATATGTCTTATAGCTTTTCATAAAAATGTAATCAACTAATGAAGTATGTAGTGTAAATACAAATAATAAGTATTCATAATTTTAAGGAATAAGAACTAACGTTATTTTGCTTATGCATATTTAAAATAATTCTAAAGACATGGAATATGCAAATTAATATTAGTTCAGGAGCCTGATGAAAATAACTATGCAAAATAGTATAAATTTACAGGAATATTGTTAGCGCAAAACATATTGTTTGAAGTGTGTTTGAAATATTCGAATGCAAATGCTCTTTTTCAAGCCACATTTACGTATTTTCGTTTACATACAAAGTAAAACTTGAATTACTATTTTAATAGGGCTTTCAAATGATTTAGTTTTGTTTTTAAATAATGACGGGGGTTGCGCGTCAATATTACCTGAACAACATATCACTTATTTGCCATTCAATCTTTTTCTGGGTTTCTCAAAGTCTGTTCTGAAGAGTAATTTATTAGTTGCGGGCCACTTGATTGTAAGAGGTCTTAAACACAGATTTACCGTTTCACGTTGGGTTCCTCCCTTGCTTCCCCTCCTCACTTCCAAATAACGCACCAATCGACTACCCTACATGAGGAAAAATTATTAGAAAATAGATTAAAAAAATTACGTGACTCAAGGACAGGGGACGGTTTTATTTCTCAATTATACTTCCAATCTTTTTATAAAAATAAGAGAATACTTAATAACAAAAATCAAATTGTTTGATTTTTTGACATTAAATGGCTACGAGAACTAGCCGCTCTAAAAGCATTTTTTAAAAGTGTACTGAAACAAAATATTAAAATGTCCTCAACGCAGTTTGGAAGATAAAAACCATGTTATCAAAGTTATATGAAGGTTATTTCATATAACTTTGATATATGATTATGTAAATATTTATCGAATTATCAAACTTTGCATGTTTGTTGTGTTTTTTAGTGAGCGACATTTTTTTTAGACTTTATATTTTAGAATAATTGTAATATTATGTTTCTTTTCTTCTTAGTTGAGCCTTTCAACTACGTAAATTGGAATGATTTCGGAGTATTACGTTTCTATTACAGGTTTTTATTAATTCTGAAAATACTGCAACAAATAGATCTCTCAAGCATTACGTCAATAGATTCATATTATAAACGTCTATTCATTGCAGAAAAGATATGCTGAGTATTCAGTTAAAAGAAATAGTGGTGGCGAGAGCAGGGGATAATAACAACAGCAAATAAAAGCGGATATTTCCTATATGGTGATATTTTCCCCTATTTCCATATTTTTTACAAAAAATAATTTGTTTTCCAGTTATAGGAGGTTAACACTTGTAGTTCTGACACCTGGTGGATATTATCTTCCGTAACTAAAAAGAGACATTCTTTTTTCTATCTACAGGCCATCCCCATAAATCAATAGAAAAATTTATTAATATTCTACATAAATTCAAAATATATAAAACTAGCATACAATAGAAAAAATACAATTTCATACTGTTGACAAAAACTACTTGTTTTGTTATACTTGTCCATATTTAATATTTGAACATGTAAGCGCCTTTGATTTAGCAGAAATTTATTTCAAAATAGGTGTTTCGCATATCTATTATATACAGTTATGTACGGATGATCGGTTGCAATTTTAGATGTACTTTGAATAGATATTCGTTATACATACAACAATATCAAGGGATTTTTAGTGTTTGTTGAAAAAAGAAAAAAGTCATTGAAAACTTCGTTCATATTTTGAGTATAACAAAAATAGGAAAGCGTATTAAAAACAATAACACATGTCATGGACACTTTAAGGTTTTTATTTTGACAAAAGAGAATTTTATATATCATATATATATATATATATATATATATATATATATATATATATATATATATATATATATATATATACTACCGTCAGAGAGTATTTGCCCACCTAGAAATTTCAATGTAACTGCCAAAATTTAATACCTAATTAAACCCTTTTATTATATTATGGAAAATTTTATTTGTTCTTAACAAGTTTCCATCATAAAATTGTTTAGATAAACATTTTTGGTGAAATCACAAATTAAAAAGCAATTAGAACAAGTTTGCAAGTTTTGCTTGATAATCGTTTCAAGGCGATTTCGGAGTATTCCAGTTGAAGTAAGAACTCATAGGGATTATGGAAATTCCTAGTGACATTTTATGATAAAAACTATGCTATAAATACCATTGCCCTTTTGGAAATTAACCATTCGCAAACAGTACTTTGTCATTGATACAGGCTCAATTGTTTTGTGACAATGCCAAAAACGAAAGAAGTTTCCGTTGAAAATCGGACTCTGATAATTGCGAGACATCAAAATGGTCACTCGAGTGGACAAAGCGCGAGTGATATGCGGATGCCAAGGAGAACGGTGGACTACACTACAAAAAAATTTTCTGTGGAACATGGAATTCCCAACCAAAAACGTTCAGGAAGGCCTCGAAAAACGACTCTCGCTGAAGACAGAGCTATAACAATGTCCAGCAGACGTAATCGCCGCCTAACCGCACCAGAAATCACGGCTCAAGTAAACCTGGAGCGGCCCATCCCCATCAGCGTAACAACCGTGAAGAACAGGCTAGCAGAAGGTGGACTACACGGGAAAGTTGCAGTGAGGAAACCACTTCTTAGGCAAGTGAATAAACGTAAACGATTAGAATGGGCCCGAGAACATGAAAATTGGACATCAGAACAATGGAATTCCGTCCTTTGGAGCGACGAATCTAAATTCGAAATTTTCGGTTCAAATCGGCGAGTTTACATGCGGCGGTCAGCTGGAGAAAGGATGTTGCCTACAGTAAAACATGGTTTGGAGTTGTTTTGGCAACGGTAAAGTTGGAAAAATCTTTAGGATAGAAGGAATCATGCGAAAAGAACATTATCAAGAAATTTTGCTAACTCAAATACTTCCTTCTGGAAGAGATATTTTTCAGGGCAAATTTCCAATCCAACATCAGAAATCACTTGTGGGAACTTTTACAAGCAGAATGGGTTAAAATAACCGAAAAAACTACTGGACAGAACGCCGAAATTTATTAAGCCAACCAGAAGAAGCACTGAATGTAGAATGTCCCAGAGACTCGGTTATTTCTTTTGCTTTGCATCGTATTAGCGGACCTGAAAAGAACATTAACAGTAAGTTTTTTGCATTTTTGTCACGATAAGCTTACTGATACTCTCACCCCTTTTATCCATTCTTTGAATTGATATAAAAAGAAAATCAACGCACTAATTCCAGAAAACCTTGTCTAAAAAAAATAATTCATGTGCATACCTGTCGAAGGAATCCCCTTATGGCGAGCTGCTATAAACCAGTTATAACACAACTTGTCAATTTTGGTGCCATCACCAGTCGAAAAGCTTATTTTTTCATTCAAATTGCTGTTCGACATCCACTTGTTTAGAAGAATTTCTTTATGTTTAATTATATCAGCAGCTTGTGTTTTTCCGATATTAAAACGCTTGGATAAGGCCCTTACACTTACTTAACTTTTCCTTATTGTGAACTTCAACAATCTCAATTTTTTGTTTAAGCTTGAGAATTTTTCTATTTGGAGCCATTTCTACAATGAATGTGTCGCCCACTGTGTCTCTTTCTTGCATAGGCGTCAGACTAATATTAAATCCCCGCGTGTATCGAAAAATTCAGATCGGTAAATCCCCGGTTTACTCGGGGAAGTGCCTCAGTGAAGGTAGGCAATGACGTCGGCGCGCGGCGCTATTGCGAAACGCAACAGCGATACTCGCTACAGAAAAATGGGACAAGGCGTTTATTTTGTATTGTTTTTTGTCCGGTTAAGAAAACATTTTTTTGTGTCCGCCTCCGTTCAAGAGAATGTCCGAGGGAGTTAACACAATGCCAATTATATGAGAGTCGGTCGGGACCATGAGAAACTATCCCTTCACGGGAGGTGTCCGTGTAAAAGGGATGTCCGCATAAAAGGGATGTCCGTAAAGGGGAATTTCACTGTATATAGATAACATACACACATATATATATATATATATATATATATATATATATATATATATATATATATATATATATATATATATATATATATAAATAAATAAAAGCTTTATTGAAGATTACCAATGAAACTAAACCAAGAAGTTGGGTTACGGGCAGGTCGTCATATGTACTTTACACAAATGAACAAAAGGTAGAAACAAATATACATGTCCGCTTACTTTTCCTATATCTGGCATAGGCCTATGATACCATGTGTAAATTGTGACAAACACTTGAGAGAAGTTCAGCAAAAGTTTTCTTAATAAGAGTGATCCAACGCCTTTACCAGAATCTAAGATCAAAAATAATACGGTTCCTTCTCTAATAACGTTACAATCACTACGGTTATAGCAAGGTGGTTTCTTTTTCGAGAACATAGTGATCATTTAATAGACAATTCTATGAAATGAAAAGTCATTTGAATCACTATAAAATATAACATTATATATATATATATATATATATATATATATATATATATATATATATATATATATATATATATATATATATATGTACATATATATATAAAATCCTGAAATAACTTATTGCCATTTGAAGTAGGCATAAAAGACTAAACGAAATAATGAAACCAAAAAACATTCATACTTGCACACAAGATGTAATATAAAAAAATCTGTTAGGATTTGAAACAAAGACACAACAATAAAAGAAAAAAGTTAATAATAACCAGAAACCATATATTCTTTCTTCTAATTACCTTTTTTTCATTTTCATCACCTAGCGAAATGAAACATCACCTGTATTTATCTTCAGACCTAAACCTTACTGTCAGCAAGCATTTTAGCAGCGGAATAGTTTTTAATTAAGAGTTATAAATGAGCTTCAAGACGATTTAAACATAAAAATAGTGACCCACAGTAACATCACAGATTTTTTTGTGTTATTTAAGCCGATGAATGACACAACCTGTCAAATCATAAGCAGTATATTCGTTGTCTCATAGATTACCATATTTGTAGATATTATTTTCGCCCTTTCTTCTGAGTTCAAAATAAAATATATTATTATTATAGATTATTTTGGAAAAAATATCGAATTTTACTAATGTTAGAAGGGCATTTAGATTAGCATTTTCAATATTTATACAAAGTATTTAATTATAAAGGTTAACTACAAATTTATGCCAGATAACAAGATTAGAAAATAAGGAATAGAAGCAAACAAAAATCATTAGGTAGAACTTCAAAAGGGTAAGCGAAGAAGCTAATATTATAGTTTATTTACATTTTCGTTTTGAAGCTAATTTGTTGCAAAGTTAGGTTCTTAAATACACCGTAGCAACGACTAATTGTAGTTCTGAGTGGCTTCCTACCTTACAACACTGTCCATTATATACTTTTAAGCTTGATATACAAGATAAACCGCTTCTTTTTGCCATTTCTTCTAAATATTTTTGAATGTAAAATATTTTCTGATATAATAATAGCTTTGACATAATAACATTTACTGACATCAAGTGTTAATATGTACTAATATCAGATATTCAGGGAGGTTTAGTACAGTTCCACACGGGTCACTCTTTTTCACCACTAAGTGTCGACAAGCAGTAACTGGCAGTCGTCGCCCTATTTAAAACTGTTGCTATAGCTGGCAGGTTTTTAGAGGCATCCCACTCGTGTCCACTCCACAAAAATTTGAACCATCGGTATGACTAATCCAATGTAGCTCATTAACTGTCGAACCATTTGAAATTTAAGTTGTTTTGAGATAAAATGGGGATTGTAGGTTTTCGGGGTCGGTTATAAATTCAAAACAGTAAAACTATTAAATAATTAGTTTGAGAAAAATTAAATTAAGAGTATTTCCTTAGGCGACAAATAAGGTCTGCGCATATTTACAGTAAAACACGATCAGTCATCTAGCCTACAATAAAGATTGCTTGATTGCATCGGCTAATAACGAATTGATCAAATTTATATAGTAATATTATCAGACTTTCAAAATTTAAAAGGTTCGTTCGTTCACTGGCTTTTACAATACCATTAAAAGTTTAACCTAAAAATAAAGTAAATATTATATTTATCCTTAAAATGTGAATATTTTGTATTTTAAGGCCCTATATATAACCAGCTATTAAAATCAATAAATATGGCAACACTCTTACGGTATTCAAAGCGGTTTGTAGTAGAAAGAACAGAAGACCATTCAGTTTTTTTACGGCTTTGCCATGTAGAATAAAGTAATTTTTTGCATATCATCAGGACGAGCTGAACATCTGCAGCGTTACAATTTAGACCACTGTTTTTTACCTTCTAAAATGTGTGTGGAAACACATACATTTGTACCAATTATCAATTTCCGTGCCAAATATCACAATGAGCACCAGTACCGAAATAGATACTGGGTTTTATTACCAGTAGTAATGACATGGGCCAATTATTTCCAGTTTCTGAAATCGTAATCACAGAACCCAAGAATGAGGTGATCTTTTTTTTCAATATTTAGTTATTACCCACCGGACTATATAAGCTAAATTTGTAATTGTTTTGTCACTCAATATAGTGTTTTTAAAAGCCCGACTTACCTATCGATTACAGCCTTGTCCAATGATGGTTTAGTCTCTCCTAGTTGCATCTCCTCCAGAGTTCTAATTTTTCCCATACCAACATCAGGAGATAGGTATGAAGGCAATCCGTTTTTATATTTCAAGTTTTTCGTTCAGAATGAAATAAAATTTCATATTATTTATACTTAGTTGTAGAAGCAACAGCTTTAGGAAATAATTTAAGTATTGATATCCTTTTGAGATTAATTGAATTTTTAATATACAAAGTAGTCATAGAAAACTTTGTCTAAACTTTCCACTTAAGTAAGTGTACAAAAATACACTTAAATATCTGTTTAATAAAGTAATTCAAATAAATTTTCGACTGCTCTTATTATATTCTTGAAAAAACTCCCGAAATTAGCCTTTTATCCTGGGGCCTGGAAACCCCTTAAGTGGAAAGTTTAGACAAAGTTTTCTATGACTACTTTGTATATTAAAAATTCAATTAATCTCAAAAAGATGTCAATACTTAAATTATTCCCTAAAAATCTGTAGCTTTTTTTATCTTTTTAATTCAAAATGGCCGTTTCAGAATCCTAGAGACGACACTTTTTGTGGGAGGCTTAAAACGAGCGAAACGATTGTGCCCGTAGATTTCAACCGAGACAAAAAAAACCAAAAAATTTCTTTAATACGTCAGGAACTAGTGGATGTACGAAAATTTGAAAATATCGTTTTTTTCGAAAAATGGCGCACATTTGAAAAAATAATGGTCATTTTTCACCCAAAAATTTCACGAAAAATTTTTTATAAACAAGGTAGTTTATAACTTATTACAAAATCCGTACGCTTTCCCTTAGATAATTTGTCTGAAAAGATACTCTCAAAATTTCAAGTGAATCGAAAAAAATTTGTGGCAGCTATCATTTTTGAGAAAAAAAGCATTTGAAAATTTGAGTAACATTCTATAGTAGAAAATGTTGTTATATACCTTTAATGTGCGCTGTCTGCACCATAGGATTTGCTTTCAAGGTAATATATTAGCAAAAAAGAAAATTTGATTTTTTGAAAATTCTATAGTACCCTTACAGTTTGCTTACAAATTTTAAAAATTATTTTCCACAAAAAAATTTAGTTATACTGGGTATTTAATTTCAAGGACTTTAAAGGTTTATGAAAAATATAAATAGTAATAATAAGCCTAATAAAGCAAGAACTTTTATTCAAATAAATCTTAAGATTAGATTTTCTCTTGATCTCTGGTAACCCTGTGAAACGTGTACATAATAAATTTCATTGTTGAACTTACGTCACAAATATCTAGATCATACACACAAGGTCAGGAAGCTCAAACAACAAAAGCAGTATAGTATTACCCACGTTATAATTAATATTCATGACTACTGTGATTTTAAAAGCCTACAAAGTTTGTCTAAAAAGGAATTTTTTTGAAATTTTCTAATAAAAAACTACTGTCCCATTCATAATAATATACGACAAAACAACAGTAATGTAAATCAGGTGACTTTTGTATATAGATACTTACGAGGGTGGACTGAAACCAAGGTAAATAATTTTTTTTTTTTGCAAAAATACAAATTGATTTCCCAACATAATCTCTATTGAGCTCAATACATTTGGTCTAGCGAGACTACAATTTTTTTATTCCCTCAGAAAAAAAAAATGTTTGAAACTGTCCATAATACTCGTTTACACC
This sequence comes from Pachyrhynchus sulphureomaculatus, assembly GCA_019049505.1. Classification (NCBI taxonomy): domain Eukaryota; kingdom Metazoa; phylum Arthropoda; class Insecta; order Coleoptera; family Curculionidae; genus Pachyrhynchus; species Pachyrhynchus sulphureomaculatus. Next base: position 169,091,922 of record CM032446.1, read on the forward strand.
ATAAATAACCTCTTCATTCGACAAGAATGTTTTCCCCCATGTCAATTTTTCAGGTTAGAAAACAAAAAAGAATCACTTGGGGTCAATTCTGGTGATATGGTGGATGGAGAACTTATTCGAAACCTAGCACGTGCACTTTTGCTATTGAAACTGCCCATGTATGAGCAGCCACATTGTCCTAGTGAAGTAGCACTTTTATGCGCGCTAATCTTGGTCGTTTCTGCTTCAACTCATTGCGCAAACGGTCCAATAACATGTCGTTATAAGAACCAGTCACTGTCTTATCTTTTTCCAAATAGCCACACATAATCATATCCCATGAGTCTTAAAACACACTTGCCATCACTTTTCCCGCTGATAAAACTGTTTTTACCTTTTTCGGTGCACTTTCACCTTTACCAACCAACTATTTTGACTGCCGTTTTGTCTCCGGGGTATAATGGTGGATCCACGTTTCGTCTACAATCACAAATGTCTTCCCACTTGTGTTTTTGATTTGGAGTCAACAAACGCGGCACTTATTACGCTCTCAGCTTTCTCGTTTTTAGAACTTCATGCAAGATATTATGTACTCGATCATATGAAATGCCTATTCATCTCAGCAATCTCACGAAGCCTAATGCGACGATCTTCCATCACGATACCATAAATTTTATCGACCATTTTTTCAGGAGAAACCTGCATCAGGCGTCCTGAACGTGCGGCATCCGCAGTGCTCGTACGACCACATTTAAATTCATTTATCCAGTAATAAATGATCTTAAATGCTGGTGCAGAACCCCATGAACTTTCTTCAGTTTAGTTTCTATCAAGGCCACAGTACACTTTTTCAAATAAAATGATTTGTCAATACATGATACTCGGCTTTACCCATTTCTATAAAACGTGTAACACCGATCACTTACGTTAGCTGCCAACAAACAACTGCGTCTAGCATCTGTTTGACACTTTTAACACAACAGGTATAAGAATCATACTTACCACCAGTCATGCCGCTTAACAAAATTTCCCTTTATTTCATAGAAATTTACCAGACTTATCAATCCACCCTCGTACATATATTATTTTTCGTAGTGCTTTAATTTTAACTTTTATATAGTGTGTCTCATAAAAAGAGCTTTATTTGCAAAATATTTATAGTAAAAAAACAAATTGCTAAATGAGGAAAACATTTATTGTATACCCCACTGTGTTTGAAAAAATTATTTCTTAAATGTTACGTCATCTGGGGAAATTATTGATTATTGCTTGGTAGGTTGTTTTCATAATCACTGTCATTTTTTGCCTATTTTCTTTTAATCAGTTATTATTAACCTTTAGTTTTAGATATCCGTAAACAAATCATCGACTTTTGAAATTAAGACCTCAGGAACGTCAGCTGACATTATCCTCTTTATAAATCAATTTATTCGGGAACATTTCTCGAATGACTGGCAAAAATGTACTTGAAATATGAATTTTCGCCCCCATTCTGCTGAAACGAGGTCCTCTATGAAGTAGTTCTCAATCATCTTCAGATATCACTCCAAATTTACAGTGGTTGTTGGGTCTCTCATCCTGAAGGCAGTACGGGCCGATTATCCCGCGTGAAGCGTGTTTTAATTCTTACAATAAATCTTGAAAGGGTGCAGAAATAAACCTGAAGAATGCGTTCTATCAAATCCCTGGGTACATTTACAGCACTTCATGGATAGTTTGCGTATTGACAGATCTGGATTCTCCTGAACTGACACTTGAGCACACTCCGCGTTTGCATCGCTTGTTATTGGGCTTACACCATTCTGTCGCGCCACTAAGTATCCGTATTAGCTTTACTTAAAGTCTAATCAGTTTCCTCAACCTTCTAACACGTAGGCCGAGGTTACGCTCTGTGTCTGCAACTTTATTATATATATATATATATATATATATATATATATATATATATATATATATATGTGTGTGTGGGTGTATATATGTATATATATATATATATATATATATATATATATATATATATATATATATATATATATATATATATATGTGGGTGTATATATATGTGTATATATATATATATATATATATATATATATATATATATATATATATATATATATATATATATATATATATAATATATATATATAAAATGCAACGTCTATCTGTCTGTCCGTTAGTGCGCCTATCACTGAAGAACCACTTATCCGATAGACGTACTTTTTTTTTAAAAAACATACATATGTTCTCTGGCCAGGTTATAGGCTATATTTTATTACGATAGGTAGCAAAAGGAATGAGCAGTGACGTGAAATAGTGAATGATGTCAGAAATAAGTTTGCCGCTAGCGCGTGCCGTTGCAATACACAGCCTAAACAATTAAATATGGAACAATATTATGTAGCAAAGAATATCTATAATCTATAATATATATAAAATGCAATGTCTCTCTGTCTGTCCATTAGTGCGTTTATCACGCGGGAACCACTTATCCGATTTACCTGTCTTTTTTTAAATTCATACATATATTCTTTGGCCAGGTTATTTAATAATAATAATAATAATAATCTATATCTATAATATGTATAAAATGCAATGTTTGTCTGTCTGTCTGTCCGTTAATGCGCTTATCCCTCGAGAACCACTTATCCGATTTACGTGATTTTTTAAATTCATACATATGTTCTCTGACCAGGTTAAAGGTATATATATTTTTATTATATTTATAATATATATAAAATGCAACGTATCTCTGTCTGTCCGTTAGTGCGCTTATCACTGGAGAACCACTTATCCGATTTTCGTACTTTTTTTTTTAAACATACATATGTTCTCCGGCCAGGTTATAGGCTATATTTTATTACGATAGATAGCATAAGGAATGAGCAGTGACAATAATAGTAAATGAAATCGGACAAAGTTTGCCGCTAGCGCGTTCTCTTGCAATACACAGTCCAAACCATTAAATATGGAACAATATTATGTAGCAGAGAATATCTATAATATATATAAAATGCAATGTCTCTGTCCGTCCGTCTGTCTGTCTGTCCGTCCGTTAGTGTGCTTATCACTGGAGAACCACTTATCCGATTTACGTGCTTTTTTTTTAAACATACGTATGTTCTCTGGCCAGGTTATAGGATATATTTTATTAGGTGACATAAGGAGTAAGCAGTGACGATAATAGTGAATCAAGTCGCAGACAAGTTTGCCGCTAACGCGTTCTCTTGCAATACACTCCCTAAAGCATTAAATATGGAACAATATCATGTAGCAAAGAATACAATATATATAAAATGTAACGTCTCTCTGTCTGGTCTGTCTGTCCGTTAGTGCGCTTATCACTCGAGAACCACTTATCCGATTTACGTGTTTTTATAAATTTATATATATGTTCTATATAATACGATATAAGCCTAGATAATGGGAGACAAGGTGAGATAATAAGAGATAAGGAGAAATAATGGGAGATAAGTCGACATAAGCCTCGATAATGGGAGATAAGGTGAGATAATGGGAGATAAGTATAAATAATGGGAGATAAGGAGAGATAATGGGAGATAAGCAGAGATAAGTCTAGATAATGGGAGTTATGGTGAGATAATGGGAGATAAGGAGAAATAATGGGAGATAAGGAGAAATACTGGGAGATAAGTCCAGATAAGCCTAGATAATTGGAAATAAGGTGAGATAATGGGAGATAAGGAGAAATAATGGGAGATAAGGAGAAATAATGGGAGATGAGCAGAGATAAGCCTAGATAATGGAAATTATGCAGAGATAATGGGAGATAAGGAGAAATATTGGGAGATAAGGAGAAATAATGGGAGATATTTTATTACGTTGGGTAACATAAGGAATAAGCAGTGACGATAGTAGTGAATCAAGTCCACGCGAGCGGAGCCGCGGGCCCGGCTAGTATATATATATATATATATATATATATATATATATATATATATATATATATATATATATATATATATAAATATATATATATATATATATATATATATATATATATATATATATATATATATATATATATATATATATATGTCGGTGCAATATTTTAAATGTTCTTCTGAAATAACATTCAAGAAAATAAAGATCCTCGTTTGAAACAGACTGTGTATAACTTTCATTATTCATAATGTGAAACTTCCTATATGGGTCAAACTTCTCGTGTCTTTAAAGACTGAATAACGTCTTATAAAAATGACTGTAAAAAAAATAAACGAACTTGTGTTCTCGTTACCCACCCTAGACACACTTTTGTCCATTTTAATGATTTAAAAATTCTACAGAACACAGAAAGAAATGAAAATAAGAAACTCTCCTTAGAAATGGTTGAGTTACACCTGGATTCTACGATACAAGGGACTCACACATGGCATTATAGCTCCGCTCGGTAATATTACCGCTCGGTGTTTGGATCCGTGACGACTTTAGTTATTGTCGAATTTGTTGTTTTAAATAAAATAATATGAATATTTTTCAATGTTTACATATATAATACTAGAATGTACTACTCGTAGGTGTTCCGTCTGCGCGGATATCCAGTTTACTTCATTGAATTTATAAAGAACATAAGAAGTCCCTACTATCTATTACATACCTACTACTAACTCAGATTGACCTCCGTACCCTTCACTATATATTCTCTTATATGCCTATCAAAGAAGTTGAGCTAATTGAGATTCGGCCATTTATATCATACTTTATTAACTACATACCAAGATGTTTATAAATTTTCGAAAAAGCTTCATGGATGTCGCAATGTCATTATATTTTTTTTCATATATGTTGATCAATTTCAAAACAGCTTCGTAGATGTAGCAATATAACAAGAGCTTTTAATGACTGAGAAAATATCTTTCTATATTAGATATAAAACTTGGTCAGGATATCTTCAAGTGAAAGAAAATTAAAAATATTATTATGACTGACATACATACATACATACATACATACATACATACATACATACATACATACATACATACATACATACATACATACATACATACATACATACATACATACATACATACATACATACATACATACATACATACATACATACATACATACATACATACATACATACAATACATACATACATACATACATACATACATACATACATACATACATACATACATACATACATACATACATACATACATACATACATACATACATACATACATACATACATACATACATACATACATACATACATACATACATACATACATACATACATACATACATACATACATACATACATACATACATACATACATACATACATACATACATACATACATACATACATACATACATACATACCCATATACATATACAGACACACTTTGAATTTTATAAATAGATTAGTGTACTTATTATTTAACTAAAGTTTTGTGAATTGAATATGAATATTTTTTTTTCTTTATGAACTATGGATCCTAAAAACCCCTATAGAAACTGTGAACTCCTTGTTGCTCTGAGTCAAACTCTTTAGATTTAATGTGAAAAATAACCCTTTTCAGGCGTCAATATTTTCAAAAAAAAAGGTATTTGTAATACATACATTTTTTTAAAATAAAGTACATTCTGTTAGGTGCACCAGGCTGTTTGTCATATAGTAAATAATAAAAACCCTCAACAATAGTATATATCTGCGATCTTTATCTGTTTTTAATTTAATTTTCATTAAAATAATCGTAACAAAGGATTGTATTCTGCGTCGTTCAGGTGACAGGGTTTGATGCTTAGGTAACACGTAGGCTGAAAAGTCTTTGGTCTAACATATAGATGTCCTCCTTGGAAGTACCAACGGTCAAACGATACGTGTTAAAATTTCATGACATTTCGACGATTAATTTACAAGTTACAGTGGTTTTAATGTCGGTACTTTTGATATTTTCAAAAGAATGGAAAAAATCGAATTTCGTGTATTGATTAAACACTGTTTTTTGATGGGAAAAAATTCCGTTCAAGCAAAGCAATGGCTTGATAAGTGTTACGGGGACTCTGCCCCTGGAAAATCACTCATTTACTGGTATGCTGAATTTAAAGGCCTATGGACACATGAGGTGGTTACACCGGAAAACATCAAAACATCCACAAAATTATTTTGGATGAACTTAAAGTGAAATTGCGTGAGATAGCTGACACCCTAAAGATATCAAAAGGACATGTTGTCATATTGTACTTGAACATTTGGGCATGAGAAAGGTCTATTCGAAATGGGTACCGCGTTTGTCCGCAGTGGACCAAAAACAACAACGTGTTTATGATTCTGAGTGCTGTTTGGATCTGTTTAAGCGCAATAAAAATGTTCTTTTCATGCGATATGTGACAAACACGGATACACCACCACACACCGAAATCAAATCAGCAGTCAGCTGAGTGGACAGCAGCCAGTGAAAGCTGCCCGAAGCGACCAAAGACATAACAGTCGACTGGGAAGGTTTTGGCCTCTATATTTTGGGATGCGCATGAAATAATTTTCATCGGCTATGCTGAGAAGGGAAAACCCATCAGTAGCGAATATTATATAAAGTGCGTTTTAAAGCAGAAATCTCAAAGAAACGGCCCCAAATGAACAAGAAAAAAGTGCTCTTTCATCAAAACAATACACCTGTCACAAGTCAATGGTTACGATGGCAAAATTGCACGAATTGAAGTTCGAGTTGCTGCCTCATCCACCGTATTCTCCAGATTTCGCCTACAGCGACTATTATCTATTCGCAGACTTCAAAAAAATGCTCGCGGGAAAGAGATTTTTCTTCAGTGAAGAAGTTATCGCCGAAACTGGGGTCTATTTTGAAGGCAAAGACAAATCCTTCAACAAGAAAGGTATAGAAATGTTAGAAAAGCGTTGGACTAATTGTATCGCTCTTGAAAGAGACTATGTTGATGAATAAAGTCTAATTTTTAAAAAAAAAGTGTATTTTAAGTAGCTAGACTAAAAAACTTTTCAGCCTACGTGTTATATCCAAAACGATTGAAGTAATTTCTTGTTTTCAGTTAAAAAACAAATTCAACACTAGTTCTGACTCATATATTTATTAAGTTGTGGATGCATGATATTGACAGAACGTTACATTCACAAGAGTTTATCAAAGAATCGAAAAATTGACATTTACCTCATATATAATCGTATACCAAATTTAAAACAGGCTTTCGTTTCTTTTAGCATGCAAAAAAGTATAAGAGTTTTTTTTTTGTGAATATAAAAATTCTCTCGGTGAGAGAAGTATTTTTTTTTAATGAGCATAGCACACGTGCTGCAGGGAAGTCCCTAAAGCGTTACAGAAGCGACACGTGTGCGAAAAAAGCGATTCACGTTGGTCTTGAATCGTTGAAAATTGTACTATGTGGGAAACACGGTCCTGGGCAATTCATTCCAAAGGGATGAAGTTCTCCATATAAAAATCTGTTGGAAATGGGCTGTACTAGGAGTGACCAGATGAACCTCATACGAATGTGATGCGATGTATTGGTGCGACGGATATTTCTAGGATGCACTGCTCTGAGAGGGATTAAGCGGGCTACGTTCATCGAACACTTTCCATGAAAGCACTTGTAGAATAGACTCAAATTGCCAACTGTTCTTCGATGTTCCAAGAAATCAAAGTTGTTGATGAGTTCAGGATCTTCAGTCAGGCGAACAGCTCACAACTGGACATAACTATGTCGTTTTTAGCAATGTTAACTTTTTTAAAAAAAGACTGCCGCCTAAATTTTTCTGGCGTTAAATTGTACTTGGTTACTGTCATTTCCAGAAGCTCGTAAATGTAAATGAGAATGAGAGCAAAAGACAGTATGGAGTATTGTGGCACATCAGCATTGATAATAAAGGTACTAGAAAGAAATCCACATACCATAAGAGCGTTGCTTAGCAACAATCACTCATGCCAAACTCAATCGAATGGCTTGGATATACCAGGTGTACAAGTATGAAATGCGGATTTCAGACAACAGATGGTACACCAGTGCAGTTTGTGTTATAAAGATTTGACACTGCGCCATTTTGTTGTGTCATCAACAAGTGTCAGACACGCACGAATGATAAATTGTGTGCATAATGTCGTGTTGTTGTGTTCAATATGTCGAAATTTATACCGAACAAAGAGCATTCGCGAACAGCATTATTTTTTTGTTTTCATTTAAAGAAAACTTCTGTTGAATCATACCGATTACTTCGAGAAGCTTATGGTCAACATGCTCCATCGCAAGATACGTGTCAACGATGGTTTCGGCGTTTCAAAAGTGATGACTTCGATGTTGCAGACAAGGAACGTGGAAAACCGAATACGAAGATGTGGAATTGCAAGCATTGTTGGACGAAGATGATTCGCAAACACAAAAACAACTCGCCGAGCAATTGGGCGTTAGTCAACAAGCTGTTTCCAATCGGCTACGAGAGATGGAAAAGATTCAGAAACGCAAAAACACGTGTGACATTTTGCTCGTTCGGTACAAAAGGAAGTCGTTTTTGCATCGTATAGTTACAAGGGATGAAAAGTGGATTTATTTTGAGAATCTCAAGCGCAAGAAGTCATGGATAGACCCAGGCGCACCCTCCACATCGACCGCAAGACCGAACAACAATTGACCGATTTGAACCGTTCGCTGCTTGAAAAAAGGCCAGAATACCGAAAGTGGCAACACAGTCATTTTTCTTCATGACAATGCTCCATCACATACGGCAAAATCAGTTCGTGACACGTTGGAAACACTCAGCTGGGAAGTTTTACCCATGCGGCTTACTCACCAGATTTGGCTCCTTCCGATTACCACTTGTTTGCATCGATGAGTCAGGCACTTGCTGAGCAGCGCTTTGGTTCTTACGAAGATGTGAAAAAATGGCTCGATGAATAGTTCGCAGCAAAAGGGGAAGATTTTTACTGGCGTGGTATTCACAAATTGCCCGAAAGATGGGAAAAATGTATAACAAGCGATGGAGCATACTTTGATTAAAGCACTTTTTGTCATTCTTCCGAATTTAACATGTTTTTTTAGAAAAAAATCCGCATTTCATACTTGTACACCTGGTATCAAGTGCAACCGCTCGAGATTGTCTAAAATATTCAGTTGGGTTGTTCCAAACATACATGACATAAATTAGAAGATCTCCTCTTGATCTTTGCTTACGAAAGCCATATTGATGGTAGCTGATAATATTAAATTCCTCTAGATATTTTAGGAGATGCTGATTTACAGCCTTTTCTATAACTTTTGATATTATTGAAAGCAGTGCTACTGGTCGATAGTTGTTCGTCTTCTTGCCTTTTTTAGGTATCGTATGAGCTGTGACTCATTTCCAGCAGGAACGAAATGTTCTCTTCCTGTAGGATAGGTTAAAAAGTCTACAGAAAACTGGTGTTAGTTCTACCGCGCATTTTTCGAGTACTATGGCAGATATTTCATCAACGCCAGAAACTTTTTTTTTTGTCCAGCTTCATTAAAATATATTTTAAGACACGCTGTCTGAAGATAATATCGGGCATCCTTGACTGGCACATTGCTAATAGTGGGATGTATAATTATAGTGGGCATAAACAATGTGCGAAAATTAGCATTAACATTCATCATTACTTCGATTTAACAGTCGACGGTAACATTGCCCTACGTATATTGTCGGAACCTCTTGAGAAGATATTTCGTTTTCATTAATATTATTACAAGCATTAGTGTAAAAGTAAAATAGCATAAGGCAATTACTTACTTTTATAAAATTACAAATAGTTGTACCTGTTTGTTAACCCAAGGCTAATTATTTAAAAAGGTCAATGCTAAATTAGATAATCCTTTTGAATATGGGTAAATCGGGTAAAAAAAATGCGTAACCTTGCTGTGTTCTTGTATAATACACTACCTTGTTGAAAAAAAGCTATTTACCATTACCTACTTCTTTTACCTCATATAATCATAAACCACTAATTAAATATATGATTAAAATAGAGAATAATTGACGGTTAGGAAAGATGGTCTGACTAGTTGAATTCTCTTGCGACATGGTTGTGATGGTTCGTCATTAACAAATATTAAATATTTAATTCCTAATTAAATTTTAATTTTTTAGTAGTTATTAAAATAAAATAATAAATACGAGGCTGGTTTAAAAAGTCCGTGCAAAGTCCGAGAGATGGCACCACCGGCGCGTATCGAGGTCATGTTTAGTTAGTAGCATCTCTTGAACGCACACCAAGTTTCAGCCATATTGGTCTATTTCTTTGTGTTTGACATTCGTGTGAATCAAGGAAGTCGAGTGATTTTCAAGAAATGGACGAAAAAGAATTTCGTGTGGTGATTAAACATTACTTTATGAAAGGCAAAACGCCTCAGGAGACTAAAGAGAAGCTTGATAAACATTATGGTGACTCTGCACCTTCGATTAGAACAGTTTATAAGTGGTTTCAAAATTTTCGGACTGGCCATATGAGCACAAGTGACGCTGAACGTTCTGGACGGCCTGTGGTGGTTACGACTCCAGAAATCATTGATCAAATCCATGATATGGTGATGGATGACAGAAGAGTTAAGGTGCGTGAGATTGCTAGTGCTGTGGGCATCTCGACTGAACGGGTACATAATATTTTGCATAAACATTTGGACATGAGAAAGCTATCCGCAAGATGGGTGCCGCGATTGCTCACGCTTGACCAAAAACGGAATCGTGTGAAGTGTTGCAAGGATGGTTTGCAGCTGTTCCAGAAGAATCCGGAGGACTTTAAGCGTCGTTTCGTCACTGTGGATGAAACATGGATACATTACTATACTCCTGAGACCAAACAACAATCTAAACAATGGGTTACCAAGGGGGAATCTGCACCAAAAAAGGCGAAGACCGTTCCTTCGGCCGGAAAGGTTATGGCGACTGTCTTTTGGGATTCGCAAGGGATAATCCTCATGGACTATCTGGAAAAGGGTAAAACTATTACAGGTGAATATTATTCATCGTTATTGGACCGTTTGAAAACCGAGCTGCAAGAAAAACGCCCGCGATTGGCCCACAAGAAAGTCCTTTTCCATCAGGACAACGCACCAGCACACACCTCAGCAGTTGTGGTCGCAAAATTAATGGAAATAGGATTCCAACTCGTTTCACTTCCCCCTATTCTCCAGACTTGGCTCCCTCGGACTACTATTTGTTCCCCAATTTGAAGAAATGGTTGGTGGGACAAAGATTTTATTCAAACGTGGAGGTGATTGCAGACACTAATGGATATTTTGCAGACTTGGACAAATCCTATTATTCGAAAGGGATCAACAAACTAGAACATCGTTGGACGAAGTGTATAAGCCTAAAAGGAGACTATGTCGAAAAATAAAAAAGGTTTACCTCAAACACATAAGTAGTTTTTATTTTTGCACGGACTTTTCAAACCAGCCTCGTAGTTGTTTCTGCACCAAGGGTACTGAACAACGAAAGATGGCAAAAAAGTCCTAGATTAATATTTGAACATCTTTTTATTTTAATTGCGAGAATTTAAATATTCATATTTCAAACTTAAATGTACTAGATGATGAACGGATAAATACAAACTTAACATATGTTTCTCAATGTAGCATTCTTCTCGTAAAACGTTGACAAGTGCCGAAAATTTTTAGATTGAGCGGTTGATTAGCATACTATACTTGTTTAAGTAATATAATTAAATAATGATATACCACTTACCGGTGTATTCACCGCTGAACTTAAGAATTCTATAGGGATCTTTCAAAAACGTAGTCAAGTCAATATGAATCAGATCGTGTTTTTCTAGGTATGAATTTTAATTTTAACCAAAAATTATCTGTAATGAGAATTATTAAACTTAAAGGGTAAGGCCACTCCAGGTTCCAGGAAAAAAGGCTAATTTCGGGAATTTGTTTCAAGAGTACTAGGTGTACAAGTATGAAATGCGGGTTTTTTTCTAAAAAAACATGTTAAATTCGGAAGAATGATAAAAAGTGCTTTATTCAAAGTATGCTCCATCGCTTGTTATACATTTTTCCCATCTTTCGGGCAATTTGTGAATACCACGCCAGTAAAAATCTTCCCCTTTTACTGCGAATCATTCATCGAGCCATTTTTTCACATCTTCGTACGAAGCAAAGCGCTGCTCAGCAAGTGCGTGACCCATCGATGCAAACAAGTGGTAATCGAACTTCCCAGCTGAGTGCTTCCAACGTGTCGCGAACTGGTTTTGCCGTGTGTTGCCTCTTTCGGTATTCTGGCCTTTATTCAAGCAGTGTTTAACAGCTCATAATAGACCACGCCCCTCTGGTCCCACCAAACACAAAGCATCGTCTTTCTGCCAAAGCGATTCGGTCTTGCGGTCGATGTGGATGGTGCGCCTGGGTCTACCCATGATTTTTTGAGCTTGGGATTCTCAAAATAAATCCACTTTTCATCCCCTGTACCTATACGATGCAGAAACGACTTCCTTTTGTACCAAGCGAGCAAAATGTGACACGTGTTTTTGGGCTTTTCCATTTGTCTGTCGTTCAACTCATGTGGTACCCTTCTACCGGTCTTCTGAATCTTTCCCATCTCTCGTAGCCGATTGGAAACAGCTTGTTGACTAACGCCCAATTGCTCGGCGAGTTGTTTTTTGTGTTTGCGAATCATCTTCGTCCAACAATGCTTGCAATTCCACATCTTCGTATTCGGTTTTCCACGTTCCTTGTCTGCAACATCGAAGTCACCACTTTTGAAACTCCGTAACCGTCGTTCACACGTATCTTGCGATGGAGCATGTTCACCATAAGCTTCTCGAAGTAATCGGTATGATTCAACAGCAGTTTTCTTCAAATGAAAACAAAAAATTAATGCTGTCCGCGAATGCTCTTTGTTCGGTATAAATTTCTACATATTGAACACAACAACACAAAACTATGCACACACTTTTCCAGTTTATCACTCGTGCTCGTCTGACACTTGTTGATGACACAACAAGATGGCGCAATGTCAAATCTTTATAGCACAAACTGCATTGGTGCACCATCTGTTGTCTGAAATCCGCATTTCATACTTGTACACCTGGTATAATAAAAGCAGTCTAAAATTTATTTGAAGTACTTTATTAAACAAATATTTTTTTATCTTTTTAATTCAAAATGGCCGCTTCAGAACCCATGACCACAAAGCAGTAAAAAAAAAGGTCAAAATAATGATAAGATAGGCATAGTTTAGATACAGCAATATTATGATTTTATCCTCTCTGAGGTATCACCGGGAGTATTTTCCTGAGTGCTTTTTTGTTTACTAACAATTTAAGTTTTCAAAATGCATTTTTTCAGCTTAAAATGTAAATAACTCCGATTATACCAGTCGGATCGAGACAGACACAAAACTAAACTATTCATAATGAAATTTTCAACAAATTCTCATTGGTCTTAATTCGCTCAAATATGAACATAACCTACAAAATTGAAAAAACATTCAAAACTCAGCTTGAAACTTTCAAAAAATGTGCCTTTTGTTATAGCAAAAATACCCTGAAATTTTAGTACAAAATATTGAACCTAGTGGACACAATTGAATTTATTATTTAAAATTTTAATTGCCCGCCATTTTATGCCATTTAGTCCAAAATGGATCTTTTTTTCAAAATTTAGGCCTCGACATCAGCTGTCCGATGCCATTAATTTTTTTTTTTTAGAGTCATTTTAACCGTTTTTTTTTACATTTGTTTATTAATCAAATAACAATTGACATTTTGAAAAAAATGTTGTTAATGAAAATGACTTTTTTTCTAAATATAGGTCTCACGATTCTCTACCAGATGTGATAAAAAATTTTCAATTTTTTTTTTTCAAAATGACCGAAAAAACGCATTTGTTGTTATGCGGTAAAAATAACTCCACAAAAAAATTTTTAATGGCATCGGAAAGCTGGCTTCAAAACTTTTTTTTTAAAAAGAAAACAGGTCCATTTTGGACCAAATTCCATAACATGGCGAGCAATTCAAATTTTAAATAACAAATTCAATTGTACCCACTGGGTTTAATATTTTTGAACCAAAATTTCAGGGTATTTTTGCTATAACAAAAGGCATATTTTTTGAAGTTTCAAGCCGATCGGTTTACTTAGTCGGCCTGTACAATAAAATGAAAAAAGAACAGTTTTTTATCCGTTTTTTCAGTTGTACGTTATGTACACATTTGAGCAACTAACGAGGATTTGTTGAAAATTTCATTACGAAGAGTTTGGTTTCGTTTTTGTTTCGATCCGATCCGATATATAACCGGAGTTATTCGCATTTTAAGCTCAAAAAACGCGTTGTGAAAACTTCAATTGTTTACAAACAAAAAGTTTTTCGAGGTCCAAAACTCAGGACAATACTCTTGGTGATACCCGAAAGAGGATAAAATCATAATTTTGCTGTATCTAAACTGTGTAATTTCAAAAATTTTTTTACTGCACTAAAGTTTGAAACGGCCGAAACGATTGCGGCCATAGATTTCAACCTAGAACAAAAAACCAAAAAATTTTCCTAAATATATGTCAAGAACTAGTGGATAACCTTCGGAAATTTGAAAATATATTTTTTTTTTTTCGAAAAATTGTGCATATTTGAAAAGAAAATTCATTTTTCACTCAAAAAATTTCTCGAAGAATTGTTTATAAAAACGGAAGTTGATAACTTATCGCAAAATTCGTACGCTTTCCGTTAGATAATGTATCCGAAAAGTCACTTTCAAAATTTCAAGTGAATAGATAAAGATTTGTGGCAAATGTCAATAATATCAAAATAATGTTAACTCCAGGCTAATAATCTGGACTCGTGAAAGTACTTTCTCGTACTAATCGACAAACGTTATTTAAAACTTTGTTTGGTTCCACTTGTTTTGTGTCTTAATATATTTGACATAATAAATAACATATTAAAGTTCAGAGACGGTTTTCCGTCACTTCTGGTGTCATCTGAATCTGAAAAATTAAATCAAGAATATGCAAGCCATTATATTTTATATTAAAATAAAAATAACTTTAAGCTAAGAAAAGTAATAAAAACCAGTCTTTTTGGTAAAATCTATGACTAGTTTAAGAAGTTTTCAAGTTGAAGAAGTATGATTTTTTTTTAACGTTTATTTTTATAATACTACTTTTTATCAGAAGAAAATTTCGTGATCTGTATCATTTAACTTTCCTGATTAACATAAACGCGGAGAAAATAAACTGCAAATCCTCAAAATATTTTTAGGATATCATTTTTGAAAACCGAACACTTATGAAACAGCTGATGCTCTGCCCATAGTCCTGAGACCCTACTTGAAAAGCTCTATCCATTAAAAATAGACAGGATATTTCTAAAGGGGTGGTAATAATCCATAATACTAATAAAGCAAAGATGTGCAGCTTTGCAAATCTTATGGCGTGATGCGTTTTTCATGAAAACAATCTTATACGAGGCTGGTTTGAAAAGTCCGTGCAAAGTCCGAGAGATGGCACCACCGGCGCGTATCGAGGTCATGTTTAGTTAGTAGCATCTCTTGAATGAACGCACACCAAGTTTCAGCCATATTGGTATATTTCTTTGTGTTTGGCATTCGTGTGAATAAAGGAAGTCGAGTGATTTTCAAGAAATGGACGAAAAAGAATTTCGTGTGGTGATTAAACATTACTTTATGAAAGGCAAAACGCCTCAGGAGACTAAAGAGAAGCTTGATAAACATTATGGTGACTCTGCACCTTTGATTAGAACAGTTTATAAGTGGTTTCAAAATTTTCGGACTGGCCATATGGGCACAAGTGACGCTGAACGTTCTGGACGGCCTATGGAGGTTACGACTCCAGAAATCATTGATCAAATCCATGATATGGTGATGGATGACAGAAGAGTTAAGGTGCGTGAGATTGCTAGTGCTGTAGGCATCTCGACTGAACGGGTACATAATATTTTGCATAAACATTTGGACATGAGAAAGCTATCCGCAAGATGGGTACCGCGATTGCTCACGCTTGACCAAAAACGGAATCGTGTGAAGTGTTGCAAGGATGGTTTGCAGCTGTTCCAGAAGAATCCGGAGGACTTTAAGCGTCGTTTCGTCACTGTGGATGAAACATGGATACATTACTATACTCCTGAGACCAAACAACAATCTAAGCAATGGGTTACCAAGGGGGAATCTGCACCAAAAAAGGCGAAGACCGTTCCTTCGGCCGGAAAGGTTATGGCGACTGTCTTTTGGGATTCGCAAGGGATAATCCTCATCGACTATCTTGAAAAGGGTAAAACTATTACAGGTGAATATTATTCATCGTTATTGGACCGTTTGAAAACCGAGCTGCAAGAAAAACGCCCGCGATTGGCCCACAAGAAAGTCCTTTTCCATCACGACAACGCACCAGCACACACCTCAGCAGTTGTGGTCACAAAATACTATTTGTTCCCCAATTTGAAGAAATGACTGGCGGGACAAAGATTTTATTCAAACGAGGAGGTGATTGCAGACACTAATGGATATTTTGCAGACTTGGACAAATCCTATTATTCGGAAGGGATCAACAAACTAGAACATCGTTGGACGAAGTGTATAAGCCTAAAAGGAGACTATGTCGAAAAATAAAAAAGGTTTACCCCAAACACATAATAAGTAGTTTTTATTTTTGCACGGACTTTTTAATTATTGGAATGGTTAGTTTTAGCTGAGAAACTTTGTATGTTCTCTTGTAAAAACTTTAATAAGAATAAACTCATACCAAACAAATACCATACCTTTCGGGACCTTGGGCTTTACCAAGAACAACAACAAATGATGCTAATGTTTTAAAGCGTCCTAAACCAAGTGGCAGGTATACATTATTCGATCTGATACCAACTAGTTAACGAAGTAAATTTACCTGGGAAATTTTAAATAAGTTAGTAAGTTAAACATAATTTTAATTACTGTTTTTTTTATCATATTTACAATTAGAACTGTCGCAAGAAAAACTTAAAACTTGTAAAACGCTCTGTTTAAATATAATAAACTATTATTTATTATAAGACTTAATTCATTTTTGTCGATAGAAACTTATTTCTCTACCAACCTCAACTATTGATTAAATATATACGTTTTAGGCCCAGTTTATCAATTTAGAGTTGACACTTGCAGATTAATACTCGTACCATTGTCCATTGTTTATGTTACTTTTCTTAGGTGTCGGGAAAAGCGCATATATATATATATATATATATATATATATATATATATATATATATATATATATATATATATATATATATATATATATACGAGGCTGGTTTGAAAAGTCCGTGCAAAAATAAAAACTACTTATGTGTTTGGGGTAAACCTTTTTTATTTTTCGACATAGTCTCCTTTTAGGCTTATACACTTCGTCCAACGATGTTCTAGTTTGTTGATCCCTTCCGAATAATAGGATTTGTCCAAGTCTGCAAAATATCCATTAGTGTCTGCAATCACCTCCTCGTTTGAATAAAATCTTTGTCCCGCCAGCCATTTCTTCAAATTGGGGAACAAATAGTAGTCTGAGGGAGCCAAGTCTGGAGAATAGGGGGGATGTGAAGTTGGAATCCTATTTCCATTAATTTTGCGACCACAACTGCTAAGGTGTGTGCTGGTGCGTTGTCGTGATGGAAAAGGACTTTCTTGTGGGCCAATCGCGGGCGTTTTTCTTGCAGCTCGGTTTTCAAACGATCCAATAACGATGAATAATATTCACCTGTAATAGTTTTACCCTTTTCCAGATAGTCGATGAGGATTATCCCTTGCGAATACCAAAAGACAGTCGCCATAACCTTTCCGGCCTAAGGAACGGTCTTCGCCTTTTTTGGTGCAGATTCCCCCTTGTTTAGATTGTTGTTTGGTCTCAGGAGTATAGTAATGTATCCATGTTTTATCCACAGTGACGAAACGACGCTTAAAGTCCTCCGGATTCTTCTGGAACAGCTGCAAATCATCCTTGCAACACTTCACACAATTCCGTTTTTGGTCAAGCGTGAGCAATCGCGGCACCCATCTTGCGGATAGCTTTCTCTTGTCCAAATGTTTAGGCAAAATATTTTGTACCCGTTCAGTCGAAATGCCCACAGCACTAGCAATCTCACGCACCTTAAGTCTTCTGTCATCCATCATCATATCATGGATTTGATCAATGATTTCTGGAGTCGTAACCTCCATAGGCCGTCCAGAACGTTCAGCGTCACTTGTGCCCATATGGCCAGTCCGAAAATTTTGAAACAACTTATAAACTGTTCTAATCGAAGGTGCATAGTCACCATAATGTTTATCAAGCTTCTCTTTAGTCTCCTGAGGCGTTTTGCCTTTCATAAAGTAATGTTTAATCACCACACGAAATTCTTTTTCGTCCATTTCTTGAAAATCACTCGACTTCCTTGATTCACACGAATGCCAAATACAAAGAAATAGACCAATATGGCTGAAACTTGGTGTGCGTTCATTCAAGAGATGCTATTAACTAAACATAACCTCCATACGCGCCGGCGGTGCCATCTCTCGGACTTTGCACGGACTTTTCAAACCAGCCTCATATATATATATATATATATATATATATATATATATATATATATATATATATATATATATATATACATATATATACATTATTTATTTATTTATTTATTTTTATTCTTGATTATACTTTGTCGGTGGTCGCATGTGAAACAAGGAGCAACCTATCAAAGGGTGTGTGTTGTTGTGTTCTTTATTTTAAGAAATTTGCCCGTCTGAGGGTCTATAATTATTTTTGATAAGGGTAACAGCTTTAATTTCTATGTCGGGTGTCACCCTGTTTAATGACGCCTCTATTTATTTTAATGCCAATCAGTTAGCTCGGATAACCAAATTTATTTAATATTTTCATTTTTTTCTACATGTAACAAAATCTACATCCGCCCCCTAGACTATCAATTATTTAGGAAACCTAGCGATGTAAACCTAGCCATTTGCTTTTTCATAATAATCTTAACCAGTTCCATCGAGGCAAAGTCTGCCTGAATTCTCTATTCATTCAGTCGTTGGTTTTCGCCGAACGAGAGTGAGTGTTTTTCCGTCGATAAAATCAGTTTGCGTTTTCAAGCTACATCGTGGCATTGTGAGTTCGAGGTTAATTACCCTAGCTGGATATTCATTGCCGTTTTGTTTGAAGTTTCAGTAGTTTTTGGATTTTTCGATTTATTTTAAGAAGGGTAAGATGTTCTTTAGATATATTTAGTAATTGTAGACCAGACCGCCTCGTATTTTACTTCTATAAGGTATCGCAAAAGCAAATACCGTAACTGATACCAGCATGGCCCGCTACCGGCATGTTAATCACGTGATGGAATTTGACTTAAAGCCGCAAAATGGCGGTAGTTCTGAGTGGATTTTAGACAGAATAATTAAATAAATATTGGGTTTACTTATCATTTTAACTTGATTACTACTTAACCTTCATCCTCGTTAAAAATGGTGAAAATAATATCGTTAAATTAAAACAATTAATGTACATTGTTGTGTATTTATAAAAAATCTCTACTTTATGCGCCTTTTTACTGGTTAATTTATACGCATTTAATAGACCAAGGTTACAAATGTAATGTTTACTGAGAATATTATTATACCAAACAGAAAAAGTTGTTCTTTTCCGTTATTTTAAGGAAGATACATACCCGGTACCAAAAGTCGTGTTTTTGTGTTAGTGTCTTGTTTAAATATGACATCATCCCTACTTATAACTCCGTAACATTAAAGGGGAGCTCATCTGGTCTGCTTACTGCTCTCAAGAAGAAATAAGTGAATAATTTTAGGGTGTTAGTTAGATTATTAGTTATTTTGAGAATATTTTCTTCTGTATTTCACAATATAGTACTTGGAGCCAGCAGATCAAGTCTAAGCTGGCTGTAAGTGTTATCTTAGTTTATGACCCCGATATGTAGAACTTTTTGTAGTAACTATTATTAATTGTGAATCAATTTATTATATATAGCAAGAAGATGCCACCTGTTGAGGTCAATGACCCCCGTTGTATTATCAAATCTGCTAATAGATGCTAATTGACTGCGATTAAGGATCATATCACTGTCCACTAAAACACTTTTCATGCACGAAGTATTAAAGTTAATTATTGTTTTTTTTAATAAACAAATGTCGACTTTATTATTATTCATCATAAAATAGACTTAGTTCCACCTTAGTAGTTATACAACTTTCTAGCTTCCGTAGGAATAGAACAAGGGCAGTAAGCAAATGATAGGTAAGTCGACAACACAAAGCTAATTAATGTGTAAAAACTTACAATTTTGAATACCTATCCAGGTGTCCCAACCACCCCAAAGGAAATATCTTTTTTGAAAAAAAAAATATTAATATTGAATGTACATATGTATGTAGATCCGAAGGACTGATTGTATTTTCTTGAATTTTATTTGGGTAACTTATCTTGCAAGGTTTTATCCTTAATATTTTAAAAAATTAGTTTTGTTATTTTGAAGAAATAACAGTTTTGTCGACGCTGATAAAAGGCGCCGGCAGCAAAGTAGCAGGCAGAGGGGAGCCCAAACACTTTGTTGTATTGGTTACTACGTAAATCAGGCAAATAATGTAGTCCTTACCGGAAAATTAGAAAAAAGTTTTAATTAATTAAATAAAATTTAATTTAATTAATGTTTTTTGAGTTTTCGCGCACCATAGGTACTGTTAGATATTTCTATTGAAAAAAACATTTTTTATTATTGACTTGTGTGAAATGTTTGCTTATTGTACTATATTGTGCAGTTATGCTTAGAAGGGCAAATTAGTCAATTATTTACTAATTTTTGTTAAAAATAACTTGACGAGTTAAAAAGTTTTCTATAGTTTTTAGTATTCCTTACGGAACACTTATAAGATGACTTTGTCATAGAAAGTTGAAATTTGGTAATAATATAGGAAATGATGGCCTCATCAGAGCCATGTAGTTTTGAAAGATAAATTTTGACTTAAGGGGTTAGGTTTGAGGGGTGAAATCGGAAGTGAAAAAAAATTTTTTTTACTAGGTAATCGAGGTGGTGTCAAATGAAAGCTTGTGAAAACACGAGTAAAAAATATACATATAATGTAATACTTGCGCGCACTTTTCTTTGTATTATTTTAAAAAAATTGCTGTCCACCCGCCTTATCTCGAAAAGTACTTATCAAAAAATTTTGAAAAAACCCTGGAATATTCTCTACGGGGTGTAGAATGAACGAAAAATTATCACGAGTGCATTACCTTTAATAATTTATCTGGTATATAAAAAAAAAACAGAAATTTCAAGGTCATCAATTTTCAGTAAAGATTGGAAACAAACTTTGTTGAAAACTCATTTGGAGTGTGTTTTGTGAAGTCACTGGTCATGTTATACTTCCGTTACAACATTTTTTATTTTAAAAGCAATCAACGTACGGAACACTAATTGCGCAAGTTCAACTTGCACTTGACCGGTTATTATTTTTGTTTTCCAGGTTAATTTACAGTTCTAATTATTTTTTATTACAAAAATATTCTAATAAAATTATCCCATGAAGTTAAATATTTAAAATATGTATCTACTAATTTACACTCATTTCGTTTCGCCGGACTGATGATTATTAAAAGTTAATCGGCCATTAGCATGTACGACAATGCGGTATTCTGATACAACTAACCACCTCGTGTGACGATGGTATTCACTGTGAAGGTCTCAAGATGCAAACTCCGGCTTTTATGTTTCGTATTGGTTTTTTTTTTTTACGAGGAGAAGAAAGAAATATATATATATTTTTTGATTGATTTAATACACCAGTTCTGCTTAAACTATCAATATTTCACCTAGTTTAAATTCAAACGAATATTCTCATAAATATATCAGATTTTTGAATGCCAATGTTCCGCCTTTAACACGTGTTTACGATAGTAGGTTTTTATAGATTAGAATATATAAAAAAAATAAAGTTAATAGTAGCGGGCTTGGCAACTACCAACATAAATTAGAAAACAAAGAGAGAGAGAAGATTTGCTAATAAATTGTTCATATTAAATTTATTATTAAGAAAGACCACTAAATAATAAACCAGTTATTCTGGTATTTCCTGAGTTTATTTTTATAAATCATTCAATAAACTACTTTACATTTATATTCTTTGTTGTATTCAATATCAATTAACATTCTTTGTTTTACCAGTACTAATTCTAATAATGAATTATATTTTTTTTTTCATTTCGATTAAATACTCTTTGTTCTTCTTTATTAATTATACTTGTTACTTATTTAGCTATTCGCTCTATTTAGGAGGTTGATATGTACTTCTTCTGTCCAGCGGTGATCTTAACTACTCTGTTATCAACATTCTACTTATGTGACAATTCCGTTCTCTTTTTCTCTTTAGTATCAAAATATTCACCCACATTTCCTTTTGCATCACTCCTTATTCGATTTTTAATATATTTCCCTTAATTCTTAAAAATATTTTTATATTTGCACTTCCCATTAACAGTTGTGTCATAGAGGTGACAAGATATTTTTCCACAGTATAGGTCATTAATTATCGTATATTAGCTCCCTTCTAATATATCTATTCCTCTTTATTACATTTTGTCAATTTATTAGCCTTTTCCACATCTCTATAGCTGAATAATGTACTTAGTAATTATTTTCATAATATCTTCGATATTTATAACTTAATTTTCCAATTGGCATCTGTTCAGCTCTTTAACTCTAACTAATGTTTTAGATGTCTCAGCTGAACCGATCTTAATAAATATTAAAGATTTTTGTTGTTGTGACAAGGTACTTAAGTAAAAAAAAAATAAAATTACAAGATTGTTAATACTAACAAAAAATTGGTATATCCTTCAGTTTATGCGAATATGCTAAGCATATTATCATGTAACAACTTATTCAGTGCTTATTGGTAAACTGTAGCGATAGTTTGGTTTTAATGAGTTTCCAAATCTATTTTTGACTTTAGTTTTTTTTCATATTTTGAATAGGTGTATATACAGCCTTGGCCAAAAGTATTAGGCACCCTTCAATTTACTTCATTTCTTGTGTTTTAGGGTAAAAAATTAAATTCATATGTTTTGTAAAATCGTATATTGAGGTAAAATTATGAAATAAATTAATATTTGGAGTGTCCGCCCTTCGGTTTAATTACAGCAGCAATTCTTTGGGGCATGTTGCGTACAAGCCTAGTACATTCAGTTGTACTTATGGCATCCCACTCATCCATCAAAGCGCTTTTTAGCGCTGCTTTTGATGTTATGCTATGCTCCTGTATCTTGCGCTTCAGAATACCCCAAAGATGCTCGATAGGATTTAGATCTGGAGATTACGCCGGCCAATCCAACAAGACAATGTTATTGTCTCTAAACCAGCGCATCGTAGCCGCTGATTTATGACAAGGTGCATTATCTTGCTAAAATTTGATGTCGTCTAAATTAGTGTCGCCAAAAATGCGCGTTAGCGAAGGCATCAATAAAGTTTCTAGTACATTTATGTACTTTTGGCTGTACATGCGGCCTTCACAAACGAACATTTCGCCGACACCTTTAGCAGCCATGCAGCCCCAGATCATAATACTGCCTCCTCCGTGTTTTACAGTAGATACTCACGAATATCACACCTTACATTCCGAATAGCTGTAAGAATAGAAAAAATACTCAATTAAAAAATTAGGTATTATTTTAACTAAAACGGATTAAATCAAGAGTAATTGTATGTAGTTATTTTTTAAAATAAATCATATAAAAACTTATCAAACAAAGTTTGTCGGACCATACAACATTAGACCAATCCTCTTCACTAAAATGTTGGTGTTTCAGAGCCCACTGTAAGCGTTTCTTCCTATTGGTCTCTGAAAGCCAAGGCTTCTTTCTAGCTTTGCACCCTCTTAATCCAGCTTCTCTCAGTCTTCTCCTCGCCGTTGGAGAACTAATCGACATCCCAATCTCTTCCGACAGAGTTGCAACGGGCTCAGATGATTTTTTTTTTTTTTTCGATTTTTGATAGATTCGCGGATGAGTTTTCTGTCCTGTCGCTCATTAGTCTTACGTTTTTTTTCTGCCTGTTCTCATTTTGTTGGCATGGGAGCCAGTCTCCACAAACCTTTTAATAGCATATTGCACTACGCACCGAGAACATTTCACTTATTTGGCTATTTCCACTTGGGACTTGCCTTGTTCATGTAGGGTTTGAATTTTAATTCGTTTTTCGATACCAAGCTCACTTTCCTTAGGCATTTCTCAAATATAAGAATGTCCAGTTCACAAATAAAACACGCACGGATGCTTCTTGGCACTACAAGTAGTAAAAAGAGACTGATAAAACATTAAAAATATTTTTCAAAAAGCTCATTATCGCAATTTTGTGGGACAGGTGTTTTATGGACCTGTAAAAGAGATTGTCTATTGTTTAAGTTAGCTTTTGACAGCGCCTCCTATAGTATTGTTAACACAATTAGTCTTTTTTTTTAATATTTTATGAGTTTCACATGTTTATTAGGGGCGCCTGATACTTTTGGCCAAGGCTGTATCTCGTTTCTTCCCACGATCTGTTTTGTTAAGTCCACAGTTTTCGAAAATCGATCTTGGCCGTTGTTCAGAACATCGAGCAAATTTCGTAAAAACAGAAATATATTTATTTACCACTTACCTTTCAAAAATTTTCTAAGTAATCAGTTCACGATCAGTAAAAAAAATACTGCTTCTTCCCAAAATAATATTAATAACTACCATAATAGTATTATTGTTAAAATTAATCAGTATGTAGGAATAAGTAAGATACAAATTATTTGGACTTCTGTCTGATGTAAGCCTGGTTTTAACGGCGTACCTGCCCTCTACGGGGAATGTCAAGGCCACAGGCCGACAGGAATTGCTCAGTAAGTTGCTAGCAATTACTGCTTGGCAGCGCTTTGTAGGGTTTTACCCCAAGTGTATAAAAATCAATATAAACTACTAAAACTGGACAAAGTCCATTTTCAGCAGTTTTTGACTTTTCTTTCTTCCGTCAATCCACCGCAGGACGCGTTTGGCCGTATCACGGCTCTTCAGTTCAGCTAGGATCGACGGAAAAAGATAACAAAACTTAAAGTACTTTTTTCATTATTAGCATAAAGAAGAAATAGTATGTACCAAATTATTTAATGTCTTTTATTAGTGCACACACTTTTAATTAAGTTTATTCTTGACGAAGGGATTTCTAATTTATTAGCTAGGGCGTAGCCCTCTTACCCGTTTTTCTTCTCAGTTAAGACATCTCTCATGTTGTTTTGCCTATCTTCTCTAGGCAAGTTGTGTGGGGCCCCAGGTCTCGAACGTAATCTTTGACCCTACTAACGAAAGGATAATACTTACGGCCTAGGCATTAAATAAAAATATTCAAAATTTTTTGAGTGTGAGTAATAAATAATACTTCTAGTTACTCCATTAAAATGCATAGTTACTCAAAAAACGTATTTTTATGTTATTGAACGTCTATAATCCGGTGCAGAAAATGTTCTATCTGAAAAGCCCAGCCCATTATTTAATTTTGAACCCATAAACCTGTGTTGACATGAGATCTCGTTGCACAATTTTACTGTTTCAAAAAGGTAATTTAAAAAACAGTATTTTTAGGGTGATGATAATTTAGTTTTAATTTTTCAAAATTTTTAAATTAGCTATTTGTAGTGTTCCGTACGTCTGTCTGTCACACCCGATTTTCTCCGAAACGGTTTGACAAAAAAAAAAAGTTAAAATTTGACACTAATATTGGAATTGATGACCTCATCAGAGCCGCAAAGTACTGATCAAAAAATTTTGAAAATATTCTGGAATATTTTCCACAGGATGTAGATTGAACGAAAATTATCCCGAGTGCATTACCTTTAATATAATTTATCTGGTATAAAAAAATAAAATATCAAAGTCATCAGTTTTCAGTAAAGATCGGAAAAAAAACTTTGTTTAAAAGTCATTTGTGTGTGTTGTTTTGTGAAGTCATTGATTATTTTACGAGGCTGGTTTAAAAAGTCCGTGCAAAGTCCGAGAGATGGCACCACCGGCGCGTATCGAGGTCATGTTTAGTTAGTAGCATCTCTTGAATGAACGCACACCAAGTTTCAGCCATATTGGTCTATTTCTTTGTGTTTGGCATTCGTGTGAATCAAGGAAGTCGAGTGATTTTCAAAAAATGGACGAAAAAGAATTTCGTGTGGTGATTAAACATTACTTTATGAAAGGCAAAACGCCTCAGGAGACTAAAGAGAAGCTTGATAAACATTATGGTGACTCTGCACCTTCGATTGGAACAGTTTATAAGTGGTTTCAAAATTTTTGGACTGGCCATATGGGCACAAGTGACGCTGAACGTTCTGGACGGCCTGTGGAGGTTACGACTCCAGAAATCATTGATCAAATCCATGATATGGTGATGGATGACAGAAGAGTTAAGGTGCGTGAGATTGCTAGTGCTGTGGGCATCTCGACTGAACGGGTACATAATATTTTGCATAAACATTTGGACATGAGAAAGCTATCCGCAAGATGGGTGCCGCGATTGCTCACGTTTGACCAAAAACGGAATCGTGTGAAGTGTTGCAAGGTTGGTTTGCAGCTGTTCCAGAAGAATCCGGAGGACTTTAAGCGTCGTTTCGTCACTGTGGATGAAACATGGATACATTACTATACTCCTGAGACCAAACAATAATCTAAACAATGGGTTACCAAGGGGGAATCTGCACCAAAAAAGGCGAAGACCGTTCCTTCGGCCGGAAAGGTTATGGCGACTGTCTTTTGGGATTCGCAAGGGATAATCCTCATCGACTATCTGGAAAAGGGGTAAAACTATTACAGGTGAATATTATTCATCATTATTGGACCGTTTGAAAACCGAGCTGCAAGAAAAACTCCCGCGATTGGCCCACAAGAAAGTCCTTTTCCATCACGACAACGCACCAGCACACACCTCAGCAGTTGTGGTCGCAAAATTAATGGAAATAGGATTCCAACTGGTTTCACATCCCCCCTATTCTCCAGACTTGGCTCCCTCGGACTACTATTTGTTCCCCAATTTGAAGAAATGGCTGACGGGACAAAGATTTTATTCAAACGAGGAGGTGATTGCAGACACTACTGGATATTTTGCAGACTTGGACAAATCCTATTATTCGGAAGGGATCAACAAACTAGAACATCGTTGGACGAAGTGTATAAGCCTAAAAGGAGACTATGTCGAAAAATAAAAAAGGTTTACCCCAAACACATAAGTAGTTTTTATTTTTGCACGGACTTTTCAAACCAGCCTCGTATACCTTCGTAACAAAAATTTTTATTCAAAAAGTAGTCAACGTACGGAACACTAATTGCGCAAGTCCGACCTGCAGTTGGCCGGTTTTTAGTGTTCCGTACGGAACACTTATAAGATCACTTCGGTGTCTGTCCGTCTGTCTGTCCGTCTGTCACACCCGATTTTCTCCGAAACTATTTGTCATAGAAAGTTGAAATTTGGTAGTAATATAGGAATTGATGGCTTCATCAGAGCCATGTAGTTTTGAAAGTTAAATTTTGACTTCAGGGGTTGGTTTTGGGGGGTGAAATCGGAAGTGAAAAAAAAATTTTTTTACTAGGTAATTGAGTGTGGTGTCAAATGAAAGCTTGTGAAAACACGAGTAAAAAATATATATATAATGTAATACTTGCGCGCACTTTTCTTTGTATTATTTTTAGAAAATCGCGAAAAATCGCTGTCCACCCGCCTTATCTCGGAAAGTACTTATCAAAAAATTTTGAAAAAATTCTGGAATATTCTCCACGGGGTGTAGATTGAACGAAAATTATCACGAGTGCATTACCTGTAATAATTTATCTGGTATATAAAAAAAACAGAAATTACAAGGTCATCAATTTTCAGTAAAGATTGGAAATAAACTTTGTTGAAACTTATTTGGGGTGTATTTTGTGAAGTCACTGATCATTTTTTATCACCATAACATAAATTTTGACTTAAGGGATTCGTTTTGAGGGGTGAAATCGGAAGTGAAAAAAAAAATTTTTTACTAGATCATCGAGTGTAGTGTCAAAAGAAAGCTTGTGAAAACACGAGTTAAAAATATATATATAATGTAATACTTGCGCACACTTTTATTCGTATTACTTTTAAAAAATCGTGAAAAATCGCTGTCCTCTCGAAAAGTACTGATCAAAAAATTTTGAAAAAATCCTGGAATATTCTCCACGGGATATAGATTGAACGAAAATTATCATTACCTTTAATAATTTATCTGGTATAGAAAAAATTTCAAGGTCACCAGTTTTCATTAAAGATTGGAAACAAACTTTGTTGATAACTCATTTGGGGTGTGTTTTCTGATCATTTTATACCACCCTAACAAAATTTTTTATTTTAAAAACAATCAACGTACGGAACACTAATTGTGCAAGTTCAACTTGCACTTGACCGGTTTTTTTTTTTACTAACTAAAAATTACAGAACGGTGTTAGTTATGAAACTATTATTTTTCTTAAAGATGTTTATGGTGTTTAAATAGAAACATAATTGGTATTTACGATAGTCCTACTTTGACGGATCTTGTGTCCCACGTTATTACAGGTTTTTTAAATTTCATCACTATAAATAGGGTTCGCGATGTTTATAAGCTTTAATAAATTAACGGTTTTCTTACCTACATCAAAAAGTTAAGTTATTAATTTCGTAAAGGTGTTATGTACTTGGATTTGGCGAACTACTTATAGTAACCACGAAATTAAACAGTCAGTGTATGTATAAGAAGGTAAAGATTACATAGAAATACCAAAATATATTTTTTTAAGTGTTCTACCTAGCCATGAAAATGATATCATATAAAAAATGTTTGGTTGTCAAATTACTGTCGGTATTCTAAATACTTTGACGAAATTTTCTGGCGATTTGCAGTTTTTACGATTTTTTTTCTTCTGAAAAATAAGGAAAAATAATTTGGACCATCGCTCAGTGATAAGATTTCTCACTACGGAGGGAAAAAGAAGAAGTTTTTCTTGAAAGAACGTTCTGGGTGTACGGCAATGATGGTCCATCTTACATTCAAGTAAATTTTTGGTCTTAATTGTTTTGATGATGCGGAAATTCAATTCAGAATGATCTCAGATAAGGAATACCGGTTGAGACAAGAACTAAGACTTTCAGGCTTATTGAGGATTTGCTTTCGATCATATTAACGAATCAAGATTACAGTGCTTTCTAAGGAAGCTGGAGTATCCGAAACTACAATTTTTAAGATTGTGCCGAAAATTTAGGACTGAAAAGAGCTTCAGTAGATTCTTAAACTCTTTACATCAGAGCAGAAACTGGCTAGGAAAGAAATTTCTCAAGAACATTTTGCCTCTTTAGAAAACTATGATAGTTACTTTTTACGAATTGTCATATTCGACGAGACCCTCCCAGGAAGCAGGAGCCTGTGCGATGAGTTCATAGGTATTGTTTATCTCCAAAGACGGCGAAAACCCATTCTCTGGAAAATTAATGGCGACTGTTATTTGAGATTTAAAAAAAAATCTGCGTATTGAATGTATGGAAAAAAGATTCAAAATTGATAGAGAAGGAAGCTTATAAAAGAATGATCCAAAGTCTGTACCAG
>CM032446.1:169126486-169166486 GCA_019049505.1 Pachyrhynchus sulphureomaculatus
ATAATCCGATAAGGACGAATTTATAGCATCGACAGCTTCAGCAGACATGCACTGTGTCAAACTAAACTTAATTCTTTTCAATTTTACAGTTTTACGGAAATGAAAATGTCATTGCTGTTCATGAAACGTTAACTCTATACCAACTATAACGTTTCTAATATTTTTAATGGCAATTATTAGAAGAATAAATCGCAGCGCTAAAACGAAGGTGATTTTATGTTTTTTTTTTTTTTAATTATTAAAGGAAAAAATTTTGATTCTGTTGTTTCACATTTCCTCTCAAAAAATATAAGTACAAAGGTATTGCTTATTAATGGATTACCCCTCTAATTTGCCTATTTGAAGAACTGGCAAAAATGTTAAATAGAGGAGTCCCGGTTGTTGTTAAAGTGTTAAGCAGAAACAATCGCATTTTTGACATACGACGCAAACTTTTTTAATTGAACGCCTTTAATATTATTTTTAGTTTTACAGAGCTCTTAACAACACCAATATATATTTATGGTGTTATTGTGTAAGATAAGAAAAAAAACACCGCTTTTTATAACTGTGCCGTAGTTATCACATTTGCTTATGTTAATAATTTTGATTGTAGTAAGTTAAAACTAAGGGTCAGTATAGAAATTGTTATGATAAAAGACAAGTACAATTGGAATATACAAGAAGGCAAAGGCGAATCCTTAACTTCTACATACATTTTTAAAAATATATAACCACATCTTAACTGAATCAACGTTTAAACATAAGATAATAATAGTACAAGAAGGTGAACACTACCAGAAACTGAGAACAAAAAAAATTTAAAAAGAAGTTTGTTAATTTGCTCCTAAATATGGTATTAATACTATGACTAATAAACTAAAATTGGCTATGTTCCTCCGTTTTGTACGACGCAATTCATATAAATTCGTTTTTGTTTTTCTATTGCTGCCAAAATAATTTCTTGACCTTGATTATTTAAAATCGCAACCTTTATACACGTAGTTTTCTCTTTTAGACAGTTAACTCTAAATTTTTAGTTTATCCATCATAATCTGCTGCCAGAGTGTTTTGTTTCTCGTATCGCTCGAAGATTTTCGTTAGCCCAAAAGTGAACATTTCTTGTATTAAAAACTTTGACTATTGAATAAACTGACTTATCCGTCCAATTGTATTAAATAGTTGCGCATCTTGATTCATACTTGTGCATTACTTGCTGACCCTAAACGTTTGTTTTCTTAGATTAAATTCTGCACTCGAAAAACTATATGTCGATAATAACCATGCTTCTATAAAATATTTCGAATTCTATAATGTACTTGAGCAGCATCTATTGTAGAACCGTCTCCATATTCTCGAATAAAAAAATAGTAAATATTTCATAGTAGCTACAAGGTACCTTGAGAATGTAAAGGATTTGTCCAATTCGTCATTTTCGTAGTTTTCTTTTCTTTGTGCAGCTTTTTAGTGTTCCGTACGGAACACTTACAAGATCACTTCGGGTGTCTGTCTGTCTGTCTGTCTGTCTGTCTGTCACACCCGATTTTCTCCGAAACTATTTGTCATAGAAAGGTGAAATTTGGTAATAATATAGGAATTGATGGCCTCATCAGAGCCATGTAGTTTTGAGAATTAAATTTTGACTTAAGGGGTTAGTTTTGGGGGGTGAAGTCGGAAGTGAAAAAAAATTTTTTTACTAGGTCATCGAGTGTGGTGTCAAATGAAAGCTTGTGAAAACATGAGTAAAAATATATATATATATATATATATATATATATATATATATATATATATATATATATATATATATATATATATAATATTATACTTGCGCGCACTTTTCTTTGTATTATTTTTAAAAATTCGCGAAAAAAATCGCTGTCCCGGACCTTATCTCGAAAAATACTTATCAAAAAATTTCGAAAAAAATTCTGGAATATTCTCCACGGGGTGTAGATTGAACGAAAATTATCACGAGTGCATTACCTTTAATAATTTATATGGTACATAAAAAAAACAAAAATTTCAAGGTCATCAGATTTCAGTAAAGATTGGAAACAAACTTTGTTGAAAACTCATTTGGGGTGTGTTTTGTGAAGTCACTGATCATTTTATACCACCGTAACATAAATTTTGACTTAAGGGGTTCGTTTTGAGGGGTGAAATCGGAAGTGAAAAAAAAATTTTTTTACTAGGTCATCGAGTGTGTGTCAAATGAAAGCTTGTGAAAACACGAGTAAAAAATATATATATAATGTAATACTTGCACACACTTTTCTTCCTATTACTTTCAAAAAATCGCTGTCCCCTACCTTATCTCGAAAAGTACTGATCAAAAAATTTTGAAAAAAATTCTGGAATATTCTCCACGGGGTATAGATTGAACGAAAATTATCACGAGTGCATTACCTTTAATAATTTATTTGGTATATAAAAAAAAAAAACAAAATTTCAAGGTCACCAGTTTTCAGTACTTTGTTGAAAACTCATTTGGGGTGTGTTTTGTGAAGTCACTGATCATTTTATACCACCGTAACAAAAATTTTTATTTTAAAAACAATCTACGTACGGAACACTAATTGTGCAAGTTTAACTTGCACTTGACCGGTTTTTTTATTTTTTTGTTTAAATGTTATTTGGGTTAAGATGTACAAGTAATTATCGGTATAAGCGATAAGACAATTTATGGCCAGTTGTCATTCAATACCGAGTACAGCTAATTAAGAATGTGAAAATTTAGTCACGAGACGAAATATATGTCTTAATTTGTTACCAGTGTCAAAATGGTTTGACGATGGAGTATAGCCACGTTTCATCGCCTGCTACAATACTATTAATATAATTAATTAAATGGTCCTTCTCCTTTTCTCTTTAACATTTTTTACCATCAATGTACCTGGCATCTACTCTGCGATTAAAAACATAGGGGATCAAAAATAAACACACTTTTCCAACTGAAAGATGATCATGCAGAATAGCGTATATACACTCTTTCAAATAAGAACGTGGCCACTCTTCTTCTTGAGAAAATGTGTTTCGAGAACATTTTTTGCCTTCACTTGTGCTAACAACGGCGCAATTACCTTAGTAAGTTGTCCAATCGCCTCCTGCATCAATAATCGCCTACCATCTTCGAGATATGCTGTCGACGAGATTTTCTGCATATCACAGCAATAATCTCCAAATTTTTCGAATCTCGCGAGACAATCGAGTCAAAATCCTCAGAGTTTTCTCTTTACAAGGGACCAAACGATTTCAATAGGGTTAATGTCCGGCGAGTCTAGTATCTTATGGTGGGCCCAAGCGGAGCGCTTCGCGACGTGATCTTAGCCCAGCAAAGGTTTCTTCAACGTGCTTCAGAATTTGACAGCATGAGCACTAAGATGTTGTCGAATGGTCTCATGGGACACATTCAAACCGAATTTTCTTAATTTTTCCGCTACTTGCAATGTCAATTTCAGGTCCCGTGAAAACAAGGACACGATTCATTTTTCGACTTTCGGAGTGACTTTGCCGACCGGGCCACGTTTTGGCCCATTTCTTCACAAACGACACCAACTTTTTAATATATTTAGCGGCCGCCAAATGTGTCATTTTAGGCCCCTTTAAATGGAACAAAGAAAGATTGATTCGAACCGACTCGCAAACAAGTAACTCATTTTGGGACTTTACGTGATTTCGACGAACATTCGGAATCGACTGATACTTTTACCAAAATGTGTCGTTGACAAAGGTTCCCTCTACCGCTTTTTTATTGAATAGCTAGAATCGCATCTACTAAAAATGAATTACCGTGGACACGTTCTTACTTAACAGGCTGTACTTGATTCCCCAATGCTTATAAATCTCTTGTATCTGGATAGTAGATAAGTATATGCGGTTTCTCGTGTTTTACCTATTCTACTTTGCTAATGTCTTCTAAAGTTGACCCTTGTTGCATCTTCTGAACTATTATTCCTTTTTATTCCTTGATATTGTCGATATACTGTTGTTCAGTGAGGTTTACTCATACACTGGTCCTTCGTTAGACACCACTGAAAGTTGTAATAAATGACCGCACAAATTTCATACCGCGACCCTTGTGCTGTTTGGAATTTTCAGCTCGAGAAGTATCGAATGCTAACTAAATATAAATTGATTTGTCTCTTTTGCTGATAAGTACTTATTAATACATACTACGCCCTTGTGTGATTCTTAGATGTTGTCTATTGCGAAACTTTTTTAAATAAATTGTATTAGCAGAGTCGGTGTAAAGAATTTGCGCCTCTGTGTATTTTCTTACAGGAGTGGTTGAATTTTTTTTTGTCTACCTCAGAGGTGCACATTTTATTCGATCTACACAAAAAAAGCCTTATGTTATAATTCACAACAATTAACACTAAATACACAGGTATAAACATAAATACAACCCTAAAAATAACATCATAATTATAATTGGAAACAAACACTTAAAGTGAAGAAAAATATACTAAAACTTTTGCGAGAATGGGCTATGCCGGACATAATAAAACAGCACATGGAGCTAAAAAGCTCATCTACCACGCAAAAAATAAAAAGGGATAGGTAGATTTGATTGGCAGCTACTTTGATTCTTATAATCGATAAAGAACTGTTATAAATCTACCTTATGTTATTATTCACAACAATTAACACTAAATACTCAGGTATAAACATAATTACAACTCTAAAAACATCATAACTATAATAGGAAACAAACATGTGAAGTGAAGAAAAATATACTAAAACTTTTACGAAAATGGCCTATGCCGGACCTAATAAAACGACACATTGAGCTGAAAAAGCTCCTTCCACGCACAAAATTAAAAGGGATGCGTAGATTTTTCTCCTTTTTCACATTCTAGTATCAGTAGTGTTACTTACCGGTCCTCTTTGATAATAGTTGCACTTGCGGCAAGACTACGTACAAGAGTGCTTGCTTTATTTTTTTTTCTATTCTAATATATCTCTTGTAATATTTAATTTAGGATATACAAAATAACTAAAAATATCCACTTTAACTAACCTAAAAATTTAGAGGAAGAAACTCAGAAACACGGAAAGATTTGATACAGGATTTGATTGGCAGCTGGTTTGATTCTCATAATCGATAAAGGACTGTTAAAAACCTACCTTATGTTATTATTTACAACAATTAACACTAAATACATAGAAACATAAATACAACCCTAAAAAAACAACATCTTAACTATAATAGGAAACAAACATGTAAAGTGAAGACAAATATATTAAAACTTTTGCGAGAATGGCCTATGCCGGACCTAATAAAACCGTTCATTGAGCTGAAAGGCCCATCTACCACGCAAAAAATAAAAGAGGATAGGTAGATTGTTCTCCTTTTTCATATTTTAATATAAGTAGAGTTACTTACCGGTCCTTTTTGATAATATTTGTACTTGAGGCAAGACTACGTACAGGAGTGCACCATTTTTTTTTTTTTTGTACTCTAATGTATCTCTTGTAATATTTAATTTTGGATATAGAAAATAGCTAAAAATATCCACTTTAACTAACTTGAAAATATAAAGTAAGAAACTCAGAAACACGGAAAGATTCACCAAAGTGTATATTTTTATTTTCCAATGGATAGAGCTTTTCGATACCAATTTAACGTTAAAGGCACTCCAACGATACAAGATTGTATTAGCAGCTAGTTTGATTCTCACAATCGATAAAGAACTGTTATAAACCTATACCTATCACGTAAATTAAAAAAAAATACCGCTTAAAAAGAGTTTTCATTGGTTCAAACTTTCAGGTTAAAAGCTTGATTTAATATCAACATTTAAGTTAAAATATTTAATCAGTGAGGATTTCTGTTAATTGAATTTAACGATTATTTTCGTCAATTTACTTTGATTTTAGGATAATATGCTGAGGGCAGGAATCTGTTTATTATACATATACTAAACTGGCAGGAAAAATAGGTTCTTTTTAAGATTTTTTTACATTCTGCTATACAAGCAACCAAAAATCTGTTTTGAGATTTTAATTATGCATATTAAAATGTACAAAACAATTTTTTATTTTATGGTATTGGACAAAATGGCGGCGCACTAACACGCAAAACAGAGGCATCTGTTTTTGACGGTGTTCCGCGGCCGGCAGTAAAACAATTTTAATTCTCCATCTAGAGCACAAACAATTTTTTTTATTATTTACATTAGTTTTGCTAGAGAAGTACACACTATTATTGACAAATATCAATTTTTCAAATAATTGTCAAAGTTTGAAAAAAAAATTTTCATTTGTGTCCTTAAAATAGGCCTTTATTGTTTATAAAAAAAAGTGATTGACTAATCCTATTAATCGTGTGTACTTCCCTAGAGAATTTTATTAAAAAGCTCAAGTTAATCATGTAAATTGTTGGAGTTATGCTGCCGGCCGATTTAAAAACTTAGTTTCGAAAAAAAACGCTTTTGAAATTTCAAAATTTTGGGATGCCAATTTTTAACCTTTATTCTGTAATCCTAGGACCGTAAAGCAGCCCTTCCAAATCCAAATTTTGTATTAGCCGTTGGTGATAGATTAAATGTACCGACTAAGCCAAAGCACTCCAACAGGCTGCGCGGAAAGTAAATACCTTTTCGTGCTCTACGACTTCTTTCAGAAATTAAGTACTCGAAGCTAAAAGAAAATTTTAATCACAAATTAAGCTATAATATGTTTTTGAGGACTATAATACCTCATTTAAACAAAAAAAAGTCGATTTTTTCAAAAATTGCAGGTAGATAAAACCCCTTAAATTCTGTGCTTTGTGCGGCTCTCTCGATCCCGTTGGTTTGAGTTATTATATTTTAATTGATTTTTTTCGAGGTTAACACATTTACTTGGGACACCCGGTATTATAAAGTCTTTGCAAGTGTTGCTTTACAAGACTCGGGATATATATATATATATATATATATATATATATATATATATATATATATATATATATATATATATATATTTATTCTGACTAGTTTTAATTTACCTCTTATTTATCTATTATTTATCTCTTATTTACTATTAGGCTACTATGGTTTTCAGTTTTGTAGTTGAGTTAGTTAAAGAGATAATAAACCTATTTCTCTTAAATCTAAAAATTAATTACTCGTCATTCCCTACCTTTTTCTTACGCATATATATGTTTCTAATCGATGTTTAGACACCTCGTTTCAGAAGCAGGCTTTTTCACCCCTAACCTTACTTTCAACTGTTGATTACAGTACGAATATCTATGTACTTGACTCATATGTATGCATTATTCAGATCGTATTATTTTCTGGATTTACACACACTTTATTTAAATTAATATATAAATAAACTATAAATCCTCCTTGATATCTAGCATTGTATGCATTATTTACAGTTTTTACCTAACTATGTCTTTTTATTAGTTGCCTACCTGAAACATATTTTATTATTCAGACTGTTTTAAAATTTTATATCAATTACGTCAAAGTAAACTAAGTTTTAATAGTTAATAGTAACAGGTTTCATATTTGAGGCTTTTAAATTTTGATCAGAGTTCTGAAAATTTTCGTATAATTCTCAATATAATATTGATCATATTTGTGTAAATATTCGTTCAAAAATGTTATGGTTTATTTATCGTACCGTTATTTTGACCGTTAATGGCATTTTTCCAAATACATCTGCGAAGTAGGTTTTAGTATATCATTTAGTACAACTATGTGATATTTCTAAATAAATTCCCTTGACAAACTCTGGATATGTAGGGTTACTGTTACATAATTTGATCTTGGAAAACTCGTAATTCGGCAAATAGACCAACATTACAATTTGTATTTGATAAATTTTGTGTGTTGTTTCTTCCATCGATTCATGATATACTGATAGCGCCAGGTAATTTTCTTTATAATGAGTAACTTAGTGATTCGAATTAAATATTACATATTTATAAAAGAAAGTAGCAGTATCGTTTGTCTTCTAGTAACCATTTGAAAATATTTATTACTTTGACTGCTTTAAGAACAGTGAATGTAAGTGTTTTTTGTTTAATTAATAGACACTACCTGTGTGTGATGGATGAGCTGCAGACTGGGCTAAACTTACAGAAATTTTACTCCCAGTGATATGCTGATAATATAGTTATACTCATTCAAGGGAAGCATACCGCGATTGTGGCAGAGCTCAGAACAATGTTTAGCGCCAATGTGAGGAAGTTAACCTGAAAGTCAACGCTGCAAAGACGGCTTTTATGCCGTTTACAAAAAGAAGAATCCAAAGCAATTACGACAACCTGACTATCCTCGGGGAACGGAGTAAAACCTTTAATGAGTACAAATATCTGGGCTTGACACTTAAGGTCATTCACTCGTAAATCCACTTTTCTTAAGAATTTGATGAAATTGAAATATGATGTTAATCTAAATGTTTTTCATTTAATTAAAAAAAAAATTGACCGATTATGAAGCGAGGTATTCTTAATTAAAGTGCACATAATTAACATGCACTGGGCCAATGAAGTATAAAAAAGGCATAGTTTCGTGTATATCTTAAGAACCAGTCTTAACGAATTTTTTACTACGAATATTCAGTAAAAAAGAAATTAGAAAAATTTTGAAATAATTTTTTTTTTATCAATTTATTAAAAAGATATAAATATTTAAAGTTGATATTTTTTTAATAACCGCGAAGTGAGGGACAGATATCACAATTTGACAACGCTATAATCGTCATACGCATTTAAAATGGTTAACTTTTAAACAGAAATTCATTTGTAGGTGAAATAATTTATTGAATAAACACAATATATTTATCAGCTTTATCTTTAATCATCAAATAAAAATATTAAATGTATCAATTAAAAATTTGAATATGTATTATGTTTTCTTTAGTTTTTAAAAGATTTATATTTAAACAAAAATATGTTTGTAGGTTCAATAATTTTTCGATAATATTTTAAATTAATATTATGTTTATTTGTCAACATTGTTACATATCAATTGATAACAATAATAAATATATATTAAAAAAAAACGGTGTTATAAATTTTCTCGGTAAAACTAAATAAATAATTAATGATACTAATGATAAATAAATAAAGTATTATAAACTATTTGTAAAGTAATTAATTACTTTAATTAATACTCGCATATCTTTGGTTACACGTGGTTTCCAATTGTCTTTTCGCCTAGATAATAATTGCACTATTCCTGTAGAACCCCAATTTATCATAAGAACTTTTTAGATCTTCCAAAAGATGCAATTGAATCTTTTTTTTTTCTTTTTATGGGTATAGAAAGTGGGTATCCACAATGGTCCCACGACATGCAGAATATGTGGTGAAGGGGAAGAAACCTCTACGAACATCCTATATGAATGGGCGGCTTTAACTCGTAACAGACATAAACTCCTCGGAGATTTCATCGTGGCGAAAATAACATTTTAACATATCGATCATTGTACTCAGAAAAGGAAAGATACAGATATTCATTAGTAAGTTTTTAGTGAGGGCCACACTTGCCTTAATTTTTCTCATTATAACTTCTCTTCTGTAGACTACACTTTGGCTGATATAGTGATTTATCAACGAAAAATAATAAATATAACAACACGAGTATAACATGGCTGTGTTCATAAATCTGTCGACAATAAATTGTAGTCAGATCTTCTGCAATCAAGAAAAACGAGGTGTATCAAAACGTATATGAAATCGTTTGACCAATTTACGAAAATAAACCTAGGAAATTCCTGAATTTCTAGTTTATTTTCGTTACATCAAGCAGCAGCTCTTAATAATAAATTTGAAGATGGGAAATATATCAAATTTTTTATAATTTTGTTTTCGAATTCTCATTAGTTGTTGGCAACCACTTTTAAAATTTATTGGTTTCCTAACTGAATATATTATCTTAATTGTAATATGTATTAACGGAGCTAAATTTTAAAAGCCGGAATGACAGATTTAAAGCTTAGGAATGAGATGTTTAATAAAACCTATGTGACATTTTACAACAAGATTCTTTCGAGAGAAATTTAAGATATTTTTCATTAAAAAATGCTGTGCAACTTCAAATGTCTGTATCTATGCAAGATTATTTGGAATTCCTCACAATTAGAATTCTAAAAGTAACCACCGGGCGCCCCACATATGAATCGTATATCCTCAACTTGGAATAAACCTAAGCACTAAAAATGACATTCTTTTTTTGGACAATAATATGTTGCTCTCTCATCTGCAGAAACATTTTGGGACACTTCGTTGCATCGCCACTCGTCAGTCGAGCTAAGACTAATAGGAGGGAGAGCTAAAAAAACAGTAGTTGATCGCGGTACCCAGAAAATACAAACGCTTTGTTTCACAGGCTGACTCGGCTTTTTGTTCTTATTGACATCTACCAACTGCTAATATTAAAAAAAATAATAAAAATGTTTTATTAAATCCACAGCTTCAGTTATCGGCAGGAATTTCTACAATATGCAGGAGTTTCTACAATAACACAGTAATATGTCTATAAAGGATACAGAAAAGAACAGATGAGATTTTAACTTGTTAGTTTACCATGCTATTCTTACTCACGAATAACCTAATCAACAGTTCCAAAATTTAATTATTTGACATACTAATTTGCCTGAGTATCAGTGGCGCTTAGATAAGAATGATTCTTTTTATATGGAACTCCATTATACTTGAATAACATATATCGGCTTAATTTATAATCGCACAGCTAGATTGTATCTTTGTTGTACGAGTGCTTTGACCATGCCATTACATACTTAAATGCATTAGTTTGCAATGAATAAATAGCTTACGAACCCGAATGTAGTTGAAATACTGAACATCATTTAGGCACCTGTACGAAAATATTTCACCTGTATAAGGCGCAGTATAATGTTTTGGATACGTATAAAGGTTCGTTTTAACTTGCAACGAGGGGAGCATATTTATTTATATTAGATGTACAAATTAATTCTCCGTCCCTGCCTTTCACAAAGTTTTTTTCCCGCTCTATAATAATCGTAAATTATGTCGAGGTATAAATACTTGATCCTCCTGTGAACATAACCTTAAAAATCAATTTTGATGCGTTGTTGTTCGAGAAGGAACATTTGAGGCACTGCGTTTCTCAACCCAAAAAAAAAACGTCTGAAGGAAAGAAATGATTTCGATAAACCCATGATTTTAACCTTTTAGGTCTGTTATACAATATTTATATTTCATTACAAATAGCAACTTTTTACCAAAAATTGTCGTAGCTTCTGATGTTCTTTTCGAGTCTACGAATGGTTTCCAGTTTCTTTAAACGATGAAAAAAAGCTTGCTGGGTGTCTTTCAACGCTTTTACAAGTCCACATTATTTGTGTTCCAGTTATTAACGGTCATACATACAGCCACACTTACAGAGATATATATATATATATATATATATATATATATATATATATATATATATATATATATATATATATACAAATCGGTTTTATAACGTCTTCCGTCTTTCGATGCCTAATTTTCACTCCTCCCGATTTCTCCATCCCTCCTCCTCCATCTCTCCTCCTCCAGATCTCTCCTCCTCCAGATCTCTCTCTAGTACTTCCTTGTTGATTCCTGCTCTCCAACTTTGGCGTGGTCTTCCTCGCTTTCTTTTTCCATGAGGGTTCCAATTTAAAATCTTTTTAGGTAGTCGGTCTTGTGACATTCTCTGTACATGTCCGTACCATACCAACTGTTGGGTTCTGATTTCGTCCACTATATCGTGCTTTATTTCTAAAGCTCGTCTTATCGTGACATTTGGTATGCGGTCTTTTCTGGATTTTCTGGCTGCTCGTCTCCAGAAATCCATTTCTGTAGCTTTTAGTATTTTTTTCTGTTCTCTCCTTCAATGGCCACAGCTGGGAGCTGTAAGTTATTATACTTTTCACTATTGAGTTGTAAATTCCCTTCTTATTTTCAGTGGTTATGTTTTTGTCCCATAGTATACTATTAAGCATTGCAGTCGCTTTTCTTCCTTGGATATTCCTCTCGAATATTGCTTCTTCCAGTGTGCCGTCCCTAGATATTCTCATTCCCAAATACTTAGAACTGGCACAGTGTTTGATGGTGTGTCCTGTGGCCAGTTTCAAGTCCTGCTGTTGTCCTCCGACGCACATGTACTCGGTCTTTTTAATAGTGACTTCTAGGCCCCATTTTTTCATATTCCTCCATAAGTTTTCGTGTCATGTATTCCATATCATCGATGTCCTGAGCGACTACTACTTGGTCGTCTGCGAATGATAGCGTGTACAATGTAGTATCGTCATCCAGTGGTAATCCCATACTGCTGCATTTCCTTTTCCAGTTCTTCAGTGCACTCTCCAAATAGATTTTAAATAGCATTGGGGATATACAGCAGCCCTGTTTGAGACCCTTTGTGGCCTGGAACCCTGTTGTTATACCATATTTGGTTTTCACACTACTTCTTGCGTCTTGGTATAAGGATTTTACGGCTTTAATTATTTCGGTGCTTACATTACTCTGTTGTAGTATTTCCCACAATCTCATTAGGGGCACGCTGTCATAGGCCTTTTTTAAATCAACAAACAAGACATGGACTTCCTGATCAAATGCGGTTTTCTTTTCTAGGATTTGTGTCAGTGAGAAGAGATGGTCTATTGTGGATCTTCCTGCTCTAAAGCCTGCCTCTTCTTCAGCTTCTACGTCCGCGTATTCCGTTTCTATTCTATTTTTAAGTATTTTTCCGTATATTCTGCTAATAGATCCTGTAACCGTTATTCCCCTATAGTTATCGCAATTATTTTTGTCTCTTTTCTTATGAATTGTTGATATGTATGATATTTTCCATTCCTCAGGTACTTCTGATGTGTTAATGCATCTTTGGAATAAGTTCCTCATATATATATATATATATATATATATATATATATATATATATATATATATATATATATATATATATATATATATATAATATAAATGATTGGTTTAAGGGCAAATAATTATTTCTTTTTTGAAACTTTGTTTCTAATTATTGCTTAAGCGTTGCAGTGTGAATAGACAGAGCTGGAAGTTAGAACATCCTCCACAAAGTGAGAGACATAGACACGCATATCGAATTATATAACATCAAGATTAAAATTGCACTTTATAAAAAAATACATACATTAAAACAAATATAAGGACTATTTAAGGTTTGTTTTTTTACGTCTCTTAGCAAAGGGGTTTGTAAAATAATCACACTCTAAGATTGTTTGCATTTCTTCATGTTTCATGGTCTTTAGATCACGAAAAACATAGTCACTCATTTTCGTCTTATCTGTCTGCCGATCTCTTGGCACGATAACTCCTGAGCGAAGTGAGATATTAATTTAAATTTTGATTCACGTACGTGTTTGACGATTTTGGGCAATATCGCCATAGAGGAATGGGGTAGGGACCGAGAAACTTTGTTTATTGCTTTAATTGTTATGTAAATATTTCTTAGCTTTAGTTGTACAATGAAGGAAAATAGCATAAACGGGGTTAAAAGGACGGGGAAGGTGTTAGAGGGGTTGATTTAAATATATCGTCTTACAGGCCCTTATCAGGGTTCTTGGAATAATTCTGCTATGTTTTCATGATTTTCAATTATTTATGGTCGATCATATAAGGGGGAAAGGGAGCTGTGAGAGGTATTTTCGTATATATCATGTTACACAAGAACTCTGAAAATTGTATTGTTTTTCCTCTGTTTTCAAATATTTATGATCATACATATACATGAGGTAGGGAAGGTTAGAGGGGTTGCTTCATATATGCCATGTTATAAGTCATTTCTTGGCATCAAGGAATCTATGGTATTTGTGTAATTTTTCGTTATTTTCACTTACTTGAACATATAAAGAGTTAATGATAAAGAGGGGTGCTTAGAAAGGTTGTTTCGAATATATTCTGTTATGTGTCCAGTTTAGCATGCGTAGAGTGGACTAATCTAAAATTATTATTTTTTCAAAGTTTTCAGTTGGTCAAACATGTAAAATGTTTTCAAGTTCCAAAGTTTTCAATTGGTCAAACATGTAAATGTCAATAAATAATAAATTTAGGATGCGTGGAGTGGACTAATCTAAAATTATTATTTTTTTCAAAGTTTTCAATTGGTCAAACATGTAAATTGTTAATAAGGCAGTGAGGGAGGTTAGGGGCGCTACTTCGTACATTTAGTATTTCAGAACCTTTTCAGATTTCTTGAAGTAAGGGACTATTACGTTTAATAGCAGAGCCATCATAATGGACAAATTATTTAGTTAATTAGAGACACATGGCAGAACTAATAACTTTTATTCAGAATTTAAGGTTAAGAAATCTTAAAATCTTTTATTAGAATAAACTTTTTAGCTTTATTAATATCACATAGTTCTTTCCTATTTCAGTCCACTGTTGGATGTAGGCTATTCCTATTCCATGCCATATGTTTTGTACTTTTCTCATCCACTGGACTTTTTTGAT
This sequence comes from Pachyrhynchus sulphureomaculatus, assembly GCA_019049505.1. Classification (NCBI taxonomy): domain Eukaryota; kingdom Metazoa; phylum Arthropoda; class Insecta; order Coleoptera; family Curculionidae; genus Pachyrhynchus; species Pachyrhynchus sulphureomaculatus. Next base: position 169,140,918 of record CM032446.1, read on the forward strand.
ATCATCTCTCTGCACTTCTACGCCCAAGCGTTGGTCTTCGGCCCACCTCCATTTTAATTGGACCACTCTTTCTAATACGTCCACGACTTTACTTACTTTAAACTAAAGTCGTGGACGTATCGGATAGTTAAAAAACTTTAAATAATACACTATTCAGTTATAGTTATTGTGTAAGTGTTTAACTACGAGGCTAGTTTGAAAAGTCCGTGCAAAGTCCGAGAGATGGCACCACCGGCGCGTATCAAGGTCATGTTTAGTTAGTAGCATCTCTTGAATGAACGCACACCAAGTTTCAGCCATATTGATCTATTTCTTTGTGTTTGGCATTCGTGTGAATCAAGGAAGTCGAGTGATTTTCAAGAAATGGACGAAAAAGAATTTCGTGTGGTGATTAAACATTACTTTATGAAAGGCAAAACGCCTCAGGAGACTAAAGAAAAGCTTGATAAACATTATGGTGACTCTGCACCTTCGATTAGAACAGTTTATAAGTGGTTTCAAAATTTTCGGACTGGCCATATGGGCACAAGTGACGCTGAACGTTCTGGACGGCCTGTGGAGGTTACGACTCCAGAAATCATTGATCAAATCCATGATATGGTGATGGATGACAGAAGAGTTAAGGTGCGTGCGATTGCTAGTGCTGTGGGCATCTCGACTGAACAGGTACATAATATTTTGCAAAAACATTTGGACATGAGAAAACTATCCGCAAGATGGGTGCCGCGATTGCTCATGCTTGACCAAAAACGGAATCGTGTGAAGTGTTGCAAGGATGGTTTGCAGCTGTTCCAGAAGATTCCGGAGGACTTTAAGCGTCGTTTCGTCACTGTGGATGAAACATGGATACATTACTATACTCCTGAGACCAAACAACAATCTAAACAATGGGTTACCAAGGGGGAATCTGCACCAAAAAAGGCGAAGACCGTTCCTTTGACCGGAAAGGTTATGGCGACTGTCTTTTGGGATTCGCAAGGGATAATCCTCATCGATTATCTGGAAAAGGGTAAAACTATTACAGGTGAATATTATTCATCGTTATTGGACCGTTTGAAAACCGAGCTGCAAGAAAAACGCCCGGGATTGGCCCACAAGAAAGTCCTTTTCCATCACGACAACGCACCAGCACACACCTCAGCAGTTGTGGTAGCAAAATTAATGGAAATAGGATTCCAACTCGTTTCACATCCCCCTATTCTCCAGACTTGGCTCCCTCGGACTACTATTTGTTCCCCAATTTGAAGAAATGGCTGGCGGGACAAAGATTTTATTCAAACGAGGAGGTGATTGCAGACACTAATGGATATTTTGCAGACTTGGACAAATCCTATTATTCGGAAGGGATCAACAAACTAGAACATCGTTGGACGAAGTGTATAAGCCTAAAAAGGAGACTATGTCGAAAAATAAAAAAGGTTTACCCCAAACACATAAGTAGTTTTTAGTTTTGCACGGGCTTTTCAAACCAGCCTCGTACTTTCGTAACAGAAATTTGTATAAAGTTGATGACAGTCATTACTGTTTTCAAGCATACAGTAAGTTTATATACACCAAAATTGTTTTAATATAAGTCCCTAGTTTGTAATTTTTGGTGAAATATCATTTAGAACTATGTTATTAGTATATCTATCTATGTCCAAAATAATTAAACGTATTTAAATTTAATTCACCGTATCATTAGTGATATGATAATAAGTGGGTAACACAATATAATGGTTTCATAATCACATATTAGTTTTAAACGTAAATTTTTTACTTTTTTGTCAAATATGTACTGCCATTCCATAAACAAATTTAATTAAGGTAAAAATTGAAATAATTTGACTTTTACTCTACAAACTGACCATTAAACAAAATACGTCCAAATTTATGAAATGATTTAGAAAACATTTTTATAAAGGTTAACAACTATAAAAAAAAATTGTCCAGTAAAATTGTTTCTGTATCATTCTATGATGTCACACTAACTTACGGTACATTTCAACAATTTTAAATGCTGCAGTAAAAAAAGCATTTGAAATTGCGCAGTCTAGATACAGCAGTATTATGATTTTATCCTGGTATAACCAGGGGTATTTTTCTTGGACCTCGAAAAACTTGTGCTCTTTTGTTTATAAACAATTTAAGTTTTCGAAACGCGTTGAGCTTAAAATGTGAATAACTCCGGTTATATAAGTCTGATCGAGACAAAAAAAATACCAAACTCTTCGTAATGACAACAAATTCTCGTTAGTTCAGTCGCTCAAGTGCGTACATAACCTACAAAATTGAAAAACCGACAAAAACTGTTTTTTTGTTCGTTTTATTGCACAGGTCGACTAAATGAACCGATCGACTTAAAACTTCCAGAAAATATGCCTTTTGTTATAGCAAATACACCCTGAAATTTTGGTGCAAAAATATTGAACCCAGTGGGCACAATTGAATTTGTTATTAAAAATTTGAATTTCCCGCCATTTTATGCCATTTAATCGAAAATGGATCTTTTTTTCAAAATTTAAGTCTCGACGCCAACTTTCCGATGCCATTAATTTTTTTTTTTAATCATTTTAATCGTTTTCTTTACATTTGCTTATTAGTCAAATAACAACAAACGCGTTTTTTCGGTCATTTTCACGTTAACGAAAATGATTTTTTTAAAATGAAGGTCTCGCGATTCTCTTCTAGATGTGATAAAAAAAAATAATTTTTTTTTTCAAAATGACAGAAACATTTGTTGTTATTTGATTAATAAACAAATTAAAAAAAAAAGGTTAAAATGATTCCAAAAAAAAAAATTACTTTTAAATGGCATCGAAAAGCTAGTATCGAGACCTAAGTTTTGAAAAAAAAAGATCCATTTTGGACCAAATGACATAAAATGGCGGGCAATTCAAATTTTAAATAAAAAATTCAATTGTGCCCACTGGATTCAATATTTTTATACCAATATTTCAGGATATTTTTGCTATTACAAAAGGCATATTTTCTGAAAGTTTCGAGCCGATCGGTTCACTTAGTCGACCTGTAAAATAAAATAAAAAGAAACAGTTTTTTGCCTGTTATTTCAATTTTGTAGGTTATGTACGCACTTGAGCGATTTAAAACCAATGAGGAGTTTTTCGAAAATTCCTTACGAAGAGTTTGTTTTTAGTGTTCCGTACAGAACACTTATAAGATCACTTCGGTGTCTGTCTGTCACACCCGATTTTCTCCGAAACTATTTGACATAGAAAGGTGAAATTTGGTAATAATATAGGAATTCATGGCATCATCAGAGCCATGTAGTTTTGAGAATTAAATTTTGACTTAAGGGGTTAGTTTTGGGGGGTGAAGTCGAAAGTGACAAAAAATTTTTTTTACTAGGTCATCGAGTGTGGTGTCAAATGAAAGCTTGTGAAAACACGAGTAAAAAATATACATATAATATTATACTTGCGCGCACTTTTCTTTGTATTATTTTTAAAAATTCGCGAAAAATCGCTGTCCCGGGCCTTATCTCGAAAAGTACTTATCAAAAAATTTCGAAAAAAGTCTGGAATATTCTCCACGGGGTGTAGATTGAACGAAAATTATCACGAATGCATTACCTTAATAATTTATATGGTATATAAAAAAAAAACAAAAATTTCAAGGTCATCAGATTTCAGTAAAGATTGGAAACAAACTTTGTTGAAAACTCATTTGGGGTGTATTTTGTGAAGTCACTGATCATTTTATACCTCTGTAACAAATTTTTTTTATTTTAAAAGCAATCAACGTACGGAACACTAATTGCGCAAGTTCAACTTGCACTTGACCGGTTATTTTTGTCTCGATCCGACTTATATAACCGGAGTTATTCACATTTTAAGCTAAAAAAAAAAACGCGTTTTGAAAACTTCAATTGCAAACAGCACAGGTTTTTCGAGGTCCAAAACTCAGAACAACACACCTGGTGATCCCGAAGAGAATAAAATCATAATATTGCTGTATCTAAAGTATGCCTATCTCATCATTATTTTGACCTTTTTTACTGCACTATTTACAGTTCTAAAGTACTTAAATATTTCAACTTCACTATACATTTTCGGTTTTTTTTTTGCAAATTGAATAATACATCACTTTGTATCTATCGCAAAAATCCAGTATTTTGGTTCTCAAAAAATTCTTGTCAAAATTGGGAATATATTCTGTTATTTTAGTTTGATACTATTTTTTTTGAAGAAATAGATTTTCTATCCCTTCATTTCAAATCATAAAATACATTCATTGAAAATCTACAACCGTTGAATCGTCTCAATTGAATGGAATGCTGCGCTTGAACTATTGATATTAAATAATTTATCGTTATTAAATATTGACTCTGTCGAAGTTTTTTATTATAGACAATGACATAATAAGTAAAACTTGGAAGCTTAACGACATTTTTCTTAAAATTTCAATAAGACACTCATAAAAAAAAGAGAAATAGAAGCACCGAAATATCTGCTGTTGCTTCGTTTCCACTATTATACGACTTCAATTAAAGTTAACAAAAGCTTCCTATTTAATTAACTAATTCCTGTAATTACTAAAATCGTGTCTATTGTTCTCGATTTTACTACTTCTTTACGTTACTTTTCAAGCAGTAAACATTTTAAATTATTTTTTCATTAATTCTGATCTGTCTAATTGGACACGGATGTTCTTCGTTTCGTATTACTTACTAAAATGCTTAATTAATACTTCTAGCAGGAGAATAGCACTCGGTGGTCCGCCAGCTGTACGCACTACTTTTTTTTTTGTTATAATTAATAAAAGTATTCTGTCAGCGTTTAACAGTGCCCATTTTTGAAACGAATATGTTATATTTTAAGTTTTCTTATTATTTAAATAACCTACTTGACCTGCGAAGTTTTGCTAAATTTTACACAGGCCAGAAATTCGGATGGATAGTACTATTTTAAAGTTCATATCTGATATTTCTTCATAGTTTTTAAATCTCATTTTAAAACTGTAAAACTAGATGGGCAATTATCCCTTGTTTTGGAGACCTGGTTGAAACGACTGACCACTTCTTCATCTAATTTCAACTTCTTTGGCTTGGTGAATTTTATTAACATTTGTGATACAAAATTGTTTCTTGCCTAATTGTTAATTACTTTTTGACATACTACTGTGATCAAAAAATAGTAACACTTTTGAAATAAAACGCAAACGGGTTATTTATTTTTCCAAATTTATTTCGTCCCCTTCAAAGTAATCCCCCTTGGATACAATGCATTTATGCCAACGTTTTTTCCAGTCTTCGAAACAGTTGTTGAATTCGATTTCTGGAATGGCCTTTAAAGCCTTTTTCGATTCGGTTTTAATCTCCTCAATCGATTCAAAACGATGTCCTCGAAGCGGTTTTTTGAGTTTAGCGAATAGCCAGAAGTCCGACGGAGCTAAATCAGGCGAATAGGGCGATTGCGGAATAATATGAGTTGAATTTTTGATGAAAAAGTTGCGAAGAACCAATGCTGTGTGAGAAGGCGCATTATCGTGATGAAAAAACCAAGAGTTATCGGCCCATAATTCCGGCGTCTTGAGACGAATAACGTCACGCAAACGACGCATAACACTCAAATAATATTCCCTATTGACAGTTTGGCCCGGCGGAAGGAATTCATAATGAACAACACCACGATAATCGAAGAAAACTGTTAACATCACCTTAATTTTCGACTTACTTTGGCGTGGTTTCTTCAGTCTAGGGCTCACCTCTAGCACTCGACGATTTTTGAGCACCAAATCCTTGATTTGCTTGACGTGGTTCTCATCGGTAGATGTTGAAGGACGACCAGGACGTTCATCGTCCTCCACACGTTCTCTGCCTTCTGTAAACAATTTATACCAATCAAAAACACTTGCTCTGGATAGAGCATCATCACCAAATGACTTTTTTTATTATTTCGAACGTTTCGGAAGCCGAAAAACCATTTTTAAAACAAAATTTAATGCAACTTCTTTGCTGAATTTTTTCACTCATGTTAAAAATCGAAAAAGGCACTTTTGTTGTTGAACGAATGCAAGCTAGTCTTATTAACTACTGATGCTATGGTCTTAAAATTTGACACAGATGGTAGTTAAGGTCCTACCAACCTAACGAAAAAAAAATTAATCCGATTTGGAAATGCCCCGGCGATTTAAATTTAAAAGTCTTACTATTTTTTGATCACAGTAGAATACAGTACGTTCTAAACAATATGTTCAGGTCTGCAGCAGCTTTGAACTCATCATCTGAGCAAAATTTTCGACTCTGATGTATTTCTTTAAATGTTCGAACAGGATACTAAATCAGGACTATAGGGTGGTGGATGTTGTAACTTAGTTAATCCATAGCTTTCGGTAATGGCTTGAAACTGTGCGAGCCTTGCGGATCTTGTAGTTTTCGTGCAACAGAAAAGTTTCAGCTATCCATAAATTCGGACATTTTCCTCTGATGGCCTACTTCATATTTTGGATCGTTTTTTCGTAAACCCCTCTTAATTGTGGTCCCTGTTTCCATATATTCAGTAAGCAAAATTTCTTTGCAATCCCAAAAAACGGTGACTTCCACAGGACGACTTTTTCGCCTTCTTTAGACTGGACAGCCCTTATGAAACTATTGCATTCACTCTTACTTCGCGGGAAGATTCCAATAAAACACCCCAACTTTGTCGCCTGTAACAATTCGCGAAAAATAATTTTCATTGTTCTCTATAACAGTCAAATGTTGTAGAGAAATTTCTTTCCTCAGAAGCGCTGGTGTAAGAAGTTTGAGGATCCATCGTGCCGAATCATCTTTCATCTCTAAACCTGGAGACTTAGCAGTTAGTACTTTTTAGGATCCAGCAAAACCAGGTACCGGGCTACGTAGGATCCGGTAATATTATATTATGCTCGTTCTTTTACGTTTTATTAACATTTTCTGCCAACTTTAGGCACTTTTTTGTAATTTGGCAATTGTTAAGACGCGACAAATTATTGCTTAGGCAACTACGCGTCTGGTTATTTTGTGCAACACCCCGTATTTAGCAGTAATACGATGAATCGCCTAGCGATTATAAACATTTTATTCCCATATTTTCTACGAGACAAGGTATTTTTAACGATTTATGAATTTTAAAAAATTAGCTAAGTCTTTACCTACTTTTTACTTCGTGAGGAAGATGAATCAAAAGCAGTATGTGGGTTGTGTAGCGTAAAAATCACCAAAAAATCTAGTACTAGTACTAGTCATCTATATTGAAACATTTAAAATTTAAACATCCCACTAGTTTGGTCAATGAAGATCAGGACGAAATAAAATCATTAACCGCCTCTGGGAATTTAATACAAATTATTATTACAGGATATTTTGAGACAACAGTGGAATATAAATGATCCTAAATCAAAACTTGTGCACATGGCAATAGGAAAGATGATAACCTTGGAAAACTAGCCTTTTTCGTTTGTAGAAAATATAGGCAAGCGTAAAAATGAAGCGTTATTGTATTAAGGCTATGGTTATTATTACTATTGTACAGGGTGAGTCAACGATGGAGTAAAGTTCATTATCTCATTTGTTTCGGGAATGATAAAAAAATGTTAAATACAATAGTTTTAGGGAATGTTAAGGTCCACAGTTTAAAATTATTTTTGAATATACAGGATACTTCAAAAAAGTGTGGCCGATATAACATATGTTTTTTTAAATTGAACATCCTATTTTCTAATTTATTTTTAAATTCTGCGTAAAATTTTATAACTTTTTTATTAATAATGTTGTATACCTAAACCTAGTAGTTTTTCTAATATTTCAATTTTTTTTTTTTAAATACTAGTTTTCAGTTTTGTAAAAAATTGCCAGTAGCGCCATTGTTTCTGAATGTGGAATACTCATAATTGGTACGAGCGTTCTATAGAGATAAAAAAAGATATATGTAAAGAAATTTGAGTTAGATGCTACAGGCTGTTCAAAATAAATTTATGCATTTCGTACCTTTTAAATTGAAAAGTCTCAAATTTTTTTAAATAGCACACCCTTATATTATTATTTTTTCTGATAGATTTTTACAAAACCCTCCAACTTTTATTAAGAACGTCATATACCTATTTCTAATAGTTTTCAATTTATTTTGAGTTTTTCAATTTTTACCCTTGTTTTTAATACACTTACGCTGTAACATCATAGTTGCTAAGACAAAACAAAAATGTAGGCATTGTCAAATTTTGACATGTCTATTAAGCAAGTAAAAATAGTTTAATTTGTTGTAGTAAGTGACGTATAAAGGTAATAGTTATGGATTTTTCATAAATGAATTAATTGATATGGTTTATATACTGGACGAGGCGGGAAAAAATTGTCTTTTGGCAGTAAGGCTTTACGGAGCGAAGTACCCTAATAGACGTACACCATCTAGAAAATCTTTTCAGTGCTTAATGGAACGGTTTGATGGTAGTGGTAGCTATACGAAACGGAAAGTAGTAAACCAGAATGCTACCAATGAGGAAAAAGAAATGGATATTTTACTTCATGTTGAAGATAATCCCCAGGTCAGCAGCCGTTAACTAGCTGACTTATCTGACACATCCCAATCTACGGCTAATCGCACCACGAGATAATACAAGTATCATTCCTTTCATATGGAACTACACCAAGAACTTCAAGACCGTGATTTTGAAAGCAATCAACGTACAGAACATTAATTACGCAAGTCCAACTTACACTTGACCAGTTATTTTTTAATTTCTGCACTCTGCTTATAATCCCTATCTTCTATTTTTAGAAGTTCCGTCCTGTTTTTGAATGTAACTATAACTGGCCAATAAGATGTTTAGATCGACTTGATAGTATATACTAAATTGTTGGCGCCTTTTAAATTTATTATAACTCTGGCAACGTTTTTAAGATTTTAACTAATATTCGAAGATATTAAATTATATTTGTTTGAAATAATTTGGAATGGAGTAGGGCTTAAGAATAAGCACCTCGTCCCTATCGATATTTGTACAAAACAATGAGGTGTCTTTAATAAAAAATTATAAAGTCCCCTTGGGCTATATATCAACTGTTAACTAATCATAAGAATGTATGTCATACTCATTAGCATACTATATTCATTTTGTTCATGTCAGTAAATGTTTGAAACGAGGAAGTGACTTGACGTTTATTTTTTATTATTTAATTTATGATCCTTTAATTGTATTTACACATACTTTAAAAATATATGACACCTTACTTATGGAATGTTTAGGATGTGTTTGCCAAACTTTCTAAAACATTTTTTTCTCAGCAATTTAGAAGGATGCATTACCAGGTAACATTACCAGCCATGTCCCCAAACAAATATTTAAAATAAATTAATATATATTGTGGGTGTGACAAAAATAATATCTGTGCTTGACCAATTATTTTGTTATATGTTAACGGGTTATTTTCTATGTTCGATGTACTTCAAAGCATCTGATAACAGTAGTATTAATATTTACCGTTTGAACAAGTAAAGTCAACAAATCTAATAAAAAAAGGAAAATAATCTGCCAATGTTTAATCACATCTAATGGGACAGCTGCCTAGCTTAGCGGCAAACTACGCTGTTTTATAATTATCTAGGAATGTATTTAAATTTGAACTCTTTTAATTAGGTTTTTAAATCAGGATTCCAGTTAGTTTGTGTTAACAGATTTTCTAAGTTAGAAAAGTATATACGAATTTTCTTCTTAGATTTAAGAAGAAATTCAATTTTGACGAAAAATCTAACAATGTGTAATTTAATACTTTTTAGAATTCTATTTTTTTCTGAATATACCTAAAAATTGTTACCATACCTACCTATATTACCACTCTGGACCAGTACTTATAGTTAAAGATTGAAATGGGCGGTGAGGATAAATTTTCTTATGCTAATTCGTCAAATTTGATAAATTCCCTCCTGTAGACTTTTATTTGTGTTTATGTGTTTGACACTAACTACGGAAAATTATCCAAAATTTTTTTATTAAAAGTTCTTTTTTTTCCCAAAATATACATATTTAATAACCGATTAAGTCCAAGTTGAACTTGCACAATTAGTGTTCCGTACGTTGATTGCTTTTAAAATAAAAAATTTGGTTATGGTGGTATAAAATGATCAGTAACTTCACAAAACACACTCCAAATGAGTTTTCAACAAAGTTTGTTTCCAGTCTTTACTTAAAACTGATGATCTTGAATTTTTTTTTTTCTATATACCCGATAAATTATTAAAGGTAATGCACTCGTGATAATTTTCGTTCAATCTACACCCCGTGGAGAATATTCCAGAATTTTTTCAAAATTTTTTGATCAGTACTTTTCGAGATAAGGTGGGGGGACAGCGATTTGTCGCGTTTTTTTAAAAATAATACAGAGAAAAGTGTGTGCAAGTATTACATTATATATATATATATATATATATATATATATATATATATATATATATATATATATATATATATATACTCGTGTTTTTACAAGCTTTTATTTGACAGCTCACTCGATGACCTAGAAAAAAAAATTTTTGTCACTCCCGATTTCACCCCCCAAAACTAACCCCTTAAGTCAAAATTTAACTTTCAAAACTACACGGCTCTAATGAGGCTATAAATTCCTATATTATTACCAAATTTTAACTTTCTATGACAAATAGTTTCGGAGAAAATCGGGTGTGACAGACAGACAGACGGACAGACAGACACCGAAGTCATCTTATAAGTGTTCCGTACGGAACGCTGAAGATCAGGAAGTGGTAATTTCACTCTTTAAATAAGTACGCAGTTTAATTAAGCATTTAGTGTATTTGACGTTAACCAATACTATTTTTTTAATAACTACTTTTTGAAAGGAAGTACTCTTTAAGTGTTTAACGTGACTTAATACAGCTATTTGTTTAAGCTTTGTTCGAGAATGAAAATACTTGCATAAAAATTTTAGTTTGGCAAAAGTTAAGGAAAGTGATGTAGTCCGAACATTAGAGTAATGAAAGGTGCAAGAATAAACGAAATATGTATGACTTAAAGATTTTCTAATACTTATTGTCCAGAATTATCTCAGGACTAATAAGAACCCCCAAGGGGGTATTCAACTTTGACTTTACTTAAAATTATATAGTTTTCAATGAGCTGGTATTCAAAAAAAATATATATAAAAGTCTGATTATTATACGTGATTTATTAACATAGTTCTTTCACTTCCAAAAAAAATGATGCGGGAATTGTGGCTGCAGCAACTTTTCGAGAAGTTGTTATAAATTCATTATGACTTTTCTTTGTCACGAGTGTACTTCTGAAATAGAACAAATTATTTAAATCTAATTTATAATTGACATTAAGTGAACTGCATAAGCATTCTACAAGAAATGATGTAAATTTTTAAGTTCGAGGTTGAAAGTAAAATCGAAATGTCTTTTAAAATCGTAACTCTAATTTTTCCATTCGTTAATGCCCTATTGACTAGCAGAGTTTCAGGAAAATTGGTTAGTCCAGTTCTGAGGAAATCGTAAGTAAAAAATTAGTATGCATGCTATCTCACGCAACAACTTCCCGTAGGATGAAAACAAATTGTTTGTCCTCCTTTTTGGTTAGGGACACCAATCACATGCTACTAGGGTTAGAAAGTCCTAGACAGGAAGTCTGGTTATTTAGGATAAGCCTAGGGACGTGAGAAAACTCGCAGTCGGAAACACATAAGCTCCAGCAGAGTGAAAAATTTGACTTCAGAAGCATGGTGCGGCTAAAATAACTTAGAACATTTAGGGCTTTCCAAATAGGCAACAAACAAGAATGCGAAAATTCAACAGTTTCAAGATTGGATATCTTCCCCTTCGTCTGATTACAATCACATAATAGAAAATATGCTTTTTAATTTCAAGGATTTCGATTGGAGAATGAGTTTTAAAGATAATTTCGTGTTCGTGGAGCTTAGAATGAAGAATTGTATCAAAAAGTAACTGAAATGCAACATAGATACCAGGAGTTGTAGAATTTAAAAACGATAAGTAAAATATTGTTGGATACTGAAGCGCGACAAACTGCTCTGATGCTAGAAACGAAGCTTAGCAGCCTACATTTAATCAAGCCTCCGCACATTTATATTAAAACGTGCTGTGAAAATTGATTGATTGCATCGGATAGAAACGTATTTGTCAAATTTATAGTGTTGTCAGACTTCCAAAATTTAAATGATTTTAGGGTTTATCGGCTGTCATAATATCATTGAAAGTATAATATATAGTTTGCCCTAATAGGAAAGAAAGTTAATATATATATATATATATATATATATATATATATATATATATATATATATATATATATATATATATAATTAACAACTAAATATTTCTAAATTTGTATCATAACTTACATAAACCTGTATATAAGCACATATTAACATTAACACGTAAGGTTGCAATATCCCTACTGCATCCAAAGCAACTTGTACTACAAAACAGCTAGTAGTCATTATGGTTTCTTGAAGTGGATGCAGAATAAAGCAACTTTTTTACATATCATTATGACCGATTAAACGTCGGTACAGATTGCAATTATTTGATCCTTTGCCTTGTTAAACCTTACTTGACGGGTAACAGCAAGTCCGTATTAAGCGTGAAAACCCTCCCCACAAAAAAAAGAAACCCCCAGCAATAACAGGTCTTCATTATCCAAATAGGGCCACATTTTCTAATTAACAACATCTCTATGAAAAGAGTTTGTGTGCATTTGTTCCGGAAATAACCTTTCTCCCACTAGCCAATAAAAGTAAAGTATGAGGAGTCATTCTTGCATGAAGTTACCATAGCAACGAATTATTTGTGAATATTTCATATCTGTCATTCAAATTTTGTCTAACAAATTGTTATTTATTTACTAGATTGCATCGAAAAGTTTATAGCCTCCCCTGTAAGCATTGTATATGCTTTTTAAATTTTCAGTCCACCCACGTATAATTTTGATATTAATTTGTACAAATGCACAAACGATTGTGTAAGCGCCATATGTAGACATTGATAGTGCAGTTTCAGGAATCTGCTTATGGGCCATCCTGAAACTGGCTTCGTTCTGCAATAATACCGCTTTCCGAACTTGCCACGTCAATACCTATTTATATTCTTGAAATATTAAAATTTATGTCATACTTAACCATTTACCATATTTACACAATAATTTTGAATAATGTATGAGTAGAATTAATTTAATGTTGTTACAGTAGTATTAATTGTGGTTTAAACAATTAACATTATATAGGAAAAACTTTTTAGAATATTATGCAAATTAAATTATTAAAATTAACAAACATAACAAAGGTCTCCATGGCCAGTTCTCCTAATTGGGTAGTTTATTGTATTAATTATTTGTGGAATAATGTTTTCATTTTAATTTAATTTTCATTAAAACTATTCAAACAAATAAATTTTTGCCCTTTCAAGAATTTTTTTTAATACGTTATTAATTATTTGAAAATTCAATTATTGGTGAATATTGCGCAGTTTTTGACTTTTTTTGTTTAGCAGAGTTAATTTTTTAGTGTTCCATATGAAACACTTATGAGATCACTTCGGTGTCCGTCTGTCACACCCGATTTTCTCCGAAACTATTTGACATATAAAATTGAAATTTGGCGCAAATATAGGAATTGATGGCCCAATCAAAAAGTTTTAAAAGTAAAATTTTGAGTTTAGGTGTTAGCTTTGCGGGATGAAATCGGAAGTGAGAAAAAATTACTAGGTCATCTAGTGGAGGATTTCAAATGAAAGCGTGTAAAAACACAAACTCAAAAATATATATGATGTAATACTTGCACCCATTGTGCTTTGTATTTTTTTTAAAAAATGGTCAAAAATCGGGCTTGCCTCCTCTATCTCGAAAACTATTGAAATTTTGAAAAAAAATTCTGGAAAATTCTTCATAAAGTAAAGGTCGAGCATAAATTATCAGGAGCGCATTACGTTTAATAATTTATCCGGTATATGGAGAGCTGATATCGGCAGTAAAAAAAAATTACCAGGTCATCTAGTAGGGGATTTCAAATGAAAGCGTGTAAAAACACAAACTCAAAAATATATATGATGTAATACTTGCGCCCATTGTGCTTTGCATTTTTTTTTTAAAAAATGGTCAAAAATCTGTCTCGCCTCCTCTATCTTGAAAACTATTAAAATTTTGAAAAAAAGTTCTGGAAAATTCTTCATAAAGTGAAGGTTGAGCGTAAATTATCAGGAGCGCATTATGTTTGATAATTTATCCGGTATATGGGGAGCTGACATCGGCAGTAAAAAAAAAATTACCAGGTCATCTAGTGGGGGCGTCAAATGAAAGCTTGTGAAAACACGAGTTCAAAAATATATATGATGTAATACTTGCGCACACTTTTCTTTGTTTTATTTTTAAAAAAATGGCCAAAAATCTCTGCCCCTCGAAAAACATTGACCGAAAAATTTTGAAAAAATTCTGGAATGTTCTTCATAAAGTTTAGATTGAAAATTATCATGAGTGCGTTACATTTGGTAATTTAGCTGGTGTAAACAGTTTAATATATTTTCAGTACCTCTAGAGGCAATATAATTTTATTTTATTTGTTTATAATTAAATTTGCATTGTAAATATCACCAAATAAACGTTTTAATAGGAAAATTTAATATTAAATATCAAAATATAAGACCTTGGAACAGGTAGGAAATTAGAGTTTTAACACAAGTCAGTATCATAACTTTAGTTGACTTATTAGTGCTTTTGTGAATTAGACTAGTCTTAAAATTAAACAGTTTAGTGAACGAGGCAGCATTGGTAGTATGTTTTATTGTTTATATATTACTGTTTGCAATAAAATTATAAGTACAATATTAGAGCCAATGGTAAAAGCGCAATAATTATCATTCCAGGTTTCAATTCCATGAAAATATCCAATTTCTTGAAGAGCTCTATAGTATTACGAACATTTTTTTTTGTTTCCCTTGTTTTCATAATATGTATTATTACATCTATAATATATATAAAATGCAACGTCTCTCTGTCTGTCTGTCCGTTAGTGCGCCTATCACTGAAAAACCACTTATCCGATTTACGTACTTTTTTTTTTAAAACATACATATGTTCTCTGGCCAGGTTATAGGCTATATTTTATTACGATTGGTAGCATAAGGAATGAGCAGTGACGTAAAACAGTGAATGATGTCGGAAATAAGTTTGCCGCTAGCGCGTGCCTTTGCAATACACAGCCTAAACCATTAAATATGGAGCAATATTATGTAGCAAAGAATATCTGTAATGTATAATCTATAATATATATAAAATGCAATGTCTCTCTATCTGTCTGTCTGTCCATTAGTGCGTTTATCACGCGGGAACCACTTATCCGATTTACCTGTCTTTTACTTGTACCAGAGAATATCTATAATATATATAAAATGCAATGTCTCTTTGTCCGTCTGTCTGTCTGTCCGTCCGTCTGTCTGTCCGTCCGTTAGTGTGCTTATCACTGGAGAACTACCTATCCGATTTATATTGCTTTTTTTTTAAACATACGTATGTTCTCTGGCCAGGTTATAGGATATATTTTATTAGGTGACATAAGGAATAAGCAGTGACGATAATAGTGAATTAAGTCGGAGAAAAGTTTGCCGCTAGCGCGTTCTCTTGCAATACACTCCCTAAAGCATTAAATATGGAACAATATCATGTAGCAAAGAATACAATATATATAAAATGCAACGTCTCTCTGTCTGTCTGTCTGTCTGTCTGTCCGTTAGTGCGCTTATCACTCGAGACCACTTATCCGATTTACGTGTTTTTATAAATTTATACATATGTTCTATATAATTCGATATAAGCCTAGATAATGGGAGATAAGGTGAGATAATGGGAGATAAGGAGAAATAATGGGAGATAAGTCGAGATAAGCCTCGATAATGGGAGATAAGGTGAGATAATGGGAGATAAGTATAAATAATGGGAGATAAGGAGAGATAATAGGAGATAAGCAGAGATAAGTCTAGATAATGGGAGTTATGGTGAGATAATGGGAGATAAGGAGAAATAATGGGAGATAAGTCGAGATAAGCCTAGAGGAAATAAGGTAAGATAATGGGAGATACGGAGAAATAATGGGAGATGAGCAGAGATAAGCCTAGATAATGGAAATTATGTAGAGATAATGGGAAATAAGGAGAAATATTGGGAGATAAGGAGAAATAATGGGAGATATTTTATTACGTTGGGTAACATAAGGAATAAGCAGTGACGATAGTAGTGAATCAAGTCCACGCGAGCGGAGCCGCGGGCCCGGCTATTCATAATATACCGCCAATAAATTGTAGGCATTTTTAAAGTCTTTTTATTGAGAAAAGGGTCAAATAGCTGTTACTTATTTTATATTATGGTACATACTCTACTAGTAAGTAATTTGATATAACACGTAAAGTTTTTGGTCTAGCTACTTAAAACACTTTTTTTGCAAAATTCGACTTTATTCATTAATATAGTCTCCTTCAAAAGCGATACTATCAGTCAATCAGTACAAACAAATTCATAAATTTTTTACAAATTTATCTTGACATTTGCCTTTGGCAGTTGCCATAATGCATTAAAAAGTACATTTTCTGGGAAGAAGTCTATAATCACTGCTTTTTGTGTAAAGTTTCTGATGGGACAGTAAATAACACGTAGCCTTAAAAGTTTTTGGTCTAGCTACTTAAAACATTTTTTTTTTTGCTAAATTCGACTTCATTCATCAATATAGTTTCCTTCAAGAGCGATACAATCAGTCCAACGCTTTTCTAACATTTCTATACCTTTCTTGTAGAAGCATTTGTTTTTGCCTTCAAAATAGGCTCAGTTTCGGCGATAACTTCTTCATTGGAGCCAAATCTCTTTCCTGCGAGAATTTTTTTGAGGTCTACGAATAGATAATAATCGCTGGGGGCCAAATCTGGAGAATACGGTGGATGAGGAAGCAATTCGAACTTCAATTCATGCAATTTTGCTATCGTAACGATTGACTTGTGACACGGTGCATGCTCTTGATGAAAGAGCACTTTTTTGTGCATTTGGGGCCGTTTCTTTGCGATTTCTGCCTTCAAACGCGCCAATAACTTTATAATATTCGCTATTGATGGTTTTTCCCTTCTCAGCATAGTCGGTGAAAATTATTCCAGGCGCGTCCTAAAATACAAAGGCCAAAACTTTCCCAGCCGACTGTGGTGTCTTTGGTCGCTTCGGGCGGCTTTCACCGGCTGCTGTCCACTCAAGTGACTACCGATTTAATTCCGGTGTGTAGTGGTGGATTCATGTTTCATCCATTGTCACATGTCTCATGAAAAAATCCTTTTTATTGCGCTTAAACAGGTTCAAGTAGCGCTCAGAATCATCAACACGTAGTTGTTTTGGTACACTATGAGCAAACGCGGTACCCATTTCGAATATAACTTTCTCATGCCCAAATATTCATGCAAAATATGACCAACACGTTCATTTGATATATTTAGGGTGTCAACTATCTCACGCAATTTTACTTTACAGTCATCCAAAACAATTTTGTGGATTTTTTTATATTTTCCAGTGTAACTACCTTATTTGGGCGTCCAGAGCGTTCAGTTTCATTTGTACCTGTACGACCGCGTTTAAATTTAGCATACCAGTAAATGATGAATGATTTTCCAGGGGCAAAGTACCCGTAATACTTATCAAGCCATTGTTTTGCTTGAACGGTACTTTTTCCCATCAAAAAACAGTGTTTAATCAACACACGAAATTCGATTTTTTCCATTGTTTTGAAAATATCTAAAACCACTGTAACTTAAACTGCTCGTCGTAAACTAATCGTCGAAATGTCATGAAATTTTGACACGTATCGGTTGAAGGTTGGTACTTCCTGAAATCATATGGATTTTATGAAAAGGGCGACATCTATGTGTCAGACCAAAAACTTTTCAGCCTACGTGTTAGATTATTTTTTACATTATTTGCATTACCTAAACTTATTTTATTATTTATTTATATTGCTGCATTTCTTAACATAATTTGCTCTAATTAAATTGTTTCATTAAGAAATTAGCAATTAAATTGAATGTTTGCAATTGTGTTTATAGGTACAAACATATTACAAATAAATTTACTGTAAACGCCGCTCTGAATTTTTATACCTAGTTTAAAACCACATTCCAGGATTTAAAAATAAGAACGCGTTATAAACGACAAAATATCTAGTTCATCTTGAACAAAAATGGATTTGTGTTAATAAAGTTCTTTGCCTTGAATATTAAAAAATTATGCGTAACCTATATCTTACAACTTATACAGCTCAACCATATTTTTACAACTTAATTACTATTGTGTCTAAGGTTGATACAAAATAAAAAAAAATAGCAAATGGTTTGATTTATGACCAGTAGGTGGATTTTGACATTTAATTATCAATTACTCCTTACACAAGTTATTTGGCACCAAAAAATTTGAATGAGTCGGACAAATCCCTGAAAAATCTCGGGAAAACCAGTTGATATTAATGACTTATCCTTGGCGGGCACTTCTGCACCCACAAATAATATTTCGGTAGTTTGTCCTTTATTTTTGCAAACCATCATCTCAGGCAAGACTCTACATTGAAGAATATATTTTGATGTATTTTTTTATTTTTATCAGAGTTGTCTTGCATTATCACACGAATCATAAGACACTAATATTCCCAAATGTTGGAAAATGATGCCCAAGAAACTGGCGGTATTTTTAGAACCAAAACTCTAGATGCTTTTGAGCAGAGTCAAATTTATCTTTAGCAAGATGTTTTCAAAAACACAAGATCATTTTGCGTTTCATTTAATGACAAATAACGTAATCCTAAATTACTACACATTGTTAAGTAGTGTTACTTTTTAAACCACTTTGTTAATAACGTAATATTTATCATTTTATTTTTTTATATTGCAGACATCAGTTTAGCCATGAAGCGGGGAGCTGATGGTGATATGGGAAGCCCACAAAAACGCTCCAGAAGGGCCGGAGATGAAGAAGTGCGCTTACTTATTCCTAGTAAGGTAAGAAACAAGTTTATTAAAAAAAATACATAGGATGCCCCATATGTATGGAATAATGATTCCACAGCATTTATTAATTAGTGTATCAAAAAAATGTTGAAATAAAAGTTATAGGGTGTTATACGGCGCACATGCTGACGTGGACCATAACATGTTTTGAACTGTCAGTTCGAAGAAGTTTCGCCATCTTAATTTTTTTAAAATGGAAAGCCCTGTATATTATTTTATTTTCGAGTCTTACTAAAAATTCTTAAGATGGCTTGTGTCAAACATTTACTGTCAGGTAACAACTTAACGCGTCAAAAAATGATTTATTGACGAAAACGTTTATTGCTGCATTTTGTGAAACTGCAACAAAGAATTACTTTGTTAATGATAGTTGGTTACCGAGACCGTAGGAGAACACAACAAGAGGTGTGTGATCTTTTTAACGCAGAATATCCGAATCGAGAACCTATTACCCAATCCGTAGTTAGCAAAAGATTAAAACGATTTAGACAATCAGGTCATGTCAGGGATCGTTCTAAATCTGGACCTCCAAAAGTTAAAACAAGCGATGATAAAAAGTTAGATGTTTTATTGGAAATTACAGAAAATCCCCATACAGCCACTCGTCAGCTTTGCCTAGACCACAACATAAGTAAAGGTACCTTAAATCGTATACTGAATGAAGAGAAATTGCATCCATACAAACCCATTCTATTGCAAGGAATATCTGAAGATGACTACGATAGACGCGTTGAATTTTGCGAGGTCATGAAGAAACGAATCAATAATGATCCTAACCTAATTCATAATATTGTTTTTTGTGACGAGGCCACATTTTGTCTTAATGGAAGAGTTAACAGTTAACACTGGATAATCGACAGACATTCTCAAAGACTACAAAAAATAAACGTGTGGGCAGAGATCTGTGAACGTCGTATCATTGGTCCCCTTTTAATCGATGGAAATCTTGCAGGACAGCGGTATTTATAGTTACTCCAAGAGCAAGTTATATCCAATTTTTCCCGATGAAAATAATTTGGATATCCCTAACAGGAATCTGTGGTATCAACAGGACGGAGCATCTCCTCACTATGAAATCAGTGGTCGTAGATATTTGGATGCGATTTTTCCTAATCGATGGAAAGGTAAAAGAGGTGCTGTAGAATGGCCTGCAAGGAGTCCCGACCTTACGCCACTCGATTTTTTTTATGGAGTCATTTGAAAACCAAAGTTTACCGAAGTCGACCTGAAACTGTAGACAATTTACAACAAAGAATTCAATATGAAGTAGCACAGATCACCCCAGATTCTCTGCAAAACTCTATTTAGGCCGTTTATGACAGATTGGGTCATTGCCTCGCTGTTAACGGTAGACATTTTGAGCAATTCTTACCTTAAAACTAAACCTATAGTATTTATTAATAGTTTTTAGGTCTTTTTACTGTTCCGTACGAAATACTTATAAGATCACTTCGGTGTCTGTCTGTCCGTCTGTCACACCCGGTTTTCTCCGAAACTACTTGACGTAGAAAGTTGAAATTTTGTACTAATATAGAAATTGATGGCGTCATCAGAGCTGTGTAGTTTTGAAAGTTAAATTTTGACTTAAGGAGTTAGTTTTGGGCGGTGAAATCGGAAGCGAAAAAAAAATTTTTTACTAGGTCATCATAGGGTGTCAAATGAAAGCTTGTAAAAACACGAGTTCAAAAATAATAATATATATAATGTCTTACATGCACACAATTTTCTTTGTATTATTTTGAAAAAATCGCTGTCTCCCCTCTATCTCGAAAAATCTTTGAAAAAAATATAACACCTTATAACTCTTATTTAAAAAATTTTTTTTGATACACTGATTAATAAATGCTGTGGAATCATTATTCCATACATATGGGGTACCCTGTATAATAAACTTCATCGTCTAGATTGAACTTGAAACTTATATTTGCAGGCCCAATATGTTTGTCCAGTGTGTGTCAAGTAGACCTCCTACTTTATTAGAATGTATTCTAATAAGTATATTTGTTGTTACTTTCATACAAGTTTGGGCATGCACATTATTAATTACCGGATTTTCTACAATAACACTTGAGACTTAAACAATCGATTTTTTATTATCTGTCTAATCAAATACATACGGAATATATTTTTAAATATTTATCAGATGCGCCGAATTATTTATTAAGTTAGGAAAAGTTCAGGTTATTATATAAAAAATAATATTCCAAAGGTTATCCAAGAATATTTAAAGGGATATTTAAAATATTAAAAGTAAATAATGTTTAGATATTCTTAACTTTTACTAACTTTAAGAAGAACAATTTACCCAATTTTGACTGGTAACCAGCGGTTATTACTATTTTTTTAAATTCCTGAAATATAGAAAATATTTTAGAAAAAAAACACAGATATTTAGGTTTATAATTTTTAACAGATTTTATTTGAACTCTGATCAGCTTTCATATCTTAAATTCCATCAAGGATAATGCTGATATTTATTTCCATACTTATTCAATAATATGTATCAACTCACTCATAGTTTATTGAAATTACAAGAATAATTATTTTAGAAAAAAAATATGAAATACAATTAGTTACGTAGCTCCCATAGAACGAAAAAAAAATATATGTAAGCGAACTGAAATAACATTGCTTTATGACAGAGGTGTCAAACTCAATTTTCCAGAGTATATTAAATTTAGAATGTGTAGGCGGGCCAGATTCAAATAAAAAAAATGTACTGAATTATAACATTTTATTTATTTAATTATATAGTATATAATATACGGTTGTTAAAAATTATATCAAAGTTATAAAAGAGCGATCGCGGGGCCTATTGATACGTCCCGGGGGCCGAATGCGGCCCGCGGGCTGTATCTTTGACATCCCTGCTTTATGGAATTATTTAATAAAAGATAATAATTTAACATTCACAAGTTTCTTCTCTCCTTCTCTGCTTGATCAGCAGTATTAATTTTATTAGGGTGGTCCCTGTCTCCATCAAACAATTTTTGGCCAAAAATCGATTTTATTCCTCCAACACAGTTTTCTTCAAGAGTGATACACTTATTCCAGCAGTCTTCCAACATTTGGATACCTTTCTTATAGTACAATTTGTCAAGCTCTCTAAAATAGCCAAATTTCTTTCCTTGTAGCCACTTTTTCAAATTTGGAAAGAGGGCCAGATCTGGTGAATGCGGCAAATGAGGAAGTAATTCATAGTCCAATTGGTCCAATATCACCATTGATATGGAGTTGTGAGCTGGTGCATTACCTTGGTAAAACAATACTTTTTTCTTCACTAAGTGTGGTCTTTTTTTCTTGATTTTACCATACAAATGGTCCAATAAGCCAACGTAATAGTTTCTGGTGATTGTTCACCCCTTCTCAAGATAGTCGGACAGTATGATTCCATGCGCATCAAAAAAAAACTTATTTCCAGCTGATGTTTGTGCTTTCGGACGCTTCGGTTTCAACCACTCTGCGAATTGCCTGTTTGACTCAGATGTGTGGTGGTGGATCCATATTTTCACTTTGCGGTTATTCAGAACAATATGGTGGATTTTTTGTGTTTTTTGAAGTGACCGCCCCATTTGGACGTCCGGAAGGTGGTGCACCATCGATGCTTGTACGACCGCATTTACGTTCACTAAACCATCGACATAGAGTTACTTTTGACGAAGCAGATGTGCCGTAACATTTTTCAACCCAATCTTGGGTTCTAGTTGTATTTTTTCCCATCAAAAAGCAATGTTTAATCAACACAGGAATTTTTTTTTGTTCCATCATTTTGCAAAAATCAAAAGTAGCGTCACTCAAACAGCTGTAACTCGCAAACTAATAGACCAAATATCATAAAAATTTTACACGAATCTTCTGAGAATTGATATTAACTAGAGATGATATGGTTTCTTTTGTTTATGCTGCCATCTCTCGGAAAGGCTTGAAATTTTTCACCCCATGTAGTAAATCTTGAAACGGTCTCATTTTGGTTTTTAATTGAGATTAGAAAAAACTTAATTCTGGTGTTTGTAATTAGGCATTTACTTATACAAAAAAAAATCCTTCACATTTGGACTATGAGATACTAAGTAATATATTCTGGTTCTCGTGTTCCTCAGAAATGAAAAAGTCAATCGCCATTGATTTCTTTTCGACAATTTTATTATCATTGCCAGTGTTATAAGAACTTGTCATTTTGCATACTCAAAAAAAAATTAACATTGCTGATTTCACGGCAGTGTAAGATTTAACAAGTCAAATATTAGCGTAATAGATGTGAAGAAATAAAGAAATATTTTAAAGTTTAAAATTTTTATGCATTAATCATCATCAATGTTTAAAATGTGTTTTAATGTAGGGATATCAATAACATTATTCTGAATTAAGTAGTAGCGATCTATATTCCGTACTACGATGATTCAATTACCAATTTAATACCAATTGATTTGAATCGCTCAAATGATCAACGTCATGATTTCAATCATGCTAACGTAGATAAAAGATAACCAATATAATGTGTAAAACTTATTCTTCAATGAAGTTGCTTGTGACAGAATTTATAACTAAATATACCATAATAATCGTGACAATCCCGTCTCTTAATTGAAATTAAAGGAACAACACGAATATCCGAATATACAAACCGAGTTTAGGCTGATGGGTTTCATTGTGACGCCTCGGCAAGCGTTAATTTACTAAATTGAAAACAAAGAACTGGCATCCATCAGTGTCACTTTTCCACCTAAAACACAAAAGTTATATGGCTGGTGTACGACATGGCCACTTTTTGTGGATGTAAAGGACGGACGCAAAAACTTGACTGCAAAAATTAAATCAGACATGAAATTTTTTCGGTTGGACGGATGACGTTAATAATTACTCCGTGTTTTTATCAATTACAGTTTAAGCAACAAATTTTATATAAAGATCTTGAATTTTTGACGTAATGATGTTCATTTTTAATGAATATACGATGATTTGAGGAATATTCGGTAGTAAATAAAAACAGTTAAGTATAATTGAGTGTCTCACACTTGAAGATACGTCTACGTTGTGATCACATTACACGTTATTACCGTGGAAATACTTGAAAGTACTTAATATATGCAAATACGACAGTATTTTGCAGTATTGACTAAAACTGTATTCCCAGCAAAACTAAAATTTATATGTTCATAAGTACCTGACATTTCAATGTGAAATGACTGAAATTAAATGAAGATCTGGTACATATAGGAGCTAAAAACCCCTTCGTTAGAAGGAATGTTATTGTAAACTTTTAACTCACTTGTACTTTTATTCCGATTAGGTAGCATTTCCTTAAAATTGGAAAAATCTGAACAGAACAGAATGATTTTAAATCAAATTTTCTGAGATGCTTCGTACTTTTGGTACTGTTGAACACACACAGAGTGCGATAGAATTTACGCGGTAGTGAAAGGTTCTGTAAATTTTAATCTAGATTAAACATTTTACGATTAAAGTTCAGTCTAAGTTTCCGCATGTTTACATTAAAACGGGATCACATGTCTAACCTGTTTTGAAAGCTTGCTTTCTCTGTGTCATTTAAATTTCAGTTTAATAAAGTGCATAATTTTAGCTAATAAAGAATAAGGTAAATAAAATTATTTTTTATTAGAAACAACTAAATATTTTCTAAATTTGTGCTTTAATAAGTTATATCTAACCGTATATAACCTGCTGTTAAAATTAACAAATATAAGTGACCACACCGGTACGTATCCACAGCAGGTTTTACTACCAGACCACGTGTTATCATTTTTTTTTTTGCTTAAGACAAGGTTGTAATTCTATCCCCTATTTTCTTCGTGTTCTTATGGCACTCATTGAATTTTCTAAAGCATCATTGATTTAGCTGGAAATGATATATGTAATAATTCACGTACTTTGTCACAGACAGAATGTGTTTAATTTTATCAGTTTTTATATATCTAAATCGTAAAACTTGTCATCTACCTATACACACAATTTCAGTATCGGATGCTGGCGGTAAGGGGTTACATAGTTACATCTGGGCGCTGTAAAAAGTATGTATATTTAAAAAAAATATGTTGAAGGTTATTAAGTGAAGAATGGCCATTATTGTACTTTAAATTATAAGAATTTTTTTTAAAACTTGTTTTTAATGTTAACATTTTTTTTTATCTGGTTAAATAGACCACTGATGAAAACTATGGCGCCTCCTTGTCTGCAGGATAACTTCACAAAAAATAATCCGATTTACAAAAATAAAAATTAATCTTTTAAAATAATGTAGTAGTAGTTAAGAATTGTCGAAGTGGTTTTTTTTATCAAAAAAAAAAAATTACGGTGTTTCAAACTTTAGTATGCAATTTTCGACCAAAAAAATTTATGTTTAATTATTTATAAACAATTAAGATTTAAAACAAAAAATTAAGAAATGTTAAGAATTGACCGAGTAATATTGCAGATAGTGTCTGAAAACAGGTAGCGGTCCCAATCCGACGCCAGGTCACATTTAATGCTATATTATAACTTTGTAATGGAAAGTCTTAGAAGTATCGAGAATAAAAATCCGTCAAAGAAAAATCGAATTTTCGAA